>OX297855.1:19574234-20774234 GCA_946477585.1 Cheilosia urbana | reverse complement strand
TCTTAAAACATGTCCAAGATATTGTAGTTTTCTCTTTTCGGATCTTGTGGCTAACAAGATCTTTGTTTAGGTTTACGCGCCTCAGTACTTCTTCGTTTGTTACTCTGCCGATCCAAGAGATTTGAAGTATTCTTCTGATCCACATTTCGAAAGCTTCCAGTCTTCTTATTTCTCTCTTGTATAGAGTCCATGTTTCTACTCCATATAAGAGCACAGATTACACATAGGATTGGATATGTCTTATTTTTAATGTCAAATTGATTTCTCTACTAGTAAAAGTATTTTTCATTTTGCAGAAAGCTACTCTGGCATGCTCTGTGTTTCTTTGTTTGGATTAGCGGTGGAATCAACTTTTTCCACTACTATGTTATCGATTCGAAGTTCAAAATTATGTTTTTCTTTAAATCTGTCGAAAGCAATGAATTTCGTTTTTTTGGTACTAATTTCTAGACCAAAATCGTTGATTATGAGTAAAACCGCATTTACACTATCACGCACGTGCATTTTTGCACGAGACGGGACAGAGAGATCCGTTTATCCGCAGTCAATGCTTATAAAGGCGTAGGAATGAGATCACAAATCAGACGCCTAAGGTGTCATGGATGTACTACCCATAATTATAGATACGTAAAGCGGAAGTTGCGGCAACCAACATTTCTGGAATCACATGAAAACATTTCTATTTCCGATTTAAAATATGTGAAATGAGAGTGTTAATTAGTTTCAGTAAATTAAACCAACAATTCATCAATCATTTATACGAGATTAATAAATAAATGTACCTTCATCCCTTCCGGAAGCCATTTTGTTTTATAGGAAAACGAAATTTCGTAAGCCATCGCTATAAAAATATGAACATGCATAGCTTTCCCATAATTCCTACCACGCAAACAAGATGGCCGACCAAAAAACGTATCACGTTTTTTTGCGTGTTAGGTAATGCTGTCCCTTTCAGTCAGACGGCTGTTTAGTATTGGGCATCCCTTTAATTTTCCGTGATAGGAATGTGTGACCGTGTAAATGCCCCATTAAGCTTGTTCATCATAATCAGCCCTATCATGAATTCCGTCGTAATCGAAAAATCGCTACGAATCCCGAAAAATACATCATGAAATCCATTCATAGTGGATTCGTAGTGGAAAATCTGCTACGAATTTCGGAATTCGTGAAATTTGGTATCACTGAATCCGAGTGAAACGGAAAATATACCTCTTTTTCTACGACAAGTAATTTGCGTCGGAGACGTTGAGAAAAACGGTTTTTATGCAACAAAGATTGTGTTTTCTTTATTCATCTTTCATCTAATCAATTCAGTTCATCTAATGTGGTTTTCCATTGGGACCACCAGAAATCTTTTTCAGATCTCAGATCTTACTGTGCTCATGGAACGCGCAACGAGATTGATCGGCTTTTGTAAATGGATTAGTGCGTTAGAATGAGAGCGGGTAATGAGGTAATGCTTCTGTTGATTCCATTCGGATTTTGTGAAGTAAACTTTTCGTAGTTCGTAGCGTAGCTTTCATTCGGGGATTTTCTACGAATGGATTCTGTGATAAGGCTGAATATTTTATTCGCTGATATTATTACGGAGTCATCCGCATAGCTAATATTGTTTATTTGCACTCCATTAACTTTAATCCCACCGTCGTCCTCTGATATTGCTTCTTTAAAGATCTGTTCTGCGTACATATTAAAAAGCAAAGGTGATATCTATCTCATCAGATTCTTCTCCTTCGATGGTGATTTCTTTTGCCCCCAATATAAACTTTCGATTATTCTTCGATCGTTATATCTGTTTTTATTTCTTAGGATTTCGATCATCTTTGTGTGTTGTAGTTTGTCAAAAGCCTTTTCATAATCTACAAAGCACGCAAAGACTTTTCTATTCATTTCTAAACTCCTTTGAATTAGTATATTAAAAGCGAAGAGTGCTTCTCGTGTGCCGTAACCGTTTCTAAAGCCAAATTGGTTGGAACTAGTATCTTCCCTCCTGTGGATGATTAAACAAAAATCGTTAATGCGTGACTTATCAAGCTTATCGTTCTATAGTCTGAGCATTGTTTTGGCTTAGCTTTCTTTGGAAGAGTTATGAAGATAGATTTTAATAGAATATTCCATACGATTTTCGCAATTGTGAGCTTCCATAAATTTAAAGTCGAGATTTAGATTTGTTATTAGTAGGGCGCATTTTCTTCTTTAATCATTTTAAAAAATTCATTTGGTAAACCATCCAAAATCTTTTTACCTACTTTCAAAAAAAAAATCCATACTCGTACCTAGGTAGGTACTATTCGACCCTAATTCAATGTAGAGTCAACGTCAATCGGACCTATTGGATCCATTCATGGGGGACGTTAACCATAGGTCTCAGTGCTTGATTTGAATGTCGTTCTATTGACGTTTGTGAATGTGTCGGTTGAAAAATAAAGCTTTTCAAAAATGACACCGATTTTGTTTTGAATTTTAAAATCAAACAAATTCATGAAAACAGAAATGTATTAATTTCTCTTAAGAAAACTTTTTTATTTTTCTTGTCAAGAAGTGGACCATACACTTCGCTGTCAATTGACCAAAAACCTTCCTATCTCTTGCGCCATTTGAGCAGTGACCAACTATGTGATCTGCAATAGGCGTTTTTATTATTTTTTCTCCATGAGCTATATACTTAAATCACTAATTATTATGGTTTATTACGACAGTGGCGTCTGGATTTGTTCCCCTACTTGAGGCAATTTAGCTTTTATTTTTCTTTAAGTATCTGTGTCCTAAACGACAGCCGAAAAGCAGCCCTACAACTCAAATCACAAAGTAGTTACTTCGGTAATTTTGTGCCTGAATCGATGAACTTTCCCATGACTACGAGTAGGTATACTACTCTCGTGAGAGATGGAGGAGTGCATCAAACTTTCGGTGTTTTAATTGCACTGGACTTGAAATCTCGCGCTCGGTAGTTAAACACCATCCGACTACACGAAAGCTCGGCGATCAACTGCAGTTGCGTGGAACTTTCAGAGAATTGGTCTAGAGCTAACAATTTTATCAGCTGCCTTTAAAACAAGACAAGTTTCTGTGATGTTTTGGAAACAGTTGACTTACGTTGGCCATTTCCTACGATGTGTCGTAAAAATCCAATTTCGCAATCCATGTCAACCATGAACGTGCCTGCAGCTAAAACATTTATCCACAAATAGAGATGGAAAAAAGTAAGTCAACTCTTTGGAATTAAAAAAATATATATAATATGTAAACTTTTTTTTGAAATGCGCAATCCTCACAGACAAAAAATTCAAATTCATTCATTGTCTGCCTTCGCTTTTTTTATCGCGTCCGATTCGCCATCATCTTCAAATGGACGTTTTTCAGCGGATATAGTATTTTCTTCAGCGTCCTCGGCTGTGACTTCCAAAGAATCAGCATCATTTTTTTCCACCTCCTCCGACACTTTCTCGCTGTTTTTCTCTTCGAACTTTTTCATTTCATCTCGACCGATTTGAGCCTGATTTGTCGCCGAAGTATCAGACTTGAGAATCTCTCTCAGAAACATTGTCGCGTACACCGATGCCGGTAGGCAAAAGTCTAAAACTAAAGCTGTAAACTGTCCCTCGCCTTCAGTCGGCTTGTCATCAGCCTTTTCAAAGTGCGATAGTATCAAGTCTTCCTGAGGAGAGTTATACTTCTTGAAGTACCACGTCATATTCTGCGGCTTTATCAAGAGTTTTCTATATGCACCACCCAGGGAGAAGGTCTTTACACCATGTTTGAGCTTTTCGGAACTCAGATTCTCCTCGGCTAAGATATCTTCGTACCACTGGGCTACGTCATTTGCTGGATAAGTTATATCGTGTCCAGGTTGTGGTAGGACAATGTCAAAAATAGTGTACTTTCCACTGGAAATATCTTCCTCGGTCAAGGATTTAACTTTCTGTTTAAACACGGATTCATCTTGTTTTGCTGTGATATCTTCCGGTGCAGGGCCGTCTGTTTCTGGGCCTTCATCCGTGGTGTTAAGTGCATCATCAGTGTCTAAAGTTATTTCATCGAGTTCATCTTGATTGCGATACACTAAGTCGCCAACAATAAGTTTAAGACCATGCTCGTGGATTCTTCTCGATGCTACGCGGTTGAAAATGAGACTTTGATATGCGTGGGTGTACATAAGAAGCATGTTTCTAGGAATCTAAACGTTGGAACTGATTAGTCCTGCGAGATGTGTAAGAAGTAAGAAAATTGTTCATCCTCACCTTGCGCAAAGCATTCGCGTAGTCCTTCTCTCCATACTGCGCCAGTCCGTCCAAGACCTTCTTTTCGATAAACCTGTCGTTGTGAAACATCGCTGCCGCTGCCTTTGAATCGCGGTCCTTCCACCAAGCCTCGCGTATGCTCCGCATGAACGGAATATCATTGTCACGGGGCTTCAAAATAAGCTCACATGCCTGCAACAAAGATTACAGTTACAGATTTCAATTCCAATTAGGCTAAGTATTACCGTCTTGTAGTCACTCTTCAAGATAGCTATTCCCACTTGATATGTGGGAATGGCAGCGTTATTTCCAAATCGTTGGAGACCGTAATAGTTTATGAAACCATACTCCTTAACGCTATTTAGGGATTTTTCTATTTCTGCTCTATCACCATCAATGTGACGCAATGCAATGCGGAACCTAAAAGATGTCATTGCTTTACGATTTTAGTCAAATCAAAACTGCAATCATACCTATTTCCCTTGAGATCTCCCAGTTTGAGCACGTTTTCGTGGAACGTAAAGTTTCCAACTTTAATATGTGGTATGTGTTGGACGGCGCGAACAATTTGTTCAGGATGCCGCTTCTTTACGCAGAACTTTTGAGTTGTTTTACCTCGTTTGTCTTTTGTGCCACAGTAGTTGATCTGTGATGGTTTGGCTCTAGAAGAAAGAGAGTTTGCAGACTCAGAATTTGAGATATAATTTGGTTCAAATTATCATTATGTCGTTTTCCATTGGTTTCACTCGGGGATCGACTCAATCTGAAATCCAATGGAACAAGAAAACTGCTTCTGGTTGAATCCACAAAAGTATTGGTGAAATGCCAAAAAATAATCTACGGCAGCTGTCATCTGACTTGTATAAAATACATAAATTGCACTTGTGTAAGTGCTTCTTGAGTGGATTCTGACTTCAAATCCAGAAGCGAAATTCTCTCTTCAGAATCAACAGAAGAGTATTTTTTGTGCCAATGGAACGGTTTCAGAAGTGATTTTTTCGATTCCGGACTCTCCCGGACGCTTCTTTTTGCCCAATGGAAAACGACATTATATTATTCTGCAGATATTACCGTAACAAAACAAATTGAAAAATATTAATTTAAGGAGGACAAACTCGCTTGTCTAGACGCAACATTCTCAATTATTGAACATACTTAACAGAATTGGCTATGATGACAGCCACCTCGGAAGTCTCCATGTTCTCTTTGTATACCAGAAAGTGTACGTATTCCCCAGGGTAGAGCCATTGACTACGTTGCTTTATTTCTGAAAATAAAAACCAAAATTTATTCTACCTCATTAGCCTCCTTTAGACAACTCCGAACTCACTCCTGTCTGCGCGAACCACACGAATCGTCTTTTTTCCATCTTTCTCCAATGTTGTGCTATTACACTCTGTTTCATACAATTTTTTGATCACCTTGTGGATTGTAGTTCTCTTTTCTTTGTCCAAGTTTGTGGCATCCATTTCAAAAGGCTCGTTTCGATCGCCTTTAGCAATTTCTTCGATTTCTTTCCACATTTCGTCGGTGAAAACATCCGAAATGTCATTTTTAGCTGTTTGCAGCTCTTCTGTGGTAATACCTAAGGAATGCACACTAGCAAATAAATGTAATCACTTGAATAACTAGTTAAAACACATACTGTAATCTGGGTCCTTTATTTTTGGGACAGTAAAATCATTCAGATGTAAGATGCAGCCACCCAAATCGATTTCATTCACATGAAAATCGGAGAATCTTGCCTTAACAACGCCGGTGAAGCCCTTACCAGTTCCAACGAATTCGGTGATCCCAACTTGGTCTTCTTTCAAAGATATTTTTTGGAACTGCTGAGGCCTAAATAGATCATATTTATTTTGAATAACCGGCACAAATTTAGCAGGTGATTATCGTACTTATCGGTGCGAGAGAAATTTTTAGGCGCATTATTTCTTTTCCAGCTATTCGGATTAGAGGATCTTTTGCCTCTAAAGTCCTTAGAATTACGTCCCCTATTATTATTTGCTCCGCGTTTAAATTGATGAAAATGTTTGCCCATTTTTCTGATTAAAAGTTTATTACTTTGAAATGTTCAATGAGGTTTATAAACAGGCGAAATGACGTTTGTGGGGAGGGAGTCTGACAGTCTGTCTACACAGCGAAAATGAGGCACATGTTTTAACTTTTTTCCTATGCCCGACCCAATTTTGTAGATCACAGTAGTTCACTTTTTGTAGTCATGTTAAGGATTTTTCCACCAAGTAACCCGGATAATTTGACACAGAATCGGGCCCTAAGGACACGATAGAGTAGTTCGCGACAACGTCAGTGTCAAATGAGAAAAAAAAAAACAAAGTGACAGCTGAGCAACTTGTATGAAAACAAACGAAATTTAATATGGCGGAAGATAGGAATAAATTTGAAATCTAATAAAAATTCACGTAAATGCTCTGAAATCGGGAAAAGATTGTTGTTTTTAAGTAGCAATCAAACATTAGAAGTGACCAAGAGCAAAATAAAGTGCTCTAAGAAGTCCATCGAATAGCACATCAGTGTTTATTAAGTGTTAAAAGTAACTTAGATCTCGTATTTTTCTACTTGATCTTCTGGCAATGCGTTGTTTGTGCTTGTAAATATATTAACATACCTGAAACAAAATGCCTGGAACAAACACGAGCTATTTTAGTATTAATTTTCTTTAAATTTTCAGGGTTTCTTCTTAATTGTGGAAATATATAAAAACGTATGTCTTCATTTTTCACTGCGTTGTTCGTACAGTTTTTAATGCAACAATTTGTCGGCATTTTTTCTTATTTTATTGTGTTCATTTCCGCCAACACTTTTAGAAAACACAATATTAATTCCGCGGTGTTTACAGATAGTATTTTGCACTTTATCATAAAAGTTTTATCATACAAAAAACCACTTATTTTATTTTGTTATTGCCGCCGCCACAACACGCGCGATAAGGTTTTTTTTTTCTTAACTATAACTCTTCCAAAACTTTTAGCAAACACAATATTAATTCTGCAATGTTTTTAGGTAGTATTTAGCACTTTATTATAAACTTTTAATCTTCAAAAGAAACAAATCATATCTCCCGCCATATAAAATTTAGTTTGTTTTCCTACAAGTTGGTTTGACGTTTAAGTGAAAGAGAAAGCAAAGTTTCGAAAGAGATAGCTTCGCGAAATGCCCTATTCACGAGATTTCTCCTCAAATTGAGAAAGCAAAACAGAGATATCTAACTAGCACTTATCAAACGCTTGCATAATGTCAGACTGACTTGGAGAAGGTGACACTAGTTGTTGTACTTTACTTTCGCTGTTTGTTTTAAGTCCCACAACAAAAACAAACAAAAATGGACCAATCTTCATAATTTGATATTTCTGTCGGTGTTGCGGTAGGAATCTTTATTTTTGAAAAATAAAAAATAAAAAATAAAAACTCCGGATTAACGTGTTTTATTGTCACCAGGAAAATGTTGAAAACCTTGGCGAATCGGGCCTTATTAAAAAACTCCATGTGGCTTTAAAAGTTAATTGTGAATTGCCTACAGTCACTGGTGGTTAGAGCTCGAAAATATCTCTCAACCTTTTCAAAGGTCTTAATCATAGACAAACCATACTGAGACCCCCAACTCACAATCCTCTTGCCGCTGGTCCCCTCAGTTTTTTTTCAAATTCGCCATTTTGTTTTCCTATCGGTGTAAGCATCAACAAAAAAAAGCAAACCAAAAAAAATGTGGTGAAATTCTTTTGACAGAAGTCGATTGACATAAATGTCAAAAACGTCAAAATATGTAGAACGTATTGTGATCAGATTGTGATTTTCTTCCACCAAATTGAAAAAATGTAAGTTTTCGCGTATTTTAAGTGTTTAAATTAATAAATAAATATATTTGTCTTGTAGCCTTAGAAGAAGCCGATGTTAAGTACACTCTCCCAGCAATGTATGCCGAAGAAGAGGAGAAAGAAATTTGGAGGAAACTGCCCGTAGAACGAGAAGAGAATCAGGAACTTCTTATTGAGAAACTGAAGCTGTTGGAAAAGAACCAACTGACAAGAATATCCCAGAAATTACAGACGCTTTCGGATCAAGAGAGACATGTATGTATATTGTATACATTTGATAGTTGGTCAGCTAAAAATGATTAATTTTATATGAACACTTTATGTAGAATTTTATTTGGGAACATGCGGATATACCTTTGCAGAAGTTTTCAACTATCGTTGCCATGAAGTGCTTGCATAGGGTTTCGAGTGATGCAAATCCTCCTTCTTGTTTAGTTCTTGCCACGGAGCATGGAGAAATATTCATTTTGATACCCAACAATGAACATTTTTTTAACGTATATTTATTTCATTTCTAGTATCCACACTATCGCAAGGAAGCCAGTACGGGTTGGACAAATCGATAGATGAACTAAGATAAGTATTGCTATTGCAGTATAGAACGTTTTATGAGTCATTTATATAACATTCTATTAACAGATACCCCACCTCAAGATGAACCATGCAACGATTTTGGCGCATTAGCCCAACCAGTGTTGCTTAACAACAAGGCTAAACTGGTTAACATCGACTGTAAGTAAAGCGGAAGTCAATGTTCCTGATCGCCAAGGCACTTTGGTATGAATTTTAATTTGCTTTGATCGCAACTACAAGGAAAGTAGAAAAAAAAAAAAATATTAAAACATTATATCAAAAAACAATGTGATTTACATTTATTTCAATAAATTTACACAAAGAAATTATTTATTTAATGTTTTTTTTTTTTTTGTAATGTAACATGATGAGATGATCCTCTTTAGATGATGATGCGCATGGTACATGTTGATGCTGATGATGATGATTTTGAGTGAATATCTGTTTGGGAATAAAATCTGTTTTGGCATAAAATCGATTATTGTTGCATTTCCACGCCACCCATGAGGTATGCATATTGGCGCGTTAACCGGTTTTTTATGGTGTTCGGTTTCCCCAGGAGGCCTATTGCACCAGTCTTGAAATAATTGATGGATTCAAGCTACTCTCGGGCATTTTACTGCAAAGTTTTATCACCACATGCGTAAGAATTTAAATGCGCCAGAATAAAGCAGGTGAATAAATCCAGTGACATATTTGCAAAATAAAAACGTTTCGAATCAGAACGCAAGTGACGGTGATTACAAAAGCAGCACAAAATTAACTTCAGTTCATCCTACTGAAAAGTATAGAACGTTAAGTTTTTAGTGATTTTGTTTAAAATTTGGAAGTATAAATTTGCTTCATAGTTTCGCGAAAAAAAAAAAACGATCTGATAATGCATTTGGAACTACCAAAATTGTGAATTCAATGCATAACTCGTTGCAATCGATTCTATATTGTGCAGCACAATCAGACGAACTGAAAGATACCAAACATATAGTGGAAGCTTGCTCAGGTTCATAGGAAAAAGTGACAACATTCATTTTTTCATAAAATTTGCCTATTTCGCTCTAACTTGAGTAAGTGAGTAATCTATTTTCACCTGCTCCTAAAAATTCAAGTAAGCTACCTCCAAGTATTTGGTATCCCTGAAATTGTCTGACTGTGCTCAACAAAATGGTACTTATTATTTTGCATTTATCTTTTTATTTTAAAATTTTGCAATACTAAACATGTTTTGACTTCAGTTTTCTGTGCGAAGTGAAAATGACAGGGTTCTAAATGCATTTAGTTTTGCAAAATTTTTAAATAAAAAGATAAATGCAAAACAATATATACCATTTTGTAGAGCACAGATAGACGAATCTAGGGATACCAAATACTTCGTGATAGCTAATACGGCTCTCAAGAGACAGGTGCGAATGTGTAGCTTTTTTTAGTCGCTTATCACATTTACTAAAAAAAGCTACACATTCGCGCCTGTCTCTTGAGAGCCGTATTAGCTATCACGAAGTATTTGGTATCCCTGGATTCGTCTATCTGTGCTCTACAAAATGGTATATATTATTTTGCATTTATCTTTTTATTTAAAAAAATTGTAATACCAAATGCGTTTAAAACACTGTCATTTTCACTTCACACAGAAAACTGAAGTCAACACATGTTTAGTATTGCAAAATTTTAAAATAAAAAGATAAATGCAAAATAATATATACCATTTTGTAGAGCACAGACAGACGAATCCAGGGATACCAAATACTTCGTGATAGCTAATACGGCTCTCAAGAGACAGGTGCGAATGTGTAGCTTTTTTTAGTCACTTATCACATTTACTGAAAAAAGCTACACATTCGCACCTGTCTCTTGAGAGCCGTATTAGCTATCACGGAGTATTTGGTATTCCTGGATTCGTCTATCTGTGCTCTACAAAATGGTATATATTGTTTTGCATTTATCTTTTTATTTAAAAAAATTGTAATACCAAATGCGTTTAAAACACTGTCATTTTCACTTCACACAAAATACACAAGTAAAACTTGTTCAGTATAACAAGATTATTTTGTTTTGCGAAACTCGGAAGCCGATTTGTAATACCAAATGTTACAGAAAATCACTAAACACTTAAATTTGCCTTCTTTCTGTGTTTAGGTTTTACTGAAATGAATTATGTTCTGCTTTATAATCAGCAGTATATTACGCGCTCGGATTCAGATTTTTTTTTTCACTCGACTTACTGGCAGCAGCTGTTTCAAGTTGGCGCACTTTAACTTTACATTATTTGCAATATTTTCACATTTTTCGCGCCGCAAATCCCGCGATAGAAACTTTAGACTAATTGTTATTAATTTTTATTCTTTATTCCTTTTTTAAAACCGATAACCACGTAAATAAACAATTTGACAAGTGGTGGGTCTATGTGTCAGTCAACCGTGGTGGGCTGTGATAGACAGTGTTCAGAAATACAACTTTTTTTTTTAGAAATTCAACATAAAATTGGTGAATAAGTAGGTATATTATCTCAGTACATTTTCATATTAGTTTTTTCGTTCCGCATTTATAAAAATATCTTAAAATCATAGTCTTAATCATATAAATACCATAACGTTCTGTATTGCTATTCAACGAAAGTAATCAACAGATCTATTGTTCCATTATAATACTATTATGACATTTTAACATAAATAATAAGCTTTGAAATACGAGACATTTTAAGATACAACAAATATACAAACGAATAATTCTTTTTTACTTATTACATTTGGACTAATGGAGGTACTCTTAATTTATCTTATACTTGTACATAACTACAACGATATTAATATTCATATTTATGATAATAATAATAATTTAGTGATAATTTAGTTAAGATTAGAATAAAGACACATCTTTTTGCAACTGTAGGTAGGTATTTATATGTCGCACCTTGTAGAATTTTAGAAAGAGTAGAATGAGAAACTACTGAATAAAATTACTTTCTGATTTTGAATATGGCCCACTTTCATTTTTGTAATCAATTAAAAGTTATAAGTTGTAACTAAACTATAAGAAATATTATATAATTATCATTTTTTACTCGATTTATATTAACTGCTTTACGAAAGTTTGTAAGAAATGTTTTTTTTTTGCATACAATCCTTCAGTATTGTTTATTTTTATATTTTTCTTATATTTAAAAAAAATATACATACTAATATTCTGAAAATAAATCACTGTCCACACAAAATTTAGTTGTAACGAATATTTTCAAATTTAACGGATATAATTCTATGAACGTGGCCAGCAACTTTGCCCACACCGGAAGTCACCGGAAGTAGTTGATATTTTTTGAGGGTGTGTTGGTGTGTTGAAGTTTCGTGACATTTGTCCATACGAATTTCTATGTATCAATACTAGCGCACTAAATTGTGTAAACTCAATAAAAATATAGCTTGTAGGCAAGGTAACGGGAAATCGGCCGAAGTTGGGGGTCTCAGTATTGTCTCTGGTCTTAATATTACTCTCAGTTGTTGAGATTTTTAAATAGGATCACATAATGACCAGTTTTTTATCACAGTATTTTTTTCTGTTATGCTCAGTGCGAAACCTTTATTTTGATTTTTTATCGTTTCGGTCAACCGATGAGAGATATCACTGACAGAAAAAAATAAATCTCATTTGAACATTTTTCGCTAACTATTACCCTTAGCTAGCAGCGCATGCGAAATTGCATTAGTGGTTTGAATAGTCATTGTTGAACACTTGTCTAAGGAAGTTGAATACAGTAAGTAACCGTGGAAAACGTTTTTTCCGTTTTGAATTTAATTTTAAGTGAGAAAAGGTATAGCTTTAGTACTTAAACCCTTGAGAGTTTACTTTTAGTCAAACTTTATCCTTAAAATATTTTTAATATAGCTATATGCTAAACAAAGAAATTAACTGAATTCAATACAAGTTTGAGTTTTTTTTACTTATTTTCGACAAATGAGGTCTTTGGTTGATCAATTCCATTAAAATGTTATGGTAAAAGTTAACTGATGAGAGATATATCCAAATTTTTAAAATAACGATCAACCAAAGAGCAAAAAGCCAAGAGTATATAAATATATCTCAGAGCAAGACCTTAATGTTGAAGCCGAATGTAATATCTCTCAGTGAGAAACCAATTGAAAATAAAGGTTGAGAGTTATTTTCGAGCTATGCTGGTGGTGATGGGAGGGAAATAATTCGTGTAGCATTCAAAGTCACTTAGAGGGGACCGTTCAACTCGAAAGTTTGTAAATTGGCGTTTTAGAATCTGTAAAAGATAAAAGACTGGAAAATAGTAGAAGATTCTGCATAGGTAGCAAATAATTTCATAAATAAAATTGTTTTCTTTTGTATCAACACATATGATTTTAAATTGGCTTTTTTTTACTTTTGGCATTCTATATAAATCATTTTTTTATAAATATAGAATCTGTAAAAAGATAAAAGACCGTTGTCCTGGAAAATAGTACAAGATTCTGCATGGGTGGGAAATCATTTCATTACCAAATTGTTTTCCCTCATCTCATTTATCAATGTAGCAATTTGTTTAATTTGTGTGCTGTACATATTCATTTCAAACGGATCTTACTCCGCGCTGAATGAAACCATTATAGAAAACGCCATACGTCAGATGTGTTATTCCACTTTAAAGTTTATAAACATTTTACTTCCCTTGGATTCTGATTCTTCACCCTGGATAAAAAACCATCAAAACCAATGGTTTACATTCATTTTCCTTCTAATTTAACCGAAGAGGAGCATATGCTTCAAGCTAAGTATCAAAAACTTAAGAAAAAGGTAAGTTACTTGTGCCGGTAACCACACACATAAGATAGAAAAAATTCGCAGAAAAAAGCCCTTCAAGCACTCAAAGCACCAAAACAAGAACCCGAGAAGCCTCTAACGTTGAAGCGACCCACCGATGCGAGGGATGCACGCGAAGTGGCTAGAAAACTTATCAAAAGCGGTGCAATACCGGCAATACAGAAACAACAAACCAAACAAGACCAGACTTCATTCAAAAGACCAAAAGGTAATATTTAGTAAAGTCGTCCAATTATAAATATTGTTAACTGTTTTGTATTGTTAGGTCAAGAAAGAAAGCGCATTATCCCTGAAGCAACTGTCTCATCTTACCAGCCATTCTCATCGACACAAAATGACGTCGCTCAGGAGAACATAAGCGAAATTATCAAAGAAGAACCACGTATGCAGGATTTATATCAAAAATTCGCAACAGAACGTGACCGCGAAGAACGTGGTCTCAACGAAAAAGGCCTTGACACTACTCAGGGGGATAAACCACGCGCTGGGCATACGATTTTCGTTTCTGGAAACAAGGTCACAGAGGAGTTCTTGAAGAAAAACTTCAATGACTTCGGGACAATTGTTAACGTGTCAATGGAAATCGAAAAAGGGTGAGGAAATGTCTGACTTAAAAATTAGGGCTATCATATTCATATTTTTTGTTATTTGCAGGAGAGGTTTCGTAACATTTTCAAAACCAGAGTCGGCAGATCGTGCCATCGCCGAAATGCACAGCAAAAATATAGGAGGGATTAACTTGCAGGTGCAGCTTGCTCGGCGACAACCACAGATTGAACCCATCAATGATGCATCATCATCAGCAGTGTGGTCAACTATTGGTGAGTGTATTCTGTAGCTTTTAGTTAACAACAACCCATTTCCCATTGGGATGACGTCACTCTATAATGCAAAATTGAATCTTTGGAGCAAAAGCTGTGTCTCTTAAAAATAGATTGGTGTAAAAGAGATGATTGGTATTCGGCGCAAAGCGAATGTTGGTGGCGCTGCTCGTAAGAGCGACGAACTTATTTATTGATTCTGTAAGCGATTTTTTTTTTTTTTTGTAATCTGCTTCGTGGGCATATAAAGCCAGCAGACTGATGAAGTTGCGTTCGTCACGTTTCAGCTTTCAGGTATATTAGTTAGATAATCCGTCTTCAGGTATTCTTAAACATAGTATGAGTCAACATCAGTTTTTCGTTCCCCCGGAGTGTGGTATCCTTTAAAAGTCTACCGATAATCTTTTAGTGCCATTGAGTTAAAAATGTATGTACTTGAAGGAGTCGGAATCGTTATTTAATAAGATGTAAAGTGAAAGAGCAGTGGCGTCTGCTGATGTAAGATCGATTTTGTTTGTATTTTTATTTTATGTACCAAAGGTGCGTAAAGGTTTGTCACAACATATGGGCTAATACCAATTCGTTTCACTTCTTTACAGCCGCCAGCAAGTCACAAAAAGGAAGCCACAAAGATCGCCGGGAGATGGTCCTCTACAATGAAGACTTCCTCCTCTAGAACGTACGAAAACAATTCTCGCTTTGAATTTCCAACAAACTGTGTAAACAAACTAAAAATCGAAATAAACTCAAAGTCGACTCTTACTTTAAAATCCAATTTTATTTTCATTTTTAAAAATTAAACAGTTTTTATGCATCTAGGTTAAAAACAACATAACAATTTGCCCTTTTGATAATAAAATATGTATGTACTCGTATGTATTAAACATTCTTACGAAAGACCAAATATATATATATTTAAATAAATAGTTTTTTTTTTTTTGTTCCTTTTCTTTTATGAATTGATTTATGTAGTACTGTAGTTCGTAGCAAAAACAGAGAAAAAAAAAGAAAGAAGAAATTTCTTCAATGGAAGAAGGATGTCCTGTAACTATGTCCCGCATTTTCAATGCGAGATTCACGAAAAAAAGAAAGTAAAACAAATGCAGTAAGGCCGAGATTGTTCGAGACCGTGTGAGACTGCCTACGACAGTCGTCCGTCATTTCCCGGTGGATTGAAGAAGTCCCAATGGTGGTGGTGTATGTTTCTTCCCGACAATAGGTAAAGCAAAAAGGTTAATGTCATGACAATGAAGATAACCACCACAGTCGATATGTTCCTTGGTTGAACCGGTTCCTGTTTGTTGTCGTTATTCGGACGCACAGCGTTTGTCAATTGATTGATGACATTTGTAAGCGGTAGACTGCAGGCGGAAATAAATTGTCGGCCGGCTTGAGACACGGTTTGTGGCTCTGGACGGGCGCTTCGGCTACGCCGATGTGCGTGTCCTTCTTCGGATGAGGAATCACGTCTGCGATAATGGCGTCGTCGTTTGAATGGTGTTGGAGCGGGTTCGCCATCATCTTCATCGGGATGTCGATGGTTGTAGAAGCCAACGGGAGGAACTGTTTGCATATAGTCGGTTGGTAGAACACCCCTTGGAAAGACAGCTGATTGTGCGGCTTGCGTGTATTCCGAGGGGTAAACTAAGTTTTCTCTTTGTGGTGGAGGTGGTCGGACGGGTGGCAAGTCGGACTGCCTCGTTGGAATCGGAGGTGGTGGTATGGAATCTTCTTCGGTTTGAGTTCTTGCTTCCGCAATGGTTTGTGTAGCGGCTTGGGAGTGTTCACGTTCGGTGCTGCGCACGCGCTCTACTATGTTTTCAATGAAGCCGGGCGGAAATTCGATATTATTTACAACTAAGTTGCCAGAACGACACTCTAGCTCGTCGGCTTGAATGTGCGTGCCGTGCAGGTGCGACACCATCACTTGTCCCGCCTGTAAGGCATGTACACGAAGGCGTTCTACTTCCAAGTCGGCTAAGGCAAGATGGCTTGGTATTGCCCCAGTGATTGGAACTGCGTGGGGCTGCTGCTCTGGCACGGGAAGTAATTCGCTTTGATCTTCCAACAGTGCAGCTCCGGACGAACGTTTTCTTCGTGGAGCTGTTGGTGGTTGACTTGACGGCTCTTCCTGTGGCTGTGGTTGAGATTGTTCTTGTGGCTTCGATTCAGAAACTACCGTTCGCTCATATTGTCCTGAAACCTTCTCATCAACTCTCGGGGGCAGAGGGGAAACAGATGGAGAGTGAGGAAAAGTTGTGATTTCTTTTTCGTCACTGACATCGGACTTCAGTTCATAGGAGTCTTCTACTTTGAGTCTTTCGATATGCTCTTCATCGTAGCTTTCATGCTCGTCAGATATGAAATCTTGATGCAGTCTCTGCTCTTTATCCAAGTAATCTTGTAACCTTTGCTTGAGTTCCTCTTTTTCCTGCTGTATCCGTTGCTTTTCTTCCTCCTCTTCTAGTAACATTTGTGTTCTTTCATCTTCTTCTTCCCGCACTAGGCGCTGAACTTCTTCTTCTTCGAGCGTGCGTTCCTCTTCTTTTTGCAAACTCTGTTCTTTTCGTATTCTTTCTTCATTTTGTAATAGGCGCTGGTGTTCCTCTTCTTCCTGCAATTTCTGTTCTTTCCGGATTCTTTCTTCATTTTGTAACAGGCGCTGATGTTCCTCCTCCTCTAGACTGCGTTCCTCTTCTTCCTGCAATATCTGTTCTCTCCGGATTCTCTCCAACAACTTTTGCTCTTCCTCCTCTTCTTCCAGCAACCGTTGCATCAGAAGCTTATCATCTAGCTTTTCTTTTCGTATACTTTCCAGTAATCTCTGTTCCTCCTCATCTTCTTCTAGCAACCTCTGTACTAGCAACCTCTCTTCTTCTGACCTGTTTTCCTGGTCTTCCTCATCAGTTTGCCGACTTTCCACATCCGTACTGCGGGTGTAGGAACGCTGCTCTTCCCCAACATTAGCATTTTCTTCATCAGACCCATGACCAGCCTCCTGGTCATCCCGTTGCCGGCTATCTGCATCCGATTTGCTATGTGATCCATCGTATAATCCCTCCTTTCGAAGCAGCTCTTCTTCCAAATCCAAGTCGTCGATTGGTTGCACCGTCAGTGACGCCTCCAAAATCGACTGTCCATTCGAATTAAGCACGGGTGTGGGAACACGCTTTTCAATAAGAATAGCTGATGGCGTTTGTGGTCTACTTAGCGACTTGGCTTGCGATGAGGCTCTCGATTTTTCCGATGCACTTCGTTGATTGGCCTCTCTAAACCGCTGAATTCCTCTTTGCAGAATCTCTTCATCAATCTGTTTGGCCCGTTCCAAATCGGCTTGTTCTTCCTCGCGAAGAATTTCATCCAACGTCTTCGTCCGCCTTGGCTCAATTACCTTCATATCATCCGTAATCTCAAACTCCTCGCAAACAAAATCATCTGGCAGTGGATCGGTTTGTGTAGACACTTCCACTTCAATGGATTTGTCTCTGTTCTGCTCTAGATTGTAGTCATCACTGCTTTGCTCGTGAAGATGGTCGAAAACAACCCTTTCACCGCCACCATCGCGGTCATCTTGATCGTCTCGACTATCGAATTCGTCATCGTCATCGCCATGCCTGTCCCTTTGTATGTGCCTCTTCTCTCGAGGAGGACGAGGTGGCGGCGGCAATGGTCGGTACTTCATTTTGTTAATAATATCACCTGATTGTAGATTCCTTGGAGACTCTGTACGATCATCTAGTTCGGGTACCTCGTAGTCGTTGAAGTCCTCACTTCCAAAATCCCTAAGATAAGTCAGATAAATGTTATATACTGATATTCGTTTAGGATGGAATTATTATTGTGCAAGGTGACTGCGTGTCATGGGCAAACAATTATGAAAAAAGCAAGCAAATGGAGTGCAGTTGATGAATGGGATGCGGATGACAGATAAAAAAAATCCAAATTACCCGATAACTTCTTAATCTAGTGACACCCACGCCATTATCGATGATATGGGTTTGATGAAAAACCAAATCCATTAGCTGCGACCCTAAGGCACTTGAATTCTGCCCGATCGCCAATTTTAACGAGAAGCAGGCTATTTCCAAGGTATGTTGCTATTACTGTACTGAAATTTGTTTAACTGGCAACATTTTTACTGAACCTGCTTGAGTAGCAACTAACACACTTAGTATTTCTAAGTGACTTACCAATCCAATTTTTGTCATAAGCTCATGTACTCGAACTTCGCAAAATGAAAACCAACCAAGAAAGCAAAAAAAATGCTCCCGCTACTGAATATCTTTATACTTTTGACCAAATCGTTCACCAATCTACTACTTTATTAGCTTTTCTCATTTCAAAACAAAATAGAGGTAGATCTATTTCCATTAGAGCACAGCTTATCCGTTGAAGCGAGCTTCCAAACAAATTATGTATCTATACCATAATATGGAATTGCATTAAAGTAATCCAGCTTAAGCCGATATGCGATCGGACATGCATATCGTGCTAACCACAGAATTGTTTGGGTCATTCCAAGAACTGTGCAGGACTTAATAAGTATATTTTCATCATCGTCGTTTGCCATTTTCCAACTAAGCTAACTGCAAATAATAAGGTTTTCATGATTTTTTACTTCCATAAAAACCTTAAGAACTAACGTTTATGAAATTTGAAAATCTAAAACTTGTATTTGGGATCGCTCATAAACTTACTGAATTTTTCGGCGATAGATTATTGAAAATTATAGAAGTTAGTGGTAAAAAGTTATTTTAGGTGAAATTTATACTTAGTAACTTTTACCTACCAACCGACGATTATATGACAGCTAAAGTTCACATATCGTAGTAGAATCGCAGTCGATGCTGAGGGTATGGAAGAACTACTTCTGCAGACTGTTTAACGGCGATGACGAACAAAATCCCGCTGTCAGGCAGAATGAACCATTCAACCTGGACGATGAAGACCCAAAATTCCGTCCACCCGACCTGGACGAGGTGAAGATAGCCATATCTAAGCTGAAGTCCAACAAAGCCGCTGGAGCAGATGGCCTAGCCGCCGAGCTATTCAAAGCGGCAGGCGATGACTTGGGTAGGAGCATGCACCAACTCATCTGTAAAATATGGTCGGAGGAAAGTATGCCCGATGAATGGAACCTCAGCATTGTTTGCCCGATCCTCAAGAAAGGAGATCCTCTGAACTGCGCCAACTACAGAGGTATAAGTATTCTTAACATCGCCTACAAGATCCTATCTGCCGTGTTGTGTGAACGCCTGAAGCCTTTCGTCAACAACCTGATTGGTCCCTATCAGTGTGGCTTCAGGCCAGGAAAGTCTACCATTGACCAAATATTCACACTGCGGCAGATCTTGGAGAAAACCCAGGAAGTCCAAATCGATACCCACCACCTTTTTATCGATTTTAAGGCCGCCTATGACAGCATTTATAGGGACGAGCTATATAGAGCAATGTCTAGTTTTGGCATCCCTGCCAAACTCGTCCGTTTGTGCAGGATGACAATGGAGAATGCACGCTGCTCCATTAAGGTCGGTAAAGAACTCACCGAGACCTTCGATGTCAAAAAAGGATTTAGACAAGGCGATGCGCTGTCATGTGACTTCTTTAACATCGTTCTTGAAAGAATAGTGCAAAACTCAAACGCTAACACCAGAGGCACTATCTTCTATAAGTCCGTCCAACTACTCGCTTACGCCGACGACATCGACATAATCGGCAGATCGAAGCGTGATGTCACTGACGCGTTCGTGAGCATTGAGACGGAAGCGGCAAAGATGGGTTTGGCGGTCAATGAGGGCAAGACAAAGTATATGCTGTCATCAAGAAAGGACAACCAACACCGACGTCTTGGACAAAATGTCACCATAGACAGATATAACTTTGAGGTGGTAAAGGACTTTGTCTACCTAGGCTCCGCTATGACTTCAGACAATGACACCAGCGCTGAGATTAAACGAAGAATAACTCTTGCCAATCGCTGTTTCTTTGGGCTAAGAAAGCAATTGAGTAGCAAAGCCCTCTCTCGAACAACTAAAGTGACCCTTTATAAGACCTTGATCATCCCAGTCCTACTTTATGGTGCAGAGGCATGGACTCTATCAAAAGCGGATGAGGCTACTCTTGGTTACTTCGAGAGGAAAATTCTTCGAGTAATTTTCGGTCCCGTCTGCATAGACGGTGAATGGAGGAGGAGATACAACGACGAACTGTACGGGCTGTACAGCGACATCGACCTAGCCAGAAGAGTGAAGGTCCAACGACTGAGGTGGCTGGGTCATGTAGAGCGAATGGACGTCAATGCTCCGGCCCGGAAGATCTTCGAATCCACACCCGAGGGACGGCGCAGTAGAGGAAGACCGCGACTCAGGTGGCGCACGCAAGTGGAAGGGGACCTTAACCAACTTAGCGTGCGAAACTGGAGACGGCTGGCCAAAGATCGTGCTGGCTGGAGACGCTTGTTGGTTGAGGCCCAGGTCCACCCCGGACTGTAGCGCCACCTTAAGTAAGTAAGTAAAGTTCACATATTATTATTGTTATGTAATATAGATAAGCCAACTGTCGCCAATCGTATATTTAAATGTTAAACTTCTAGTGTGGTACTAGTTTTTCTCTATTGAAATAATGAACTTTCAATAAAATCACATAAATGTAGTAGATCGACTTATGCCCTTCTAGAGCTATAGCGTCAGTGCAATTATGTTGATATTTGCGATTGTTTATTTTCGATTTCACTAAAGCCCGTATGACATTTCATGTTGCTCTCGTTTTTTCCTCATTTTTATTACATTAAATAATGTTGAAAAGTCAGCTGCGCGTATATGACGTTGCTTTAAAAGCAACCATACTTAAGAAAAATAAAAGAGGAGAAGGATGTTAAGGGAGCTCAAAACCAGCCTGTGGAGTTGAGAAATTTGATGATATATCGATTGTATAAAATGAAATAGATTTCAATTCAAATATCAGAACGGAATTGCTTGTCGAGAACATCTCTTTCATGTGGTTTTCCTTTGGGACAAAAAATCAATCTTTTTTTTGATCTAAATCACTTTTTGCGTTCCATTGGGACGAAAAATCAATCTTTTTTTCGATTCGGATCACTTTTCGCAGACCTCGATATTTTTTCAGATTTACGCATACCAATATACTTTGTACAGCTGTTTAACGTCAGTTTAAGAAGTTTCATTTCGAGGCAAATGCGCAAAGTTTCGTGAAAACCAAAATAACAAAATACATAAATAGCTATGGATACGATTTCGGAGGAATTATTATCTTCATTATCTCCCTCGTCATGTGAAGACTACAAACCACCAATAATACTTCATTTGTATCTACAAGAAGGAAAACATTTTTGAGGGCGATATCCATTTGTGATTTAGCCAAAAACGAATGCCATTTGAACAGCTGATATTGTTGTCAATTAACGCACTAATCCATTTACAAAAGCAGATCAATCTCGTTGCGCGTTCCATGAGCACAGTAAAATCTGAGATCTGAAAAAGATTTCTGGTGGTCCCAATGGAAAACCACATCAGTTTGTTTCTCAACATTGTTTACAATATGTTTGACAGTTCGTTTTTTAGTCCATTTTTTTTTTTCAAACGTTATATGGCTACGTCAGAAAAACTCTATTTTACTAGCTTAAAAACTGGCTCACCGTGCGATGTGCGATCATCTTCGACGTGCGTTTTCCATTGGGACAGAAAAAGCAATTTTTTTTTCAGAGTCTGAGCAGTTTTTCTGCTCTCGAAATCAGCTGGCTGTCAGATTTCATGTTCCATTGGCCGCAAAAAAAAAACACTTTTTTTGAGAGTCAGAGCAATTTTTCGATATCTGAGCGAGATTTGCACCTATTTGCACTAACACCAAAACATTTGTCAATTGTCAAACTTTAAAGTGTGTTTACTTACGTTTTCTTATGTTTTAAGACCACAAGTCTGAGAAAAATAGAGAAAAAATTACATTTGGCCGCTGTAATAGATATCAACATAGATTGAATGGATTTTTATAAACACAAATAACAATTTGAGAACAGCTGACTTTTAAAACATGCACCACCACAAATGCAAAGGAAGAAAAATCTCGTTTTATGTTCCATTGGGCACGAAAAATTTGAAATCTGAGAGCAAAATCTGAAAATCCCAATGGAAAACGACATCAAATTGTGAAATTTCATCGTGTGAGCAGTGTTGCCATAAAAATATTTTTACAAATCTGCAATTATGACAAAAAAATCTACAGATTTCTATAGAAAAATCTTACTTCACAAATTTTTTCTTTTTTTTTTTTATGTAGGTAGGTAACATAACAAAAAAAAAAAAAAAAACTGAATACGAAAATGACAGCATACAGCGAAATCAAGAAGTGTGTAACAAATGTTAAAATTTGTTAAAAAGAACAAAATATATTATTGCGGATGCAGACAAAATCTGAAGCGCAGATTTCTGGTTTTTAAAAGTCTTTAGCAAGGTTGAAAATCTGCAAAATACAGACAAATCTGCACTTATGGCAACGCTGCGTGTGAGAAGTATTTTATTTGACAATCTATCTATCATATAATGGGAGAATAGTTCTAATTTGAGTAACGCCTATATTTGGTCAACATCCAAGACCACAACAAGGTTAATGTAGAAGACCCAGACCACAAAAAGGTTAACGTATTTTCATCTGTGATTGATTGCCGGCACCTGAAAAAACTCAAGTCAAGTCCATCTGTTATTTTTATGTCGTTGTTGGGAGCTCTATTCGGTTATAGAAATCTCATGCAGAATCGGTAGAACCTACTGACTATGCAAATGCTACAAGGTGAAACTATATGTAACCCTCTGACAGCTTCAAACTTTTTATTATTCACAATCAACGTTACCGAGGTTAATGTTCCTCTATACCAAGAGAAATCTTCAAAGGTTTCTCTCAAGAGTAAAGAGCAAGTATCCGATCTACAGGATGTCAAGTTAATTTAGACAGTGTAAATGTCCCGCATTTGACACGACCCAAAAAAAAAACTCGTTTAATCAGTCTCAAAGTTTCCTTCTCTAACAACTGGAACGTAAGATTAAACTCTCAGGATGTTCGCAATTCTAGCGCTTCATTGCTCTGCTTAACTTACGCGTCTTTCGTCTTAGACCTGTCATCTTTCATTGATTTGACGAACCCAAAAACAATAACTAAGAGCACTAATAGTACGAAAGCGAAAGTGATACCAAATTACCAACAATGGTTAAACATAAAAGAAAATAATCATAATAAAACAAAAAAATAATAATAATAATAAGATGCAAACATAAAAAAATAACAAAACAATAACCATATTAATTAAAAGAAATACAACCTTTATTAATCTAACTTTGAAATATTGTGTATGTCTTCTCTTACAATGGTAACATTAGTAACAACTAAAAGATACTAGCGTAATTAGCTAAGCACAACTAAATCTATAATGAAGTAATCTTAAAACGAGAAAAAAAGAAAACAAATTACAATTAGTTTCGAGGGATGTCAGCTCTAATGGCAAAATTGCAAAAAAATATAGAAGGTAAACAACTACTACGACGGCCACAAAAACCATTTATGCAACTCTTGTGCAAAAGGCTTCCACAAAAAAAGCAAACCAAACATATAAATATTAGAATTAAATATGAATAAATAAATAAATAATAAAAAAAGGAAACGATATAAAGTTTAGTACTTAAAAAACTTCCAGTGCAATTGATATGGAAGTGTATGTGTGTTTGGATCTTGTTTCGTATACAAGCCTTGTGTGTGTTTTGGTGTTCTTACTTTTGAGAATCTGCTCCCAAGCTCAGAGCAGATCTTCGCCTTGGAGGTGTGGGTCTTCCAACTGTGCTGTAGTTCTTGGATGCAGACTTTTGCTGCTCCGGCACTGAGGGCGACCCTTTGCGCATGTGCGGCATCGTTGCAAAACGTTCGCCTGGCGAGCGCGAAAACTTCTTACGCCTTGCAGGTGGGGTCGGCTTGGGAAGGTTCTCCTTTCGGACAACGGCATACCTGGAATAGAGATGACATCCATTAAATAATGATCTTAATCAATGTAATCTCATATTACCCATCGTTCTCGGACATTTCGATGATGTACTTCTCATGCAGCTCCTCCTGACCTAGGTTGGCGTTGTCATCGCGCATCGCCAATTCCATTGCTAGAGAGTCAGCTCCGTGCGAAGTGCGATCATCTTCGTCGGCACCTAGACGGGATTGAGATCTAGACTTTCGCGGAGTGGTCGAGGTGTCTGTGTAGTTCTCAGCGGTGGCTAGAGGTATTTTGTATTCGTGCTCTGTACGATAGACGATCACCTAGGAAAAGGACATCATTATATTAATAGAAGAAGTCGCTAGAAATCTAGTCTGTGAAACCTACTTCCTCGGGTTTGTTGTCTTCCTTTAAGTAGCTATTGGACACGGATCGGCCTCCGAAACCATTCACGTATGAATCCTTTTCCAATGAATCTCTTTGCTGCTTCCGAAGACGCCTGGGCGCTTGCGGCGGCTGCATAGGAGACTCAGTGTGGCGAGCTTGACAGATATTCTCCTTCTCCTCGTCGTTCTCTTGGTGTTGAATCCTACCTTGATCCCTACGATCGGCATAGTCGTCCTCATCAAACTGAACAGACGGAGTTCCCCCGATTGAGATCTCCTGACTGTTCTTGAAGCGTCCCTTACGCAAGGGGCGTGAAGGCGGCGCATGCCTAAAGTAGTCGCTGCCAGCCTGTGACAGTGAGATGTCATCAGTGTACTCGTTGATTTGAGAAGCATTCTCAGAGTCGTAATGACGCTGGCGCTGCTGATGGCTCAAACGCCTCGGCTTTGGTGGCGGTACATCATACCCATAGTCCATTCGATCGATACTGCCAGACTTCGAACCGATAAACTCCAGCGCACTGGGCGAGGTATCAAAGGCAGCTTCCAGTTGTGGATCCAGGAATGTCTGGGCTCCGATGTGGAATTCCCGCGAAAGACCCTTCTTCCTGAGGAGAAACTCATCGGCATTGATTTCCTCGAAAACAAACTTCTTGGAGCTCGTCGTCGAGTGGGTATCCGGATTGGACGCCCTCTCAGTCAGATACTTGAAATGATCCTCTGCCTCAAGTTCGGCTTTGCGAAGTAACTGATTCTTCTGTGCCTCCCTTTCGGTCCAGCCAATATCCCTGCCTTCTTCGGACACCAAATCAGAGTCCTGGTGAATCATCGGACGACGCCTGAACTCTTTCTCGCGTGTCTTCGATATCTCATGGATGACTCGGTTCTCCTCATCATAATCGGCGAATTGCTTTTGCTCCACCACGCCCAGCATAGTAAGTTCGGCTTCTTCCTTCGCGTTCTCATCGAGCACTTCCTTCATGCGACGCTCCATAGATGACTCGCGATCGAAGGAACTCTCCTGCTCACTTCCAAAGCGGCGATTACGCGAGCCTTCACTGTCATTGTAGCTGACATCCGAGAATTTGTCAGCCCAACGTGACCGCACCGGCCCTGGTCCTCGATCGCCCTGTGGCGTACTAGAAGACTCCGCCGATGGCTGGGTCTCAGTACTGAGAACCACACTTGGCTCGTCCACAATACTCTCGACTTCCTGTGGCTTACTCTTTTTCCTAAATGCACGGGGATATGTGCCGAAGCTGAAGTCGAACTTTGGCTTCTTGGGTGGCGCGGCAGCATTAGTAGACTCCGGAGTTGTACCCGAAACGGTTGTATCCTCGATGTCGACGGATTCCTTAAACGATTTACTGCGAGATAGCTTGAGCGATGAAAACTTGTCGGGTAGCTTAAATTTAGACATGTCAGGCTTGCTGAACTTTGTGAATTCGGGTCGCTTGAAGCCAGACAAATCGGGCCGCTTGATTTCGGGCATTTTCATTTTGGAAAACTCCGGCGCCTTGAACCGTTTGCGGTCTTTGGCTTTGGGACTTCCCGATGGCACCTTCTTTGGACTGCGGAACTTTGTTTTAATCTTTCCCGCCTGATTCTTAAGTCCAGCTTGCATTTTGCGCGTTTTATCTTGAGCACTGGCCATGAAGCTTTTCTTGCGAATTTCTTCCTTCATCGGTTGATCCTCTAAGGCACTTGAGTCTACCTGACTTGTATAGTCACCATAATCAGCGCGAGACTCTGTTTCAGGTTGAATGGCAGTTGAGCTGAAATAACGATCTTCGATGTCCTTTTGCAGTTCTTCGGCTTCTTTCAGCTCGTCCGATTTGACTGGTGACGAGGACGCCTCGTCGGAGGGCGACTCAATCGGGGGTTGTGATATTTTGGGAATTTCTTCTGCTTTTGGGACTGGTGATGCTTCTTTCTTAAGCGCAGATACCAGAGGTGTGATGGTTGGTTGGCTTTCAGTTTTAGTTGCAGGCTCTCCAATAGGTTCATATTCATGGTCGCTAAAATGAAAATTTTAAATACAAAACAGTTAGTTTCCAGTTGAAGAGAGGTTACGTGTAAGGGATGAAAAAATATGATATTGGACAGATGCATATACGAAGCATAAAACGGTTCTTCAGAATTGCTCATTTGAATGAATCTGATAAGAAAGCATAATGAGAAATGTTCGAGATCAGGTTTTAGAGGGGCTGTGGTAACGATCTCGGCATTTAGAAAGACGAACAAACCGATTTTGCAAATTGATCGATTTGTAGATTTAAGACGAACCCCCAATGAGGTTAAAAACGATCCAGTTAAGAGTAAATGAAATATTTAATAGTAGATATTATGTGTGTATTTAAGTTCGTTATGTGTTCTCGTACTTTGAAGTTTGAAGGCCCAAATAGGCTGAATTGCTTTGAGAGGCAAAATAACCCAAAACTACAAAAATTCTTTGATACTTAATTGCTGACTTCCTGAATGCGTTCATTTAATTGCAAAAACAAAAAATATACAAGTTGGAAGAAATATCGTTCAGTTGGCTTGTAGATAGACTCTTGAGATGGACATTCAACAAAAACGAAACATTACGAAATTCTGTCAGATATCGAATAAATTTAGAAATATAATTCCCAAATCGATCAATGAACGCAGTAAAATAAAATGCAGCAAGCGGAATATCTGGAACTGTGTAATCAGAATACCCCATTGTTGGTAGGTACATATCTCTGCCTGTGACTAAATTTTTTTACTTGTTCACATAGTGTATGCATAAGTTCAAATGGCAATGACTTGACAACGGGCGATATGCGATTTGATTCCAAACTAATGTCGTATTCCATTGGGACACAAAACACACTTTCTTCGGATTCAGAGCAGTTTTTCTGCTCTCGAAAGATTTCAGATTTCATGTTCTATTTGCCGCAAAAAAAAAAGTCAGTGCAATTTTGCGTATCTCGTATTTCTGAGCGAGATTTACACCTACTTACACGTTTTTAGACGACAAGTCTTTAAAATATAGAGAAAAATTTACATTTTTGGCCGCTGCAATGGATTTTAACATAAATTGAATGGGTTTTTTTTCAAACACAAATTACAATTTAAGAACAGGTGACTTTTACAACACACACCAACACAAATGCAAAGAAAGAAAAAAATCGTTTTATGTTCCATTGGGCACGAAAATCTGAAATCTGAGAGCAAAATCTGTTAATCCCAATGGAACACGGCACAAGCAAACAACTTTCTTTGAATGGGTGTCAATGATATCGATCGCTGTTGCACCTTGACAACTCGACAAAAATTTAAGAGTTAGAAAAGATAATAGGTACGGTACATAGTTCCCCTTTTTTTATCCTTTTGTGAATCCATTTCACTGCATAGAAATAAAACATAAAAATGTTGTAGTGCGGAGACTTTTGGACAATTTACATGTGTCCCAGTTACATCTGCAAATGTGTTTTGGGCATAACTTCGAAACCAGGCTCTTTATTTATTTTATTTCATACCATTTTTAACCTAATTAATATCGAATCGTGAGATATTCTGAACAGTCTAGTAAAGGGTCTTGCCGACTTGATAATTTCAAACGTTCAGTGTGAACGCATCCTTAGACCGATTACCGAAATGTAATTATCGAAATATTAGTGTAAAATCCATGGGGCCGAATTACCGCATCCGTGAGCGTATACATACGTCACTGAATTTTGTGGATTTTACATGCAAAACAATACCAAATTCAGTCACGTATTACTCGATCACGGATGCTGTAATTCAACCCCAGATTCTCATCATGGTGAAGTACACGATGGAGCAACGTTTACAAATAATTAAAATTTACTACCGAAATCGGTGGTCGCATATTTAAGAGCGTTAACGCCAATTTTCAATCTTTAGCGATGAAGCGCATTTTTGGTTAAACGGCTTTGTCAATAAGCAAAATATGCGTTAATGGACAGGTGAGAACCCTCCTGTGCTCCATGAAACAGCACTTCATCCGCAAAAAGTTACTGTCACAACGTAAATGATCGTCACGGTAGGGCAAATGGTATTCGCAATTGCATAAATTGGTGCTTGTGGTTCCAACAAGACGGTGCCACAAGCCACACAACAAGTGCAACAATCGAGTTATTGAAGTCTCAGTTCGGTGAACGTGTTATCTTTAGAAATGGACTCATCGATTTGCCGCCGATATCGTTTGATTTAACGCCTCTAGACTTTTTTTTTATGAGGCTACATTAAATCATTCGTCTACTTTTTTTTTTTGTTTGCCTAATGTTAGTACCTACGCTGCTCGAGCTAAACAACATTTTATCTGCTCTCCAAACATTAGCTAAAATCCTAGCTAAATTTTGAGTTAGACCACATCGTGTATAAAGTGTCACAGAAAACAATTGTTCTCTGAAAATAGCTTACTTTAAATTTCAACTCTCTCTCTGGTTTCAAATTTTGACAGATACATAAAGCACATTCTAAAACAAAAGTTTGATTTTTAAGCTTGATGAAGGTTGCTAAATTTTGGAGAGAATGTTGTATCGGAGCTAAAATGTTACTTATGCTAATCAAAAAAATCCAATGTTGTCACAACAAAAAATATTTTTTTTTTAATGCGAACAATCATAAAAAACAAACGTCATTTCCTAGCTAACAGCTAACCGTTCCATGTTTCGGGCTGGGCTATGTAATGCTGCATTTACACGGTCACATATTCCAAACACGGAAAAATATAGGGATGTAAATAGCCGTTTGACTGAAAGGGACAGCACTACCTAACACGCAAAAAACGTGACTCGTATTTTGGTCGGCCATCTTGTTTATATATAATTATATATAATTATAGGAAAGCTCTGCATGTTGATATATTTATAGCGAAATTCCGAGTTCCTATAAAACAAAATGGCTTCCGGAAGTGATGAACGTATAATTATTTATTTATTTCGTATAAATGATTGATGAATTGTTGGTGTAATTTACTGAAACTAGTTACTACACTCATTTCACATGCTTTAAATCGGAAATATAAATGTTTTCACGTGATTAAAGAAATGTTGGTCGCCGGAATATGTGTTTATTTCTGCTTTACGTATCTATAATTATGGGTAGAACTAGGGATGATACGGAGCTTCGACTCCGAATCCGATATGTCGGAACCTCAGGTTTAAATTGCACCTCCGAATCCGACTTCGGTTCCGATATAATCACATCGGAGGTTTTTCGGAGCACCATCGGTGACGAGGCGACCAATGAACAACAAAGAATTATCGAGTTGCGACATCTTACAAATTACAATACGACTGTCTTTTCGCCCTTTTATAAATTTTACATAAGTAGGCGAGATTTGCATTGAAGTTGAGAGTGCGTGTCTGCGTGCGACCGCCGGCCACGATTCCGACTCCGATTCAACTCCGACTCCGCGGAGGTCGGTATGAGGCTTCCGACTCCGATTCCGACTCCGGTAAAACCACCTCCGTAACTAGGTAGAACATCCATGACACCTTAGGCGTCTAATTTTCGATCTCATTCTTACGCCTTTATTAGTATTGACTGCGGACAAACGGATCTCTCTGTCCCATCTTGTGCAAAAATGCGCATGCGTGATGGTGTATATGCAGTTTAAACCAGAAAAATTGATTGATTTGCATAGGAGTCCGGCCATGAGAAAAAGCAACGCAGTATGTAAAAACCGATCACTCACAGTCAAACGTCAGTTTTCTTGACATAGATTAAAATCCAAAAGCGTGCATAACAAGTCGAAATTGTCTTTAAAACAGCATATTTGCAATTACAACGCAATAGTACTACAATTTGTTAAAAAAAAAAGAAGAAGACATTTCTAGAATATAAATACGACGGTACTCCACCATCTTTGTTCCAATAAATATACTACCTAACGACGACGGCGAGTAGCTGCAGCCATTTCTCATTTACTGTGGTATGTGGCTGCTTGTTTATATTTAGAAGTTCAGGTTTGGTGAACTTTTTTCGCCCCAAAAAAACAAAAGTTCTTTCCGCTTTCTTTCCCAAGTGCACACAGCTATAGTTACATTGCATCTGAGCAGCAATAAAGTGAAAGACTTAAGATAAAAATAAAATCATCCCATTTAAAATTTGTTTTTTTTTTTTGTTTTGCTTATCTATATGTATTTGCTTGATCTGTTATAAAGCGAATACTTACATACGGTCAATGTATTTTGCGGATTTTTATGTTTTTTTTTATATTTTTTTTATGTGGATGGTTTCGAATTTGTATTTTGTGTAAACGGGGATGATTCGGCTGGGTGTTGGGATCTTACCGAGAGAAATATGTCCTTTCAAGCCATTGGCCATTATCTAATTGATTGTTGGACGAGACCATTTTCTCGTGCTGATTTAAACGCGAGTCACGATCACCAAAGTTGAAACTGACAGTTTTTGTCATCGATCGTGTACTTATACTAAGTGTATCGAGTTCTGATGCGCGATCTAACGCGGCGGCACGATCTTGCGATTGAGTGCGATCACTGGTGTGGGCTTTGCGTTGGAGTAGTTTTGATTGCGCTAGGCGCTGTTCGGAGGGGGCTTTGGTAAGATTTGATCTGGGCGGTTGGGAATAATTGAGTCGGTCTTCAGGCTCTTCATGGATATACTCGGAACTTGTCATTTCCATGTCGTAAAAGTCAGCAGGAACGGCGATCGGAACTGAGATGAGCTTTTTGTTGCTGCCAAATGTGGTGGCATGAGGTGGTTGGCGGATGTGCTGATGGGAGTCAATTCGTCGTGGGCCTCTTAGATCGGACTGACTCGCCGACATATATTGCCGACGATCGCCAGCTTGTAATTGCATTGGACTTGAATGGGCACTGGGAACAATAACGGGCGCGAATGGTTCATAGTGGTCGCCATATATGTCGGTTAATTCGGAAATCCTATCTTGGGCGAGTGCTATCTGATCACTACTGGCGTATAAGCGCGTCTGTCTGACGGGAGAGGGTGACTTCCTTGGGTTACTGGAATACTGATCCATTTCATCGACTTTGAGGGAGAATGTCTCGGTGACCTTGATCGTGTGTTGCTTCTCCTCGGGACCTTTTTTGAGCGACATATTGCCAAGGAGTGATCCTTCAACCACTGTCATAGCGGTGGCATGCAGGGCTTGTTGGTCGTGCTTCTCACGCTTGAAGACTGACATCAGCCTTGAAGGCGTGGGTGAACTTTCGGGTTTCAGTGGCTTACCCGGTGATGGTGATCTCTCACGACCAATATGCAGATGTTGGCTGAGAGTCAGCTTTTGCTTCTCCGGAGCTGGTGGCTGATTCGGATCGGGCGCTTTAGAGTGGAACATCGACATGAATCGGGAGGAATAGGATTGTTTGTCGTCGTGCGGCTTATCGACATGCTGTGTGTTTGTAGGGGATGGGGAGGATGCCCTTTGGAAGGGTTGCGAAGCTGCTGCAGGGGATCCCCTTTGCATAAATTGCCTAGCATTTGTGGGAGCTGGGGATGATGCGCGTTGGGAGGACTGTTGAGTTTCCAATCTAGTTGGTGGTGGAGAGGATGCCCTTTGTAAGGATCGAGCTGCGCTCATTTGTTGCATTTCTGTGGTTGGTAAGGGAGAAGATGCTCTTTGAAAGGATTGCGAATCGATAGCGGAAAGTGGTGCTCCCTTTTGAGATGTTTGTGAGCTATAAGGTGCTGGAGATGGTGCTCTTTGATTGAGCTGTGCTCCGTTGGCGCTTTTAGGTGCTGGAGATGATGCTCTTTGAAATGACTGAGATGCAGTTGGACCGGGACCATATTGCATGAATTGCCTCGCATCTGTGTGCCGCCCTCCATTTGGCGAAGGAGAGGACGCTCTTTGATTGGATTGTGTGCCTCTTGCAGGCGATCCATATTGCCTCTCATTTGGCGAAGGAGAAGACTCTCTTTGATAGGATTGTGTGCCAGTGATAAATGTTCCATATTGTGCGTCATTTTGTGGCGGAGAGGACGCTCTTTGATGGGATTGACCGCGAGTTGCAAATGCTCCATGTTGTCCGGTATTTGGCGGGGGAGAGGATGCCCGTTGAAAAGTTTGTGCCCCAGCTGTCGTGGATCCGCTTTGCCTTGCATTTGGCGACGGAGAGGATCCCCTTTGCATCGAATATCTCATGTCCATGTGTTGCATACCACCCGGGGCTGGCGACGATCCTCTTTGAAAAGCCTGTGCACCCGTTGGTGATCCGCTATGCATTAACTGTTTCTTGGAGTAGTCTGGGGACATTTCCCGTTCATGAGGATGCTGTCGCTTCAACTGACTGAACTGTGACTTCGGAGATGTCGGTCTAGAACTGGGAATATTCAAGTTATCGAAATGTCCAGGTAGCTGCTCGTCTGCCAAAATCTCATCAAGCGGTCTTAGATCAGGTTGCGGTGCAAAGTCCCGTATTTCAATTCTTGTTTCATCTTCCACAACCGGCGAAAGATCGGGGACATTCTGCTCCAATGGCGGCGACAACCTGTCTATTCTGATGTTATCCTTAATCTCTACCACGGCCTCTATTCTTTCTATGTCCACGTCCATTGGCTGTCTGATAGCTCTACCAGTCTCGTCTCGGTCCGAATATCTCGAAACATCAATCGGCTTGTTCTGTGGCAGGACCGTTTCATGGTGTCTCGAAAGATTTTCTCTGTTCCTCTCTGGCCAACGTGGCCTGCTCTTCCGGTCATAGATACCAAAGTCTGGTGGGGACATGCCGCCAGTTTCTGGCGTTGGAGTCGGAGCGACTATATTAAATCTAGGTATCTCCCCCCTTGAGTCTCTTCTCGACTGCCCTGGTGCATGTACAGTAGGGATATTCAGGTCCGCTACAAATAAATCCGCATGCGATGGCGATCTAGATATACGGCGCAGCGAAATCCCGCTCCGAATCGAGACAGCATCGGGATCTCGTCCACCAAAACTCCCACTTGAGATCCCTCCAATCGACATTTGACGGCCACGAAAACCCGCCATCATCCCACCAGCCATCTCAGGGTCCTTCGCATCGGAGATGCTTCTCACAACTAGACCCCGACCGTCCATGCCATGCATTCGGCCACCAAAACTGCCCGTGGACATCCGGTCGAATTCGGGCTGTCTACCCGTCACGTTGAAGCTCCTTGTCGACGTATTGTCAAAATGCTGATGATGTTCCATGTCGCTCAGAAAGCCCTGTTTCGAACTGGGGCGTGATTCAGGCGGTTTGACCTTTTCCGGCAGCAAGGACTCACACTGAAAGTACTGACATGCGCAACGCACATCCGGAATTGCACCACTAGAGCTCTCATTGCGCGACACAAAGTGCTTCTTTTCGACGGGCAATGCGCCCACTGACGCCGAACGACGGTTATTCATCGTTACACTCGCGTAACTCTACACAAACACACACGCACACACACTTGTCGCACAAAGCACTAGCCTAACCGATTAATTTAAATTTTTTCTTTTGAAAAATATAGCAAAATCCGATGAGAAAAAAAAAGAAAAAACTGATTCCGATTTATCTCGCGGGTGGGCATGCGATTTATTTTTAAAAATAATTTTTCTTTCTTTTATAACTCTCGCTACCCCCACCTTCCTCCCGCTACGATCGAAGGATTGTTATTTTTTATTTTATCAACGCGTTGTAAGTAGGAAAAAGAATCCTTCGACAGAAGTTATTATTAATATTTTAACTAAGAACAAAATATAAAAACTAAAAACCGTTTCGTTCCAATTCGCGTCCGTTCCATTTTTATACATTCATGACTGCGTCGTTGGCAGTTTTGTTGAAAACTAAAAAATCCGCCGTAACGTCTGTATTCGAGCTGTTCAATTTTAGCTACCCGCATCTCTTTCAGCATAGATATATAGATATTTCTAAGCAGAGATGTGCAAACATTCTAGTCCCATTTCCCATGTATTAAGAGACAGAGAGTGAGAATTGTATATTTATTTTTAATTTTATTTTATGTTTTTTTTTTTTTTTCTTTTTGCTTGAATTTTAATTTTTAATTTGAGTTGAAGGCAAAAAAAAAAAACATTTGTTGTGAGATATGCTACAAAGCGAGTGGACAATTTATGTGGCGGATTTCAAAGAGGAAATAATCTATTTTAAGATCGCCTACATTGGTTCCTTCAATCGTTTTCGATTCAATGTTTTTTTTTTTTTTGAGAGAAATTAAAAGTACTGACATATAAATCTGTTTTAAATGCCTTTTGCTACAATGGGTTGTCTCAAAAATTGGGCAGTTTTTTAAGTGGGACATTTATACAGGAGAATGAATGTGAACACTTGGTCCCTTATTTTGCGAAAAGCAGAAAATGATGAGGTAAATTTGTAATTTTTGTCTGGCCATATTTAATTGTGTTTTTTGTTTTTAACCAATCACCAATTTTCTCACCTTCTTTGTTTTTGGTTTAGTACAATTTGTTGTTTTATACATTTTGTAATAATGTGTGCTTAGGCTTTAACGAATTGTGTGTAGGTTTCTGAAAAATGTTTGTTGTAAACTTAAATAAAATACAAATTTATTATTAAGATGGACAAGGTAGGACTCTATTTTTGTATCTTGGCACACATTGTCATGAGAATAAAGTAAAACAAAATGAAACTAAAAACATGCATGCATTGAAGTAATGAAACTAAATTAAAATTGACACATTTGCTACAATGAGCTTTTGTATTTGGCTTTGTAAAGGGCAATGATTATGGATATCTGTCAAGCGAGCTGTCATGATTTGTTTGCTTTTCGAAATTTGATTAGTAAACATATTCTGGTATGCTTAATTCAATTGCAAAATCAGTGGATGAAGTAAATATGTGACATTCATTTTTGTACGGGGGCTGAAATTTAGCACGCACAGGATAGAATGCCTAATGTCGTTTTCCATTGGGACCACCAGAAATCTTTTTCAGATCTCAGCTTTTACGCTGCTAAGATTGATTTTTGGTCCCAATGGAAAATGACATAAATTGCGTAAATGAATACGCAGGCCTAATTCACATGGGCGCTCGATTCAAACAGACTACTGATGAGTACCAAACACATAAATCTGACAACTATCATCGATTTCGTTACCGACAGCAGTTTTTCATTGTCAAAGTCAGCAGTAAAAATTAATTTGCAATCACTATCAAGTCAACTAGATTTTTCTGGACTAGATTTCCTTTAACGTAAAAACGTAAAAAAGTCGATAACGTCAAATTCAAGACGTCAGCCATACAATCTAAATGATTATTCACATGAAAGCGAATTGCATTTAAAGCTCCGCCGTTCTATAAGACTAGATTTATGAACTACGCCATTGACAGTTGTTGGGACAGTCCAAGGAGTGGAAGTTCACTTAAAGGAACGACAGAAGGGGACAGATAAAAGTGTGGTTGGTTTCGCTGTCAACTCACTCAACCTGACTGACATTTGTCTTCTCTTAACAAATTGAAATTGTTGGTGTTGACCATCCATGCCAAGCAAAAGGTGTCAGTGAATTTTAACTCTGACATTAAGCGATATAATAACAAAATGGTAATTATAAATAAACAACAACTGTTTTCCCTATAGTGGAATAAGTTAAACTTTGAATACACTAGATTTGTCGGCTAATAGTCCATAAACTACAACTGGGAAAAACTGTTTACATATCCAACCTATACAGTAATAAAAGTTGGCGCCCGCCTGCTGTCAAATTAAATAAAGTAGAGTTTTGAAAGGCTACATTTTGAAAATAAAACGAAATAAAAATACTATTCAAGCAAACATTGTGGATAATCTCGAAGGCTGATAAAACTGTTCATTATTTAAATAAAAAGTGAGACACTTGTTAAACGACTCTCGAAGAAATGCAAGCAAAAGTTAATTTATTGACGTTTAACGCAAACGCGCCCATTTGTCATTGTTATTTATCTCTCACAAGTTTTCTTTGTCAAAATTGATTCTTCTTTTTTCTGTTCACCAATTATCGTGTTTTTTTAGTGTTCTGCTTCTGACTTTGATCCACGCAGAATTTTGGAATCCTACATTTATTTGTAGGTTATGTGAATGTTAATCAAGTAGTAGCAGCAGATAAATCGGTTCTGGTGATTGGACTTGTTTGCTTTCGGTTAACATTTCCAAATTAAGATTTTTATCAATTTTCATCAGAGAAACTCAAAACTGGGGTCGCAAACGGATCGAGCAATACGCCATTGAACTATGCGGATTTTCGCTCCCTAATCGCATAAATCGAAGAGAGTGTCTCTTCCAAATTCCAAATGAAGACATATTTTGAAAGTGCATGTCCTTCAACTTCAAGTATGTATAGGAATGTCCTTATTTTCGCTGCAAAGAAGGAAAAAGAAAATGTAATGCTCACCTTATATTGCACCAGCGCTTTGGCGCCATTCCACTCAATCCCTCCGGTAAGGCAATGTCCTCTCTGTGCGGCTCAGCCTCATCTTCTACATGGGAGAAAGTGACCTTCTTATCAGAAGGCGACGGTGATGCTTCTTTCCTCAAAGCCGGCTTCAGTTCGATGTCATTCCATGGGATGTGTTTGATCGTCTCCTGAATCAAGTCTGTTGCAACTTCTGTCGCAACCTCTGCCACAGCTTCAAGTTTCTTTTCATCGGGTTTGTCCAAGGTGACACCATCATTACTAGCAGCGTCACTTTCTTCGGCTACTGGCGATAGATGTGGCTTCCTTTCCTCCTCCGATGAAGCGGAATCTATTGATGAAATGGGTGCAAGACGTGATCGTTCTGCCTCTTCTTCGCTACTGCCCATTCGCTCCAATGGCAGATCTGTCTTGGTCGCTTCAACATCCCTTAGGGCCGATGAATCTTGCTTGGCCAGTGATTGCTTCAACGCCTCCACCGAAGCATGTTGAAGGATTTCGTCGATCTCCTCGGTGACTGATCCATTGTTTGGATCTTCGATATCTTCGTACACATGCTCCCTCCGAAGGCGGGCAGTTTTCTTTGGTGGCGGCGCCACAAAAACGGGCTCGGATTCAATTTTTTCTTCGACAATTTCGGGTACAACTAGTGCTGGAGTTGCCTCCTTGCCCGACTTGTTGTCATCAATGGGAGTTGGAATCTCAATGATCTCATCGGGTACAAGTACAGTGGATTCAGATTCGGTTGATGCAGCATGTTGTTGGAGCTCCAATTGGTCCTTGCGCTTGCGACTTGGTGACTCGTCCAGTTCGACGATCTCCAGTACATCATCGCTGTCTTGCTTCTCGATAAAGTGAGGGATCTCACTGCGTTCCGCCTTGGGCGAGGTCTTCAACTTGATTATCTTTTGTTCTTCGTCCAGGGTGATCTTTTCGTCCTTTTTCAGGGAGATCTTCTTGATATTTTGAAAGTTTTTCTTCTGTCGATCGGCCATGCTCCTTAGCTTCTTCATGATGGGGAAACACTTGGCTTTGTTTTGCACCGGCTTTATGGGCCGAATGTGTCCGTCCCTGATGTCTTCTTCGGACTTGTGATTCAATGTCAACGCCGATGTGCTTGCAGCAGTTGATGTGTCTGGCAGCGATCTAGAGTCGACTTCTTTCTTGGGGCTGCGTTTCTTGAGAATACCACGGATCTTGCCCAATCTGGAAGCTCGCTTCTCCACAGTCAGCACAGAATCGGATACACATGAAATGCACTCGCTGCGCGCGTCTTCGTGCTCCTCCTGTTGGTCTTCTTCGTCCTCAGTTGTGGGATTTTCTTCGTTGTCTGAAAGCTCTTGGATGTAGCGTTCGGTCTCCTTGATGGATACCTGGTCGTCGATACGGACTTTCTTGATGGACTTTGGCGATTCAGAAGAAAAATGTAGTTCTTGCGACCTGCGCAGGAGAAGAACTATTTCTGGATCCTCATCTGGTCCAAGGGGGCGTTTATACAGATGTGTCCAGGGGTAACCTCCCTATAAAGAAAAGCGAATAAGAATAGGTAGATTGAAGGCTAACGAAGCAACTTACCCTTTGTTTGGCCCGTTTGAGGTCCTCCCAGCGATATGTTTCCGGTGGTACCGGTGGCCTGTCACTGTGTGTGATTAAGTACTGCCTCAGGGATTGGTAGTATTCGCGCTTGGCTAAGGCTGCTACCTTATTCGAATCAGTCTCGGGGGATATTTGTGGCAGCGAGTCTAAAAATTGTTGCCGCTGCTTTTCTTCAAGAGCTGTCTTGGGTAAGGGTAGCCCATTTATGTCAAATGCGAGCTCATCAGTTTCCAAATGCGAATTGTGCTCCTCGTGCTTGGAAATATTTCCATTCAAGTCAACCTTTGAGCTGCTGGGTAGGTGAGTGTTTAGCTCGGAGAGTTTTTGATCAATTTCCTGTGTCAGTGAAGCTGCATCTTCAACTCCAACAGCGGTTTGTTGGAGTTCCTTTGGTAAGAAATCAGTCTTGGTGTCTTCGTTGGAGTTTTCGAGTGGTGTAACTTCAGCTTGAGCATCTAGCTCTGTCTGGGGTTTCGTTGCGTCTTTCGATTGCTGCGCTTGGCTGCTCTCAACCGGCTTGATATTCACGTTTAGTTGTGCGGTAATAGCTTCCGAGTAGGCTTCTTCTGTTGCTATAACGTTGCCTTCGGAATTGCCATGAACAGTCTCTACACTTTCATCATCCGTTGGTGCAGTATTCTCAACTGAAGCTTTGTTCTCGTGAGATTGTGCGGCTACACCTTGAATGAATAAGTCTGTTGTGGAACTTGTCCTTTCCCCGCTGTCATGGATCACTTCTGTGGATTGTGCGATAAGACCTTCGTCCACACTATCTAATTTTTGTGTAAACTCAGCATCAGGCTCTAAATTGGTCGCATCTGTGTGTGGTTTATGTGACTCTTCACTCACAGTCGGACTTGCGACTTCCAACTTGGGATCCACACGATCTACACCTGGGGCAGGTTCAATCTCAGACTCTAAAGTTGTGCGGTCTATTCGTATGTTTTCGTGTACTCCTATCTCAGCATCAGCGCTCTGCTGTGGTTCAACGTTAGGCTCTGGGGCGCTTTCAATAACACTCTCTGCACTTGTGCCTTCAGACTCGGGCTCCACAATTTCGTCGTTCGTCAGCAAATTCGCTTCAGATTCTCGTTGCTCCTCCTTTACAGTCGTCGCGTTGTTATCGTCTTTAGTTACTTGGAACTTAGACTTTACACCAGCCCTCAAATTAGCTGGCCTTCGTTTGAGGGTACTTTTCGTTCTATTGGACCCTTTGACCACCTGATCTGCATCCGTTTGTGCAATTTGAACTTCTTGTGCAAGCCCCCACTGCCTCTGCGGCTCGGTGACACTTGTTTCAACCGGCTTCAAGACCTTCGGCGTTGCCGGTTCCACCTCAAACACCGTTCCCAACGGATCTGTTTCGATCTTTGAACTTCTGTTCAATGATTCCCCTTCAACTGGCGGGAGTTCCTTAATATCTACGCCGCACTGCTCGCTATCCTCACTAACTATAAAATTATTTACTGTTTCGATAAGATGAGATTCAAAATCCAATACATTCTCTTCATCTTCACTTAATTGACTTCGTTGTGGTTCGTTCCATTCAGCCTGTTCCCTACCACTTGAACTTCTACTGACTAGAATATCACTTTCCTGTTCGTTTTTTAGGACCTTCTGTTCCGCTTCCAATGTGGAAGTGACCTTTATCGCATTCGGAATATCACAACTGCTTCGATCTTCTTTCGTCTGTTCGGTTTCCTCAACGGCTCCCCGATCGTCTTCTGTATTTACGATGGCCCTATTAAGTACTTCGAGAATGGTTGGTTGCTCGTTATCTCCGACTCCCGGCAAAGACACTGCGAATTGGCGAAAGAAAAGAAACGAGAAAAGCATAAAATTAGTTTCAACAATTTTTACGAAAGACTTTCGAAATAAGTCCGGGGTTACATAAGAGCGGCCGCAGACTCGGAAAGCAAAAGTGTTCATATGAGACGACATAAAACAATTTGTTGATCTCGTTAGCCAAAAATGTTTTAGATTTTTTTTGTGTGTGTTCTTGTTCCAATCGTCACAAGACGTAAATGTAAAAAAAAAAAAAATCACACAAAATGGAAGAATGAATGAGTACAAAAATAAAGCTTAAAGTCGATAGCCCTAGATACATATAATAGATACAGTCGATTCGAGCATCTAGATGGATGTTGAATTATTTACGTCAATTATCACCTGTTTAGGATAAATGGAGACACTCACATTACAAGACACTAATTCAGAAAAAACTCAGCTGGTGTTTTTTTTTTTTATCTAAATTTTTTTTTTTTTTTTTTTCTGGAAAATCGTTGCAGTCCAACCGTGGATACCGTCTGGGCAAACTGAAGAAAAATCTCATCTTCAAATCTCTACAAAGGAAAATAGTCTACAAGAGCTTTTCCCATTAAAAAAAAAAATTCGGAAAGGAAGCATGAAAAATGAAAAGAAAAAAAAACGTCATTTTCACAGAGAGCTGCTCAGTGAGAGAGCTAATTGCTTTTGGAAAACCAAACAAATATACAAACGGTCTGCGCAACTTGTAAGTTTATTTGTACATTCGGCGGTTTGGCTTTTGCTCGCATTCCCTCTCTGTGGGTTATTTTTAGGTCTTAAAGTTGTGTACTTATACCAACGTTTTTTTTCTAGAACGACTGTGATTTGTTTTTACAAAAAAAAAAAAAAAAAATTGTAAATTTTTTTTTTAATCATCGCTGTGGGTCGGCCGTCCATTTCGAACGGGCTAGACGTTAAGGTTATTTTTGAAAATAAAAGAATAGATTAAAATAGGGCCAAGGGATAGGTCGGAACAGCTTGGAAGCTTTTTGCGAAAATAAATTAAATAGTGGCGATGTAACAGGTTGTTTTGTTTTAATTTTAAACTTGGTACATAAATGTTGTTTGCGGCGGCAGAGATCTCCCGTATATAAGTCATGGCTGAATGTAGTGAGTGAGATGTGACACGCAGTTAGAGAGAGTTTTCATGCTGTCATCACGCTATTTTAAGTTGAAATACATGTTTTTTTTCCAGTCGGAAATATTAGATAATTATGTTTTTTTTTTTTTTCTAAATGGCCACATGGGTGGAAATATATTGACTTAATGAATTCAATTAAGGCATGGGTTTTTGACGTACATACGTCGTTATAAAATGAGTGACGGTAAAAGATTTTGAATACAGTTTTGTTTTATTTTTAATTTTACGACTGACTGCATAAATGATATTGCATTGCATTGGAAATTGTAGTTTACTTTTATTGTTTGTGATTATGACTTAAAAACAGACCAGGAACTTTTATTCACAGATGTGTGATGTAAGTTAGTAATTTTTCCATCAAGATGACAGATGAACTCATTTGAATGCACGACTGCGAAAAGTGCAGTGATCACACAGAACGCCGCGGCGACTAGTGTGAGATTTATTAAGCGTGTCTTACAGCAAAATTACTGATTTTGTGATACATGATACATCATCTCGTCAAGTCGGTGGGGGTAGATATGTTCAGGTCCGTCCCCGGCTGTAACGTCTTGAAGACGCATCTAATGCATCAAGTCATCAAGAGAATATGAGCAGCAAAATTATCACAAGGATTACGAGTCAACATTAATGTCAAGAACTTCTTGAAGGCGGTGCAATTCTAGCTTCAACAAAAGTTTGCAAAACAACAACAAGTCTAGTTCTATGAGTGCAGCACAAAGCTACAATTTAAAGTGTCATCGTTTTCGTAAACGAATGTGCCCCATAAATGGGAAATATTAAGCTTATTCCTTTACTTTTGTAATAAGAATTTTTTTTTTTTTTTATACTTCTCCCGGGAAAGGCGAACCTATAACGCTTCAACAGCGCCCCGAGATGCCTGCAGATGTATGTTTGCTCTGCACTTAAATTGCTGCAAATTGTAGTCTTCTGGAAATATATCCCCAGGAAGCGAGTTCCAAAGTTTGCTTGTCATGTAACAGAAGGAGTTTTGGAAAGTTGATGTCCTCGCGGTTGTCAAGTCAAAATGGCAGTAGTGGGTTTCAGAGAGAGTCACATACGACAAAGTTAGGGAACGCTGTTGTAGTAATTTATGAAAAATGACAGATACATAATTCAAAAAGTGCTACGAACATCACGTTAAAATGTTTGATAAACTCGAAGAAGTTGCTAATTTACTAACAAAATTAGTTGATTCATCTAAATAGCGATGAAAGTGATTTGGAATGAATCGAACTTATTTTTGATCAATCCTAGTTGGTGGAAGAGTTTGTACTGATTGAACTACAGGCATTGCATAAAAAATCACGCGGAGCAGATTGTTTCTTTTTACAGAGAGGAAGAATTTCATCTCCACTTTCGAAAAGAATTTGAGGAGAACACTCAATTTTATTTTGCAGCATTTATATACCATTTATATACGCAAGAAATCAAAAGAAATTCATAAAAATTCGTTAGATTTAAAACTAACGGAACAGACCTATTGTCTTACTTAAGGTGGAACCACACACAGTCGACTTAACAAAGCAAAGTCTACGTTTAAAATGTTGTTCACGATTTGGCAATGTAATAAAATGAACCTTAACAACAGTAACGGGTGTCCAGAGAACAATGCTACTTTATCATTTGTTATGTTTCAACAGCTGTCAAAGCTACCAATAACATCCAGCTGTCAAAGTATATAAGGTTTGTAATTTCATAATGCATCCTATAGGTAGGTATGTCTCTTCTTTTCCAATGGCGGAACGTTGCTGTTTTACGATTGTACTAGAAAAATGCAAAGATTTGTTGACAGGTGTATTTAAAATTTGTTAAGGGCTATAAGTTAACAACTTTATGGTCGTATGTAGGTAAAATGTGGGAAATATGGGGTTGAATCCTGCAAAGACCGAAACGAAAACGAATTTATCATTGCAGAAAACGAAAGAAATTATGCGAAAACGAAAATTTACTTCATAAACTTTTGTTTTCTTCTTCTTAATCACAAATGTCGTTAGAACACACACAGCTATTATGCATAGTACTGCATCAGGAAAGTGAAACCTTATATATGGTGTAAAAGCCGCAAATGTAATTTCCACTGTAGAAATTGAAAATGAAAAACTTCATTGAAGAAGAACTGTCATTATTTTCTTTTGACAACAAACAAAATGTCTTTCAATTTGGGAGAATCGGCACATTCAAAGAATCTAGTTATCTTAAGTCGACTAGATTGGTCTGGAGAAGATGTAATCTGAACGCATAAGCTAGATTAGTCGGGAACGTCACTTTTTCTACGTCAGCCACATAGTCGAACTGTCAATTTAGTACTCAGTCATGAATTTCTTGACTAGATTCGTCGGCTACCCCTCCATAAACGTCAAATGAAACAGCTGCTCATATGACTGATTACAGCCAATCAAAACCGAGACACATCTAGTCAGATAGCTGTCAGATACATACTTGAACGTCCCCAGTTACATAAAGCAACCTTTTCTTTTTTGTGATTTTGTTCATTTTCGAAGTTTCATAATGTAGCTAAAAAACTTCTTGAAATTGAGTTCATTATTATTTAAATGAAATTGATTCTTGAACACTTGTATTTCCATAGCCAGATTGAGAATGAAGAAGATTCATCACAGTGTTGCCTTAGTATATTCACAATTCTTTCAAAGCACATTACAACTGCGAAAAAAAAACATTCATTTTATCGGAGTAAACACTCCATTCTTGTTAATACAACCAATATGATTTGATTCGCTAAGGTAAACAATTTTTAAGGTGGGCCTGTTTTTGTGATTTATTTCTGGTATCCGCCGGGAAGCTAAGCTTTAAAACGTTAATGCTGATAAAACGAGTACGAATGAGTACTCCAAGTATGGTTGCCAGTTGTCACTTTCATTCACAAGTAGTGTCAAAATTCACAGAAAATAAAAACAGTTATATTCATTTTGAGAATGTACTAGAAGTATGACTGACAGCTGTCATAGAAAAGAAAAGGAGTTATATTCATCTCGAGATGGTACTAGACTTTTGGCAAGTTGTAAGTTGAATTTTTTTTTAATTGTAATTTGTGACACATTTAATGAATGAAGGGTTTAGTGGATAACATGTTTCTTGAAAAGAAACTATTCAGAAGAAATAAAGAAGTGGCAAGGACAATCGTTACCAGAGCAGCCACAATGAAATTTCTAAGGAAGTAGAAATGTCTTAGTGACAGCGTGATATACCCTATGAAGTAAGGGAGCTAATTAGAATAATTGCGTTGGCAATATCTTTGTCCTCTGTAGAAATACAATTGGATCAACTTTTGTTATTCGCAGACAAAAAAATTGCACTAAATATCGTCCGCCCTAACTTTCCTCTTTTTTTTTTAAACTATTGTCAATAGAAATTGAATTTTCTCAAGACTCTTATTTTAAAAAGAGCCTTCAAATAAGAATAATCGATTTAATTCTTTATGAACACTACATAATTGGAAATAATTTAACTAAAAACAACCTTGCGATAAGATAACACTACTGATGGTTACCTTTTAAGTGGTACATCCTGCAAAAAATGATATCTAGCATTTTCAAGTGGGTGCTTAAACTATCGACCAGATCATATCAGCAGTCCTTTGTTACATTGGTGGCATTATCGTATTATCAAAGTGTGATGGTACTTTGTTGAAATGTTTTATTTTTTAAACATATAAATGTTGGATTTGGTTTATAAACAATCGCTACTTTTTACAGCCATAGAATGCTATTTTCTATTTCATGGTTGGCCCATCTATCCCTCATCCGTATGTTGGATGCTTAAGTGATCCCTCTATCGTTTTCTCAATTTCAAAAACAGAAAAACGATTATTCACGAGGCAATAATAATTAGTGCAAACAACTCTTAATATACTGCAAGTAAAGAGGCGCCATTTCGAAAGACAACTAATGAGCGTGTATAGGTTCTAATAAAAGCGAAAGGAAATAAAAACCACTTCTTTTCGTACACATAGCTGACCGTCCATGACTCTATTACAGTGAATTTGAAGTGTATTATGCTAAATTACCAATACGACATGTAATTATCATTTCAGTTTTTTAATTCGAATAGAGCTTATCACAAAGTGATCAATTAAATATTTGTATATCCATTGATTGCCGAAACATCGATTAGAAAATCAAAACTAAGTATTAAACTACCTATTCTTTTGAGCGCAAACTTATCCAGTATTTTTGGTGAATGGATATCGCCATTGAATTCATTATTTTGTTCAGAATTTACAATGTAATTAGAACATGTGCGGCCGGCCGCATAAAAGATACAAGTAAGCAAGCAGCTTCACTGATTTCGTTTGCACCAGAAAAGCAGTTCGTGCCTAACACACGTATTCGTTATCTTTATTGCTTCTTGAGGCTAGTGGCATTTTTAAGATGGAAACGCATCACGCCAGAAACAACAATTCGACTCGAATTTCACCATTAGGAATAGATGTGCAATGTAAATCAATCTAGAACTGGGCTGGACTTTAATGGTAGGTATGAGAAATAAGAGGTGATGAAAAAATGGTCTTCAGGTGACTCAGCAGTGAAGCAAAGATCTGTGATAAATCAATGTAGGTAATGCACAAATATTTGCTAGAATATAACACATTGACCGACAGTAATCGTTGCCTAAGATTGGCGCCTAATCCACGAGATAGATATTGCCTTTGGTGCACCTGTGTTATCTTAAAATGTTTTTTTTTTATAACCTCAATTCATATAGTCCGAACTTGGTCATCGACGCTATACGCCAGCGAGTTTATTTATTTGGTCGATTGTGTAAACTATTTGAGGCAGGGATGTACAGAGTGACTCAAATGCGACAATGGATCTAGAAATATGTATAAAATATGCGTTTTCGTTTTTTATTCAGTTATTTTGTAGAATATCAAGAGATTTTAAAAACAGTTTGACTTGCTTCAGGAATAATGCACTAGATGTACACATCAGTACTTAGAACAATATCATATTCACCTACTGCTGACAGAGGCGAACAATGTTCACAAGAATTGCGCGGCTTGTACCTAACTGTATTTTTTAAAGTAGGTAATACACAAAAATCAGAAGTCTTCTTAAGGGCCAAAACCACAGAATCCATCGCGTTCGTTGCGGCAACGTTTTCGACTGACAGTTTAATAGAATACACAGCAGCTTATGGAAGGTGAACCATAACCAACGCACTTGCCGAATGCGACGGATAAAGTAGGTTTACTTTCTACTTTTCTGTCCGTAGCACCCGTTGACAGTTGGCACTTGGCACATCGTGAGAGGACGCCTTTTCATTGGTGAGAGCATAAGAGAAACTGTCATCGGCTGTCACTAGTGCTCTTCTATCGTGGGATTTCTTCCTCTTTTCGGGAATTTCGTTATCTTAAAAGCCGTCCGTGAGCAATAAGAAAAAGCTGCAAAAACATACAAACTCATTTTTTTGTTTTTAATTCCATCAAAATATGTATCTACATTTTACCATGATAATCAACACATAAATGTACATAAAAAAAAACAACTGACTTTAATCGCCTTTTAGCAAGATTTTTTTAGTACAAACATTTTCTAGTACAAAAAGGTAATCATAATAATATTTACAAACTGCAGTTTTTATACCAAAGGTAATTTAATGTGATAGTCTTTCCGTAAAATATGAATTTGAATTTTAAAGTTAGATTTTTTCACAAAAAAAAAAAACACCTAGGTATCAAAAGAATTATGTAAAAGGGAATTTTAGTATGGGGGAAAGGGAAATATTACCACGTTTCGTGGGACAAATAATGATAGAGTACTTAAAACACTGCCTGTCACCGTACGCCACGGATTCTATGGGTTTGCTCGTTCCGTCGAATACGTCAATATTGACGAATCCGACGACGCGACGGATGCAACGGATTCTATGGGCTGGGCCCTTTAGTTTGTCTTTAGGCGTGTATTTAGGAAAAAATGTTTAGTGGGACATGAGTTCCGAAATTTGTTTTCGGGACTTAAATCAAAATGGGGTGGGACTTATGTCCCTGCGCCGCCAATTGCGTGAATTTGCGTGAAAAGGAGAAAAGAGTGCTTAGCTTTAATTAGAAGCACTTGTAATTTATGCATTTTTCACACCAGCCGTCACCAGCCTCATGTCGTTTTCCATTGGGACAGAAAAAGCAAAATTTCAAATTTTATGTTCCATTGGCCGCAAAAAACATTTGTCATTTGTCAAACTTTAAAGTGTGTTTACTTACGTTTTTAGACGAGAAGTCGGTGAAAAATAGAGAAAAAAATACATTTGGCCGCTGCAATGGATATTAGCATAAATTGAATGGATCTTTATAAACACAAATTGCAATTTAAGAACAGCTGACTTTTAAGTCACGCACCACCACAAATGCAAAGGAAAAAAATCTCGTTTTATGTTCCAGTGGGTCCGAAAAATCTGAAATCTGAGAGCAAAATCTGAAAATCCCAATGGAAAACGACATTAAATTAATTTTTGACATTTCATTTGCATTTCATAATGAGTGGATCCCCAATGGAAAATGACAGTTATGTCATTGGCATTTCATTTTGGATAGGACGCGGCCATTTTGAATACCTACATATAGAAAAGTTGAGAGTTTCCCAGAAAGTTAAAAACAGTCTACGGGGGAAAACGGCTAGGTGCACAATAGCTGGCGGTCTATTTATTAGTAGTTTAGTAGTTTGTGACAGCGCAGCGATCGTATAAATAGGTGGTTTAAACGTAAGAGTTTGAATTCCAACAGCCGTGTTGGAATTATAACAAGTTTGGATTTTTTATTGCTACATTTGGAACCGTTCAATCGTTGGTTTATTTTCATTTCTTTATTCTTGATGAAAAACTAACTACTAACCGAATTTTATTAATCAAAAAACTAACGTGCTTTTAAACTCTCGCCAGCAGCTTTAGTTTTCCGACTCGGAGTGTGAACTGAAATCACCCGAACCGTTTTACATGCTGGTTACTTAGCCGACTGTGACTTTGGAAACCCTCTATTTCATTGATCACCATACTAATCTAAATTCAAGTGAATGCACTCAGCAATAACAAGCTCAGATGCGTTTAAAAATAAAATAATATTAACTTACTTTTTTGCAGCGAAAAAATAAAAATAAAAAAATAAAATAAATGAAATCACTCTGACGTATACGTAACATTTTTCTCCTGTACATTTCTGTGTCGATTTCAACAGGTGAAAAGACCACATCAGTCATTCGTTCAAACTGTTGTCACTGTTTATTTGTAGACAGTTCAGAGTGTAGAACGAAAAGTGTTATCGCAAAATAAGAAACTTGCGTGTGCTTTATGCTGGACAGACAAAATACGTACTCCAACAACTAAACTCCAAATAAACAATTTCTGCGAACAATTTTACTATAACTGATAACGTGTGCTTAAGCTTATGTAAAAAAAAAAACGCACACCTCCTCACTTACCATAGTTTGCCACGATACTCAAAAATAAATAAATCATATTCGAAATTAAAATTTAGGTTGTTTCAGGTACACATTGGGGAGAAAATTCGTGAATTTAATTTTGTCTTTTTGAAGGTCAGTGGAACAAAATAAATATCGAATTAAATTTTGCTGTAACTATTCTACTATGTACTTTCCACATGTTTACCGAGTAATCGCGACTTGAACACTGGGCGACGAGTAGTAGCCGCTCTCAGAAAGACTCACATTCGCTATACTCGTTTACCACTCAAGCGAAGGTGCTGTGCGACATGCTTGATTTCAGTTTTGTGATATATGCGCAAAATATAAAAAAAAAATTCGCTTTATGTACACAGCACAGTACACACATGACTAGGTTCATTATGGAGCGAATAGAAAATCGTCAAAACACAAAGCTTCTGCAAGCGTGTCTGTCCATTAGGACTTAAAATACGTACAAACACGATTATGTCCAAAAATATGCGAAAAAATACCCACCACCCAAACGGCCAGTCAGCGATCTTTGATGTTTAATCTTGTGCTGTGGCGGTTGACGATGGTGGTATTAGGGTGACGGCCAGAGAGAGCTTTAATTGACTTGAATTATATAACAACTTTATCACATGATACACACAAATTGCATCCATTCATTCAGCAAAACAAGAAAAGGTTCAAACTTACAGAAAAGCTGTATCGCACTAAAGCACTGCTGGTTGGGTTTGATTTCAATTGGCTTGCACTGTTGTTACACTTTGGCTGCACTCGAATTGGGAATTAGTTGAGAGGTCTTGGCCATTTAGCCAAACTGGATATTTTTGCACTTTGAAGTCTGCAACCCAGATACTAGTGATTGCGATCGTTTGTAGCACCCGGACTAGTTCTTGTTTGAATCTAAAAAGGTTCCGATTAGAATGTTTCCGTTGATTCTGATGTAATCTGTGCCATTCACCCAACCAGTTCGGTTTTTTTTTTTTTTTTTTGGTTAACTTTGCCGAGTATATTTAGACACTGACCGGTAAAATATAATTGTGCTAATTACACATGAAAACATGTATCAGATACATTCATTTCGTATACAGTGGGCTTAGATGGCGGACCAGTGGTTGTCCGCGCCAAATTAATACTGAACATAAGAATCTGAGATATCACACCGCATCTGCGGAACAATGATGTTTGGGCACATGCGGTACGTTGCGGTGTACTCCTCCCGTCACTCGTATACACGTTTGCAAGCACAACAGCAACAAAAGCACACGTGATTTATTGCAATTAACTTTTATCATCACGAATTATCGCTAATAGTTTTATTTTTGTTTCTATGTGTACGAGTACTGATGGTGAGGGATTAGAAGTAGTGTGTTATAGGGTATGCTTTGAAAAAGATGTGCAATTGTTTTTTGCGGTTTTTGTACTTAGCATATTGGTATAGACTTGGGTTAAAGTAAACACTCCTTGACCTCTTATGAATATAGTTGAGTTGAGCAATTAGTTTCACAAATTACGTAGCCAAGTTGTTTGTCGTGTCGTCAAACTAAGGAGCGGTTAACAATGTGTTACTTGTTTGAAGATTTAAATTCTTCAGGTGTGAGTATTAAGTTTGCATCACTTTATAAATAGGTTATACCCACCCTTTTAATATTCATTTCATTTTATTTATTTATTTATCTTGTAATGTCTTGTACACTTTAGGATCTAATATCTTATAAAATCGGGATAAGCTATATTCTGCGAAAAAAAACAACCTATTGATTTAAAGCGCGCAAACAAATGAAGGCTGCAGATTAGTAAAAGCTAATACCCTTTTCACACCGCAGCGAAAACCGTGTTTTCATCGAAAACTCGAAATTTTGTTCACACCGAACAATAACTAGTTTTCGTTTGACGTTTCTATCAACTGTGAGACCCTAGTCGTGAAACTTCTGTGTAAACTATTTTGTTTACAAATTTCGATCGCATTAATTAACGAATAATATATTTTTCAGAGCATTTAATTTTTTTTTTTTTTTGAGTATTTTCGCAACCAGGGGTGGAAAGTGGAATCGGCTAAGGCGATATAGTTGATAGTTGATGATCAAAATTCATGCTTTGGCTCAACGTAAGGTGATTATCAAATTGACTATCGCATTTTTGCCACCATTCGCTTGCGACAGCTACTTAGGTGTCATTTTCATACATTTTGTGTCGTTTTCGTCAGCAATGTAGGACAGCTCGGCTTCAACTCCACCAACAATTTGAAATTTTGTGAAATAAGTGCTTCAAAGTTATAAAATAAAATAAATAAATAAATTTTAGCGCAATGTTTACTTCAATAGAATTAATCTATGCCGCAGCGAGAAATGAAGAAAATAATTACAAAAAGTCCAATTGCTCAGAATTCACTTAAGAATTAAAGCCAACATTAGAGAACTTCCTATTTTGTTTTTTTTATAGATATTCTTTAAGAAGTTATTATCAACAAATAAATTTATTTTAGATTCCCGAAACATTTTCGACTTAAAAAAAGAAAGTGTTTGTTTTGGGACTGCTTGATTTACCAACTGATATAAGGTCAACGCATGTTCCACCCATACTTTAATTGACTGCAACTTTAAATCTTCTTGGGGGTGGTGGCTATCAAACACAAGTTGGGGCTGACTGCGCGGCACCAATGGGTAAAAATATTTCCTCTTTATTCGCTTGAGACCCTAAACACATTTTTTTGTAAATTTGTAAATACCCTAGGTTTTCGGCTCGGTGTGAATAGTCTATAAGCAGTCCTATCGAACCTGAGTCCGACAGTTCCTCGCAGCAACTATTTTGTATGTGACAACTAAATGTCATTGTTCCTATTCCAATGGGGACTTTCAGTTTAGTGAGTCTGGCAGCTGGCTGACTTGATGTGTCTCAGTTCTGATTGGCCTAGATCGGTCACATGAACAGATTTTTCAGTTGACGTTTACGGAGGGATAGCAGATGAGTCTAGTCAAGAAATTCGGAGTCTAGCATATTATATGTGGCTGACGTAGAAAAAGTGACGTTCCCGACCAATATAGTTTTTGCGTTCACGTTGCATCTAGTACAGACCAATCTGGTCGAGTTAAGATCCGCATAATGAAACGATTTGACATGATATACTCAAAAGAGACCCGCGAAGAAGCAAACGCATTAAAACAGATTTAACGTGTTAAACAATCTGGACACGAAAAGCAACATTTTTCAACAGGTTATTGTAGTATGTGTAGAATTTATTTTGTTGTTAAATATTCGATGGTTGTAGATTATAGTCAATGCAACATTCCCATTTTTATAACGTCATTTATCAATCAATCAATCACTTTCAAAGCAAATTACTTTAATTTAACTACATGAAGTATATATTTTGTTAAAAGCTTTTAAACAGTTAAGAAATTAGATTATATATTCTCTCTAACTAACTGATTACAGTCAGTTATCTTTTTTATACTCGATCGAATTGCAACCATCAAACTGAATTATAATAAACTAAAGGGTTATTCAATAAGAGGTGTTATTGTGAAAGGATATGGTCCTGTATGCGTGCTCGTGGTGGCCATTTAGCTGATGTTGTTTTTCATTATGAACGGCATACCTTCCTCTTTATTATGAATTAAACATCCGATCATTTATCTCAAAAATGGCATTTTTCTTTGAATACCAAAATAACACCTCTTATAAACCCTCTATTACTTTCAGCATTTTGATTCGGGTCTTCTTTAATGCATCATTAGTTTCACCAATTAACAGCATTTTTTAAAGTATGGCTATACACAGCAATCAATAGCCTACGAATGTACTAGTTTACATTAAGGTTTTTTCACTGCTCCTCGGAAGATCCGGCAACAAGCATCTGACAGTACTACGGTCAGGGGAAAGAGTCTATATTCTCCCGTTCGGATTTGGTATAAAACTGTCAATTCCACCCATACTTCTCAGACAGGAAATATAGAAGAAAGGAGTTTAGAGAAGGTAGACAAATGGTCCTTGATGAGCATATTGCGCCAAATGGTTTATCTTAGGTATATATAAATTGGAGAAGTGAAATAGTTAAGAGAAACTTGCACTGCCTCAAACACAACATATTCGCTTGATTCTGTTCTCGTTTTTTTTTTTTTTTTTTTAATATTGTGCAGAGATGCAATGTTGTGTGTAATTTTTATTTCTAAAATGTTTTGTACAGGCCTGGTAACTATAATTGTAGAATTTCTACCACTGGACGAACTCTATAAAGAGGAATATAAAACGCCCTACCACTTACATGGAAATCGGTAGGATAAGAAAGCAACTGTAAGAATTCCTTTTTTGAAGAACTTACAATTCTGCCAGTTCCACAGTTAAAAATGCAAGGATTAGCCGCCATAAGTAGATACGGAACTCTTTTAAAATTAGGGAATACGTAGATATAACTTTACCACCAACCAATTATGTATAAATACAGAAATTTCAAATAGTCACCGACATTCTCAGAAGACATGACGATTCGTTTTCCCGTGCATATACTTCAATTACAAATTCTCTGGACTGTATGTATGAAAATCATGGGAATTGCTATTGATATGGTAAACAAAGATTCAATTCATTTAAATTGTAATGTATGTATATGTGCAACACAATGATTGACAATAATTGGCGCCTATGTACACATACTCGTTGGTGAATTGCCAACAAGTTTTAAACGGCATTTAACACCGGCCAAGTAAGTACGCACTTTAATATGTTTTATTTGGGCGTTTTCGAAAAGCAACCGCTTTCTGAAGAATTCTTTGAAACATACACAGACAATTGTTGCAACTTCTCGGTAACCCGAACCCTGTTTAAAGAATATCCAAGTTCGATTTCAAACAGAATTGCGGAATTTTGTAATCTAAAATTAACAGAACTTGATCTCTCTTGAGATTATATGCATTTAAGAGGACTAGGCATTTTTTTTTCCAAATGTAAACAATCGACTCAGTTCAGTAACCAGAATCATTTATTATTCTTGACAAACAAACAACAGAGAACATTTTGTAACAATGTAGTAGATTTTTTGGACAAACCGACCGACTGTATGTGATTCATGCGTATGCAAGAAGACCTTCAACAAGTTGGCAACATTTCACGACATAAACACTCAGTTCCATCAGCTAAATAAATGTCCATCAGCATTATGCTAATTACATGTGTGCCGAGTCCTCAGTATGTACCCACCTATTCCGCATGAAATCGAATTTCCTACATAAATTATATGCAGCCCAAAACCTGACCTCGTAAATAGATTTAAATACACACTCACACGTACCATAGTCCCAGATGAGTCGTCCACCCACCCACAAATATACATAACTCGCTCAACGAACTAATTTCGTACACAAAATGGAAAATAAACTGACTTTTCATTGCGAAAACAAAATACGAACGACATAAAACATTTGACACAGTCACACCCAACCAGAAAGAAATTTTCCTCATGGATTAATTATTTTCTTTACACAAATAATTCGCTTGAATATATGAAAATAAATATTATACACACATTCGATGAAAACGGTAATTGGCAATGAGTGACAGTGATGTTGTTATGATTTTCCATACGCATATATGATAATGACAACCACCACAAGGCAGGCACAAGACCACAAGTCTTTTGATAACGGCCAACATATCATTACCCATTACTGGAGCCATGCATGCCAAAAATCTTGTCAACGAGGTACCCACCGATGGAAAATCTAGAAGTCCTGTAAAAAAATACAAATTGTCATCCTATACAAAGTTCAAGATCCAAAAATCAATGGTGCATTCTTGTCAAGATTTCGTGTTTATTTTTATTTAGGTACTTTGTACTTTCGAGCAGTCACCAACGTCAAAAGAAAAACTTAACGAAGCACATTTTCGTAATTGGAAAACTAGCAATGTAAATATTTTCGATTGTCTGAAGTAAAGGAAGTAATTTTATCTCATCATATTTACATTGTTTTGTGCTTAGCATTACCTATTGCGTCGTCTGATAAGTATTCACATACAGAGAGAAAGATTACCAACTGCTATTGCCAGTTGATTGCCTCATTTGGTAAATATTGAAAAGATTTTTTTGCGATAGGAAAATACAATTTTTTGAATACCTTCATCGAGTTCGTCGTCACTTGGCAGATTTTGTTTATCCATATTTTTAATCCTGGAGTTGGAGAATGTGTGTTTTGAAATTGTGCACTTATTTGTAAAAAAAAAAAAAATAAAATAATATCTCGTGTGAATCACGCTGTTAATGTAACTATATTCTTAAAATTTGTCACACTTATAATTAAACAGAGGCATCACTTGCATTTGGCTCTCTCGGTGGAACTCAAATATTCATTTTCCGCGCACTTTTTTTTTTTTTTTTGTAAAATTAATAATTTCCCTTTCGGACACACTAGAATATAATATTTCGCAGCTTAGCAGCGCATTGGAGGAGGACCATTCGCTAAAAGTCTACTCGTCGGAATCGTATTCGTTCTATCACTGAGGTTGGGTACGTTTTGTGTTGGCCCAAGTTAGTATGGTAGCTTCGGACGGGGGTATGTAGTGTGTTAGTGTCGTGCCGGTGTGTCGCCGTGAGTAAAATGTTTTTTATTAGTAGCTCTGTAGTTGAATGGATGAATATATCAACGCGATAAATTGCTGGCGGTAGATTGGATCTTTTCGCGCAGTCAACTGAATAATCAGTATTTTTAAAGACACGAGAGGACCGCGAAGACCAATACACTTTGCAGCTTATCCCATTCACTTTTGGAATGAATCTGCTGCTAAAGTGCGGTGATTTTTGATATAAACTTTATTTTCTTTTATTTTTTGTATATGGTAGGATGAGATTTGTGTAAAAAATTCTGCGTTTGTTTCTGTTGCGGTTGGGTGTTTTTTGTTGATTTATTTTTATTGCAATATTATTTACTTAATTATAGATTTTCTTAAATTAAACTTGGTTTTGTTTTATTTGATTGTTTGCCTACATAATCAGATGGAAGAGAAGTTATTTGCAATGGTTTTTGTTATAAATAAATTAGGATGTGTACATAAATTCGAAAGTGGATGACAGTACATGCATTTCCTGCTTGTTTTTGCACGGATGCGAACATGGCTTGCGCGGGGACAATTGACGAAAAGAGCCAAGTGGATGCGAGTTTTTGGATTCAAATAGAAAATGCTACCAGCAACCATTTGCTCTCGACAGCCGCAGCAATTTGAGGTTAAGTTATTTATGAAAAGAATAAAGGGAAAAAACTGCTAAAGATAAGTAACTTTTAGTAGTTTATAAAGGATTTTTCAATAAGAGGTGTTATTGTGAAAGGATATTGTCCTGTATGCGTGCCGTGGTGGCCATTTGGCTGATGTAATTTTTCTTATTAACGGCCTTCCTTCCTCTTTATTATGAAATAAACATCCGATCATTTGTCTCCAAAAATGACATTTTTCTTTGAATTCCAAAATAACACCTCTTATTGGAAAACCCGTTATATAAAATTAATTTCACTGACAAAAATGATTGGAGTTGTTTGAAGAAAACCAGTCGAACATAGACAGTAGAGGTGAAAACAATAAATGTGGCGGTTTCCTTATTTCTAATATATTTTCTGTTCCATCGAAAAAGCATTTAAGGAAGTGTGTGCAGGTAGAGCTAGTGCAGCTAAGCGTAATAGAACTTGAACATAAAATGGAACCCTAAATATGTTTGGAATTGTTGACTACAATGCGACAAACTTTTTCAGTGTTCATAGTGTAGTAGTCAGTGTGTTCGCTTTTGACCCGAGAAGCGTAGGTTTAAGTTTAAGTCAATACAGTCTCTGACGGAATAATATCAGAGAATCCCTTTAAAAATAAAACAAGGCCTACATTTCTATGAAATACTTTTCCATTGTGCCACAATTCTCTCGTCTGACAAGCATCCATTGAGAAAGCTTCTATGTCCTTCACCATTCGTTCCAAAAATTAAAGTTACACAAATTCTTAAAAAAAAAAACCCAAACTCTAAGGTCTTTTAAAAATGTCACTAGTTCGAAGACCGAACCTTCGTTTCAAAACTATTGCAGTTAGGTAGCAGAGCGTTTGGTCTGAATAACTGATAACTGGGTTCAGTTGCTCAGGCAGAGACTCTCCACGGGTCGGAAGTCTGCGTTCATCATCGTACCACGTGATTTTGCTCCGAAGTGGCTGATACCCTACAGTCGTAGTATTGCAACACTGGCATCACTGGCTGTTGGCGTCTATGGTGAGTCCACAATGTGTGAGTTTCACATTCAGGCGCTCTCTGTAGGCCCTGACAAATCTCTGCTACGGCGCCCAACGTCGAATTTTTTCTTCTGTACGAATCGGAGCTCCTTCCCATTTTAATGTAGTCGCAACAAGACAATGGTCATCCGAGTCAACGCTGCCCCTTAGAATGTGTGGATGCGTGTCTCGCATCCATTGACACATGTTCTATTTTTTTGGAGGTTCCACAGTCAGAAGAACGATAGGTTGCTGTGTGGATCCTTAGTTATGGGCTCCTAGTGCTACTTTTCACATATTTATTAGTTACTAGCTGAACCGGCGAACTTCGTTCCGCCCAAATTCGTTAATGTAATGAAAATAATAATTCTGAGTGTGCACAATGCACTTACTACTTTATTTAATTCGATCAATTCAAATTCTTTATTCAAAAGTTATATTAAATACAATAGAAATAATTGAAGTAGGTATAGAAAAGTCAATTTGTTTCAATCAAACCGATTTTTCACTAAATTGACCATTTGAGAAACATGGGAATTCAAGATTGATGCCACAAAGGCACACGTATCCTTGGAACAATTTATTTGTCGATTTAAACCGCTTAAATACGAATGAAAAATCGTTCTGAATAAGCGGAATCCGCGGAATGAGAATGTTTGCCTTTGAATTTTCACCTCAAAACCGTCGGTTGCATGAGATTTGATTTGAGATCCTTCACCATCAAATCAAACGCGTTCCGTTACAAAGTTTCGGTGCATTGAGGTTGCGCAACAAAATTATAACTGAGCCGGCTTTCAATTTCAAATTTTATAGAGGTAACCCCGGAACAACCAACCCCACAACCCACAAAATTTCATTGAGATCAATTGATTGTTTTCGGAGATCGACAACGGCGCCACCTATCAGGTTCAAAAGAATCCCATCCTTCAAGCGGGAAAGAATAATATACATTCACAAAATTTCATTGAAATCGGATAGGTGGTTTCGGAGATCGACAACAACGCCACCTATCGGGCGTTTAGACCTATCGGGTCTAAAGACTGCCTAAACTGAAATACAACAATACGAACAAAACAAAAGCATAATCATGAGAATTGGCCCAGTGGTTATCCAGCTATATCGACATCGAGTTTCACCCCGAAAGAATTATATTTAGTAGATTATTATTGAAGATAATCGAATTGAATTGAAAAGGAAATATTCACCCACAGGCTACATGTTGAGAATTGTCCGACTTTTATTTTTTGCTAAACCATCCCTGATTCAAGACGAACAAAATAGAACAAAAATCATTCAAATCGGTCGAGCCGTTCTGGAGCCTTTACCCGACTAACGCACATCAATTGATTTTTATGTATATAGAGATATTAATTCACAAACTTCGGTTGCAACTTTACAATAGCCGCCGGCAGTCTTGAAATTTTGTTTGTTACCTCCAACCGATAAGAATATTTTATTTATATCAAGGGAAAAAACAGAAAAGCTATGAAAATGGGCCTTAAATCAGGCTCATTATTACTAATTGACCTGTAGCCCTATTTAGATACCTTATTACAAAAGTATTTAATTTATTATTTTGTCCTTTATCATCGTGGGTAACCACTTTCTTATTCAAATTGTTTTTGTTTTGGTAATGACCGGGAACAAAATTCCCATATAATTATGTCCTCAGAATCACCTTCGAATTATGTAGTTTCTACCCTAAAGGCTAAAGGTGTTTGCGTGACGATTCGATGTTGTGCAAGGTTTGAATAAATAACAGAATATAGGTCGAATAGGTTGCTATATCAACGGCATATCCGCTTTAAATATTCCTAGAGAAGTCCTAGAACAACACGGGTGTATCATGGAGAAACCCCTTGACATTTTTTCACCAAGTAATTGCAAATGACTCAGCAATATATACGGCAAAGCTAACAAAAAGCAGCTGAAGCTTTCCGGTTGTACTGTTTTGTTATCCCTTTGAAATATGGCGTAAAATAAAGAACTCTATTTTAAAAAATGTAGAATTTCCCCCCGAAATTACAATGTTGGCAACTCTGTATATGCACAAGTACATTATGTTAGCCAATACTTAAACGCAATAAATAGCAAGTCTACCTAACTCCGTGCAGTATGGTTCCCCTCGCACGCTGAATTTACTACGCACATAATGTGCTTGTCTGTAATGTCAAGACTGTTTTAAATTTAGATAAACCCAAATGAATGATACTTTTCGAATGTTAATCGCTATCTATACACACATCGAGCGTATCCAATAGAAACTAATTAAACACACACTGAAAAAAGGACTTTGACCGGGATGAAATGTTGTAGGACACTTACAATATGTTGAGTTTTTCGTAGTCGAGCCAATTCTTTTACCGCCAGAAAAAACTCACAACGCCATTTCATTTTTAGTCATTAAAAACAAATGTAAAACAACACGCAACTGGGAAATAAGCTCTCAAAATAAATAGTCCTTTTCCTTCAAATATCTAACAACAAGCGCTGTAATCAACCAAAGAAAAGAAAAAAAAAACTATTCCAGCAACTATGTCACGATAACTGAAGGAGAGTCCTCCTCTGTCAGGTTATGTCAAGTGATAAGTACAACATATTGTTAGTGTTATTGATTTTTGAAGTTAAAAAAAAATCCACGAAAAAAATGCTCAATACCCGCAAATGTCTTTGTTCATTAAAAGCATTACGCACAGGACAATTATATCATGTTTTTTGATTGATTGATTGACTTCATTATAATGGCAAATACTTGAATAACATTTTATTCTCGAAAACTTACTTGTTACTCGACGAATTTTCACCGATAAATATGAAAATAATTCACCAAACATTTTCACAAACGCACTTGATTTGAAATATATATATATTTTTTTTAAGCTGGATATATGGAAAATTGTGAACCATATTCCGGTTTGCCGGATTTTAATTGACTCCCACGCGTTGAAGGAAAGAAAAATGCATCTATCGACGATGACACCAGCACTCTACGTCAATAAAAGTGAATATAAACAGTTAAGAATCGAGGGTGCTTAGGGGAGAAATGAAATGCCGTATACGTAGGTTGTGCTTTTCACCAATTTACTACACATGCGCCTATCGAGCATCCTTAAAGGACACACACGTTTAAAAGAGCCTATGTATGCACAATTGCACATTTTACAGTTCGGATGTGGTTGTGGTTGTCAATTGTATTCTTTGCAAATGAAATGTTTATTTTCTTTTTACATTTTTATAACATGCTAAGAATTTTCAACGTAAAATAAACGAATATTATAATTATTTATAAAAACCTAAGAGACTCAAGTAAATTCAAATTACTACTTGCAACTGACATTTGATGGATATGGCAGCCACTTCCCCTTCCGTATAACAACCCTGAAATAAGAACCCGAAGAGCCAAACAAATCTACTACAATTGTAGGTTGACGTTTATTTATCATTAGATAATTTGTTTTGGGAAACTGCTGTATTGCACATTCGCAAAGTATATTCCTTGTTTATTATTTAAGCTGCAGTTTTAAGTATAATTTAAGTTTATCGACAAAAAATGGCGACTCGTGTTTGTTCGAATATTCTTGGAAAATTGGTGTCCAGAAATCGACTACAAGGAGTCTTTTTGCAAAGATCTTTGGCACACTACCCCGTCAACGACAAAGTTTATGGACTGGACGAGGAGAAGCAAAGGGCAAGTTATTTAATAACATATAATTTCGGCAATTATGAATGTGAATGGTGGTGTGTCAGGCGCACAAACTAATATAAATAGACTAAATAGATCGCCAGCAAAGTTATAAAGAAAACTGGCCCACATTCGTCGAATAATGTAAACAATTTTTTTGATTTCAGCTTAGAGAAACAGCGTTCAACTTTTTTCAAAAGGAGCTGGCTCCTTTTGCACAGGAGATCGACAAGAATGATAACTTCAAGTAAGTACCTACCGTCCGATTTGTAGTCTTTCAGTGTGGCAATGAAAATGTCCTGTACTCCCAGAGACCTGCGTGCGTTCTGGCAGAAAATGGGAGCTTTAGGTTTTCACGGAATTACAGCTGATCCAGAATTCGGAGGCACCGGTGGATCATACCTCGACCATTGCATTATTATGGAAGAAATCTCCAGGTAAATGTCAAGTTGCGTTATCTCATGCCAATCATTCCGTTTTAACTTTCATCAATTTCATTTTGCTTCTGTGATGTTCGAATTTACTGTAAGACATGTTATTCCTTTGCCAAAAAAAAAAAACGACAAAGAGTAACTTGAACACATTTTAAAAATTTTCATTAGAGCCGCTGGTGGTGTGGCCTTGTCTTATGGAGCACACTCAAATCTTTGTATCAATCAGTTAACAAAAAACGGAACCCTCGAGCAAAAGCAACAATTTTTGCCAAAACTCTGCACCGGTGAGCACATTGGCGGGTTGGCCATGTCCGAGCCTGGCTCTGGCAGTGACGTGGTCTCCATGAAATTACGCGCCGAGAAGAAGGGCGACTATTACGTGCTTAATGGTACAAAGTTCTGGATCACAAACGGTTCCGATGCCGATGTCTTGGTTGTTTACGCTAAAACTGGAACCGGTGAGAGACTCCGAATTCTATAATTCAATGTGTAACTTATTCAGAGCGTTTATAGGTAGTGCCGACAAACATTCGATAACTGCATTCATAATTGAAACCGCTTCGGAAGGTTTCAGTGTAGCGCAAAAGTTGGACAAGCTGGGTATGCGTGGCAGCAGTACTTGTGAATTGGTTTTCCAAGATTTGAAAGTGCCCGCTAAGAATGTGTTGGGCGCAGTTAATAAAGGCGTCTATGTGTTGATGTCAGGTTTGGACTTTGAACGTCTTGTATTGGCTGCGGGTCCAGTTGGCCTTATGCAAGCTGCATGTGATATATCGTTCGATTACGCCCATCAGCGGAAACAGAAAAATCAGCTTATTGGCGAATACCAATTGATTCAGGGAAAAATGGCCGATATGTACACGACCCTGAGTGCGTGTCGTTCGTATTTGTACAGCGTTGCGCGGGCCACAGATTTAGGGCATAAGAGTGCTAAGGACTGCGCTGGTGTTATCTTATATTGCGCCGAGAAGGCGACTCAAGTTGCATTGGATGCTATTCAAATCCTTGGCGGAAATGGTTACATCAATGAATACCCCACTGGACGAATCATGCGGGACGCTAAACTCTATGAGATAGGTGCTGGTACTTCGGAGATTAGACGTTGGTTGATTGGAAGGGAATTGAATAAGGAGTACGCCTAAGCTGTATAGTGAACTGAGTTTTGTTTTGTTGTTACATATTTCGGTTACACTACTGTAAAGACTATAAAAGTGCATTTATATACATCTTACTGTTAAGCTTAAAATGAACTAGTAAAAGAATATATTTTGTATACATTGTACACGTTTTAAGCATTGAAACTGCATATTTCTTTGTTTTATTTGGGTGTGGGTCTGGTTGACAACTATACTTAACTAGAAGATGAGCAAATGGTTTAAAAGTCGGTACGAGACCTAAACTGAAATTATTGCAGCCGTAGGTGTTCTTCGATATTTTGACCATTAGAAAAATCCGCATGATAAATGGGCTTTTGAATGGAGTAGCAGACTAAAGCATCTGCATTTGGCATAACAAGGGCCAAGGTATTTAAACTCGCTGCACTAGTATAAACTAAACTCATTTTTAGTGAAGTGTTTCATACAAAATTAGCTGTTGTGACCTACAAAATATTTTGTGAGGAGGTTAAAAATTATTTATATTAAGGCCCGCTGGCTAGTTGAAGTATATAAATGCCTGATGTGAAATTGCAACCCTCAGAACTATATCCGAAGCTTTTTGAACAATGATCCGCGCTCGAAAACCCATTTTTTCATGGTCAAATGTTTATTCACACATGTGTCCTCAAGTTTTAGGGCAGCTTGGCAATCATTTCAATTCCTGGGTTTCCTTCAGTTTCCAATGCTTTGTTATACCCGCACACCTTGCGAACTCGACCGGGCGAGCGCCCATTACCGTCGATATGGAATGAATATATCTACTCCATCCACCAACTTCACTTAGTCGAGCTGCATGTGCAGGACCTACTCTTAATAATACTTAGTTCAAACATGAGTGGCTGGGATTTCACCACTCATTACATTAGGGAAGTGAAGTCGATCACACTGTAGGTTAACTTTTGCTAATAAGAGGCTGTTGGTTTTCGAAGAGATGAAAGTTAATCTTGAAAAAGTTCCGTCGGAATGCCATTTAAAAAATGGTAAAACGGAATTTGACCTTCAATTCAATCCCTCTCCGAGTTGCTTTTTCATGCGGCAAAAATAAAAACGCTGCGTTCCCTTAAAACTTATACGATAAAAAAGCACAACAAACACCAAAAACAAAATGAAAGCAATACACCTCACTTTGGTTAAATAAACTTTTATTTATTCTTCAAAATAATAAAAATATATGTGTATATAAATTATATATGTACATACAATTTAAAAGAAAATACATGTTAATTCTGCTCATTGCAAATTATCTCTCATAATTATAAAAAAAAAAAACACTAAAAGCTTTTTTGTTTTGGTTAATTCCCCTAGTTAAATAAAATAATTTTTCATAAACAAATTATATAAAAAAAAAGAGAACAATTTAAATACGTCAATGCTTGGCAACTTGTTGGCAAATCAATTTCATGCGTCCAATTACATCCTAGTAGAAGAAAAAAAAATAATTAAAATCAAATTCGAATAAAATTTGGTAATCTCTCTTTTTTTGTTACATCTAATTTTTTTTTTTTTACTTTTCTTGTTATTCAAAGCACTTGTGGTGGTTAAGTTTCTGGACAAATAGGAGAATGTAGATTTATTCTAAAAGTGGTAGTCGTAACCAATAACGTTGAAGTTATGTGTTAAAAAGGGGGGCGAAATGGGGGGCTAGTTGTCTGGCACTTGGTGAATATTTGTTTTTTTTTTTTTGTTTGTCTTTAGTTAGTTATGGTTAAAAGCTAAATGGTTTATATATTATTTATGTTTGTATAGTTCTTTTTCATTTTAATTATAAAAGGCTAGTCAAACAACTTTAAACTTATACAAAGAAAAAAAACTCGTTACTATTCTAGTCTAAAACTGTGTTGCTCGGTCTTCTTCTCTGACCGCGATTCTGTGGTTGTTGTAAACGTTTTTCGTTCCATGACACGCTGTGTCATTGAGGACAGACGCTGTGATCCTTCATCGACAAGGGAGATCTTGCCACCATCGGAATTCAAAGTGATTTGGGACAAGCCGGCTTCAAGCGGCTTGACATCGCCGCTTTCCTCGTATTTTCTGGTTTCATACCTAAAGACGAAAATAGGGTTAGGATCATCAAGTTTTATAGGGGTTTTGCTGTATTTTGACTCACCTTGAGGTGTAACCTTCATAGTTCTGACCAGGATTATATGCACCGGTTATCTGTACAATGCCACCCTGTCCGAAGGTCTTGTCGTGCAGGTCCTTGACACATGCTTCCAAGTTACTTGAGGGCTTCTTTGGCGAAGGTGGTGGTGGCATTTTATCGACGTAGGTATTTTTCAATGTCGACGTAGAGGTTAGAGTTTCAAAAGATTGACTATTAATAGGCGATGGACTGACTGGTGAGGCAATTCTTGCTCCCGGGTAGGGGCGCGGAATCGCGTTAGCGGTTAGCTTGGGGTTAGGCCTATATGTGGTATTGGTGGTTGTTGTTGTGGCTGACTGAAGTGGAGGTGGTGGGGGTGGAAAGTTTTCACTTTGGTTAAATGTGGGTGACACCGCTTCCGGATGGTGAAAGTGTTGGGGAGTTTGTTGGAAAGTATAATGTGATTTGGCAGATTGATAGTAGCTCGGAGATGTTGGTGTATCAGTATACCCTGACCGGTTAAGTGTCTGTTAGAGTTAATTAAAAAAAAATGTTTGTTTAGTTGTAAACTACTTGATTAGAATTAAAAAATTTGCAAACTCTTACATTGTTTTGACTCTGCAAGCTACCGTATGTCGCCGTATGGTACTCAGAGTCGCTTTCATCCGTGGCGAATCCCTGATTGTTCTTTCTTGATCTTGCCTGTCGGATGCGAATCAATTTTGTGCGTGCTTCCTCGAGTTGTTTCTCCATACGAAGAACGTCCGATCGCGCATTGATTTCTTGTGCCATTCCATCGACCATGCTTGTGTTTATCTTCAGCGTGTGCTCCTCCTCTGCGTCGAGACCTTGTTGCGCTGCGCGAACCAGATTGTCTGTTGACTTGATAACTGCGTTGCCAGCGGCCTGTAACCTCCTGCCAGCTTCTGAGTTGGGATTCGACTTGACCTTACAGGCAATCAGCAGCTGGGCAGTGGATGCCGCCACTTGCTTCGCTGTCGATATCAGCATGACTTCTGTTCCCACGCCACGAACTAAGTTCTGCGCAGCCTCTACAAGACTGTGAGTTGCAGCAGCTACTAACCTCGCCGCGGAAATCAAACCCTCAGACCATTGTCCGTCATCAGAGGATGTCAGCGGTGTGCGAGCCACCTTACCCTGGTCGATAAGCTCCCTTTGAGCCGCGTTGGCGGCTCGCACCAAGGCAGACGATGCTGCCATGATGCCCTTAGCGGCCTCCAGAATCATTTCGTCGAACTTCATGTTCTCATCGAGCTCCAGCTGTAATACACACAGAAACAACACCGAATTAGAGGGATTCTATGGCTTATTGCATTGCAAAGCACCTTGGTTAGGGAAAAGTTAAAAGTATGTTACAGGCATTTTTAGTTAGAAAAGCAGAAGAAGGTTAATAATCACAGTAATAATATGTTTGATTCCTGGGTGAATATTTAATTACAACCAAGAATATCAAACATATCTGACTGGAACTATCTTTGTTAAAGCATTCCATCATAGCGCCGTTAATTTTTTGTTTTGTTTTGTTATAGCACCCATCACCACATAAACTTAGTTAATTTATTAAAAACATTCACCACAATACAGTTGTTGTTATTATTTATATAAGACAAGCGATAGAAATTGATTTTTTACCTTAACATCAGGCTGTCGTCGTGGTCTTAAGCTGGCCAGCTTCTTTGCTGCGGCATCAATAGACGCAGCCGCACCCAGCAACTCGTTTTCAGCGATTACAGTCGGATCCTCTGGATCAATCCAGTCGGAGCCCTTTAATAGCCTCGCCATAGCCACTAGATCAGTGACACACTTGGCCACTCGTCTCGACAAGTGCATTCGCTCGTCAGCCGAACAGTTGCGAAGAATTCCGTTCAGAAGTTCCCTGTAAGATTCTCCCACCGCTGCGCCAGCTTGCAATGTCCTTTGGCGTAGCTCTGTTGTCTCAGCACAATTCCAGGCAACCGTACGACAAACCAAAAGCATCTCGGATATTGCACGTCGACCTAAGTTGGCGGCTGCTACTATATCAGCTTGCAAATTGGAAGCACCCGCAGCTACTGCTTTGGCTGTCGCCAGTGTGACGTTCTTCGTAACACGAATAAGAGCTTCTGGAGAACACTGTGGTGTTCCGGGTGGGGGTGGTGCTTGCATTGCCTATAAAAAATAAAACCATTCATCTCATTGCTCCTTATTTTGGTTGCACGCAATCTTACCCGAATTTCCTGTGAAATGGCTTCGGTGGTGGCTTCCATAGCTCGTGTTCCTCTCGTGTGTTCATCCTCTACGGCTTTCACCGTTTTCAACAGTGACGACACATTTAAAACCATAACCTAAGGAAATTACACGGAAATAGAGGGTAAAACGATGGAATACAGATTTTTGTTTATAGGTTCATTGAAGAGCACAGTGCAATAGTTTGAAAGTGAGCGATGATGTAGTATTTATAGAGAAATGAGCAATGAAACAACTTTTTTTTACATTTTATTTGTTGTCTATTCTTGAAGTGATATTACATATTTTCCTCGTTAATATATCAAAAATTTTGTTTAGAGATGAAAATAAACTGGTTATGGCACTTGCAAGTAAAATAGAAAATTCTTAAGATATATGTTTATAAATGAGTGGAAGATAATAAAATAATACGTATATGTTTATGGATAATACTTTGAGAAGTAGGTGCAGCTAGACGCTAGAGAGTGGCGATTCTGGAATTGGAATTCCATAAGCTAAGCATTTCCCACAATGTGTTGCATACGAAAAGGTGAACAAGCTAAAATAGGTTTGAGATTGGGTCGTATGAATAAAACCTAGCATTTGCTTTGAGCAAAAGGTTGTAGCAAAGTAAAAGCCCATACCAATTGCTTTGAATCGGTATGAATTAAAACCTACTTTGTTAAAGTTCGAAAATTCGATCATAGCATTTACTTCGCTGTACGTCTAATTGCCTTGCTTCCTTGTTCCTGTCAAACCTGATCAGTAAATTTGAATTTTTGAATTTTCCTCGAGATTCTAACGACTTTTTCGGAAATTGAAATTCAAAAAATTAAATTCAGAAATATGATTGCAATCTATAGCTCCAATTGCACCTGGAAGTATAACTTTTGTTTGCCAAATAAGTTGTTGATGTTTCATTTCTTCTTCAGGGGCCGGGAATTGTATCAGATCATAGGCTTGTTGGAAATATTTTTTGACACGCCAGTCATTTGAACTGTCAACCTAAAAGTCCGGGTCTCTTATATACCTTAGAAATGATTATTTCTAAACATTTGCATCTGAACGAAATATTGGCCATAAATAATCCACACTTAATACTTTTCGCGTGACAAGAAATAATTGATTTTTTCACAGGTGTTTGTTGGTTTTCCTGCACGAACAAAACTTATGTGGTTTTCCATTGGGAAAAAATCACCATTGACAAAAAATCAATCTTTTTTTTGATCTAAATCACTTTTTGCGTTCCATTGGGACGAAAAATCAATCTTTTTTTCGATTCGGATCACTTTTCGCAGATCTCGATATTTTTTCAGATTTACGCATACCAATATACTTTGTACAGCTGTTTAACGTCAGTTTAAGAAGTTTCATTTCGAGGCAAATGCGCAAAGTTTCGTGAAAACCAAAATAACAAAATACATAAATAGCTATGGATACGATTTCGGAGGAATTATTATCTTCATTATCTCCCTCGTCATCTGAAGACTACAAACCACCAATAATACTTCATTTGTATCTACAAGAAGGATAACATTTTTGAGGGCGATATCCATTTGTGATTTAGCCAAAAACGAATGCCATTTGAACAGCTGATATTGTTGTCAATTAACGCACTAATCCATTTACAAAAGCAGATCAATCTCGTTGCGCGTTCCATGAGCATAGTAAAATCTGAGATCTGAAAAAGATTTCTGGTGGTCCCAATGGAAAACCACATTAATTTAACTATTTATAGACAAACCACCGAAAATTCACATTGCTTACTTTTTTTTGTGTAAAAAATGTTCGTACAAAATATTTAGCAAAAGGTCTGAGTAAACTAAATAGCAGAGTCAGAATTTGCATAGCATTTGCTTTGTCTGATAGGTTTTATCCATACCAATCTGAGTAAAAGGTCAGTCGTCAGTGCCGCCGCTTTTCGAACATGTCAAAAGTAGGAACTAACTCAAATTGGTTTTTATTCATACGAAACGTAGCAAACGCTTCGACTTTGACATTTCTCTTGAGTAAAAGCAATTGCTTCGCCTTATTCAATACGACCCATGTTTTATATGTATCGCCTTTTGGTTAGGTTGAAAGTCCTTACAAAAAATGCAAGTGTTTTGTGCAATGTCTAACTTACTGAATTGATTATTAGTAAGGCCCGATGCGTGATTACATTGCAAGTGTATGTAGTACGAATAATAGGGTTCGTGGCCTATTAAAACATATTACTTTTAGAAACCCTTGCATTTTCAAGAAGGGCACCATTTGAAAGGCATTTTAAGTCTACGAATACAGTAAATACACAGCCGGTACTTGTAATCATTTTAAGTTTCCATGTAAAATTTCAGTGAAAATGTAACACTGTGACCTACCCTGTATTTAAGGTAATTCAAAATGATTATTATTAATTTAAAGATTGTATACAAAAGTGAAAATATTTTCAAAAAAAAAAAACAAATATGCTGGTGCAAAAAAAATGTGGGAAATGCTAAAACTAAGAGTAGAACCAAAATGCTTGAACCAAAAACCGAACAACAATCACCTACTTCCCTCACAAATGCAAAGAGTTACAAGCTAAACACAACTTAGTACTAAAATTCGGATGTATAACTATTCCAACAATAAAAGAAGACAAAGTTCAATTTATCTAAAAATGCATAATTAAGTTGCATAGAGTAAAATATTAGCCAATTTTGCATTTCGTTAAATTTTTGATTGTTTTTGCTCATGATTAGAGTGATCTTATTTTTTTAATAATCCATTGATGCACGCTTGCTACTGTTAGTGCCAGAGAGGCACACATCCCTAAGCATCTGTTTGGAAAGGAAAACAAGAGAACAATATACATTTTTTTTTTTTTTTTTTTTTTACTTTAGTACACAGAAGATCTGGATATCTTTGGAGTTCGGTTTAATACACAGAGAGGGAGAGAGTAAGAGATATACAAGTAGTAAAATAATTTAGAATATATAGGACAGCCAGCGACACCAGGGGGATGCGATAATGTGCAATCTTTAGTATTAATATACAAAATAACATACGTCCTCTCTCGTTATTTCGTTGGTTATTAAAAGAATTGCGCGGTACTAATAATCATTTTTATTGCAGGTTGCATTTAAGCAATTCATAGTAGCAACATTTATAATATTTAGCCATTCTAACCTGCAAAATATTTTGAGCGAAGGTTAAAAATGATTTGTAGTAAGGCCAATTGCGCGATACTAATAATCATAATTAGTGTCCAGGCTAAATTTAACGAACTCACAATGGCGAAATGTTTAATGTAAAATAACCCATTGTGACCTATCTAACATTTAATGTAAAGATTAAAAATGATTATTAGTCCCTAGGGCCTTTGTGTTTTATGCAGTTCTGAGCATTCTGCAAGTTTTAAAAATTAATTTACAATAAAGATATAAATTTTGTTTGAGTTCTACACTAGAGTAGGATAAATAGAAATTCATATGCAATTACAACATCGATAGCGAGCAATAAATCCGGGGATGCATCTTATTAACAAAATATTTATGTATAAAGGCGAGAAAAATAGTGGCTTAGATTTTATTTCGTATAACAATAAAATGAACTGAATACGCTTAGGGCTAGAGAGTGTGAGTTGTAAGTTGTAATTTTTTTTTTTAGAACAGTTATTATACGTGTGTGGAATGTGAATTGATTTGTGAATGTTTATAAATCCATCCATTTTCAGCTGGTCTAAGGTAGCGCATTTTTTGTGATATTGAGTGCCATATCCATTACAAGTTAAGGTTTTTAATACAAGATAAGTGTATTTATTTATAAAAACTGTGAATAAAGGGGTGAAACAGCGCCCATTATTCACTGATCGATTTGTCAGTTTCCCCTCCATTTTAGAATGAAGTTAGGAGTTTGTTAAAGAAGCAGTTTTACAAATTTATTAATAAACTTATGAACTATATGATTGTCTGTAACGAGTGTACTCGATTGGTTTTGTGATGTGCGATCAAGGAGTATTCATTTAGTTAAGTAAAGGTGGCAATGTTTGGACATTGCATAAAATGAAAAGGATTAGTCGTAAAGCAATTATAGAGTTGAACGCGTTGTAATAAGATCGAAAGAAAGTTGCCAGCCTACAAGAAGTGCATTGCGTGCTTCTTTTGATCAACATAGCCCGCCATCTAAATACCCTTTTCACACCGCAGCGAAAACCGTGTTTTCGTCGAAAACTCGAAATTGCGTTTACACCGAACAATAACTAGTTTTCGTTGGACGTTTCTATAAACTGTGAGACACTAGTCGTGAAACATCTGTGTAAACGATTTTATTTACGAATTTCGATCGCATTTATTAACAAATAAAATTAATTCAGAGCATTTAAAAATAATTTAAGTGTGGAAAAATGATAAGTTGTGAGTTGTGACATTTGTTCGGTCAGCTGCCCTGCTGAGTGTTGCAAAAGGTGTGTTTGTTTCAACAACGCAACGATTGGAAGTAGTTTTCGTGGTGTTTTCGTGTCAAACGACTCTAAAGCATTCGTTTTGAAAATTGAAATTTGTATGGGAAAACTTATGTTCGATGAAGTTTTCGAGTGTTTTCGCGAAAACCAGCTTTTCGGCTCGGTGTGAATAGCATATAAGTCAGCAATAAGCTGTTCGTTGCAAGAATACAAATTCGGCCCTAGCGACCTCGCTTTCGGAACGAAAAATTATTCGCAACCCATACTCTTCCGGAGGCTCAAATTCCATTCGAGGTGTGCGACTTGGGAAGAGAAATAAACATTTGCGATGGCGCACCGCACCGCATTTCAATTCGTAAACAAATTCCGTAACCAATTTCTTTCGGAGGATATCGGAACTCAAAATGTCACAACAATTGAACAAAAAAAAAATGCACTTCATCGCACTTCAACGTAATTTCGCCGATATGCGTTACAAAATGTCGGAACAATTCTCCGAACAGTTGTTCCGAAGAATACCTCAAATTTTCCGCATCGTATAAAATCGGAGAATTTTCCGATCCGACGGATACCTCTCTAAGGCCGATTGGTTGGTGAAAATGTGTTTGACGGCAAATATTTCTGTTTTGGACGAAATTGAAGCATTGTGCGCAGTGATTCTTTCATTATTTTTTTTTTTTTTTTGAAAACTATTTGCATCGCATGGAGTATCAAATGATAAACAGCACGTGCAACCACGACCCTAATGCGAACGACTCAAACCTACCCGTGGGTCTAACAAAATTACTTTAAATAGAAATTTCGCATGGCTGTTCCAACACATCACATGTTCCCACAACTACACTTGTCACAGCCAATCATGTTATGTTGGTTATTATTAAAGAAAAAAAAAAAAACAACCAAATACCAATAAAAATATATAAATAATCATCTGCTTTGTTATATGATTTGCAAGTTTGTTACATGACTTTCATCGTTAAACAACATCTATGTATGTATGTACGAGTATGAATGTAGTAGATTGGTAAGAAGAAGCAAATTTCAACTGATACTCCAATGATTGAATGGAATGGATATTCAAATGCAATGCGTGTACTTCAATAACAATACACTTACCTTTGCGCTCTCCTTCAAACCCTCCATAGTTGGGTCGTGGATCGGTTTGCCCGATGCCAGCTTCGTGGCATTAATCAGATCACCTAAAGCGGAGGCGACATCTTTAACAGCATTTATTACCATTACCTGTGAATCGGGTTGAGCTGCTCCCAATGAGCAAGCTCCACGTTTAACTGCTTCGGCCAGTTGTACTGAAGAAAGAAAGAAAGTCGTTAAAACCAAACAGAGTGGCTTACTGAAATCTGTGCTTACAAATAGTGGTGACAGCATTTTGAGCAGCGGACGCCAGTTGTTCTTGAGTACCGGCGGCACCGGCCACCAGTACCTTTGTGTCTTCTACTAGCGCCTTGGCGGTTTGCAGGATGTGCTCACGGTGGTCGGCGAATGCACCATCTTCATCCGATTGGAGAGTGCCCGCAGTTGCGAACATAATTGTGGTGTCTAAGTCACCGATTATTCCGGACACAGTATGGGCGGCGTTTATGCAGGCCTGAGTACCGCGTGAACCCGCCTGTAGGGCGGCTAAAACTTGAGCTACCTTCTCCGAGACATCTCGTGCATTGCGAGAAATGTCATTCTGTCCAGAGGGATCATTGGGTCGTACCCCGGCAGTAGATTGAATGATTTGGCCAACTGAGCGACCCAAATCGATGACAGTCGATCGAATGCGCATTGCTACCTCTGGCGAAGTAGTTGTGGTGGAAGCACCAACAGAATCCTGAGTTATCTGCGTATAGTGGTGGGCCATGTCGACGCCGAGTGGAGGCAGTTTGCTGGTGTCGAAACCAGCTTTGGCATTCATTTCGTTGGCCAGGCGAGCGATTTCCTTGGCGCTCTGCACCATCCTGGTTTGGTAGTCTACAAACGAATCGCTGAATGAGGCGTTCAGCAGACTCTGCCTCTTATCCGTGAGACGAGTGATGGCGCGATTGACTTGCTCCATTAGACCAGTGACAACGCCGCTTTCAGTGGAAATCTTCTCCACTGTCTGTGTGAGTTCTTGAATGGCCTCCTGGGTGTTCTCAATCGATTCGTCTAAACGAGGGTGAGCGTGGGTCGCTCGTGGATTTCCGGCCGACTCCTTCGCCGCTTGCACCAGTTGAGTTGCGCTCTCCACAACCGATTTTGTTTGGTTTATCAAACTCATTTGTTGGCTGGAGTGGACTATGTGAGTGCAGGCGCCAATTGAGCCATTCACCATTGGCACCACGTAGCGGGAGATTTCTCCAACGGCATGGCCTAGCTTTTCGGCGTTATTTTTTCCAGCCATTCGAATGGGTTCCAGTTTGTCGCGCAATTCAGCAGCAGCATTTAGAGTCTGACTACTAAAGCCCTGCAAATTGTTGTCCCTTCGCTGAGCAAGTCCCTGAGCGTTTACCGCCAGCCCACAGCTATCCAACTCACGAGTGCATGTTCCAAGAGTATGCAGCACTTGGTCACATTGGGCCTGACCGGGTGCCTTCTCCCGAATGTTATCAACGAGACGTTTAACACTCTCCGACACTTTAGTGCTGTGCATCGAGAGCTGCTGCCATACGGGTGGATCATCTGGCGACAGTGCCAACGATTTGGCGGCCTTCACCATTTCGACAACACCATCGATAACTCCACGTCCGGCATTCAATACTGGCTCTTGAGCCTTACGCCCCTCTGCTGAAATCTTAGCTGGCACGGGAACGAACTCCGCACTTGAGGCGTACTGACGAACAGCCTTTACCGCGTCCAATAGCGGCTCGACAAACCGCTGACGTGATGGCACAGAGTGGTCATCCTCAATTCCCTTCACTTCCTCCACTAAATTCGATGTGGCTCCCGCTACATGCTTGGCCCCAACGATGAATTCATTCTTCGCCACGGGATTGTTGGTATTCATACTGGCTTGTCGGCAAATCGAACATAGGTAGCTGGTGTGCTTAGCTACTCCGGTGAGCGCTGAAATCTTCTGTTGTTTTGTCGATTTTGGACTGCTGACAATGTCGCAGAACTGAACGATCCCTTGGTATGCCCAGTTCATTTGAGCTTGGTCGATGATTCCTGGACGTCCAGCGACACTGCTTGGATGCGACACTCCGATGAGGTACGCTGCCTGCGCAGACGATTCGATCAGGCCATGGATGGATTCCGAGACATTGTTTACAGACTGGCCGAAGTCTACATGATTGGACTGCTTTGCGTTGTTGATCATCTCTGAAATGGCGTATCCGAGATTCCTAGACTTTCCAGTCGCCGTCTCCACGCACTCAAAGTAGCCCTGATCAGTGATGGCCTCATGTGGATACTCCAGCAAAACTCTTAGCGACTCTATGTTGCGCATAGCGTTGTCGCACTCTTTCTGACCTGGAGCAGACGATGTACTAACATCCACCAGCTGGTTTATGCTCTCCATGACACTCCTAGCAGCGGCATTGAGAAGATTCTTCGAGTTGGGTTGTCCTGGATCACCAGCTGTTGTCTTGGCGGTAGAAAGCAGTGAACACGATTGCGTAGACACATGACGTAGACAATCCATCATCTGCGATCGAACAGCGTCATCTTTTGTCTGTCCTGCCATTTCCATTGCCACTGACAGGAGATCTTTGTAATTATTTGCGAATACCTGACTGGAGCTGGCCAACTGTGCTGGACTGGCATACGAATGGACAATTTGACCACCCGATGAGCTTAGACTTTCGGCCACATGCTTGAGTTCCGTCTGAAGCTGGTTGTAGTTGCGAGCCGTTGGCGGGAACTCGTTCATCGACAAAATCTCACTCAATTCGCTGACATTCTTTAGAGCAATGTCCACTTCCCTCTGGCCGGGAATGCAATCAAGCGTCTTTGATAGCGCGCCTGTAACCTCCCGTCCGGCTTGAGTGAGAGCACCTGGCTCGCCGATGTTTTGCAAAGTTTTCTGGGCCTCCTCGATCAACCGGACTGAATTGAGAATGACATCATCGGCTGAATCGATTACAGTTGGGTTATTTGTGGTCGCAGCAACTCCATGCACACTCTTTGTAAACTCGCCCAAAGCCAGTGCGGTATCGCGACCAGCAACACCGGCGTACATCCGTTGACCATGTGAAACCGCCGACAGCAGCTGACTCAAAGCAATTCCAACGTTCTTAGCCGATTTACTTAGCTGTTGTGCTGTGTTTTCTACTGTCTCACCTGGGAGCGGGCGAAGAGAACTTGTTTGGGCAGCATTCCTAGTGTCGTCTAAGACGTTTCTCAAATTCTTAACCGCATCCAGAGCTGACTCAAGTTCTTGACCACCACACGCCTCTCGCGCCCTCTGTGCCGCGGAATTCAATTCGTGTACAGTTTGCCCCAGATGCAAGGCGCTCTTTGAAAGCTGCTGCGCTGATGGTATGTCATTTACCGTCGGCTGTAAGGCACGCGCCGAGCTCGACAACTGTATTGCCGGCTCGATAAACTGCTCCGCAGCTTCAATCAGATTCAACTGGGCGTTTGCATCATCCGGAGTTGTCCTTGACGACTTAAGCGATGTGACCAACCTTGGAATGGTATCAGCTGCTCGTTTACAGTCCAGCAGCAACGACTGCTTTGTCTGCTGATCGTCACTGTGCTGCACGGCGTTTTGTGCCGCGGAAATGCACTGAGTCGCAGCTGTTGCAGCTTGCTTCGAGCAGTAGTCCAATCGATTAATTAGACCTCGCTTCATAGCCGGAGTATTCGCCTTTGTTGTGGTAATTTCACGCAGCTCCTCAGCTGCCCTTCTCAGATTCTCCTGATTGTCAGAGTCGTGTGGATTGCCGGCACATAAACGAGCAGCTTCCACCAACTTGGCTGTGGCGTCGGCCAATTGCTTAGCAGCTGCGAGCAATCTTCTTTGCAGTTCCGAATCCTGCTGTTGCTCCGCTTCGCCCTTGATACTTTGAATCAACTGGGCGGTCGCCTGTCCCAATACCTTGGCATGACGAACCATCTCCTGAGGGTCTGTGGACGACACTAGAATGTCCGTTCCAATAATGACACTCTCCACGGGAGTCATCTCCTGCGACAAACGGTTAGCATGCTCGCGGGCACTCAACTTCACATGATCCAGCAGATCGGCCAAGCTACGCGATACATCCCTGGCGGCGTTAAGCAGATCTCCCTTCAGTTTCTGATCATCTGTTGCTTCGTTGCATACTTCGCACAGGTTATTAACCGCCTTAGCAACATTTCTCGCCGCCAACTCGATCTGTTCCCTGCAATCAGCATTTTGCAACGTCGGCGCGATTACTTTGGTGCAGGCCACTAGCTGACTAGTAGCCAGAGCGCATTGACTCGCTGCTCCAATGACTTTGTTGCGGATTTCCTCTTCCTCAACATTCGATGCAATCGATTTCGCACGCATCACAAGCGCAGCAGTAGTATTGGCAACTGCTTTAGCCAAAGCCAGAAGCATATCTTGCAAATCAGTATCTTCCGGGGGCTCCTCCTCGATCGTACTCAAAACATGCGTGGTTGCCTCTCCAACACGACTGGCTGCATTTATCAAATTCTGTGATGGTTCCTTATTCTCCGGCTCAGCGGCCTTCAACAAATCGCTGAAAGCACTACACAAGTTACGGGCAGCCTCCAACAAGCGATCACCGCCACTGTCATCTTCCATCAGTGCCGCAATCAAACGAACCTCTTTCGTCACCTCAGGGATGGTTTGGGCAATTTGTGACACAGACGCCGATATTGTCTCAGTGTCAACTTCATCCGGTTGCGTTGCCGTGATGATGGCAGCAGTGGCAGCACTCATCGAAGACATGTGACTGGTCACGGCCTGTTTCGATGTGTCCAATGTGTTCTCACGCCATTCGATTGAACGTTTATCTGTGCCCAATTCTTGGATAGAAGCCTGAAAACAGTACAAAACCATTTAAAAAATTATAAACAAAATAATAACGCACAAGTCCCACCTTTGTCTTGAGGTCTTCATCGGCTCGCGACAAAATATCCTGACCGGCGGTAATATAAGTCAACAAGGCCCGTTGTGGCTCTGTCAGATTTACCGAACTGATGCGAATTTCTTTTGTCTGTAAAGAGTCGAACAAAATCATTATAATACGAAGGTAGATCGCAGAAAAACCCTCAAAAGACCAGGAGTTTGCAAAAGGACAAACGAAAAAACTGAACAAAACTAACGAACTTAGGAAAATATCAAAAGTAAATGTAATACAGCTTAGTCAATGGTCGTTGAAGGGTTGAGCTATGGTATACCGTGACGTACTATTTATTGAACCGACGAGGCCAGCAGCAATTAATGAATGGAGATAAACAATTAAATATTTATAGTTTAACCGCTGAATTTAATTATTTGTTGTTTGTTTTTTTGTTTTAATTTCTATTCATAAACTGTGTGCGAAACTATGTGCTCTTATTATTGCAAAACAAAAAAACGTCTAAAGAATGCAAATAACTACTTCAAAGTGGCGAGAAATACGTTATGCGGTTGTGTTGTGTTCTATGCGTTGCAATGAATTTTAATGACAATGGAATTCGAATTTAGTTATAGATCTGTTGAGGCACAAATAAACGAAACCCTCCATCTGGTTTGTCTCCCATAAATATCTTAAGACAAAAAAGCTCTACATGAACTCAAAAGTGAAAATACCAGGGGAATAGTTTGGAAATAGTTGGTTCAACTAGGCACGATTAACAATCAGAACTGCAGTCATGGTCAAGTTTGAAATTGGAATATCTAATGAGACTGAATGTCCTCTGCACTAAATTAAGAAACTTGGTTAAGAATTCTTTTTTATGAACTGAAGCGCTTAACTCTTCTCTGTGATAAGACAAACGAAAGGTGTTGTGTTGCATTCTGCAGAACAGCTTCAAAGTACGAGTTCAAACGGAAGATGAGCGATAATATGTTTTTTGAGCAGCTTGCATGGTGCAATGTTTGTATCTAGGCGTGAAAAAAAAAGAAAGAGTCCAAACCAGCAACAGATCTATCCCTCATCTACATTCCATCGGCACTTATAGAAAAATTACTAATATATGCATAATATAGAAACAAAAAATAGAATTCAACTCACCGTTGGCGGCTGATGGGCAAGATTAACCTGCCCAACAAATGCACCATATTGCATGGATTGCATTTCACCTTGTGTATATGGCTTTTCGCCTGCGGTATTTCGGTGAAGAAGATTAATTTAAACCATAAAATACAAAATAGAGTCCAAAACAATATATAAAATAAAAGAAAATAAAGAATGTAACAAATTAGCCAAAATAAATAAACAAAAAGCTCAATATATACAAGAAAATTACAGTCAAACACATGAACGGTGTATACATACCATCATAGGCACGCATAACGCCCGGTTGAGCCAAGGATTCCGTATTGACTTTGCCCACTCTACTTGTCTCGTGCTGTAGGAATGTTGCTCTGAGAATACAAACGTCATCATAATACAAACAGATTCCTTTGAAAAAAACTTACTTTGAAGGAGCGACCGACTCTTCAACCATAGTAGACCCCTCATCACCTTCGATACCGAAATGATCTTTTGTTTGTTTCTTCTTGAGTATGATATCGATATAGCCAGCAATTAGTTGGACTATCTGTTCGGCTTCAGTTGTTTGCACAGAATAATACTGATTGGCGTAATCGCCAAAGTCGAGGGTGAACGTATTGGGGGAAGCACCCCACCTTCGCACCGTTGTCAGTGGCCAGGTAACCAGAATCTCTTTTGTTCGCTCGTCCAAGCGAAGGACGGAATCCTTGGTGACGCCAAGCAGGCGGGGCACAAGCTTATTCTTGCCAGTCATCTTTTCTTTGACCAAGAAAAATGTGACACCATATGTGGGAAGTTCACGAGCTGTTTTCGTGTACAAAACCTTGGCATCGATTTCAGACAGCTCGACATGGTTGCGATGTTCGGCAAAGACTTTTTTCTCGATACCTTTGACACGCACATAGGACTGAGGAAGGAAATCTTTCAAGCTGAAACAATGAGATATTTTTTTTTTTTTTAATAATAGGATATCCTACGCGGAGTCAAATTTACGGAAAGTCGAACTTTCTGTCGCGAAAAAGAGAATCGTACTCACTCCAAAAATCCTGGTTTATGTTTCAATTCATTGTGAGGACCGAACTGGATGTGCACTTGAATACCAGCAAATTCACAAGCTACAACAAGAAATATACAAGTTAGCCAGAAGCCAAGAAACCAAAAACTCTGATTATACCTTTATCTTGTGTAACTGGGTGAGTGCCATCCAGAATGGCGTCTCTGGCCTGCACATACAGCAGGTTCAGCTGCACTGGATCTCTGGAATCGATGTTCTGATCGGAGAAGAAGAACTTTCGCCGCAGCAAAACCGTTTCGGATTCATCAATACCTTGCTCGCGAAGAGTTTTACCAACATCAACCCAATTGACTAAAAATATACAAATTCCCTTCATCAGAAAACTACATGTTGAAAAAACACCCAACTCACTTTCATCATCGGTCTTTAGTTTTTTGCGTAAACTCTCCATTTTAGCATCGCGATCCTTTTCGGTGAACTTTCTCTTCAGTGTCAGCGTTCCGAATTTATTGTCTGGCAGATTTTCATTCTGTGATTCAGACTCCTCTCGCACTAGGCCGTACTCCTCGTGATTGGTTATCCCGATTTTCGTACAGATAACGACCATAAGCTGTGAAACAGGTTGAGAATCGTCCACAAGAATTGTCTTGACAGCACCATCCAACATTCGAACGCGAAGTGTTCGCAGTTTGCGGCGATATTCCAGTACGTCTAGATTGTGCAAGATGTAGTAGCCTAGGGTGCGTCCAGCTTCCAACCACACACCCTGTTGATTTTGTTCGTCAGACAAAAATAATCCATATTCACTTGCTGTAAAGAGATATCGATATATTAGAAATGATAAGGTTAATCGTGAATTGCATGGGTATTTGCATTTGGTCAGTTTGCATATGATACTGTCACTCTCGTTGCTGATAAAAGGTCAGCGAGAAAAGCAGAAACCTTTATTACCCCTTTGTTGTGAGAAGTTTTTTTTATATATATGTACATATAAACCCGGTGGTTCTAGTTGGATACAATTTATCAGCAAAGCAAAGGACATCGGTCCATACTTCGTTGGTTTGGTCACGTTAAACGCATGCTTCCAACTCGGATCCCAACACGTGCTATGGAATCCGTGCCATCCGGTAGGCATCCCCTAGGAAGACCCACGATGAGATGGTTAGATCAAGTCCGAAATCTCTCCTCGGCCCGTATGGGGATTGCCCCTGATGATCTAGAGTCGGTGGCGGAAGATCGGGAGCTATGGAGGGTTCACTTAGGCATCCTATACCCGCGACCCTATTAATGGAAGAGCGGCCATTAAAAATTTATGAATGAATGAGGACAGTCCTTTATTCGGCGTTTCATCGGTACCAAAGATAATTCGTGTTCTAGTACGTTGGACGTTGTACGTGTCATATGCATTGAAGCTCTAGCTAGGATAACACTAACTGCCTTCTGGTCAACCGGAAGGAAACATGTGTGAAATATCGAAAATCTGGAAGGCCCTAAGTTATGGTACACATTTTCACCATCACTTTTTAGTTTTAGATAACAGAGATCTTAGTGGTTTTGGAATTTAAGAGGACTAAAGTGCAAATTCACTTTCATCAGGACATTGCTCACCATATCCGAGCATGTTTGACAGTTCCGAGTTACTAAAGTATTTAATAATTACAAATGTGAACACAAAAAGTACAATCAAAAGTACTTACGTATTCAATAAAGACTTCAGCACTATACCCTATATATAGTCGAACAAATCCGGATAAGGATTACTTATAAGAAATTGCATTCCCCTAAGTAAAGTTGCTGCTGGATACAACCTAAGAGCATGAGGATTTGCCGATGTAATTGCTTGAAATTGTGTGTCACCTCTAAGCTGTTTCGATTTTGCCAACGGTTTAACTACAGATGGAGCTCGTAAATGCGCAATTACGACATGACCTTTAGCACATTTGAGCACGATATTTAGAAAACTTGATTTTCCATTTAATTGCTTGTTTGCAAAACGTGCAACTGAAAATGGTCATCCTCTGAGAAATCCATATCTCATACTCACGTCACATCTACCTTGATGCTTTCGAAAGAGAAGAGCATCCTCTCCATTTGACAAAAAAAAAAAAAGGACTTAACGAAACCCCCCACTAACGACTAAACTATTACCACACCAATTGGATTTGACAAGCAGAATTTCTAGAAATTTTTAAAAACGTATAGGTACTTACACTGTCCTTGTACAGCATCGGCAAATTTATCACGAATTATTTTGCACGCATCAAATACTGTCGTATTTGGCTGGAATTGAATGGTCTTTGTTACGCGGCCACCTTCTAGACTTATGCGTAAAGACAGCGTCGACATTGTTTATATATCTGTAAGGCACTGCAAATAGAAAAAAAAAAGGAGAGAACGTAACGTTAAGGAAAATATTTAATTTATGGTTTTCTGAATGCGTTTAATAGATTTTCTCATACACACACTCCACACAGCACACACACAGTATGGAAACCCACCCTTCACAAATTTATCTCTTTGTATAATACCCCCAGTGAATGGAATAAGAAGGATTCAAAGCCAACACCACCCTTACGAGACGGTTAGGTACACACACTGTCCTATGTAAGTGGTTTGGGTATCCGTATCACTCATCTTAAAATCAGACACAAATGCACATACAATAGGCTGATGTTACTCCCTAATTGATTTTTTTTTATCTGCTTTCCAACAACAGTAGAAAAAACAGCGCCAAAGCCAATCGATATCACAAGAGCAAATTTGATATCTTAAAAGCTGTTTGAATGAAAAAGCGAAAGAAAAAATGAAAAGAAAAGCAAACTCTTCGTAAACAATGAGGGAGTAAAATATGATGAGGGGTGGGGGGCTATATCGAATAACAAAATTGATATTTATTCAGTGAACGGATAGAGCAGTTTTTGGACCCAAATCCTTGCGGTAGACACTCACTTTTTCATTCACACACACACAAACGAAAGAATGAACCCACTCACTGATATGTTTCTTGGGCTTTTATTTTTGTTGAAGAGACAACCACGCTTAACGAAATTCGAAGAAGAACTGAATGTATAGTTGCTGAAATCGACTGTCGTCGAGATGGTACAAACCGGATGCTGCGCGAAGCGGAATATGTCCTTTGCGAGGGGTGGTTGTCCTCTGCTGAGCGCCTGCAAAAAATCCCAAAAAGGGCGAGCAATATGATTGGTATAAAACCTAACTAGGGGTAGGTTTCGACGATAAATCGAGTGTTTCAAGAGAGCATGCGCGGTTTGGCGAAAAATCCCAAAGGACTTTTCTCACCGGAAGGGGGTTGAAATTTTGAAATTGCAATGAATGGATTTGTCTGCAAGGGGATATTTTCAAATCGCTTGTTAAACTTGAAACGATCAAACAGAGAAATGGTCCAGCGTTAAGTGCAAGAAATAAAGCTTTACTCACCACTGCAAGGATGCGATATCAAGGACATGCACACAGAGTTGGTTTTTCTTCTCAGTTCTCAGTCGAGGTGATAGTCATTTGGCGCCACATAAAAGATTATGTATTGGCGTTCGTTAGGCGCCCGACAATGTGGTGCCAAGGATTTATTTTTCGTACATAAAGTGTCTTTCGGAATTCAATGGATATGCCGCCCCCTGCTGCCTGTGCAAATGGGTAAATGGTTCATTTACTCTTTTTTGTTTGTAGGTCATGCTAAGTAGGGTTTTAACAAGTGGAGTGTTGGCGTATCGGTATAGGGGTTACACTAGTCATTAAACTTTTTTTGACGGTAATTCGGTTGTTAAGGGGATGTGTTTTTTGTTTTTTTGTTTTTTTGGAAACCCAACGAGGGAGTAAAATGAAAGGAAGTGGCGCCTGTAAGAGAATAAATTTAGATGATTAATTATATTTTTTTTTTTTTTATATTGAATGCATTCGTGTTGGCAAATATTTGATGATGTATTTTGTACCCCTCGGACTAGGTACCCTCGTAAAAATTGTTGGTTTCTGCTAAAACGCAAGGGAGTGATTTGTGGTTAGTTAATAATTAAACTACTGTTAAAAATCATTTAATAAGCTGTGTGCCAAACAGTGGTACCAGGCGTTTCACGTGCAAATTTTCCCGTAAGTAGTTGAAAATGTTTCTATTTCCGGGAAATTTTTCTCTTTAAAATACCTATTTCAGAAAAACCCACGTATTTTCAGCCAAGACGATGCCAAATAATTTAAAACAACTAGAAGACCTCCGTTTGGAAGAATGGTTATCAATATTAAACTATACTGACAAAAAACTACTTCAAATGAATTTATTAAATCTACCGAATGGCAACATTTATTCTCCTTTCGACTAAAGCTATTCTATAGAACAGCTTGGCTGCTTTCAGTAAAAATTGTCAACAATACTATTGCTTTTATTTTTGGCAATTTTAACTGAGAGAAGATTTATTAATATGTGCAATTTCCCTGGACTAAAAGTAGATCTCCTTCCAAATTTGCAGTTGTCATACAACCTGTAAAACTCGACGCACTATGTAAACGTTGTAACCTCCCCTTATTAGTCAAAAACTATCCATCAATTAATTAAAAAAAACTGTTTCCCCCGTACTCTACATCAATTTGATAACAAATTAAAAACAAATCTCCTCCCATAATAATAATAATAATAAAAATAAATGAAAACAACCCCTGCCGCTTGATTAATGTAGTCTCTTGCTGTCAATGTATATTAACCTAAAATGACTTTACTAATTCTCTGTCTACTTGCATTAAAATACGAAAAAAAGAAAACGAATAAAAGTCCATCATCATTCCAAAGTTTATTCATTGAAGACGAAATTAATCGACTTAATAAGAGAACGCTGATAACAATAAGAAAGATTCGTAGTGAGTACAGCACCCCCTCTTGTGTGTACAACCGCTGAGCGAAACCATAATACCACACACTGTGAGGCTAATGGAATTTTTATTTATTAGCCAGCTTGTTAGTGTCGCACGAAATCGGGTTCGAGTTTCGCATTAGAGATGGATTCTACAACAGTTAAGAAATTAGAGGCGACCTCTATGGATATGGATACTGTCCGGTGGGTGAGTCATTAACTGGGTTAGATTGTGCTAGAAAGGACTTTATTTCAGTGCAATGAGAGGCGGCAATAAATACCAAGTTACTTTGTTTTGATTAAACTTTTTTTGCAAGAAGTCTTTCCAAATCGCAATAATATCCCGAAACTACAAATAGTTGTTCCCACTGTTAATACAAAAGACATGTGAAATTTCCCGTAACTATAAAAAGTTGTTCCCACTGTTAATACAAAAGACATGTGAAACAGATTGAGAATTGCGATGGCATCTCTAGCAGTGTTGAACAGAAAATTGTTACAACTGTCGCATCTCAGCGGGATTTGGAAAATGGGATTTTGAAAGGTTTTAGGTGTCAGTGTTGACTGACCAGGTAGGATAGGATTTGCATTTAAGCCCAAAAAATATAGGGCCTTAGCAATAAACATTTTTAGGTTCGACTCTAAATCTTAATAGTTCACGGTGGCTTTATTTTTCATACAAATTTTGCAATTGTGAGCTTCCGTAAATTTAGAGTCGAAACTAAAAATGTTTATTTCTAAGGCCCATAATGTTTAAGCCTAGTATCCTGCTCGCGCAAATTTCTATCTCCCATACAAAAACGTCTACAAAGATAAAATTTTGCGAGGCAGTTTAGCAAAGCAGTATCCTGTTCGCACGCTAAATTCGTAACTTCACATAGATGGGCCGATGCTATAAGTCTCCACTCATTTAGCTCGCGAAATAAATGACCGGTACATTAAATCGAAGATAAATTTTGACGTAAAATACGGAGTAAGAAGTTTGTGTTGTGTTTCCTATAGTTTTTTTGGAGGACACACCAAAGACTAAATTTGCGTGAGAAAGAAAAGGAAGTGCAAAGCCGAAAGACCCTTTTCAAACGATGAAAATAAAAACCATGCGTGGCTTGAATTCACTGGTTCGACATGCGAGACATCGATATAATTTCGTACGTACACATACTCTATCACAATAGCGAATTTTTCAGCAGGACTTATGCTTTCATTTGGCTTCGAGTGTCTTCCGGATAATAATAAGTGTTCCACCATGGTAAGGAGATTTTGGAAAGTTTGAGGACACATTTCGAAGTTTGGCTACCAACCTGGGAATTATAAATACTTACATTTTTATTGGAAAATTTGTTTTTTAAGCCTCAAATCTGACGCCTTTGAAGTTTGAAATTCGAAAATTATATTTACGCGAATAATTAAAACTAGGTTAACTGCTATCTGTCATGAACATACCTAAGGTTTTTGTCCCATCTATATCAATTTTAATATTAATTTAGCGACCATTTATGTTTGGTGTGGAGAAACAAAGTCGAGACAAGGGACGCTAAAATTTAGCGCGAGCAGGATACTAGGCTTTGAAAACAGATTAATGTTTTACAAACAGATAGACACAGGCAAATATTATGTGTTTTTCGTTTAAGGGTGCGTGCAAGGACAAATTATGGGGAAAAGAAGTTTTAATAGGAGACACTGGGTGGTGAAAAGATACGTTATTCTGTTTTGCGGACTGTATAATGTGTCAAACTGAAAATGTAAAACAAATGTGTTTGAACTGTAATCAGCGTGGAAAAGATTTGTCTTTTAAGGACGCCAGCCAGCTTAGTAACTATAATCACAGTTATTGTAAGGCGAGACGTCAGAAGACTATAAGCAAAGGGCACATTGTTTCGGTTACCCGTCGCGCATCCGAAGACATATCGTCCATTAGTCATCCCCAGCCCCTTCTCTCTCAAGGAGTTGTCTGAGGATTACAGGCGAGGGGTAGACTGTTTCGGTCAGCCTTTACCCTATCCAAAGATTAACTGCCCCGACTCTCAATACGAGCAGTAAGAAATATTCAGACATAGACAAAAAGTCACAGGCAAAAAACACCGCAATAACGCGCCCACTAGCTAGTCCGGTCTATAAAACACTCTGGCCCTCTCCCCACTTTCCCCTTAACTTATATGGTACCACAATGGACCTAAACAAATTTTGGTCTAAGTGTGTCTTTTAGACAGCCAACTTACCTAACCTAACCTAACCTATTGTAAGATATGATATATCACTGCCACCGATGTATGTTTGAAAAACTGAAGGCTTCCCAAACATTACCAGTATTACCAATGGATCACTTAAACGAGCTTCATTGCAAGAAATCAAAGTGAACAACTGTTAAGAAGGGCTTATTTTTGCGAACTAGAAAATAGCTTACGACTTTTAAAACTACTTTTTCTAAACAACAAACGGATTTTAAGAGCCAAATTACTAATTCAATATGCAGGCTAGTTGACATTGGTAAATTTTACCAGTGGATCCGTTCAATCTTGCAGAACGCGTATCCCCGAAAAAACTATAGACAGCAGTCCCGCCTACATACAGTGGACGTCCATTATAACGAATAACCGATATAGCGAATTTGCGATATAACGAACGCTTTTCATTATATACATTAAACATAATCATCTCTGTTATAGCGAATGGTGGATTTGCTATCCGATATAAGAAACGTATATAGGCTGATGGAACCAGTAGTCGGCTTTTTTTTTTTGGGGTTTTATTGGTCCCTTAAATCCATTCTTTAAGTATTTAATCAAGTATTTGGTTCTTCTGAATGTTTGAAGTCAGTAGATTCGAAAATACTAAGCTTATTAAGTGTATCAGCTACCTAATGCAAACTATTTAGAAAATAAGTTAAAAAGGTATGATTTGGGAGTAGTCAGCCCCCTCAGCACCAGTAGTCGGCCAAGCAAGTATCCAGGACACTCATTCCGTAACTTTTCAGACGATTGTCGTCGAAAAGATAGAACCTAAAACTAGCAACTAAGTGCTAAAATTACAAGTTCGAGAGCTTAATCCAGTTCATTTCCCACAAATGTAATGGAAGCTGACACTATTCAAAGAAATTCTAGCAGATTGAAGTTTCGGAATCTGCCCCCAGTAGTCAGCCCCAATTTAATTTAAACATTTTCATAAAAAGGGGGGGCTGACAACTGGAGAACGTTTAAAGGAACCGTGTCTTTTAGAGTCAACCCCTATTTCTCTAGTAAATTTACAAGGGGGCTGTCTACTGAAAAGCAAAGAAAATTTATCGAAATTCATTCATTTTGCATACTCAGTTATTGAAAAAAAAATAACGTAGTCGTCAGTAGTCAGCCGGAGGGGCTGAACCTGGGATTATCATAAAAATAATGTCTCATAAGGTCGGCCCCCTCTTAATTATTAAACAAAACGTATTTTTAACATTTTAAGTTAAGAAACAAGTAAAATAAACTTTCAATAACTTAACAAAATGAAAATACCTTAAATGGATTAGTATTTGTATCACTTTTCCAAAACCACTTCCACTAATTATTTTTTTGAAATACCACTTGTGTTCTGCGTTTACGCGCGAAGCAGCACCAGGATTGTTGCAAGTTTTTGGACGCAGATAGAAGAAATGTTCTTTCGCTTGAAAGAAAGACCAAAGGATTAACTATTGCGGTGAATTTTGTATTCCAGAGGCTGACTACTAGAGGGGGCTGAACTTAGATGCCATCACCTTCACCCTAAAAGTTGGTTTAAAAATCTTGGACCATCATCTTTCAATTTTAAATCAAATAAACCCTTTTAAATAAACATATTTTTCAATGACTTTTTTTTAAGTCCACCGTATTCTATTCAGTAATTTCCCAATAAAAAATGTAAAAATTTAGCTACAATTCTCTAGAAAAGTAAGCCGGAACACCGCTTAAGTGTTTTATACACAAAAGTCTTTAATTTTTAGTGGATATCATTATAGAGTTATTTTATTAATGTTTACAGCATGTTATCTTTGAAACAATTTTTGTTCACAGTTCCTTATTAAAAATCAAAAAAAAAACTTCTTCCCACCTTTGCTTGCAGATTATATTATAAGTTTAACTACGTTTTCTGTCGGGTTATGGATTTTTACCATCCCCGCAGCCCAACAAGGATAATCATATCTTCGGTCACCATTAAACGAATTTTGTACCTGCGTAATTACAAATTTTTAAAGTTGATCGTCGATTAAATGCAAAATTTCAAGCGATCCTTAAAAATACGGAATAGGTAAGTATATTAGACAATAATTTCATACATAGTACAAGATTTAACACTCAATTTTGAAAGATTAACTTAAGTGCCCTTCCAACAAAATTGGCCCCTTAGGATCACAAGATCTGCCAGCTAAAGTGTCTACCGAAAAACAGATTTTATTGGTAAAGGCATTTTGTTACTAAATATAGTTTAAACCCCCAATTTAACCACAATTTAACGAACATTCGCACCTCTTACCAATACGTAAGAACTTACTTTTAATAAAACAATTTCCTACACGTTGTTATAGGAATAACAAATAAGGCACTTTAAGTTCGACGAACAGCATAAATAAATTCTACTCGCTAACAGTGTTGTATATATGTATATATATAAATGTTTTTAACGTTTAATAAAACAAATTTAACGATTTAGAAAAAAAAAAAAACAACAATCGTATAGGCACTGGGTAACGACGACACGTTTTTTGTTAAACAAACAAAAAAAATCAACAAAACTTAACAAATTTATGAGGCACAATTGTGAATTAAAACATTTTTTGTTTTATAAAAAGTTTTTGTTTTTCAACGTTCTGAGAGTCGTTTTTAGTAAGGCACATTAAACTCAAAGCTAGTTGGTTGTTTTTTTTTTTAAATATTCACTAAGGCACTTATTTGAGAAATAAATGTAAAAATAAAAACTTGTAACTTAAAGAGGGAAAACATAAAATACTTTAAAACTATTTACAAGTATCACAAAACTGTTAAAAATAAAACTGTATTCTGTGTGTTCTAGGCAAGGAAGGATCCAGGAGTAGATGTCCTTCCTGATCTGCGGTTAGGCCTAGAATGATTCACTAAAAGTATGACATCGAAGTTGTATGATTTCATCTTCATCCCGGTCACATAGTTCAACGTCAACCATGCTTCGAGCAGCACAGTATATAGCCATTTCTTTCTGTTGTGCACGCATAATCCTTGTTCTAAAATTGCGCGCGTCGTGTGACAAAATTTGCAGACTCGGGTGGTCGGCAATTCTCCCCAATCGATGGTTGTTGTGAATAAGACAAAAACGAAAACCCTTCTATCCGAGCGAGTGAGATACGACATGAAAGAGGACTGAGTGGAAAGCACAACCATCACTCACACCCACCCCTCTGGCCAGGCTATATTTATAGTGTAGAAAGTTAGCAGCGGGACTTTTATGTTTATGTATAGTGGAAGTAGTATTAGAGCAGCTGATATGGCATGCAGATTTTTTTTTTTTTAATTTTACTTAGAACTTCTTAGGAATAGAAAGAAATGATTTCGCTTCACCCTTACATGCTGTGATTTCTTTTCTTTTTTTATCATTTACAATGATCGCTATGATTGAACAAATGCCATGCTGTGAGCGGTATGTGTTCAGAATATGTACAACTTATGTACCTACATAAAAGTCAAAGTCAAAAGGGCTACAAAGTTCCAAACAACAAAAAAAAATCCCATTTTGTCTAGGAATAGCATTCTTTGTCTCCAGCATCATACTTTAGTCACATCTACGCATATATACCTATTAAAAGAAAAATGATGTCGACTTTAACTACACTCCTACTAACAATAAGTTCAAAAGTGGATGGAGATGGAGTTGCAATGCAAAAACCACAAAATGAAATATCAGAATAAAATCCAAGGAGTATGTGTGTAACGCTAAATCAAAGGAAAATCCATTTTTACATTGGTTACAGGGGTTTTTGTTGGCTGTTTCAATCGCTAGAATGCTGGAAAAAACACATCAAGGCGCGCCACAGCATCTTAATTGTCGCGACATCCTGGCGCCACTCGGTTCTGCGAGTATGAATACATTTTTGTTATATATAGATACAAGCGCACACATTCAGATGGGAGAATGGTGAAAGCTTTTCTAGGAGCCCACTATCAATTTGCTGGGGACAAAAACAAAAAGAATAACGTGCTTTTGTTCAAAAAGAATCAGCCAATAATACAAGGATTAAACGTCAGACAAATGCTTAAATTAAATTTAATTATATGCGTGATGGAAGATCGTGTACATACCTTGGAGTAGGGACAGATTAGGACCTTAGCGTTCGTATGTGTGTTTCGTTCGTTTCAATATCCAATTCTGTAATGGAAAAAGAAGGTATGAGAGTTGAAAAACACTGTTTACAAAGTGGAGATACAGAAAATAGTTGAAGTGCGTTGAATGCGCTCGTAAAGGCCTGCCAGTTGATGTAAACTTAAATTTAAAATGCTATTCACACGCGGAACAGTAATGTTCATTGAACGATCGATTTCCAGTTTGTTTCCTATTCGAAATAATTCAACTAAGCATTCGAATCTTTAGACTAGGTTACTTTCTAGCACCATGCGTCAAATTTTCAAACATCCACATATATAGAAGGAAGCGCTAACAGACGCTTTATACGAAAATTCCCACTACGAAAGCTTAAATTTCCCTTTTTCACAGATTCTTTTTTAAAAGATAGCAACAACTTCCGAAAAAAAGAACATAAATCAATGAAATACAATTTTTTGTAACAAAAACTTTTACAAAGGGTTTTATTTTCAAACGGAAAGGAGTTCGTGGTTTATTGTTCATCAGTGTATTGAAATGTTTCGAACACATAAATTCTAGTATTGGTATATTACAAAGGGCAGATTCCCTGTTTCAAAAGAAGCAAATCGTTTTTGCCTGTCTTTAAGCTGTTTAAAATAGGTTGGTCCATTTTTACAAGACATTTTCAAAGTTTCACAAATTGTGAAAATTCCCTCGGAAAGGGAAAAATCCCACGATCTGGTAGATTCTACGATAAAACTAAAGATTCAACCAAGCTTTGGGTTTGAAGTGTTTCAATAAAACGAGCTGTATAAAGATGCGGATGTATCCCAAAAATCCGGTGCAGGGAACTAAGTCCCCGGGAACTAAATCCACTGAGGGACTAAGTTTCCACCTAGTGGGAAGTACCACCAGTCACTTTCGTAAAGTGAACTTAGTTCCCATGTAAGGTGGGAACTGAGTCCACTTTCTTATGAGAACTTAGTACACATTGAAAAATAAAAATTGGAATTTTTGATTTTGTTTGACAAAATACTTAATTCAAAATTCAGTTTGCAGGACTTTGAAAATAATCAAAGAACAATTGTGGTGCTTTTTCGGCGCAGGGACATAAGTCCACGAGACTAAATTCGTGCGAATTTTTTACTCTTATTTTTTAAAATAAAAAAATTGTTTGAGAAGATAAATTGGCATTTTCAGCCTTCGAAAATTTGAGAAAATAACACTTAACACTTTTCAAAACGTTTTCCATTCGAAATTTGCGTCCCGATTGATTTGTAAATATTTATACATAAATTATTAACAAAAATAGATTCACCCGATGCAATGCCTTTCTTTGCTTTAGAACAAATTCACGAAAACCTAAACGCCCTCCACCAGTTGTCAAACTCAAACGCACTTGTGTTGGTAAACCTGAGAAAATATCTAGATTCGCAAAAGTGCTCTGAAATCTGAAAATGATTGCTTTTTTTTTTTGTACCAAACGAACATAAAAACTGCTCTGAGAGCAAAAAAGTGCTCTGTTCCCGGGTTCCCGGGGACTTATTTCCCTGCACCCAAAAATCCAACACAAATGTTGCAAATGTACAATAATTGTGGTAGTTTAAACAGGGTACGGTATCAGAATCAGTGGGGAAATATTTCATCTAAGTCAGATATATCGTTATTTACAACAGAAAAAATGGAAAACACTACATGCAACATTGAATTTCAAATGAATCACCTTGTCAGCAACATCAGCATTACTTCAAGCAGTGTTACCTCTGAACATTTTCAGAAAGAGTCCAAAAAAGAGTACTAGAAATGAAAAAAGGGGTCCCATTCCGATTTCAATATTTTCTTTTCTTTTTAAATAAACAAACTGTTCAATTCAAATTCAGGTAAAACCAAATTCGGTCGAATTCAACTAAATACACTGGACAATTTTGAATTATAGCAAAAAATCCTACATTTTTAAAAGGAGTCCGAATTCACAGATTTTCAAAAAGATGAGTCCAGGCGCTCAAAAAGGAGTCAAAATTACTCTAAAGTGTCCCGAAAGGTAACACTGACTTCAAGTCCAAAGAAGCCACACAAAAGATGCACATATTGCTCTCAATTTACAGTGTCTTCGGCGACAGCACTGATTGCCGTTGGCGGTCAAAAGTTTAAAGACCTCGTAAATAAATTAACTTTACTTTAATCACGTTCACAGACTTTGCTGCTTTGTCGGGAAGAATTCAATTACGTGACTGTCGGCGATAAGACATTTAATTTCTTGTACTTTCTATAGACATTAATCGGTCAATACCAGCCAACAAAATGGTAAATATTGGAGGACTGAATAGTCCCTCTACACCTGCGTCTCTACTTCTAGTTTCCCTTGTGTTTACATACAAGAATGTTTCACATAATGGCGTATACATGTTTGCGGAAAAAAAATCCTGAAAATCAACGATCAATGCTAGTGCCAAACATTCGCTTTTAATTGACAGCATATTCAAAGGAAATATTGCAAAGAAAACTGTTTCTAATCGCTAAAAACTTGTTTTGCGTTATATTCTGGGTTTATACGTAATTAAGACTCGGTACGAGCCCAACAACTGGACATTTTGGCACACCAAACCGAAAAATGTTCATACAGTTATGTTCTTTGAAGGGGAAATGAGATCTCAGTATATATATTGATGGATCCAAGACCAGCGAGGGTACGGGGTCAGGTAGGTATATAGATATAGATTCTGGCCGTACTCAAAGCTGCGGAGGTACTTGAGATGAGATCGATATCCAATAAGAATATCGCCATCTACGTCTACATTGATAGTCAGGCTGCGCTTAAAGCGCTAGAGTCACATACCACTAAATCTGAACTAGTCAGGAATTGCCGCACAATGCCTAAGGCATTATGTTCGCAGAACCGTGTCAGGTTATGTTGGGTACCTGGGCATTGTGATATTGAGGGTAACGAAAGGGCCGACGTTTTGGCTAAGGAAGGAGCGGAACTCCCAGTAAATACAATGATTGAGGGTATAAGACCACCTATGGCCGTTGCTAGAAGGGTTATCTTTGACAAAAAAAAACTCTCGCAAACGTCTGACAAGCATCCCAGGGTATAGTTGACTGAGAGCCGTTTGAAGTGTGCATAAAATTATAGATCCCTTCCACTCGTCTCAAATAAAAACTCAAACAAACGACTGCTAGAAGACAGGTCTACGGTCCGATAAGTCCGAATTTTAATTGCTTTAATTCTTAAGGTGTACAAGTACATGTACATTTTCAGATTGCAAACTATGAACCTCGACTATGTCGGCGACGGTTGATTCAGAAGTATTATTTTGTTCTTAATTTGTGAGATAAATAAACAAAGTAAATTCCTATTGTTAACGCAGTGTTATTTATTCGTTAAAACTTATAACACATTCGTGAGAAACTGCAAAATGGTTAGCAAATATTTTGTAATCAAGTTTAATTGAGGATAATAAAATAACATGCTAATAGATTTTGTCCATATTTTCGGAGACATTTATTTGTTGAGCTATTTTATGTTATATGAAGGGCCCACTATGTTACCTGGTCTTTTGTGTCAACATAACCTAACTAAACCTTAGGTGGTGAAAGATTTCTAAGCTACAAAACATGGCAAGGGGAATATCTTCTTACGTGAGGAATGTTTTGTTTACGTTGGAAGCGATTTGATTAAAATTCACAATTTACATTTTGTCTTGGTAAAAATAAAGTGCACGACTGGGTCGAACGAAACTTTCTCGTTCATCAAAAGTTTGGATGATTGTTTTCTTAAATTATTATGTAGATAGGTAAAGATCTGAGAAGCGATGCCAAATAAAAGAAACGGTTCATAAAATAGGAATAGTGTTAAATAAAATCAGGGATTTTTTTTTTTTAATTTGCATGTAGTTATAAATTGAATATGCCGATGGATGTGTGTGGGGTGCAAATGAATGAAAAGATGCAAGTTTAATATGGTTGAAAAATAAAGAAAAAGGGGGAAATAATTGCCAAAAAGTAGTTTTTCGTAGCTGTAATTGCAATTTGATTGGCAATACAGGATTTACAAAAATATACAAAAACAGATCGGGATTTCGGTAGTAATTTTTGGGAGATAATTAAAAAACGGTTTTTCTCGAATTTTTTGCGAAAAACTAAGTAAATATTTCAAAATTTATTTATTATAAACTTCATTGGGGTACTGTTATCCCATCTTAAGAAACAAGATGTCTCTTATTTGGAATGCAGAGTTTGGCAAAACGTCGTGCTTACTTTGCGATAATGTTCATTAGAGATATACTTACTTACTTATTATATTAAATGTGCACAACTTCTAGCACTAATTTCTATTCGTTTTCCGAATCATAATTCCAGAAATTATGTTTTTTTCTAGGAGCGATTTCATAGATCTAACTATGGTCGTAATGAACCGGTTTCTCGTAGCATCAGAGAAGCAAATTCAGTTTGCACTAGGTTAGACTTTTTCAGAATTTGCACTAGAGATACCTTTAAGATTTATGTTTTGAATGTACTTAGACCAACTTGAAGTTCGGATATATTTACTATAAGCTGTAGTGTATAATTGTTATCTACTAGTCTATAGAAGAACTTTGTTCTTCGATTGATGAATAAATAAATAAATAAATAAAATCAAACTGGTACGCAAATTGTATGTATGGGAATGGGAAGTATACCTACCATTAATATTGAGGTTACCTTGTAAAAAAAAAAAACGGACCCGAACTGTAGGACGCAAACTCCAAATCCAAAGTTTAAACGAAATCCGGGCAGCCGTTTAGGCTGTAGGCCTCTATCCACAGACGGATAGATTTTTGCGACTCACTTTTTTGAGTTCCTCTATCATCGTACTGTCAGAAAAGGTCTCAAGTTCGAAATTTTGTAAACACTATCTTTCCCTTACTACGTAATGGAGAAACAAAATAGTACTACCCAGACACAGTTTAAGTAACTAAGAAATATCTCACAATTGCAAGTTGCAGCTTGTAGCCACTTCAAGATGAATTTCGTTGAGTATATTTGACTTTTATTGATAAATCGGTCATTGTTAACCGAGTTTCATTAAACATATTGGCTCGGTTCTTTTTAATCCACTAACTTTGTAGGAGCAGTGGCTTAGTGGTTAATTGGACTACTAAGCGAGAGGTCCCATGTTCGATTCCCGAAAGAAAACCAAATTCCATCTTAAGGTTTATTTTCCAATGCGCCACCTCTGGCGAACGTCTGACAAACATCCGAGAGTATAACTGTCAAGAAAGAGCTTCTCAAATAGCCGTTTAGACTCGGCATATAATTGTAAATCCCTTCCATTTGTCCCAAAAATGAAAAACTCGCACAAAACGAATAGTTAGGAGAAGCTAGTCCTGGGGTCCTTAGACGGGAATTTTGCGCAGATTATTTGTTTATTTTAATAACTCTGTAGGAGCGATACTAACAGTATAGAGTTCGCCCAGTGGTAGAAATACTATAGCACTATAGTGACCTGATTTAAATTTATAAAAATATAGTTGACAAGTTGCCTTATATTAACGTTCTTGTCATATCTTTTGTCCCATTGGTTTCCATTCCATAACAAAGGGCCACGGTGTTTAGAAATTAAGTCAAAAACAAACAGGTGGTTTTGTTCTGGGTCTAACAAAAAGTGTAACTCATATAAAACGTTGGCGACACTCGTTTTCAAAATGAGACTCACTTCCAACTTAAATTGGGAGCGATTTGTCAACTTTTACACTCTAATTGTAACACAATGTTGGCCAACTAAAATGTATGCATACAAAATGTACGTACTCACAGCAACTGCATGATAAAAGTCGATTAATTTGCCTAACATTTCAATGGTACGTTTATACGACCAAACGCAACTTTCACAAAATCAGAAGAATTATATTTTCTGTTCTATTTACACAAGAAAATTGCCATCTGTAACACGCACAGGGGTTGCTATTGCCAGTTCTTTGTCACGTGATTACTCGAAAAACCACGCACAATGCCTTCGTTAAGATGAGTATCTTCTTCAAAGTAGAGTACAGCCAATTATTGCAAATCTCTTAACAACCTCTATTCACAAATGCGACATTGCCGCAACTGTACCATTTCATTAAAATTTATCTCATCCGATAGATAATACACTTAAGTTGGTTCTTTATTAATTTGTTGTCTTTTTTTATTGTTGCTCATTGGTTGGAAAAAGGCAAACAATTGACTTAGCTTAAACAGGAGTAGAGGTACTCGAGCATGGGTTGGTGTTTCAGTTTCAGTTTCAATTTCAAATTGAAATGCACATCACTTACGTTTTACTTGAAGGTACCTACTACTCGTATTTGTGTAGTAAAGCTTTGTGTGGGAATTTTGCATTACTTAAGAAATCGCGTATGGTGTGCAGCTTTGAAGGAGAAAAACACTTTGCTTGCAAAGTAAAGAAGGAATTGGCACCGATTTCTTTTGATCAAAGACAACCGGGTTTTGTCACATTCGAGTATACTCGTATAGTCGTAGCCGCTGTATATAGAGATGTGATTTTTGTAAATTCTATCAAAATGCTGGAACCCGTCTGTCTGGCGCCAATTTTATATATGCCGTGCGTGGGGAGGAGTTAGGTTGAGCCTATTTTTCAATGTGTATACGTGGATATACATATTCGAGCGTAGTGAGAATTAGAAAGCTTAATTTCTTGATATTTCCTAGCCCGACAGTTTGGGGGACAATAACGATGACGTGAATTAATATAAATTTAGCCCGGCGGTGCTTTTGACTTGACTAAATACGGTTTAGATGAAGAGTGTGAGATTTGGTATACAACGATTTACTATTTAAGGTTATATAGGCTCAAAGTTTAGAAGACGCATGTTATTCATGTGAGTGCGTGTGAACAACTCTGATCTATTCTATCTAAAACTCTTTTAGTGTCCAGGCTTACCCATTGTGACCTGCAATATATGTGTTTAGTGTGAAGACTAAAACTGATAATTAGTAAGGCCCTTTGACAATTTTGAGTGAAATTCATTGACGTCAAACTGATATTTCGATGAACAATGTATCACCAAATCCTGTTTAATAACACTTTACAATAAGTAGCCTGAACTTGTTCAGAAACACAACGCCTGAAATATAGATAGCTAATACTACTGTCTCTTTCTTTTAATCATGAATTCTAACCAAGGAGAAGTGTCATTGGCCGGGTTCCACTGCCCGCTAGACGTTTAGGAGAAAATATCCAAGATGAAGGAACGCTCGCGCTAGAACCATAGCGGCAGCGGCAATGTCCCCACTACAATTAAAGAAATGATAGAAATATTATAAATATAATATCTGAATTGCTATTTTATTTACTAATTTTATCACAATTACGCTCGGCTTCGTATTTATTTTTATTTTATAAACGTTTCCTTTGACAGGTCGCTGTTTTTTGTTTTTTTTTTCTCAATGCAGCGGGTATTTTTACGCTAGATTGCGGAATTTCCCTGAAAGGGATATTTCACAAAAAGTGCTAGACGTAGCGCAAATGGTGAAATGTCAATTTTTTTAAATGGAGTTTGACATCCCGCTAATCATCTAGCGGGCAGTGGAACGCGGCCATTTGCTTGTATAACTCTTTGGGTTGGGTGGTCATTTGGATAATTTCTTTATTATATTTTTTAATTAGAGACGTAGAAGTTTTAGTTGGCGCACAAGTTGGTTTAGTTTAGGGAAAGTTGGTATATTTTCAGCAAATAAATTCGACAATCAAAAATCAGCTACACAACACTCATAATTCAAAGAAAGACTATGACGTATGCCAGGTCTTTTAAATAATTATGCCCAGAGTGTTCCCCATGCGCACATGATATGACGCATATAATAGATTCGCTGGAATTAAAAAGAATATAGCAAAAGCATATAATTACTACCTACTATCTGCGTAGACATGAAACATCAACATAATAGTTATGTAGTGGTAATCGATGACGCATTATTTACGCCGGATGTACGATGGGCAACGGACCATAGCTCCAAGATTGAACCATACTATAAATAGCCAGGTTTTATCACTGATGGAACGAATTCCTTTAATGTGTCAAATATGAATCAGCTGACACAAATTATTTGACGTAGCTTTCTACCGCCCAAGGTACAATACCTAAGATTTCTATGCAACTATACATATATCGGAAATTTCACGGCTAATGACCTTGACAAAACTGGAAGACCTCAACGAGACGTAAGTGGTGTATTTGTAAACATTTGGCACGTTCAAAGATCTAATTAAGTCGACTAGATTGGTCTAGGCTAGATGTACCTACCCTGAACGTCGGTAACCTCACTTTTTCTATACGTCGCCCACTTATACGAACTGTCAACTGTCATGAATGGTTAAATTATATTCGTCGGCTACCCCTCCATGAACGTCAACTGGAAAAGCTGTTCATGTGGCCGATCTAGGCCAATATAAAATGATAAACGAAACTTGACCGTCCCCATTGAGTGAATGAAACCAAAACAATGTTCAAAAAGGAACTTTGGCATCGGAACTGCACTCCATGAACTGTAGTTGTTAACTACAAATAGACGCTGACAGCTTTATTTGGGGGCTGATCACGAATAACAATGGCTGACAACACTGTGGTGAAGGTTTCTGAAGGTAATTACAACAATGATGCTTACTTCAGATTCACCTTCATCACTCCAAAACGCCCTCGGCCTCACTTGTTCTGCAGCTATCTGAAAACGCGGAAGACATCGTCCTGATTCAGGAACCCTGTGTCATTAATGATCGGGTGCATGGACTCTGGACTCCTAGTCATAAACTTTACTACGTGAGGAATGAAGGTATAAGCCATCAGCCTGCATCTTTGCCATGAGCACACTAAATATTTTTCTTCTCACTAATTACAGCGATTGTGACATCACGACTGTCAGCATTGAAGTAGGACTGCGGTTTACTTCGGCGTTTTTCCCGTGAGACCTTCCTCTCCCTGCGTGTCTACTGAGGAGGACGATTGCTGATGTGCAGAGGTCGAAAGCTGTACTAATCCTGGAATGTGATGCTAATGCGCATCACACAGCGTGGGGCAGCACCGAGATCAATAAAAGAGACGAGCTACTTTTTGCTAACTTAATTAGTAGTAAACTAATCCTATGCAATACTGGGTGCGAACCCACATGTGTAACTAGTAATAGACCTTAAATATAACCTACAATTAGTTGCTAGTTTTGGAGGTCTATCGTTTCGACGATAATCGTGATGAGTTAGAAAATGTAAAAGTCTGTTAAGCGTATCTTAGGGACATTCTGTTTACTTTTATTCACGGCCCGAACTTGTTGCGTTTGACGCTTTCTGGACGTTTAGAAATTATTAGGAAACTTTACCAAAGATCGAGCTTAGTTGGTGCGAAGATGATGATTGATGGTTGGAGATGAAAAAAAATTGTCGCGATCGGGTGCTTCAATGTAGTAGCCATTAAAACATATTGTTCCAGGCATAATGCATTGTGCAAGCTTCAAAATATAACAAAAACCGAACCAATGCGTTCGTAATTCCAAGCACTCGTTATAACCTCGCACTACAAATGGACTGTATGTTCAAATATGTATGACGATATTTTAAGATGGACAGCCTTGGGAAAGTCTTCTCATCGCAACTCATTTAGTAGGCCAGCCTTTATCTGGAGCATCAAAAAACTTCATTATTTTTGACACGAATGGAAGGAAGTTACTACAACTGCCAAATTGAGGAGATTTCTCAGTATAAACTCTTTGATGTTTGTCGCGATGATTAATTTAAATTTGTTTCAGAATTTAACGTGGATAGTCTCTTGCAAGATTAGATTTAGATTTCTTTTAAGAACAGTGAGATGTTTTTCACGTCAAAAGTTCATCGCGAACGGTACAGCACGCTCCAGTTCGGTAAATCTTCAACTCTATAACAGATGTAGCCAAAATCGTCATCTAAGGTGTACACATTTTGGGGGACCTCAAGCAACGGCCGCAGGGTCATGCACGTCGAGGAAAAGGCTATACACTAAGGCACGCTATTGTTGTTAAATATAATAGCGCTATTTTTGACAGCAGTATTCTTCATTTTGAGACTGCTACCTTTGCATAGTATGCGGAGACTGGTCAATTCGCAGTTCGACTTTTTGCTTTTGAATGATGCTTTACTAAGGCTGCTTCGAAACTCGTCTTAGAAACATTCTCAACCATCTATGAACTTTCTAAGAAAAATCTAGTCATCCCACACTGGATTCCAGCCCATAGAGGATTTGAGGGTTCTCGTATAGAGTCTAACGAGATCTGGTAAACTACAGCTGGGCAGAATTGCACCAGAACATTTTCCCCCAGAAAATCACTCTTCTTGAGGAATAATCAGCGGCCATGGTCGCGTGAGAAAACATCTTCACCGGATCCCATCTGTAGACTCTGTCTCGAGAGTGACGAATCCTCTCTTCACATAATCACAGAATGTCCGGCTCTTTGTCGTCTCAGGAAAAACATCCTTGGTGATGAAATCGCTAATTCAGCATCTCTTGCGAATATACGCCCAGATAAGATCCTTGTCTTCCTGACGGTCTCTGGAGTGAAAATATGGCTCTAAGAATTTACCGGGGAAGTCACAATAGGCTCCTTTAAAAAGCCGCCAGAGCTCCTTGAAGGCTCTCCCGCTCTACAATCTATGGTCTATGGTCTAAGGCTGCTTCCACACCGGATGGAACAAAACGCCTTAGACAAACAAATCTGATTTTCGGTGTATTTCTGAAATATAAATACACATATTTAAATACGCGCGCCCACACTAAATAAGGCAAAACAACGCAAGAAAACAAAATAAGGCGTTTTGTTCCATCCAGTGTGGAAGCTCCCTAAGTGTCGGGTGGTTTCCTCAATTCTGGTGGTAGGTACTAAGCCTATGGCGCCTACCTGGTAAATGGTGAATGTTGATTTCCCCTGCCTCCTTGACATCGAACTATTTTAAGAGAAGCTACCTACAGTGAAAGTATCAAACTATGATCTCTCGCCTGTTAGAACAAAGGACGAGTATATTCGAGTGCAAAATCTTTAGCAGATATGCACAATAAATAGCGCGGCATTTGGCGCATTTATTCATAACCTCATCACGGTTAGAATGGTTACTCATGATTATGCACCGTAACAAATTTCATTCAGGTTTGTACAATACAAGTTCAAAATAAGCTGAATGAATATAGACAAAAATCACAAGTGATTGGCAAATCGAAAGTTTACACAAAACTCACTTAGACCATGACTAACCAGACACAGCAATTGGCTATTTTTATAACTTTGGCATGAAATCACTGCACGTGAGATTTACGTTGCACTCCTCATCCCGAACAGCGGCGCAAACGCTCACTGCGGCTATAGCCGTGCCATGATGTAAAAGGTAAACCTAAAATAAAATATTAATTTTCAACTAACTTGTGTGCAATCTAATGAAAAATTCAAATCTGCTCCACGGAAACCGTATACACTTTGATAAGGCGCCAACTGTGTTAGATCAAAGTGATAAATAAAATCGTGGCGACAATCTACCTATAATAAATGTATTATTTCTGTTACCTATTGGATATGATTTGTTGCCAAATTGTACCAACTCAATCGGCCACCAAATGAATCACTCATCAGTCGTCGTCGGTTTTAGAGACACTCGGCTGTGTTATACCTATTTGTTTTGTTTACCTTGACGTCTATTTTTATCGGTGTGTGGTGGCTATATGGAAATTTTGATGTTTTGATACTGTTTCTTGTTTTTTTTTCTACTTTACGTGGCATAAAGAAATTTATCTCTCTGTCGAAAAAAAAAAAAATAACGAACTTAACAGATCATCTGCCCGCAGGACATTAATACAACAGGCACGATATTAGCCAATGCGATAAATAAAATAAATATCAAAGCGAAAGATATTCACAGACGCGCTCTGCTCACTCTGACGTAATTGAATTAAATTAACTGGAAGCACAACTACGGATACGAAGACGACAAGAGCAATATTATAAAGAAAAAGTATCAAAATGACCGAGCCAAGTATTTCCCTTACGAGAGCGCTAGCCCTCTTTGTGAGTGTGCAATATATACCTACCTAACAATGACTAATTTTCGAACGTAACAAAAGCTTCTGTGGAATTTCACTTAATCATCAGAATTTACATGTGAGATGTGAGTCGTCTCCAAATCTGGTGCGATTGAGGTTTCTTTGAGCGTAGTTGTTACAATTATTGCGCGGCACATATCACGTATGTAGTCCGTATTACTAAGCAATCAAAGAACAGGTTGCTTGTAATTTCAGCGTCGGCTCCACTAAATACCAGTTAAACAACGGATGCACAGCCCACGTTCGGCAATAGATATCGAAACGATAGACTCTGTACAGAATGGATTTTTTTCGAAAATGACCCACCCACTTGTGTTCCACAAACAGTATTAATAAACATTACAACAACAACAACATTTAAATCTGAAATGGATCCCAATAGCAGCAATTGTATTGTTCGTTTCGGTGTCATTCAACAATTTATGCGAATGCCAAATGAATAAAAGTATAAAAGATTCGAAGTATGCACATACCAAATACTGAGTGTGGAGACTCGTTCAATATTCCGCAGATGCGATGATGAAGTTTAACAAACACACATTCCACTTGCACACTCTTATGCACAGCACATGTGTACAATTGTACACCAATTAAGGAATTCCGAAATAAAATTCGCTTTGGAAATGAAATAAAATCAATAAATTAATTTTGTCTTGGCACTATCACAGTAGAGGAGATGGATTTTTCTCTGGTCGAATTGTGTGGTATTCCGAATAGCAGCACACCCTCCTACGATTGGAGGCTTTTCTTCTTTTTTTCGATTTTTTTTTTCAAATTTTCACGCCTGCGTCAGAATATCTGGTATAATCCACTAGGTTCACTCGTTTTCTTCAATTGTTTACTATCGAGAGACACTGCGTTTTGTAAACATTTAATGCGAGGAGCTATTCTTTTTTTGGATGCAATCGAGTGAGAGTCCTGTATGTGGCTTCTCGAAGCAAATCAAAATGTTTGCTATACAAATTTACACGCACACACGTCGAGGGGTGGAAGTCTTCGGGTCGACTAAACGAACATAATTCTCTCACTTTTCGAAAAACCGAGCGCAAATTTGTGCGGTGGCGGTGAGTAGGTTCTCGCTTTGCTTATTGCTTGATGTGATGAAAAAAACACATAAAAACATATGAAAAACAAAAAAAATATATGCTGCTACGGTTTGCTTTTTTTTTTTTTTTTGTTATGACGAACTTTCATCATCATTATAGCGAGTTCGAGTGTGTGGAGCGTAATGATTAGCGAATAGCGCGAGTGGTAATGGTAAAACTGGCCAGAAGTGGTCGAGGCGACATTTTTTTTCTCGTATTTTTCTCTGTATTCTCATTGTTAGGATTAAAAAAAAGACTTCACTGCTGTCGTGTGGAAAAGTGTCACGATAAGCATATATTTGAGTTTTATTTACGACGAATGGTTTGAGGATTCAAGAACGAAACGCGTCATCCAGTAAACGAAGTCGCTATTGTTCCAGCGCCAGCGGTGTTATTGGACAAGCCTCTTTGTCAAAAAGAGGAAATTTATGTGGTATTCGTTTGGGCTTCTTCAGATTCGCTCTCAGATTTCAGATTTCGTGTGGCTAATCGAACATAAAAACGTCACTTGCTCTTTTTTGTGATAATATTCGTGCGACTCGAATATGAGCGTAGCCTTCAACACTTTTCAAAACGTTTTCCATTCACTGGTTAAATTTTAAATTAAAACATTCGAAATTTGCGGCCCGATTGATTTTTAAATATTTATACATGTATAAATTACAAAAATAGGTTCACCCGATGCAATGCCTTTCTTTACTTTAGAACAAATTCACGAAAACCTAAACGCCCTCCACCAGTTGTCAAACTCAAACGCACTTGTACTGGTAAATCTGAGAAAATATCTAGATTCGCAAAAGTGCTCTGAAATCTGAAAAAGATTGCTTTTTTTGTACCAAACGAACAAAAAAACTGCTCTGAGAGCGCCCAATCGATTACCTACCACATTAGTGACCGATCGTAAGGGGTTTTCTTTCAAATCACCTGTTGAACAAAAGAACTTGCGGTATCTTGAAAAACTTGGCTATATAAACGAATCACTGCATCTCTTCCAAGTTACACACTGTTAGAATGATTTATGCCTTCGCTTAGCTTGAATGAGATTGGAGCGCGTCTGATCCGAGTAAAATCATTGGTGGTATGCCTCTTGGGTGGACGCAGTCAGATTAAACGAAATCGGGTGTAGTTTTGTACTCCCCTGTGGATCAGCAGTTAGGTGGAAGTCTGATTAAACATTCTGAATTAAGACGTTTGGATACAAAATTTAATAGCACGTTCATTCCTGTGGGGATTGTGCATTTCGCGACAGATACCTATTTGTTTTAATTTGTTGTTGACGTCACTTCTCAGGGCACATTATTGTGTTGGGCTTTAAGGGCCACCACGATGACTATCTGATGGCGTTTTCGATTGAAGAAAAGAATTGCACTTTCTATGAAAAGAGCAAATCCAAAAGCGCACTTTCTATGTTTTCTATTTTTCATTGAAAAAAAAAGTGCACTTCCAGGTCAATTTTTAACACGGCAAAAGTGTCCGGGATATTTTAAAAGAATTGCCCTGAACTCACCAACGCACACAAGAAAAATGTCACATTGAAATGTTTGTTGACATGCGTACAATGTAAACTTGAATTGAAATAAATTGATTTGGCCTATTAAAACATTCACATTTACTGTGAAAAAAAAGTAATAACAGAATATCAAATTTCACATATGGAATGGTGTCTACCACTATTACAAAAGTGCTCCAACGAATTTCTTTGAAAAGAGCAATTCTGAATTACGGGGAAATTCTCTCGGATCTTCAATGAAAAACTCCATAAAACGATTGTGAAGAGACCGACAGCGCGCCAGAGTTGTAAGGTACCGAAGTACATTTGTACTGCAGTTCTGTATAAGTGATTAGTACCTTGTAATTGTACTTGAAAAAAAAAGTACAATGTATAATTGGTACTTGAAAATCATTAAGCAATTGTTGGCGATGAATACGTGTGTGTCCAATTACAGCACGATAATGCGTTCATGCGGGCTCCACTAACAATAATTTTTTTATTGTATAAAATAGCTTTTTTCGGTTTTTTACTATTGGAATATAGTTTCCTAAATAATAATGTTGAGAAATCTCCATAAGAAATATTTCGTTTTGCACTTCTAATATAAAAATATTCAAACAAAGCGTGCGAAGCGGAGGAGTCGCAATGCACGCGTTGCAGCAACATCGTGCTTACGCTGGACATCTACATTTATGCTAGCATCTGTTTGGATTTGACAGCTGCCGCATTACCCACATCGCAACGCATGTCCGTGATTACGCTGGACGCAGCGTAATTGTACTTGGAAAGTAATTTAAAACATACTGGCCAGTATTACAGTACCCAGTAAATATGTTTAAATTCAGTAACGCATCACTCGCATCATTATGCTCATCATGATGCTTTGCTAAATATTCATTAATGCAAACTATTGGCATCACTTTCAACGTCAAGTGTTCATTATTGCAAAGTTGATCAAACTGATGCGCAAACACAACGAACAAAGCATCACAGAAATACCTGAAACTGAAACCTGATGCGCCAGTAAGTAAGATACCTAGGTACATAATGCTTTTGACAGACAAATTTATAAATTTTTGTTAATTTCTTTATTTTAATTTTTCTTACAGACAACGTGTTCTTAAACTCAGACGTCATATTCAATCAGCAATGCATCAGCAATATCAGCATAAACTGTGCAACGCATCAGCATCGCAAATAAACAGTGATGCCGTATCACTGTGCAAATGTTTGACGTTTACACTATATTTAAAAGAAAGTACTTGAAGAGGTACTTTTACTTGGTGATTTTCAAGTACCAAGTACCAAGTACATTGTAATTTTTTTTTTCAAGTGCAAGTAGAAGTACAAGATAGGGTACTTACACAGTACCTACTGCAGTACAAATGTACTTCAGTACCTTACAACTCTGGCGCGCTGAGTCTTTTAACAATCGTTTTAGATAGATAGTCATCGTGGTGCCCCTTAAGCCCGACACACTAAGGTGTGTGAGTCACACAGTGTGACTTGTAGTGGTACTTTAGAGGTTACAGGTCTACAGAAAACTGGGTTATTTTTCATTTTCTAAGTGAAGACATTTTTTAAAACCTGTGTTGTCAGCTTCTACTTCATAAAGTTCTTTTCGGCTGCTACCTACACAGTTGGTTTGTTTATTCACGTTTTCATTATTAATCGTGTATTATAAATAAGAGTTTGGTTTGCTACATTATGACCTCACTTTTAGAGAAAGGCGTTGGGAAACTGTCTAAACAAACCACATTGTGACCATCTGAAATCGAGGTAATCTAAGCCAAGCAACTCATCTTATACCGTCTGCAAATCATCGTTATAGAAGCTTCAATAACAGGGGTCAGATTCTGTAAGGTGAAACGATTAAACGTTTTCGTGTGTACGAATGATTTGCCCTATGGTACACAAGTAAATTTGTTCGTGCACACGAAATCGTTTTAAAGTTTCGCCTTACAGAATCTGACCCCAGGTTTAAGCACAACATAGCTTTTCTGCTGATACAATTTTAAACAACCATAATTTGCTTAGGCCTATGAAAAATTCGCTCAGTGTAACCTTGCCGAGAAGCAAGAGTACATTTTTCTTTGAATGAATGATGGGTGCCTGTGCTGTGCATGTATGCTATGAAAATCAAGTAAAAGTAAACATTGCGCTAGTTTATCTTTAAAGAGATTACACACAGCATATAGAGCCTTCCATTATAAAAGTTTTAATGCTCAATACATATAAACGGAACACTTCAGATAATGTGAAGCCACTTTGATATGAAATCAATAGAGAGGGCAATATTCGAAACCCCTCTGCCCTTGTTGCGGTATACCGTACATTATTATACACAGAGATCTGATCGGCTCCCTAAAAATAAAATTATGAGCTAATGTTGAGTACGCTACACGCAATGCAAAATATAATCGCGTTATGATTAATATGAGCGTGTATGACCTAACTTTCAATCTCACCCAAGAAAACAGCACAAAATAAAAATCTACATTCCGAGTTGTCTTATAGATCCAGCTTTTTTTTTATGTATTTCGCGACTACACCAACGAAAACAAGAAACTTATCTTATCCAATATCCAATACAGGGAGGAGCATTATACTATTATACTATCAGTTCTTCTTCGTTACAAACTCGTTTAGATTAGACTTGTTCCAAATATTGCACAGCATATTTATTGAGTGGCGAAAGATAAAGAATTCTTGTTTATACTTTATACAATAAGCTGTTGTGTCCACTCTGATATAGGAAGAAAATATCGTCCCTTATATGGAACAAATTTCCGGTTCGACTGGAATGTATGTCACCTAAGTGGCATAAAATTGCACAGTTTTGGTCAATTCTTGGTCGAATGTTAAGAACACGGATTTGAACACTTGAAGGCTGAAGAAAGATCTTTAATACACGAAATTTGCACTGAAAATGTATTTTTATTTTTCAATATCGACATCTCCAAAGATGGCGGAGTGTGGGCAGAATTCGAAGCAGATGATGGATTTGAACTCAATTAAGTCACTTTAACAATGGTTTTTTGCTGTATTTTCAACTATCACTGTTTTGGCACACTGTTAACTATTATTACTTACGGATATTTGTTTTTTAATTTGTAGGGAAACTTGAAAAATAAACTTAAAAAAATAAACACTTATTTGACGTACTCGTCATTTGATGGAAAAAAATACATACGCCCTGAGATATGTCATCGATTGGACTGACGTAGTTGACATCTGGGAGCCGATCTGCGAAGCAAAGTAGGAGGTGTTTGGAAATTTTAAGGTGTTGTTGGAAATTATTTTTTTTTGTAATACCTAACTATCAAATTTATACTACTATTGTGATGTGGTATTAGCAAGAATGCTATTAAAATGGATTTATGAGAGACAAAGAGGTTAATTCAGTTTGTTCTGTTCTTTTTTTTTATCAAATGTCTTTCGTAAATGAGTGAGTATTGAAAAAAAAAAAAAAATAAATATCAAATACTATTTGACTGGCAGAAGATTATTTATCATATAAAAGTACATTGCGGAATCGCTTGAGTTGGAGTACACCTACGACTACGCGATATTTCGTGAAAATGAATTCTTTACTGTGTACACTGTATGTAAACCGCAGGATTGAGGAATCGGGCCAGAGAAAATATCTTCTTTCTCTGTATCGCAATAATATATTAGTTTACTGTTTTTCTCAAACATTTCGATTTTATAATTTTACTCATTTTCGCAACAGGATATTTTTTTCAATAGCAATTATATTAACTGATTATTTGTTGTGTCAATGAACAACCGCTGACAATTCGCCAAAAAGTACATGGAAGAATAAAATGCGAAGAGATAATGTAGATTTGTGAGTGAGCCGCGCACTTTGAGCAGTGTGATCGTTGTGCGTTATTTTGGTACTTTTTTCTACGATCCTGATACAATTTGCTGTATCGATGGAATTACAACGAGAATTAAGGGCCCAACCAATAGAATTCGCCGCGTCCGTTGCGGCAACGTTTTTGGACTGAAGTGACACTTTAATAAAATACACATTAGCTTATGGAAGTTGACCCATAAGTAGCGCACGTGCCGGATGCGACAGATAAAGTAGGTTTACTTTCTACTTTTCTGTCCGTCGCACCCGTTGACAGTTGGCACAGCCTGAGAGGACACCTTTTCATTGGTGGAAATAATATTGAAAGCATAACAGAAACATCGGCTGTGCCCAGTGCTCTTATATCGTGGGATTTCTTCTTTTTTTTCGGGAATTTCATTGTCTTAAAAGCCTTCCGTGGGCAAAATGAAAACGGTCACACCCTGAGGTCAACCCTGACAACGATGCATACTACGAGTATGAATCCGACAAGCCAAATACAATATATTATGTAAAATAGATTTAAGAAAACAAACATTGTATACCGTTGGGCCCCTGTTGTTGAGCCAACACCTTTAAATATTAACTATTCACCACCATTTGTTACCTAGCCTTAAGTCAAATTGTATATACAAAAAGTTTAATAAAAGCAAATGTAATGAAAACGGTGCAAAAAACATTCAAACTCATTTTTTTTTCTTACTTACTTACTTAAATCACCTTTTAGCAATTTTTTTTTTAGTGCAAACATTTTCTAGTACAAAAAGGTAATCATAATATTAACAAACTGCTATTTTTATGCCAAAGTTAATTTAATCCTTACGTATAACATACATTTTACTTTTAAAAGTATTTTTTTTATTTTCACAAAAAAGTACCTATCCAGGGGATTATTTAAAAGGGAATTTGATTACAGTGGAGAGGGAAAAATCACCACGTTTTGTAGGACAAATAATGATAGAGTACTGAAAACACTGCCTGTCTACACGAGACATATTGTTGTCATGACTGAATTCTTGACAGAAATTATGTCTCGTAGAGACTGGGTGTAAGAACAGGAAATATTAGAAATGATCTGTTCTCGATATCGCTCACATATTTAGAGAATCCGCCTATACGTAAGAACCCTTCCCGCAACCGACACTGCGGAAAGAACTGCACTAAATCAAGGCATAGATCTTCAAAGTTGGGCTTTGATGATCAAAGATCACTTTCCAAATGTACTGACACCTGAAATACATTTACGTGAAAGAACGCGGGATCGACCAGTGTTTGCCTGCATTCCTTACGCAGTATTACGGATTTAAATCTTTCTATTTATTACTTTGTGGAAAGAATAAAAATGTATACGCACAAATCATGACAGAAGCTTTTATGCACTAAATTAAACTCATCACAGTCTGGGACTTTGTTTAACAAGTCGGTAGACGGTTTTTTAAACAACAGATTTCTGATTCTGATGAACATGCTTTGAATATTGCTTTCGACCCCGAATGCCCTTTAATTATAATTAACAAAACCCCAGTTGTATGTAGTCCTATATAGGTCCATAGACATGAACGATTTTAAAAATTCTACATAAGGCGTTTTCGCCCTCCTTGGCGTTTAAGTTCGCCCTTGTTACGCGAACCGTTTTGCACCCTCTACATTTATCACTCGAATCTTCTCTCGTTTTTATAGTTTCATAATGAAATTGTCTTCAATTAAAAATCCCAAAACAAGTGTTGTGTTGAAATTTTGTGACCATTAACGATACGGTTCCGCGTATACTCGTTGTCGTTAAAATGCCACCCTTAACCGTTTTATGGTTAATGGTCCGAGGATGTTGAGTGACGCTGCATAATAATTTAAGTTTTTGAACCGATCCATGTGCATCCTCATAACCATTCCATGTCGATTTATGTGGCATTCTCAAAATCCAACAAAAAAACCCAGTCCAGATCCGAAGTAAGACATCAAAATGATTGTGGTTTCAACCCCAGAAATTCTAGATGCGGATTATTTCGGTGACGAGCCGTTATTTAATGTTCGTTTTTATGGCGAATGATATTAAATTGTCAAGTGTTTTTGCCAAACCGAATCTCTGGGGCTGACTTAACCAGACATGCGGAAGATATGAATTTGCACTTTATAATATGCCCAAATAAAGAAACTCCTCTCAAGGGTGTATTACGAGAAACAATAAATTAACACTGAACCGGAAAGAACATCAATTATAATAATTTTGAGTTTTCTATTCATGTTCGTCGAGTGGGATTTGAATAAACCTGTTCAAGGCGTCCGATGCCCACTATGACAGTCCATAAATTATCACTGCGTGCTGTGGCATCATTAGGACCAATGGTCACTTGAAAGCCAAAGTGTCTTAAGTTGAAAATTTGAGAAATCCTGGGAAGTACTGGTTCGCAATAAATCTTTCAAGCCGAACCAGTTCAGTAGCGAAGCGTGCAAAAACCGGAACTAATGCAATCCTCCATGGTCCATGCTTGCTACCATCCCATACGAATATGTGTGTGTTACAAAGGACAATGAGAGCAATGAAGTTGATCGGCAAAGAGTCAACTGTCAATAGTTGTAAGATTTGAAAGGGATAGTGGCTGATTTACAATTTTATCGAAATTAGGTTTCACCCCGTAGCCGTCGAGGGTGAATCGAGTTCGATTTCAATAGTGCGGATGCGGATGACGACGGGCGATCTATTGATATTAATTCAATACACTTTGTAAGGATATTTCGACTTCCGATGCATGGATGTAACCATTACTTCCTGCCAACGGTATGAGCTACAGTTTTTCCCAAACAGATTTTCGGGGAGACTCAAAAACAAGGAACATATAGCGTGGTATGGATATGGACCAATGACTATCATTTAATGATTTATCGTACAAGGGTTTCTTGCTCTCCTTGATGCGTGTTTTTCTTAGGAAATCTACAAACTTTTCAATGGCTTTGTTGGGAAGAGCTTGCAGGAAATGATGATGATTTTTTTTTTAACAGGAAAAGGCAAATTTTTGTAACAGAAATGTGTCCAGTGCACCCTTGCAACATTTATTTTTATTTCTGTGGGAATAATGGATTACTGTTGCTGCGGGATATAAATAAACGTCTGCAGGCGGGAAGCTGCGTTGTATAAGAAAGGGGATGTACAAAATATTTGCTTATATGAGTTGAAACATTTAAAAGTTAAATTCGCATGGAAGAATTTTTCTGTACCGCAAATCTATTTAACTTTTCTCTGGAGGTCTATTGATAAAGTACGTCAACGGTAACTCTACAAAATCTTGACGAAGACAAGAAAGAAGGATTCGTTGTTTAACTACGGAAGAAAATGGCCACATTGCAAAACCATTACAAACTTTTTGACATTTTTTATATCCGTGAGGTTCCAATATTAGTTTCGTTCCAGTCGGCTACAGGTGTCAGGTTCAACCAACAGAAAAGCAAACATTGCATACTGCTTTAATTTTTACTGCGCCACCTCTTTTGAAGCTAGGAAAAACATCTGACCGTAAAAAATCGTTTGGCTTTGACAAATGCCAACCCTGGTCAAAAACGAGTGAGTACAAATATTTAACAATTGCTAACACCGGTCGAGTGCGGCCTTTTGGCATAGATAAGCGACTTCAGGAAACCTCACAAGAAAATGTCTATAGCGGGGTCAATTCACGTTACCTTTGCATGAGATAACCATACGCTAAAATGTCAAATCGATCATGCAATTTCAATTTGAGCCAAACCGGCTAGCATCGTTCTAAGGCTAAAAACAAGGTTAGGTTAGGTAAGGAGGCTGTCTAGAAAGACACACTTAGGCCGCATAAAATTACGGCCCTTTGTGATACCACATGAGTTAAGGGAAGGGAAGGTAAGGCCAGAGTGTTCTAGGCCGGACATACTAGTGGGCGTATGTAAATGCTCTCTTTGTGCCTGTGACTTTTGTCTTCTTTGTCCAAAAAGAACAATTCTAACGTCTCGTGTAGAGAGTTGGGGCAGTTTGACCACGGATAGGGGAGGGGTGACCGAAACAGTCGTCCCCTCGCCTGTAATCCTCAGTCAACATGTTAAAGGGAGAGATTGGGGGATAACTAACTGGACGATATGTCTTCGGATACAAGCGCCGGGCAAACCGAAGCAGTGTACCCTTCGCCTGTAATCCTACAACGTCTCGTCCGATTCTTATGTCTCGTGTAGATAGTTGGGGCAGTTTGACCTCGGATAGGGGAGGGGTGACCGAAACAGTCATCCCCTCGCCTATAATCCTCAGACAACTCCTTGAAGGGAGATTTTGGGGATAACTAACTGGACGATATGTCTTCGGATACAAGCGCCGGGTAAACCGAAGCAGTGTACCCTTCGCCTGTAGTCCTATAACGTCTCGTCATGGTGGCGCAGCCGTGTGCGCCATTGGTGATTAATAAATCGGCCCTTTCATTGTGTCCCTTACTTGGGAGATTTGTTAAGGCTGGTCAAGGAGTAGGTGACCGGTCGACAGTATGCCCTCGGATAGGCGAGTGGTGACCGTATCAGTACAACCCTCGCTTGTGTCCTTTGGCAACTTATCGAATAGGGCGGATGCAGTAAAAAGCGCGGTATTTGTGGTGATTATAGCCATCAGCCTACAAAACGCATGCTGCGGGGGTATTGCAGCTTGGTCAAAAGGTGAGTTTGACCGAGTGACGGTTTGTTTCGAATGTGCGAAAAGGGACGACCGAAACAGTCTGTCCCTCGGTAGCAATCCACAGACAGCCCGTCTAAGAGAGGGTAGATAATATGTGAGATCATTGAAGCCATTTGGTCTTTGTAATGTATTTGCTGATACAGCGTATGTCTGTGTTAGACAAGTCGCTGAGGTCATCGAAGAAGTAGTCTCCTAAGTTTGCCCTGCGCAAATTTGCAAGGGCTGGACAGTTGCAGAGAAGATGAAGAACGGTCTCCCCCTCCTCCTCATCCATGCAGCTCCTACAAAAGTCATTGTAGGGTGTACCCAGTCTACGGGCGTGCCTACCTATTAAGCAATGTCCTGTTAATGCCCCCACAACGGAGCTGATTCTGTTTCTGCCTACAGAAAGAAGTCTTTGAGTCCTTTTAGCGTCTAGTTTTGGCCAGATTTGCTTGGATATGACGCAGGTATCAATGCTGTTCCACCTATTATTTGTAGCCTTTATTGCCTCTTTGAATAGGAGGAATTTGATAGATTGCATAGGAGCGTGCGGTTCACTAATGTTGTTTGAGTGAAGGTTGCTTCCTTGTCTGGCTAGTTCATCCGCTTTGCAGTTGCCCGGAATGTCACTGTGACCTGGAACCCAGCACAGGGTTACTGAACATCTGTCCGCAATCTCATTGAGAGATTCCCGGCATTGTTTTACCAACTTTGATCTGGTTGTTGGTGTATTCAGGGCTTTTATAGCTGCCTGACTGTCTATGTAGAGGGCGATAGCTTTACCGTTTATCGCCAACAAGGCAAGTCTGCAGGCTGCCTCGCGTATAGCCGTTATTTCAGCTTGAAAGACGCTACAGTGGTCTGGGAGACGCAAGGAAATGTTCAACTCGGGTGATTGAGAGAAGACTCCCGCTCCCGTGCCTTCCGCCATTTTTGATCCATCTGTATAGATTTCAAGTGCATAGTTCTTATCGATTGTGCCATTTTCCCATTCGGAACGTTCTGGGATTATTGCTTTGTATTTAATATTAAAGTCCTCGAAAGGGATAGTGTAATCCGTTTTGTTTGGGATTATGCTAGGAAGAATATTCGTATGGCCCGTCAAAGAGTTGGTCCATTTCTGACATTCTCTAAGTCTTAAAGCTGCCATGGACGCAATCATTTTCCCGTATATATCGACGGGAAGAAGGTGTAAGATTGTGTCTAAGGCGGCCGAAGGTGTGGATCTGAGTGCCCCTGTGGCTAAAGGCTAAAAACAAACTAAGAGCTAAATGTAAAAAGTATCCTGGAAATCTAATTCTTAAAAACAACTACAAGAAACTGTGCACTGAACTTAAAAAGGAAATTCCAATTTGTAGAGATAATTATTACCGCTTTAAGTTCAGTTCTGCTAGAGGTAACATAAAAAATGAATGGGAAATAGTTAACGGTATCTTAAACAAAAACTCTGTTAAAAAAAACCGTCTATTATTTGTGTCAATGACTGTGTTGTATCTGACAATCTCGGCATTGCAGATGCTTTTAACGGCTATTTCACTAAAGTATCCGCCAGTCTACAACCAAGTCCTATCCAACCTTTATCTCACTTCTTCCAGTATTGAGTAAAGTCTTTGAAAAGCTTGTGAAAAAAAGGTTAGTGAGATACCTTACGAGAATTCAATATTTAAAAGCAACACAATTTGGTTTTCAAAAGGGCAAATCTACCGAAGATGCACTTTTACAATTTTGTAGCAATATAATGTCAAATCTTGATGGTAAAAAGTGTTCTGCTGGTCTATTTATTGACATTACCAAAGCGTTCGATATGGTCGATCATCATATTCTCCTGGACAAACTTGAAAAAGCGGGTATTCGTGGCTTCATGTTAGATTGGTTCAGATCTTACCTTAAAAATAGGTCACAAAGTGTGAAAATTGATGACATAATGAGTGATAGATTGTTTATCAACTTAGGTGTACCCCAAGGTTCTGTCCTAGGTCCGATTCTCTTTCTTATCTACATAAATTCACTTTTTACACTTGACTTTAAAGGTGTTCCGACTGCGTTTGCAGATGACGTAGGTTTCGCATATGGTTCGGCCAGTCGCCTTGATCTGGTTTCTGACATAAATTGGGATCTTAGCCGTTTGAGATTCTGGTTTTCGAAACACAATTTGGTTATAAGCTCAAAGACTAAGATTATGATTTTTAGTTTGTCGTCTGTACTGGATTTTAATGTGAATGTTTATTTTCACGCACCTGAGTGCCAAAGATTTAAACTTGCTTGTTGCAATTGTAGTAGCCTCAGCTGCAGTGATAAATGTTTCCTGGTTGAGAAAGTTAGTGAATTCAAATACTCGGGTATCACACTAGATTCTAGATTGAGCTTCTCTAGTCATATAGAGGCTTTGAGGAAGTATCTTCGTTGCACGCTTAGACATTTTTTCTATTTGCGCAATATTTGTTCTACTACGCTTTTGAAAACTATTTATTATGGTATTGTTCATTCAAAATTACAATATGGAATTACTTGCTGGAGAGGTTCTTATAAAACTAAAGTACAGCCACTCTTGATATTACAGAAATACATTCTACGAAAATTATGCCGAAAACCTGGTAGGTATCCTACTTACCCTTTGTTTTGTGACTTGAAAATTCTCCCTGTCCGTCACTTGTACTGTTTTAAAGTTTTGAAGACCTTCTATATGAAATCCGGTAATCGAAACTTCCGATTGATATCTAACTACAGCTTACGTGGAAACTTTTCATATTCAGTATCCGTTCCTCAATTCCATACCACTGCTTATCGTAATTTTTATTATATATCGTCCTTTCGTCTTTTCAATAAACTTCCTCAGTCGTTCAGGTCTATCTCTATACCTGATTTGTTTCTCAAACTCGTAAAAAATGGCTTTTCAATTTTAATTTTGCTAGCATTTAGTCTTTTCTTTTGACTAACTGATGTAATTCAAAAAATAATCGTTTAGACTAAACTGATTATGATGCTTTGATTGTAACTTCATTTTGTCTACTTAATCATGCTTAGTAATATAAATATGTAATCTTTTTTTGGCTTTTTAAGGGTCACCCCACCCACATAATTAACTTTCGAATTGTATTAAATTTTAAGTTTAAAGTGTAATGGCATTCAACACTATTTATTGTACATAGAGTATAGTAAATATCGAATGTCAAATGAATTTCATAATTTGTTTTAATTATATTCCACTGTATTATGTATTATATACACTTGAAATAAATCTTAATCTTATCTTATCTTATCTAACTAACTTACTTGTGCACATTTTTTTATTAATAGGGGGGTTAATGTTATAAAATTCATCAATTTGTACTGTCATATAGCTATAAACATACAAAAAATCTGTTTATGCATTTGAATATAAATATGAAATGCATAACATTATAGCCGCACATCATAATACAGACACCCTCATTGCATATTATATCAGAAAAAAGGTCGCCTGGAAATAACAAAATATATGTATGAGGCTGCCGAAAGGGCAAAGTCCTCTCAAGATTAACAAAGGACATATCCCATCAATATACCACCACTCCATGAACGCGCTCGCTCTATTGCAATCTAACGCAAAGTGAGCAATCACAAAATTGTCATTTATTTTAGGGACAGATCTTTTAGCACAGCAAACAAGCAAACACATTAAAAATACGCATTCTTCACAGCGTATCTCTCACCCCTGCTATAAATCTATTCCAACTTTCAGTGAACCATCCATATAACCAAAGTTGTTTTTGTTTGGGGTTTCTGGTCTATCTTCTAGCCATGTCAAATGCTCGATGGTTGTTGTTGTTGTTCGTCTTCGGCCTGTATTGTCGTTAAAGTTCAATCAACCATGTTCCAATTCAATCATAGAATTTTTTCAACACCCATGTACGAGTATTAGTTGGGATGATGTTGCTAAACTACGCATTACCCTAAAGACGCCCTCGATATGGGATAATTTATTACCACTTTAACTATTTTGGCGACGAATTGTGTTTTGTGTATCTACTGTCATCCTTGGTTAATGTGCACAAGTTCTTTGCGCTCTGTGCTGCTCACCCCAAAAACCCAACCGTTCAACGTCAAGTTCATTAATTCAGGCGGAACTGCTAAAAAAAATTACGTAGTATATGGGTTGCATCTAACATCCTTTGTGAAGGATGCGAAGATATATTCGCAGCGATAAGTGGTGCAATGAGAAAAAAATTAAAAATAAATAAATATTCTGTCATTCCGAATGTGTCAGCTTCGTATCAAGATGACGTAGATCTTGATAAGAAAGACAATTTGAAACTCAATTGAGTCTAAACATAAAGGATAAATAATGTTTTGACATTTTATATTGTCGGCACATGTCCGCAGATACCATCAATGGCGTGTGTAATTTTGTGAGATGTCTATCTTCCATGGAGAATGGGAGGTCTATTCGATTTAAACAAAAACTTCAAGATGGAGTTGTAGATGACCAGTGTTTGTGTGTAGCTAGTCTAAGGTTAAGTTTACACACTTTATTTTATGAATAGTAAGTTATATAGATTTGAGACATGTAGATGTCGCAGATGGACATCTGAAATGTGTTAAACAAACACACCTTATGCAGAGTTGCTGATGGAAAGCAGAAGCAAATCTTACGAAGTCTATAATTGTTTTTTTTTTATGTCATTTTCCATTGGGATTTTCAGATTTCAGATTTTTCTTCCTTTGCACCTGTGGTGGTGCGTGTTTTAAAAGTCACCTGTTCTTAAATTGCAATTTGTGTTTATAAAAATCCATTCAATTTATTTTAATAACTTTTGCAGCGGCCAAATATAATTTTTTTTTTCTATTTTTCACAGACTTCTCGTCTAAAAACGTAAGTAAACACACTTTAAAGTTTGACAAACGCCAAATGTTTTGGTGTTAGTGCAAATAGGTGTGAATCTCGCTCGGATATCGAGATTCGCAAAATTGCTCTGACTCTCAAAAAAAGTGCTTTTTTTTGCACCCAATGAAATCTGACAGCCAGCAGATTTCGAGAGCAGAAAAAAGTGTTTTTTCTGTCCCAATGGACGACATTACTGTGCATTTATTAGACGTCCTTTTTTCCAACTTTTTCAATGAATGACAACCTCATAAGAAAAACCTTGACGCTGCGTATAAAAAGTACCAAACACAAGAACAATCCGAGCAAACATTTTAGACGTACCATTAATCATCGAAATAAAAATGTTCATGAATTATTGTCTTAACATACTTGTATACAATCGCGTAAACAGGATAAGGATAAAGCAGATCTGAGGGTGAACACTGACTACCAGACATAAACCCTTGTTTCGTTTTTATTTTCTTCCCCCTTAAATCCGAACCGCAATAACATAAATACTGTTTGGTAAAATGATATCTATACGAATGCGTGTAGGCTGTAGGAACGACTTAAGTTAGTGAAGTGAAAGATTAAGTTTGCAAAAATGCTGTCATCCAATAAACATGCGTGTCTGTACTTAAAGAAATTATTCAATATAATAAAATCTCTATGCTAGACGTAATGATACGCAATATACGCACAAAATGTATGCACCAAGTGAACATTTGCAAATATGGCCGTTTTGAAGGGACAGTCATACATGAATTGGAATTTATGAGGCAATTCGAAATATTATGTGTATCGCCCTTCTTTAGGTGGTTGGGCGAAAAGTGTTAAGTGTGTTAGGGTACAAATTATAGTACCGCACCGTTTATTAATTTAATCAGTTAATGCATTTACCAGCTTCCACACAATGTCAACATGCCTGTCAGATGCTTTGGTTTTTGGCAATAAACACCAATATACCTACTAGTATAGTGAACAGTTGCATTGGAAGAGAATTTATTAATCTAATGGATTCAATTAGGTATGTTCGACACTATAATGATGATTGAATAGGCTTTTTTAAATAATTGAGCTGCATTCTAATAAAAGTTTTCGAAGTTAAATTAATCGGGCCTGGGCACTTTAATTTTTAAAAGAACGCTGCTCTGGAATTTGCTACTTCCTTTTTTAATGGTACTTGAAAAGGAAAATACTTCTGAACTTTTTTTTTCAATTAATAAAGGCTGTTCAAAATCGCGTTTTAATCTTAAACTTACCTCTATTGATATTATAATATAATAATATATAATGGAATGCTAGTAGCCAAGTTCGCATTGCTTCAAACACAACCAGTAGTGCTGTTGAACAACAGCGAAGTGTATTTTTAAAACTGTCATTAAATACAGGGTGTCCGCCGGGAAGGTATACTACTTTGTTTTGCCGCCATTTTGGTAAACATTAGTCTTGACAGTTCATATTTGGCAGTCGTGATTCGTGAAATAGACACGTGGCAAATTTATTATGGAAAAATATTCGATAAACCAACGTGTTTTAATCGTTAAAACATGTTATCAAAATCAATCATCGATTACTGTGACGATGAGAAAGTTACGTGAAATTTTTGGGAGAAACAACGTGCCAACAAAACGCACTATTTATCGTGTAGTGAATGATTTCGAAGAAAGAGGGTCTGTAGGTGATTCATCAGTCACCTTTGCATCCATTAAAAGTTACAGTCTGGTGTGCAATTTGGTCAGGAGGAATCATTGGACCTTACTTCTTTGAAAATGAAAATGTAACTTTATCTGTGAATGGGGAGCGATATCGTGATATGATTGAAAACTTTTTAACGCCACAACTTCATGCTTCGGGCTTGATTAACATGTGGTATCAACAAGACGGTGCCACATCGCATACAGTCAGGATTACAATGGAATTATCATACCATAATAACCTCTTTCCACAAATTTTTTTTCAAGAATGGTGATGTTGATTGGCCTCCACGGTCGCCTGATTTGCCTGCTCCCGACTTCTTTTTGTGGGGATATCTGAAAAGCAATGTTTATCCAAACAAACCAGAAACGCTTGAGTAACTCAAACAAAATATTCGTGATGAAATTAATGAAATACCTTGTGAAATGTGTGGGAATGTAATGAAAAATGTGCTCAAAAAGGCACGCATTTGTGAGACTAACAGAGGCGGACATTTACCTGATATTGTATTCCATACATAATTGCCGACATTAAATAAAACATTTATCAATATAAGATCCATTCTCTTGCAGTTAATCAAAAATCATAAACAAACAAAGTAGTATACCTTCCCGGCGGACACCCTGTGTAAAACAGTGTTAAAGAATATTATAGATTTAGTTCAATTTATGGACGCATTTTTATTTCAACGATTATTTTTAGGCTTCACAAATTTTTCGCATTCAGAATCATGGAAAGAGCACTGGGTAAGATTAGCGGTTGCCAACCCAAAAACTCAAGCAAAACTGAACTGATGCTTTTCACCACCAAAACCAAAATACCAACCTTCTCACTTCCCCGCTTAAATATACAAAATATTACCTTATCCATCAGCGCAGATTATCTTGGAGTCATGCTTGATCCCAAACTCAACTGGAAGTCCAATATCGAACACCGAGTGCGGAAGGCTAGCATATAGCTTTCTACGCCTGTAGTAAAACGTTCGGCACGAAGTGGGGGCTTCAACCAAAGATGGTACGTTGCATGTACAACGCAGTGGGACGTCCCATCCTCACCTAAGGACCACTGGTACAGTGGCCCGCCTTAAGCAAAGCCTATAACATCATTAAATTAAGTAGAGTACAAAGAACAGCTGGAATTGGAATCACGGGAGCCCTACGATCAAGTCCGACCGAGGCGCTCAATGTGATTCTCAATTTTCTGCCAGTGGATCTGCACATAAAAAAACATATCAGCGTGTAGTGCAGTTAGATTGAATGAATCTAAATGTTGGTCCGAAAGGCCTTATGGCCACATCAGCATCCTACTTTCCCTTCCGAATGGCATAGGTCATTTATCTATGGACTACACTGTACCCAAACTCAACTTCCATAAAAACTTCTCTGTTAGATTCCCCTCTATATCAGAATGGGAGGAAAATGCGGTCGTAAACGAATTCGACATACCTTAGACATCTCCAAAACTCTTCGCCTTCCCAACGCAGCCAGTGTCTTTTAAGCAGAAGTACTGGCAATTAAGGAGGCGTGTAGACTGCTACTTAATATAGCGACACCCAGAAAAAAAAATAGGCATCTTAGTTGACAGTCAGGCCGCGGTTCGACTAAGTCACCGTCCAAGCTTGTTCTGGAGTGCAGGGAGACACTTACCAGGGCTTGTCATCGGTTTGAAATCACTCTCGTCTAGGTTCCGGCCATAAGAACATTGAGGAGAATGAGAAAGCTGATGAACTTGCCAGATGAGGCGCTGCTCTGTACGCGTGTCTCGTGCGGAAGATGTCTTCCCTCCGCTGGGATACGTAAAGAGAGAAATCCTCCTGCACTTGTCCGGCTCTAGCCAAAACCAGATGCAGTGCACTAGGTCACCCTTTTTATGATGACCTTTCGGCCATCCAAAATATCCATTTCAACAAGATCATAAAATTGCTCAACTACACAGACTGGTTTTGAACTCCCTTAACTTCCTTCTCCTCCTTTTTCTTCAGGTTCCGTTAATTGTGGTCTCAAAACAGCGCTCAATGCGTTATTTGTGTTTTTCCTTCGTCAGAAGATGGAAATACAGGCACTTAAACCAACCAACCAGAATCGCAGAATAGCCACAGGATGAAGACGCGTTCTAATGGAAAATTAGAATTGCTGGAAATCGCTAGCATTATACGGGTTATATTTTGACCACTCTTACCGCAAAGTATTGGACATATTATTTAAAAATCTAGTCGTAACGGACCAGAATTCTCCTGAACGGAGGAACTAAATTAGTCAAAATGTTGACACAATCGAAATGTCATGAAATTCTTGACAATGTTTCTCGGGCCTCAACTGACGCTGTCATTTTTTTATAATGACCTTTTCGATTGAAGAAAAAATTGCCCTTTCTATTAAAAGTTGTGAGGGTGAATAATTGAAGTTACGTGACATTGGTCAATACGAATTTCTATGCAACAAATTGTGGCCACTCCGTAAAAATATAGCTTACAGGCAAAGTAACGAGAAATCGGCCGAAGTTGCGGTCTCAGTATTGTCTCTGGTTTATATCGTTGACACTGATGAGCACTTTGAGATAAATAAAGGAATAGAGCTTAACTTTCTCAAAATTGAGCGGCTTTACTAATCTTGTACAAAAACTGAGTAACTTGTACCTACTCGGTTGCAATTTATTACTGTTCTTTTTTTTGAGAGCCCGCCACATTATTTACCATTTTGCCGTTTTTAGTTGGAAAAGGGGCTTTGTAAACATTCTAAATGCTGTCATTTCCAAATAAAAACCCTTAAACTTTAAAGTAGTTGCCTGTCACAATACTATTATAATATTTAGACCCAATGATTGTTAAATATCGTTCAAAAATTCTAAATTTTAAGAATAGCTTTAGAAATGGCGTTTTTTTTTCGAATTGGCTCTTTTTCTTGCGACTTTTTAGAATTCTGCAGCGATCACGCTACCCGGAAGTACTTAAGCTTCTAGTACATTCGTTGAATAGAGATGACGTATAAATATACTATCAAGTGCTCCGACCTTCGAGTACCGACGGCGATTTAAAGTTTGAGAACAATGAACGTTCTTTTGCAATTTTTGCAAATGATGAGCATGTTCGCTTATATTTTAAACAGTCGAAGAAAATAGTTTCCTTGTTAATTGATTCATCGGGCATTATTATGGTTGATTGTATTGACAGCTCGTTTTTCCTTGTGTAGAAAAATGTTGTTGTCTTAAAAGAAATTTATCGTTTACAGATGAATTTGTAGGAAAACAAAGAACCGATTCTAACATTTGTCAACAAATATTAATTAGGAATAGAGTCGTACAATCATCATTAATTTCCTCTGAACGACGAAGCATCTACACAGTTTCATAGTTTTATATTATGCTCACCCTTAGAAATAAAGCTTGAGAATATACCCTTGGCTTGACCTTTCAAAATCAATAATAAAAACTTATCTCCTACAACCGAATACCGTACATCCACCTTCTCTTCGTTTTTATAATTTTCATCTATTCCGCCGATTATCTGCCATCCACCCATTTCTCCCACACCGTAATTGGAGCCATTTTGGATACAACACATCCTCGGATTGGTCGATTCCTTTCCACACAGCAGCCATAGGTCTGGCAATAAAAATATCCTCTTTGCGGAAAACCCGGGTATTCTGGTACATAAAAGAAGGGCAGCTACATATGTACACCTTACCAGTGATATAGAAGTGTGTATGTCAGCAAACCGACAGTACATAATGAGCCACCCAGATTGGGCGATGAGGACGCGACAACGTCGACGAATCATATATTTTGGCAAGCTTATGCGACAAGTCGGCGCCACACTTCCCATGTTTGGTTTGTTGTCTTTTACACTATTCGGTAGTCATGATCTAGATAAAGTGGTTATAAAAATGCAGATATATATGGCTCTGCAGATAAATTTTATGGGGAAGAAATTCTGAATAGATGCTCCATAGCTGAGTAATGGCACTTTGAAACTTTTTTTATTATTTTATTTACTCTCTTATCCTGTTATTTTGTTATTTTTGCTGCCTTCGTTCTTTTCTTGCTATAGATGTAAGATACATTGAATGTGACGGCAAGAAATAATAAAAGAACCAAGTTTAACTGTAAAACTGTTCAAGCAAAGAAAATAACTGGACCCTGCCTTGAACTTTATTGAATATACAAAATTAATCTTAGCAATGGCATAAACAAGAATAAGAATATACCCAGCCCGAGATTATGAGAAAATCGACTAAAAATGCGTAGAAAGTTGACAAGTTATAACATTTGGATGGATAATGAAATGGATATCGATATGAATTCAAATATAAAAAGTATAATTAATCTTTCTTAACAAAAAATCGCACACTCATAAATAAATCGTAGTTTAGATAATTTGTGTAGTTCCGGATACTTTTATTAAAAAATCCTATATGATGAGATGACATTTTAAAGAAAACGGGAATACATAAGGCTGTTGCAATTAGCCAGAGAGCTAAAGCAGTTTGTTGCTTCATACGATTAATGGCGATACCTCGCGTTGGGCGCCGTTTAAAATGCAAAGGTTGGTGTGCTGAAAATGACTAAATCTCAACGCTCGAAATGATATCACCTATATATGCTATATAAGTATTTTTATTATTTCAATTTTACTTGATCATTTCTGGCTGTATATCTATATAATATATGCCCGAACAGATGGAAACTTTTGCACATAGGATTTTCTTTATAGTCAGGCATATCTCCTAGGTAGAAATATTATATATTTTTATTTTAGGCCGCGTTAGAGTCTTAGAGTGAATAGGGCTTCGAATTACAAGCCTCTGCAGTTAGACCGCTCATTATATATGGCCAACTGTCATAAAAAAAAAGCGCAAGACTAATAATTAGAAAATAGAGCGATAAAACGAAGTTCAATTAACAAATTTAGACAAAAAACAACATAGAAAAACGTTAGGTAAGTACAGATGGAGTTTTTCTTTTAAACTCGAAACAAATTAAGTAGAAATTTAAGTGATTTCGATACTTTTCTTATGAAAAATTAGTTTATTAGATTTTTTTTTTATTTCGTCCATATGATATTTTTGATCATTGGTTTACAACAATAGTACGAGAAAAGCGATCTATGTAGATCATCTGGGTAAAATAAAAAAACGCCTATAGTTTCAGGCAGGAGAGTCTTAACTAGATTTCGGTCGGCTAATAGTGCATTTACACTGTCACACATTCCTATCACGGAAAATTAAAGGGATGCCCAATACTAAACAGCCGTCTGACTGAAAGGGACAGCATTACCTAACACGCAAAAAAACGTGATACGTTTTTTGGTCGGCCATCTTGTTTACGTGGTAGGAATTATGGGAAAGCTATGCATGTTGATATTTTTATAGCGATGGCTTACGAAATTTCGTTTTCCTATAAAACAAAATGGCTCCCGGAAGTGATGAACGTACCTACAATTATTTATTTATTTCGTATAAATAATTGATGAATTGTTGGTTTAATTTACTGAAGTTAATTAAAATTAGGAATGGGTGACCGTGTAAATGCACCATTAGACACGGAATCAGAAATCTGAGGGCGAATCTGAAGAAGCCTAATCGAATACCACATTAGTGGAGGTACACGCTCGCTTTTACGATTTTTTCGACTTACGAAACGGCATTGAATGAAAATTCGTAAAAGTTAATAAAAACTCGTAAGATTTGAAAGTAAAGGAACATTTCTTTTGTTTAAAAATTAGTAAAATGATTTAAAATGTTCCTATTTAAGGTAAACTTATGTCGTTTTCCATTGGGACTACTAGATATTTTTTTCAGATCCCAGGTCTTACGCGGCTCATGAAACGTGCAACGATATTCCTATTCTATTTTTAATGTATTAGTTGCATTGCAAATGCATTCGTTTTTCAAAATATCACAAATGGATATCGACTTGAAAAATGTTTTCCCTGCTGAAGATACAAATGGAGTATTTTTGGTGATTCGATCTTGAAATATGACGAGGAAGACGATGAAGATAATTCCTACAAAATTATATCCATGGCTATTTATGTATTTCGTTAGTTTGGTTTTTACGAAACTTTGCGCATTTGTTTTGAAAGCAAACTTCTTAAAATGACGTTAAAAAAGCTGTGCAAAGTATATTGGTATTGTGGCAATAGGTAGTGTAAGTCTGAAAAGATATCGAGATCTACAAAAAGTGATCCGAATCAAAATCCCAATGATCCCAATGGAAAACGACATAAATCTGAAGAAAATCCATTCGAATTCGATAAAAAGAGAAGACCGTTTTTTGTTAATTTTTGTGTTTTTTTCGTGGGGACTAATGTGGGGTTTTCCTAACAACCGTTGGGTAAAAAATGGTATTTTTGATAAGCGTCGTGGGCAAGTCAGTCCAAAAAGTCTGGCATCACTAATTCATTTCTATTTTCCTTGCTTTTATGCATTGCGGTCTTCTTCACTTAAGCCTTAAACCGCATTTACACTATCACGCACGCGCATTTTTGCACGAGACGGGACAGAGAGATCCGTTGTCCGCAGTCAATGCTAATAAAGGCGAAGGAATGAGATCACAAATCAGACGCCTAAGGTGTCATGGATGTTCTACCCATAATTATAGATACGTAAAGCGGAAGTTCCGGCGACCAACATTTCTGCAATCACATGAAAACATTTCTATTTCCGATTTAAAATATGTGAAATAGGAGTGTTAATTAGTTTCAGTAAATTAAACCAACAATTTATCAATCATTTATACGAAATTAATAAATAAGTGTACTTTCATCCCTTCCGGAATCCATTTTGTTTTATAGGAAAACGAAATTTCGTAAGCCATCGCTATAAAAATATCAACATGCATAGCTTTCCCATAATTCCTACCACGCAAACAAGATGGCCGACCAAAAAATGTATCACGTTTTTTTGCGTGTTAGGTAATGCTGTCCCTTTCAGTCAGACGGCTGTTTAGTATTGGGCATCCCTTTAATTTTCCGTGATAGGAATGTGTGACCGTGTAAATGCCCCATTATTTAAATAGGTATACATTCTCTGAAAATTAAAGAAAAATATGTAGGTATACTTCCTGCAATAAAAAGCAGTTAAAAAGATCTCTATTTGAAGAGATGTTACATAATCACTTCTGTGATCAATTTGGATCGAATTTCTGATTTTAAATTGTCGTTGTAGTCAGTTTGCGTTATATTGCATTGACTTTTATTTTGCAATTCAGTACCACTTGAATACCAAAGAAATAAATTCAAATTATATAAAACGAATATAAAGCGAACTAGGCAACTAAAAGAATTAATTTCTCTATTGGAATTTATCATACGCGTAAATTGTGAATATAACTGTTCCAATTAAAATTGTGAATTGGATCGATTTTTTTTCTCTTGAAAATTCAAAGGGATAATAAAATTCGATTATAGTAAAACGAATCGTTGCTTATTAAGTCCTTCGCGTTTCGCCAAATAAAAAAACGCTCACAATCGCTATTTACTAATATTATCTAATGTATTTTTATACTGTTTATCCTTTTTGGTAGTCGTGTATGTCCAAATTAGGGCTTATAATTTATAGGTACCTTCTGTATTCTACTGATGATCTCAAAAATCTATAATTACAGGATGTCCGCCGGGAAGGTATACTACTTTGTTTGTTTATAATTTTTGATTAAATGAAAGAAAATGGATCTTATATTGATAAATTCTTTATTTAATGTCGGCAATTATGTATGGAATACAATATCAGGTAAATGTCCGCCTCTGTTAGTCTCACAAATGCGAGCCCTTTTGAGCACATTTTTCATTACATTCCCACACATGTCACGCGGTATTTCATTAATTTCATCACGAATATTTTGTTTGAGTTTCTGGTTTGTTTGCATAAGCCTTGCTTTTCAGATATCCCCACAAAAAGAAGTCCGGAGCAGTCAAATCAGGCGACCGTGGAGGCCAATCAACATCACCATTCTTGAAAAAATTGTTGTGGAAAGAGGTCTCGCAGTAATTCCATTGTAATCCTGACTGTAGGTATGCGATGTGGCACCGTCTTGTTGATACCACATGTTAATCAAGCCCGAAGCATGAAGTTGTGGCGTTAAAAAGTTTTCAATCATATCACGATATCGCTCCCCATTCTCAGTTACCGTTACGTTTTCATTTTCAAAGAAGTAAGGTCCAATGATTCCTCCTGCCCGAATTGCACACCAGACTGTAACTTTTAATGGATGCAAAGGTGACTGATGAATCACTAGACCCTCTTTCTTCGAAATCATTCACTTCACGATAAATATTGCGTTTTGTTGGCACGTTGTTTCTCCCAAAAATTTTACGTAACTTTCTCATCGTCACAGTAATCGATGATAGATTTTGATAAAATGTGTTAACGATTAAAACACGTTGGTTTATCGAATATTTTTCCATAATAAATTTGCCACGTGTCTACTTCACGAATCACGACTGCCAAATATGAACTGTCTAGACTAAAATTTACCAAAATGGCGGCAAAACAAAGTAGTATACCTTCCCGGCGGACACCCGTATAATTCCTTCGGGGTGAAACTCGATGACGTTGTATCTCGATAACCATTGGGCCAATTTCCATGATTCTTTTTATGTTTTGTTCGTATTGCTGTATTTCAAGTTTAGGCAGTCTGTTCTGTACCGAAAAATGAAATCAACTCAAAATCATAAAAAGTTAGCATATACAACGGGTTTTCATGATTGATTGTTTCATTTTGTTTAAATATTAATTACTACCCGATTTCCCTCATGGAGCTCACTGACACACATATTTTTTTACTTTCTAATCGTACTTACTATAAATAATCAGTTAAGCCTTACCTTCGCCTCAGCTACAGATCTAGAATTCGGAAGTTATTATTATTACAAACCACTTGAAAATAAGAGGAAACCCGGGGTCGAATCGCGTCCTCCGTGATCGAGCATTTCGTGACGGGATTTGTTTTTGTTTCACATGTAAAACAACTTAATTTAGTTGCGTAGTAGCCAGCCGTCAAGTGAAAGGCTGAACCGTATCAGCAGAAAATTCCCCGCCTTTCGAAATTTCCACTGTTCAGTTATTAATAGAAAATTAATTGATCGTGCCATCATATTTTGCAGTAAAGTGTGAATAAATTGCCCAAGCACCAATTAAAAGCCACTCACTTGTGTTTGTAAAAAAAATTGTTTTTTTTTTATATTGAATAACAAAAGAAATTATAAATTAAATTAGAAAGTAGGTAAAAAAAGAATATAGAAGAGTTGTTGTTCATTTAGCGTTCAAAATAACAATCGTATTTCTCAAAGAAAAAAAAAATTAAATATGTTTTCTAATGGGTATGCCCTTAATCAGGCTTCAATTTAAAATCACATTGAATGCTGTATTGTATTAAGCCCTAAAGTTACTATATTCTTTTTAAAGACAGCTAATTACAATTGTTTTACACCAACAACAAAAAAAAGAAAAAGAAAAATAACTAAACGCATAACGAGGAAGAAAACTAACAGCTGTGTAGGTGTACATCTACGACGACCTTTTTTCTTTATTTTATGGAATGACGAGATGCACTGCACACCCATTAACAGTTCCTTTAAAATTAAATTCAATTAAGTTGGCCTACGTGTTGACTCCCGGGTGCTATGTACCAATTTGACTTATAATTAACTGATTTCGGATACTTTGTATGCAGAAAGGAGGGAATCCTGTCTGTTTCGCTTCTAGTTTCGTGTATCTGGTTGTTGCTTGCATTGAGAAAAGTATAAAAACTAGTAAGTTGATCCTGTCAATTGGCCTAGTAGAATTTTTTCGCTTGAGCTTCACTTCGACTTCTGAAAGGAGGTGTCTTTATGAGAACGAAATCAATGGATGGACATTAGGCTCTTACTTGAAGATGTTATAGAGGAACACCAACAACAGTTGCACAACTGTCACACTGAGGAAGAGGGTCACGCCTACACAATTTCCAGTTGGACATGCAGCTTGTGGTAATGCATTTGGAGAACTTAATCTGAAAGCGAATTGATTGGATGTACGGATCAGATAAAGCACGAATTGCTACTCACTTTTGGCCAACATGGGCCATTCCTTGCTTGACTTGATTGAGGCCATCGCGCATTTCAGAAACAACAGACTGTATGTCATAGCCAGAGGCACTTTGAATCGATGCTGTGGGTGCTTTAGCCTGATTTGTGATGATGGTATCCGCTCGCGAGTTTATGTCTCCGACGATGGTCCTGATTTCTCTAATTGTGTTCACCAGCATATGCTGGTTGTTTAACAACATATCGACCTCTGTGCGGGTAATGGAGCCAGTTGCGGGGACACCCTGCATTGCAGGAGCCTGTTGTCCAGCTGGGAACTGTTGTTGACCAACAGCAGGCGCTTGTACATTGAGACCACGTGAAACCAACGAAAGTGTGTTCTCCTGTCTCCCAATTACTTCATCCATTTTCCTGGATAGCTCACGCAGTGTTTCACCAATTTGACTCTGTCCCTGCCAAATTTGTCGCAGTTCACGTTGGTTCTCCGACTCGTAGAACTCCTCCCATTCTTCATCGTGCTTGGGCTAAAAAGAGGACGTTGTACTATTTAACATATTTAGTTTAGCAAAGCTAAACCTGGCTTACCTCATCAGGATGGTCCTTACGATACTCTTGCTTTTGCTTCTCAAGTTTGTCTTGATACTCCTTGAACTCCTGAGTCAGCTGCTCAGAGCCTTCGGGTAGGCCCGATGGCTGGGCAAACTGACCAGGTGCGTGCAACGAAGACGTGAGGAAGTGGAAGACATCATGATCATCAGCAAGGCCACCAGTTGCTGCAGAAACCCCAAAGTAACCGTTCTTTGGGAGCTGCACTCCATCAGCTCGCAGACACATCTCGTAATCGTCGTTGTTGTTCGTCATGCCATTGTGGAAGAGCACTGTCAATACGTTATTGTAGTACTCAATACGAGCACGTGTGGGGAAAGGTTTGTTTCTAAAATCACGCAGACAACCAGACAGCAATTGCGTTGTGCCATCATTCTGGTGGTCGAACTGTTTTGTTCCATCATTCACCACAGCCATAATGTAGGGATTATTGTGTTTGTTGTCGTTGTCGAATGAATCAAAGAATAATCCTAGACCATTCCATCTGTCTGACGAACCGAAGACCTGTCCGTTATAGTCGCCTTTATCTTGTGTATACCAGAAAGCCAAACCATCGGCGCCGATACGGCCACGACCTGTTACCCGGAATACTATTTCAACATCCCACCAGTCAAAGTTTGTCTTTGATTTTGTCCAAATTGCACCCTTTTGGGAGCGCAACGAGGGTGCTACACGTACACTTTCGGCGCTGGCTATGGCATCTGAAATTGCATAGAGTTGGATAGTTGATGAGATTCAATTTGGGACATTCGGCTTCATGGGAATCGAGTTTTTTTTTTCGAAAAAAAGAAATCGTACGCGTGTCAATATTTTTAAAAGATACGCAACATCATTTCATTTCATTTACTCGCATTAGAATTAGCACTGGTTGGTACGAGATGCAATATCATCTGACGTGTACTTACTTCCACCGTACTCCCAGAAGGGAACGGTTCCATCTCTTTGCGCTAAATATGGTGGTTTAAATGAATATTTATATTCAAAACGACGATGCACTCCCGTGGGTAGATTATTTACATTTCCCGATACTTTACTTTGTGAGGAAATTAATAAAATTAACGAAAATAATGAAAAACTAGAGGAACGTAACGTCAAGCCGGTGACAGCCATTTTTTGACAGCGTGATAATGTAATTGAGCCGAAGTTGGTTGTGGTTATTTGCCATTATTATCCGAGTCTTGACATAAACTAGTTGGTTCTCTTTCATTTTTATCGTTGCTTATGACATCTTGTGGTAAATACACCACGAAGCAACCGCTATTTTTGAAATTTTAGCAAAATTTATAAATAGTTTTATAGGTATTTTTATTTAAACATTTTTTTTTTTATATATTCAATCTGCTTCTGCTGTACCGTTGACACCAGACGGCACTACCCGATCGGATGTAAATGATTGTGAATTACCTACTATTTATATTTAATCGCAGATATTTTTGTTTTTTTATTATGCCCACGCGCTATAGTATTTATGATTGTCTCTGCTCTAAACCGCTCGTTAGACGGTTTATTTGGTTTTATTTATTTGTTCTTAGATGTGTATAATGATTTTTTATTCAGTAAACATTTTATAACTACAATTCACTGCACAAAACTACCTTGTTATAACGATTTAGCCCAAATAAATTATATTTACCTTTTCCCATGACTCTGTGTTTAGGTAGTGATTTTTGTTTCTCGATTTCACTTATTGTAAAACTAATAAACGTATTTTTCACAATCTAACGCAGTTAGCGACGTTCTAGGTTGCTTAAATTTGTCAATTTAGATTGACTTATTAAGTTCACAACTTACACATTCGCAAATCTGAAGAAGCGCAATCGAATACCACATTAGAAACAAAATTCCCAGTCATAAAGTAAAGTGCACCCAACTTGTGCCTGGTCATATTATTAACGATGATTATAGATTACGCTTTCAAATCCATTTTGCTTATCCACGCATTAGTGTCACTGTCAAGTACTGATAATGAGTTCATACAGATTGTACCATCTTCCATTTTTTTTTTTGTTTTTTTTTTTTTTTTCATATTAACAACAGCGAAGCCCAGATAGTGATTGTATCGAACTCAGCTATACACTCAGCATGTTATGCATGGAACCCAAAGTGAATAGGAATTTGATTTTGTTTTTGCCAACATTACACTTAAGACAGATTTATTCGTTTATTATCATGATCTCGTTTATAAAATGTTTACTTACTTTCTAAAGACTGACACGTGGTTCACAAAAAAAAAATAATAAAAACCTTTCAGATGATCACAATTGTAGTAAAAAGAAAACTTCCTTATCGTCTATAGATTAGTTTTTGATAAACAAAATAGTTAATATTAAGAAAATACTTGTTCTTTCTTAAAGTACAGATGATAGTATCTAGTTTCACTAGTGAGGATCTATATTTATGTCTATATATAAATGTGTTCTCACGTATTTCGAGAAACTACTGTTTGAAGGTATTATTGTAAAAAAAAAACACGATAAGTGTTTCTGTTATAGGTAAGGACTATTGCAGTTTATATGAAACACATTCAGTAGGTATACAAAGTATGAGCGAAAAGAAAAAATAACAACCAAAAATCTGTTAACATTAACCCCGACCTTTATTTCATCCAACAGCACTTACACTTAAACTTAAACTAAAACAAACTACGTTCAAGCTTATTAGCTAAAGTAAAGAGGCTCTTTAAAATAATTAAAGAGAAGCTGCCCTGTGGTATAATACAATAATAATAATGTAGGGAGAAATAAACAAAATTAAGTTGAAATATTTTAACAATTTGTACATACTAATTGAATAAGCTATCGTATTTGTCGTTCCCAGAGAACACCCTATCGACTATGCGAAAAAAAAATGCATTTGTGTGAAAGAGCAAACGAATATCATAAAGTTTACCAGTTTTACCCGTTTCTGTGTATGTATTTACAAATAAAAAAAAATAGTTTAAGTCGTATATTCCTTTATGAATATCTGCTGCAGATTTGGTTAAGTACGAGCCTTTTGCAATGTTGTGTGTTGAAATGCCGAGGACAGTGACGTTCAAAGAATATTTTTTGTTTTGTTTTGTTTTGTTCTAGTTTGCATGGCAGATTGCTGAAAAGACCATCGGTTGATATTCAACAAAATAAATACATAAATGAGAACAGAATGTGTTCTTCTAGATAATATATGATATTCTAACAGTTAATGTAGCGAAAATATATGCTTATAGTATACACTCAACATAATGTCTATTTGTGTTTACGAAGAATTGGGATATCTCTTCGTTTTTCTTATTCTATAGTTAAGTAGACAAAACACAAGTGCACTGGATTGTGTATGCCTTTATCTTACAATCTAGCCTAATGATTGTTGCCTATTCCTGTGGCCGGACTGGGTGAGAACATTGTCATGAGGCGGTTTTCGTTCACAGCTATCAGCAACATTAGTAGGACACCAGTCGACATTCCGAATATTTGCAGTACAAATTGCTGCAGTGATTTGTGTGCTGCTGATAATTCAGGCATCTGAAGGAAGCACAGGCTTATTTAATTTGCAGACAAAATAACAGGGGTCGAATCGCCAATTTCGTGAACGAGCTATACTTTCACGGAATTAAGTTGATTTTACATGTGAAACAAAAACAAATACCGTCACGTAATGCTCGTTAACGGACGACGCGATTCGACACCAGGTTACACTAACTCACCATATCAACCAGCGCTATGTATATAAAGAGACCAGCTGCGGCAGCGAACATCCATTGCGCGACTTCGTGCGACTGACCGAATATTATACCGAAAATCATACCAATGAAACTCAGTACGCCTGTTAGCAGGTTATAGTACACCGCTGATTTAACCGACATTCCGGCTTTGATTAAGATAGCAAAGTCTCCCAGTTCATGGGGCAATTCATGGCAGAACACAGCCAACGATGTTGAGCAACCACCGGCAATGTTTTCAGCAAAAGCGGCACCTGCAGATGGAAGAAAATTCGCATTGTTTTATTATTAGTATTGCTCTTAAAATATTCACTCATTTAGTATTTTGATCAACAGTTAACCCGTGATAGACCACGGGATAGACCGGAGTTGCCTATTTATCGCCATCAGCCAACGTTTTGGAAGCCAGCAAGGAACCGACATTTACAGTATATTTTAGTAGTTGCTGGTCACCAACATATGCTAGCAGAAAAACTAAAAATAAAAACTTTTTATCCAATGCTTAAGGGCGTGTACTGTGTATGCATGTTTCAGCTACATAAGCCCTCTATGCACTGTCTATATCACTATATCAATCGATGCGTAAAACACAGTTCCTCCTTCAACTGCTGCTCATAGGAGTCCCATTTATCATTTCAAAGTTTCAACAGCAACAGGTATTATTAAGGCGACTTTTCTTGTCATCGAAATATCCGCCAACAAAGAGAAAAGCTTTTACATTCAAATCGAAATCAGACCGCTTCTTAATTATCCAATTAACAATATCTACTCTACAAACACCATTTCAGATGATAAACAATTTCCAAGTTCCCCAAGGTTACCCATACACCTGTCGCATGGCAAATTTAAATTCAAACCCATTCTCCAAGCTTCGCACGAGCATACCAACAAGCACCGATGCGTAATTCACAGAGCAATCGTCACGACGGTACCAAATAAAAGAGCATAATCGCTTTTCGTTACGCCATTTGCACGTTTAGATTAGCTTCGGGCATAAACGTGCAAGCGAAATAAATAGCAAACAAGTGTGTGACTCAATACTGCGCAGAAACATACTAACGTTTAAGAAGCTTTTTCAAAACTTACCAATTGCCATTCCATCGGTGAAGTTGTGCAATCCATCGCCCATAATGATCATCCACGCAACCGCACTCAATGATTCGGGAGGTGAATGAACGTGTCCATGCTTGTGCGAGTGCCCGTGGTGCGATGACTCATGCTCCCTCAGTATCACAGTCACTGTATCGTTTCGCACAAGAGGCTTATCTTTGCCACAACTACCTCCTGTTGTGCCATCTGCAAGCGATGTATCATCCAGATTCGTTGATATCGTGTTACTATCCGGAATTCGGTGGTTCATATCCGAAATGGGTGTGTAATTCTGTGACAAAAGACTTTGAGCCGTTTCATTTGCATCGCCGGTATCTCGGCTGCTACTGTTGTTCTTATCGGTAGCCACGTCATTGCCGTCAGCATTGGGTAAATGTAGCCAAACATCGTTCTTCGTGTCCATAGCAATTTCATCGTAACAATACGGATAGGAACTGTACTTGGATTTACATAGCTTATCGCCGGCCACAGAATTGTTAATTGACGAGTCCGGATCGCGAACAACCTTTGCCCGCGACGTTTGTTTCTCCTTCTTGGCCTTACTTTTGCGCCACTCTGATATCATGGTGAGACCATGCTCTGTTATGTAGAAAAAGATGATGCCTCCCATGCACGTCAGACCTTTGTACACCATATTCGACTCAGATTGTCCTGCAAGAGACTACATTGGAATGCAATTAGAAACAAATCTTCCCTTCCGTGGACGAGGATGTTCTTACGTGTGGCAACAAATGCAAGAGAGCATCACCTGTCATGGTGCCCACAGCCAGCGACACAAGATACTGTATAATGTGCTTGTAATACCTCGAGTCCATGAATGGGATTATCGCAACGCCGATCAAGCCCAACAGTCCACATGCCAGCACGGACATGAAAGCGTACACCCACACTGCAATTATTTGATAAATAAGATGTGTTTTGGGTGTTTAACGTTTGGCCCACTTACCGTAAATCAACTCTTGTTCTTCCACCTCTACAGTATGACTTTGTTCCACATCGAAAAGAAGCGAACTATTTAGACAGCCTGCTCGCTCTAGCGTCACTTGTGAGGCCAACTGATACAACAGGATCGGGCAAAGGTTCATCATGTCATCAGAGCTGAGGAAATCTTGTGCTGTCTCTTCGCAGGGCGGTTTTTTCGAGTTTGAACACTTGGAGTCTGACTTTTTGTGATGATGATCTTCTAGCTGATGATGATGATTATGATTTTGAGGTTGTATACTTGCCAAAACTTGACGATCCGTTGCACACTAAAACATAAAAACAATTTAAGACCATTCCACTGACAATAGCCGCTTAAACTCACCGTTTCATTTGACGCCTTCTCCTCCACCATTTTATAGAGGCCAAGCCGCCTCAGCATGCGTTCAAACTCTCTCACATTGATTGTGCCATCGCCCTGGCCGTATTCTGTGAATATTCGCTGCAGGAAGTCTTCTGTGATTTCTGGTATCTCTGAAGATACCAGCGCTTTGGTGCTATGCTCTGCTGCATGACGTTTGCTTCTTCTCTCGACCTGTGTGGCAACGCTTTTTCTACGACGTTTCGATTTATCGTAAAACGAATTTCCATCAATCAAGTGGTTCTCATTTGTTTGTAAACCTGTGCTTGCATAGCTATTGGACAAATCGCTTCGTTGGAAGACTCTTGCATTCAGTTGGAGATTCTTTGCGACAGACAATATCGGATCAATGTGTTCCTCGCAGGGTAGGTGTTCTGCACACAGCAGACACACAACACACACAGCCATAATGTGACGAGCCATCGTTTTGTGGCGCCACTTGCTTAAAACATAAAACCAACTAATCAAACTCTATTCATATGCAGTGTCTTATTGTACAGCCCTCTGAAATATCCAATTACAATTAAACGGTGCTGTCCTCTCATGCCATGCAATGGGTACCTAATGAAAAAAAAAAAATACATAAATTGATGAAAATTGATAAATCAATCACATACGATCAACAAATGCTGCTGCTTGTTGCTAATTGGTTTATAACAAAAATAGATGCTATTCTCGGATATAATTTAATTTAATTTTAGTTCTACATTTCAAGTCACGGCCATGGAGTTGTGACTTGTAACTTACCAATTACTCTTGAAGGTAATATAAATTTGGGCGGAACAATATTGCAAATCGTGCTTATGTGTTTAGCGCTAACTTAACTTTCATCGGACATTATCTACTTACAAAAATTAGAAAACAGAAATCACTGTCAAAAGTCACAAATATTTATTTCCAAACAGCTGAGAAACCAACCATGAGAAGAGGTTAGTCACTTTCCAATGCAACGTCTTTCAATGTCTCTCAATCTTTACAAGCAGTCTATTATCATTATTAATTTCATTAATCGTGTGCTAATTTAATCACAGACTTAATAATATACTAGCACTAGCTGCCAAAGCTTACATCTGATCTACTTACTTCATTTGGAACTTAATTTTTGTGTTCGAATCTACGCCTTATCTTCGCTTAATTTTATTATGCAATACCAATAAAAAGAACAAATAGACAATACTCATGCTATCACATTCGCAAAGCAAAAATATGTTTAACAACCTTACAGAACAGAATAAAGGCAGAGAGAGATATATTTAACAAAATGTTGTTAGTATTTGTTGTTGAGAAACGAGTAAGGTCATAAAAATATTCGACATCAAAGACATATCACTTACACAGCACAAAATTATTATGCTTCTGTTCTTGCTTCGGCAGAACATATACTAAAATTAGAACGATACAGAGAAGATTAGCATGAACCCTGCGCAAGGATGACACGCAAATTCGTGACCTCCATTAAAACACGCAAAAAAACATGTGATACGCACTGATAGCCTCTCCGCCATAATAGCTATCGCTAGCACAAACAACAACACGGGTCTAATAAGTAACATTCGTAGTTTATTAACTAAATCCTCAAATTCCATAAAACTGTGATGTGGACTCCTGGACATGCTGGGATTAGTGGCAACGAGTTAGCAGACAAAGCCGCTAACTTCGCAATTAAAGCTCCATTATACCTTCTCAATGCTTTTACCAAGACTGATCTTTCCAAACACATAAAGAAGTGGATGTCTACCAAAGAACTAGCTGATAGGAGCCTATACCGACACTTCTACGCATATACCAACCCACAAAATCACATCCACTATATCCCACAAATGTTCCAAAAGCCGAAATCTTAAAATTCGTTCGACACACTTCAGCCACCTACCTCTACCTGCTAAATAAGGAACCGCCACCAACTTGCGATAACTGGCACACTGCCTTAATAATAATTATGCTTCTTTGGCTTGGAGAAGACAATCTTTATCATTAACGTATAAAAGTTTGACACTACCTTTGAAAGGCTTGAGAAACTTATATACCATTGGAAAGTGAAAAGTTAGTTACTGATTTTATTGCGTTTATCTCATTCAAGTTGCAGTTGCCAGACTATCTACTTTAGAGTTGTGACTTTGTGAGATGTCACTGGAAAGGGACTAAAAGGCAGGGCCAGTGGCACTGCAATCCTGAACGAGTAATACATTCACCATTCACGGAAACGGGTTGACTTTATAAAGGGTTTTTAGAGGTATAGAACTTTAAGTTGGCAACACTATTTTAACTGGCGGCCATTTTGCCAGCTGTCAAGTGATTTATTTTTAGTTTGGTTTGGCATTTCAACATGAACTGACTGATTCCTGAACAACGCTTCCAATTTTGGATGAATGGATACGTCAATAAACAAAACTGCCGTATTTGGAGTGATGATAATCCTCAAGTGTATGTTGAGACACCGTTACATCCACACAAAACTGTCTGTTTGGTGTGCTTTATGGGTTGGTGGAATAATTGGTACGTACTTCTTCAAAAACGATGCTGGCCAGAACGTTACAGTCAATAGTGACTGATATAGAGCCATGATTACTGACTTTTTCGTTCATCAACTGAACAATCATGATGTGCAGGAGCTGTGGTTTCAACAAGACGGCGCAACATGTCACACAGTTTGTGCCACATTTGTGTTATTGAAGGAAACGTTTGGCAACCGCATAGTTTCGCGTTGCGGACCCGTGAATTGGATTCCAAGATCTACGCCGATAAGCCCGAAACGATTGAGCACTTGGAGGACAACATTCGCCGCCGACATACGGTTACAAATGTTGGAAAAATTCATCGAAAATTGGACCTCCAGATTAGACTACGTCCGAGCCAGCCATGGCAGTCATATGCCAGAAATCATATTTATATTATAATGGCAGAAGGAGAAGATTATCTTTCGAATAAAGTAAATTTCATGTCAGTTTAAAAACAAAATCATCTTTGTTTTATTCCATTTCAAAGTTTTATAACTTCTAAAAAAAAAACACCCTTTAGGTATATAAAACATAAAAAAATTCATCACAGATAGCACATTTCTGGCCGGAATTCCATACTCTCTTCCGGTTTTTGATAAACAAATCGGTTGAATCCACTCAAATGCGTCAAAAGCTCGTTTTCTTCAACGCAATAGGACCACTACTTGATACTTTAAAGTATCAGGAGAGTGACGCTATTTAAAAAATGTATTTAGAAAGTGTGACATCATGTTCCTTTCTAACCATTTAAGAAGTGATTGCTCTGAGAATAAAATAGCTTAAAAGTGGAAAGATATATAGACATTGTCTGCTGCGAAGGCAGTAAAACTTTATTATATTGATCGTAATTTATATAGACGACTTTAAGATCAATGAGATGACGTGACGAAGAACATGCATAAAAATCAAATTCAAAGGCATAAAACGTGCAAATTACACCTTAGGGCGATCAACTAAAATCTCACAGCCTTGTTTGCCTTGAAACTTTGTTGTAAAACTATCATATACAGTGCATTCTCGACTATCGAAACTAATAGAAATGGACGTTGCAATGAGTGAGGTTCTTGCTATAGCCGAGTAAAAAACCTTTTAAAGGTTAATTTTGATTAAAACCGTGTTGATAAAGAAGTCAGCAAATAGAACACTTTTTTGCTTAGATAATCCAAACACTTTTTATTTACTTCGGTTATAATTAGGAGAAAAAAATCTAGTACTTTCATAACAACATAAGGAAGACGTTGCACTTTTTGAGGCAACAATTTTCAAAAGTTGCGATTACCACGTCAGCAATGATGAAAATTTAGGTCTCGCGATAACCGTGGAGTTGTGCAAATTTAGAATTAAGTTAATCGAGAATGTACTGCAGATGTTATAGCAATTTGTAAAAAAATAAAGTGCACGACTGGGTCGAACAAAACTTTCTCGTTCGTCAAAAGTTTTGTTGGTTGTTTTCTTATTTTATTAGATAGGTAGGTAATTGGTTAAGATCTGCGAAGCTATGCTAGGTAAAAGAAACATGAAATATAGAAAAAGGAACACATAGTGCGCCTACTGTACTATTTTATAGCACTTTACAAGTTTTTGAGTACGGGAACAAGAAGTGTAGTAGGAGTTATTGATTTTTTATCTGCTTGGAAATTATTTTCTTTTTGACTCGATAGCGATATCTTTACATACAAATAGATGTATGAATGTACATATATGCAAAAATCCAGGGTTTTGTTTTTGAATTTGCATTAACAGCTATAAACTGAATATCCCGGTGGACGTGTGTGGGGGTGCAAATGAAGTTAGATTTTCTGATGAGGTGCATATTAAAATGGTTGAAAAAAAGTAGAAGTGGGTAATATATATTTGCTAAAAATAAGTTTTGCGTTGCTGTTATTGCATTTTTAATAGCTGTTGCAAACTAAATTTTAAAGTGCGATATTGAGTTTTAAAAATACATATGAACAGAGATCGGCTTTTGGGTAGTCATTTTTGAGAAATAATTAAAAAACAGTTTTATTCGAATTTTTTGAGAAAAACCAAGTACGGGATCTTATTTAGAATACTGAAAATATCTTTAATATGTATTTTGATCAAAATCGCTAGAGCGGTTTTTGTAAAATTTGGCAGACAAAACAGTACCAAATATTGCAATGTTTAGTTGGAAAAGTACTATTCGTTAACTATATAGCTGGAAACCAATTATACGTTATTGTTCGCGATATAAGCATTACTTGTTTTTTTTTTTTTTTTTTTAAGTTTTATCGAAGTCAAAAATGGGGTTTTCGAGAAATCAATTTTTTTCATTTTTTCGTAATTTTCTACTCGCCGAATTTCGACTTACTGAATAATGAAAACTGACAGCTCAAAAGTTTGACAACTAAAAATCTATTTATTTTCGTCTTCCGATGTCGGAGGAAGATGTTTTAATTGAATGTTCTCCTGGAAAATATCAGCGCATTCAAAATCGTAAGTTTAATAGGTATTTAGCTTATAAAAAATTCAATTCCACCTTATTTTGTAGATGCTGCCTTTAAAGAGAACGTTTGTTTATTTTACGATAGTGTCAAAATTATATTTCTTAAACTTTTTGTAAGAAAACCGATCGGGTACTTCTCTTGAAATTGAGAAATTTCTCTCTCGATTTTTGAGATTTGACATTTTTCATTTTTCTATGCTGAAAGTACACGAACGAACCTTAACTGTTGTCAAATTAAGTGGATAGTCACTTTGGCTCACATAATCAAGCTACCAATTTGGTCGAGACTACTCTACGCTAAATCAATTTTTAACTTTTTTTTTTCGTACAAATCTTCTCATTAGGTTGCGTCTATGCAAAAGAGTGATAATGAAACCACAGCCATATTGTATGCATTGATGTTTACAAATCGCAGGTTAACAACTCTGATCGAAGCATTTCATCTGGTTTACCTTCCAGAACTCCTTCAATTGTTTAAAAACAGTCTGCGGGGTAACAATTGTACAAATAACGACTTTTTTCTTTAATTTCATTCATGTATGTAATTATTTTCTTTTCCAATTTGTTTTACAATAAACTCGCGAATAATTTGTTTTTGCACTAGAACATCCGCTTTTTGTCACATATAACACTTTGTCTCATTTGTTGTCTGATTTCTGTTAGTAAAATCGATTTATATAGGCATAAAAGAAAGAAAGAAAAAAAAAAACTCACGAGTTCGAATTCAATTACATGTTGTAAGAATCGTATTCATCAATTGATTAGTAGGCGGCATTCATTGACATGGCTTTCACTTGGTCACATATTTACATTGCAGCAGCGGAATTAGTATTCAACAATGAACTTAAGAGAGTTCCTATATCAACAAGTGTCACCGTGTTTGGATTGGCAGTCACAATTTAAAAATAAATTTACACTCGAAGCGCGCTGTTATTGATGTAGGTAAAGTCAAATCAAATTAGTAAGCAATCTGTTCCACTGATTTTGATTTTGATTTAGATTTTTCAAGTTCATCGCTGGTAGTGATGCAATACATGCTAATGTAGGTACGTACTTATATACTTACAATGCCAATGCTACAACAGTAAGTACACCGAACACGAGAAAAGGGAACCACGCGAGCGCTGGGAACCCTTTCTGAACGAATTTTATTGACAAAACTTTAAATGGCGTAGGTATAATACACAGCATGTATTTGTATATAGTAGTACATCAACTCAATGTTAGTTGGCCCACCACGAACGAACCAAGGACGAAAATGTAATAATTAAAAGGATTAGCATGTGAGCACGAACTGATATCGACAAAATATTGCCTACAGACTTCCTCAATCGGCAACACGCATTGGAGGTATTATGGTCGTTAAATAAAGTGTACCTTCGTTATATTCCTAACCACAATTCACAAAAAAAAAAAAAAAAAAAATACGACGCAGACGACGAACTGTGCAAAATAAATTTATATAAATTGACCAAGATGACGAATTTAATTTAATAAACTTTGAATTGGCACAGAACGCATAAATTTAAATACTGTCTCGTCGGTTGTTCGAAAATCAATTGGTATTCAGACAAATTTGCAACAATTAGCAGATCGTCGGTTGCAAGTTGTTCTTCAAACCCACGTTTGCATCGTATTACTTTTGCAGACCGAATTGGAGGAGATTAGAGTTTTTTTTTTTTTTTTGTTATCAAACGAAATTGGAGTCCTTTGCACGCGACACACATTCCGCTGGGTAGACATTTAAAAACAAAGCAACTACAAAGTCGATGCTTAATTTATTATGATCACAAAGCAACCACCGTATTTGGGTGGGTGAACTCTGTGAACATACCATTTCAGTAGAAGAGCATCAGAAATATGAATGGGCCTATGAAACAAAACGCGCAAAAATGTGAGTCCTTATTTGACACTCGCATACTTACGATACTTACGATACGAAACCTACACTAGTTTGACTTTTATGGCGTTCCGCATTGAGACATCTATTTCCGTGGTTTAAAGTATTTTTATGGGCAACTATAACAACTGTTCCGCTGTTGCTGTCTAAGCCGAGTAAAAGTTTGACTGGCGGTTTAGTGAAAAGCTCATTTGCCTTTATAGTTACATCAATCACGATATATGTATATAAATATAGACAGCAACTGATATAATCGATTGGGTTAGTTGGATCTTGGATGTAAAATCAGTGAACAACAGTTTGATTAATTCCTTTTTTATCACGCACTGTCAAATGGAAACGTTTGGTCTAAAATTTTGCACTCGTGTTTACTCAAAGCAAGTGGCCTGGCACCCAATAAATTTAGCTACACTCGAAATCTAAAGCATATTTTTTATGGGAAGCTCTTTTTTCTACCAGTGGTGCCTGTAGTACTCTCACGGCACTCAAACACAAGATTTGCCACTGAAATAAAAACGAAACCACTGGCATTCCAAGGAATTTTGTTGTTGTAATTTTCCTGAAATTCGCATACATCCCTCCACAACCAGTCTGCCACACAGTCGCGGTCAGAATGCGCACGATCGCTTGCGTTCGCTTGCTATTATCATCAACCAAAATAAGCAGTGTGAGTGACTGAAGCACATCAGAGAAGTGTTACCATATGGCAATGTTAGCATATCATTAAGGGTTTTTTCTTTGAATTTTGTCAAAGAACTTTCGGTTTTTGTGCTTTTTGGAGCTTTTTGGAGCTTTTGAGAGCGGCATATTATGTGGGGTGTTGCCATTCGGTTTTAATTTGTTTGTATTTCTGAAAGATCCAATAATATTCAGTTAAAACATATTTTTGAATGTTGTCTTTTAGAAATTAGGTTTATTCGTGAGGTGTTTTAATGCATTCATTTTATTAACGCAACAAGTGATCATATGTGCGTTGTAGAGATATTGCGATAAATTAATAGAGATTACTAGGGCAACTCAACCGGATTCATGCAAAAGCATGGTATTTTTTGGGATAAAATTTGATTAAATATTTTAATATAGAAAACTAAGTACACATTTTTCACCCTTATTCGTTAGGGCATATTTCTGCATGTTTTGGTAGGTATAAATTCATATTTCACTTTATAGAGCATATTTTTCACACTAAAATATCAAAATGATGAAGCAGGTAGATCTATACTGTTTATTTTCGGTCGTTGGGTTTAACCACATCCGGTCACTCCTCTCCAGTAAAGTAAATGCCTTGAAAGGATTTTATGATCCTTTTTTTTGCTACTGTTTCCGCGAAGTTCTGCATTGACGGGTAATAATTTTTTCGCAAATATGTAATCTAGGTATATATGTTGTGGTTATATAATTTTTTTCTAATTGCCTGTTTGTGTATATAAGGCGGAAACAATGGTTGTTATCTCAATAGCGGATAGTGCATCTAAGCAAGAGTGGTTAACTTTATTGTGCACTAGCTGTGCCCGCAACTTCGTACGCGTCGTGAGACTGTGTAGTTTCCAATAAAAGAGATTTGACCGTTTTCTCAACGGCATATTTGTTTAAAATCAACAATCTAGCTAAAAAAAGCGGTGAACATTGTCGACATTGAAACAATAAATCAAACAAATCTATGTACCTAAAACACCAATTTAAGAAAATTAAACTGAAGTTCAACTTCCTTACTGTAGGTACCACGTAGGTAATATCAAACAACCACTTAAACAAAAGCCTTAACGGAAATTTGTATCTACACCAACAATAAATAAATCAAACAACATAATTCACCCATATCGTCTTTACTTCTGAATTCTTCAATTCTTTACTGTAGGTATCAACGTAGGTACTATAATAACCATTAAAACAAAAACTATGAACTCAATTTCCATATACACACCCTCCACGCTCCACCATGAGTCCATCACCACACCACACGTCATCAGCCATCTGCGCATTTCCACAGAAACACGTTGTGGCTGTTTTTTTTTTCATATGAACTTGCTTGTGCGATGTGCGCCACCAAAAACCACCCCAAAGCAGAACAACGATCAAGATCCGCGGCGGCTGATAATATTCGATTTCAGAAAATAAATTTATTTTTTTAATGTTAGATTTTAGGTTGTAGCTCAGCTTCTAGAGGACATAGAAAGCTGATTGATGGCTTGAAATATCTACAAAAGTGTTGGCTCTGCTAAGTATTTTGTTTTGTTTACATTGATAAAGAATTATTTGAGTAATGGCGAGTTAAAAGCAGTAAAGTCGAAAAAAAACACATTTTGGTCAAAAAACGCTCCAAAAAATAGGCATGGCAATGAAAGGAATAGCCTATATGTTGCACAGAATCTTAAGAAATATTTCAAAAAAAGTTTCATCGAAATCTGTGCAGTAGTTTTCACGCCATTAGGTAACAGAAAAATTGCCTACAGTTTTATTATAAGTATAGATATGAATAAACAGAAACATGGCTACAAAGTCTTCAAAGGATCTAAGTGTAGAAAAGAAACAAAAAATTGTTGATGCAACTGAAAAATTCTATGACCTTTTTAAAAGTAAATCGGAAGCCGTAGGAAATGCGGCTACGGTTTTTTCTGTTACGGAACGAACTGTATACAGGCTTTTAAGGGAAAAAGCAATCAAAGGCCACAATTCACCACCAAAGAAGAAAAATAATTCCGGTGTCAAGAGCAAGGTGGATGATTTTGACAAATGTGCGATTGGGCGGATAGTCCATCAGTTTTTTATGGATAATGACCTTCCAACGCTAGACAAGATATTATTGGAAGTACAAAAAAGTGAAAATATAACAAAACTAAGCAGATCAACTTTGTATACAATATTGCAAAAAGATCTCGGACTTAAATTCGTCAAACGTCAGCTAAAGAATTTGTTGTTGGAAAGAAGTGACAATATTTCCTGGAAACGAAGATATCTACGCGAATTAAAAAAAATTAGAGAAGAGAAAAGAAAGATTTATTTTACTGATGAGACCTGGCTTAATTGGAAGATGGTAACCCTGACAGTATTGCTCTCTGAGTTATGGCGAATTATCATACACACTACGGCAACCCTGTGAGAGCTTTAAAAAGGGACCGATTTATGTAAGTCATTGCAACCAGACTGAGAGACAAACATCCTATCTTCCCTGTACTGACAATTTTTCTTGGACAGAGTATAGGCCTATGTGGAAACAACAACAACAACATCAATAACAAGATAATAAATAAATAAATAAATAGTTGGCGCAACAGGTCCGTATGGACCCTAGGCCTATGTGGAAACTTCCTTTCCAACAATAACAAGATATAATGGTAAAATCGAAAGTCGTATGGGACAAGCCTAGGCAGTCTTTAGCAAAATGAACAACCAGAGACTTAAAGAAGTATACCTACACGTGTTATTTGTTGTGGCTAAGTAGCTACAATTATACGCCAGCGAGTTATAGACATAGGTAGCACCATTGTACATATATGAATCTAATAGTACCTATTCTCATCAGAGGATTTTTTTTTGTTTGGGCCGTTAGCCAGTAGGAAGCGTATGCTCGCATGGTTAGCGAAATATTAAGCTTTTCTCACGAAAAAAGAGAGTTGTATTGAGTGAACGAAAGGACAGAGAACAACAAAGATAGTTTTTTTCAATTGACATGAAATTTACTTTATTCAAAAGATAATCTTCTGGCATTATAATTTAAATAATTTCTGGCATATGACCCCCACGGCTGGCTCGGACGTAGTCTAATCTGTAGGTCAAATTGTCGTTGACTTTTTCCAACATTTGTGGCCGTATGACTATCGGCAATAACGCGGCGTATGTTGTCCTCCAAGTGGTCAATCGTCAATCGTTTTGGGCTTATCAGCGTATACTAGCGATCCTGCACGTTTACAGATAATGCGTATATAAAACTCAACAGTTGAAACAGAGACCCACGTAGATGTTTTGCATCTATGATATAGTGACTAGCCAAATCTATCAAATTCGCACACCAAAACTTTCAATTGGCGATTCTTTGGATTAAAAAAATAATGATAAATGTAACATAAGTCCGTTAACAAACGTTCAAGAACGATTTTCGATCTTTCTTATGTTATTTGAGTATAGAAAAAAAGGGTATTGTCAATAACAGATCAAAGTTTTCATATACGACAACGTCAAGCCGTCATCATAAACAGAGTTTGCACACCTCACGCAAATTGGCCGTAGGGAAATCAACCCCAACAGTTTCTTCTTATAAAAGCCCTAAATTTATGATGAGATATATTTGATATCATATCAACAAACCGCAAATAACTATAATGCAAGAAAACCCAATAAATAGCAGTTTTACTCACAAATTTACATTGCAAATCCGACAGAGTGTAGCACGTTCTGCCACCTACACTCGAAGTGTTATTTTTAGTCAATATTACCATAAGAATTTTATAGTAGTGCGTTATCTAAAAATACCTGTGTTGACGTATAAAAAATAGGTCACCGAGTTATTTAACACGATAATGGTCAGCAAATCCAACTAATTTATGTTAATATAGCCGATTGATTCACCGCGCTATTTCTTTTGCATCAACTGAACAATGAAAACATTTAACTCAACAATGCCGGTATGGACAGAGAAATAATTTCCCTAACCTCGTATTTGGGTACAACAAATATTCACAAAACGCAGACGGAAATAATTTTCAAGACTAATATTCGCAATTTCGATCATCAAAAATTATTAACAGTTTTACTTGCGGAATGTACGTAATTTGTATTCTCCTTTTTATAGTTGTAAAAAAAAAAGAGACCCTTTTGTGGAACGTATGCAGCCGCTTTTTGCACGGGTTTATTTTTCCCTTCATTTTTGGATGCTCGATATATTATAAATAATGTAGATTTAAGCACTAAAACGGCCAAGTCCAACGAGAAAAAAAAAAAAAAACTTTAAGTATAAAAACTCGTTACCTTTTTTATCAAATCGCTGTCAATTTCTGCTCCAAATTTTCTATGTACGACTATGTCCAAAATCTTGTGACACAAACTACGATTTGTACATAATAGACACGGACTTGCAAATTCAGTTCTTGGATTTCACCATGCACTTTGCTGTAATGAGTCGAATTAGTTACAAATCACACAAGACAAATGCCGAAATTAATTGATTTGTTTAATATTCGAGGGCAATTGTTTTCTTGATTTCTTCATTCTAAAATTAGTAAAGCAATACTGAAAAAAACGTGCAGCTGCACAGCAATTCTAGGCCGACTGTCAAAAAAAATTGGAGGGTGGCAAAAATGTGGATTGTGGAACCTATGTTGACAAGAGAAGAGAGACAAATAGCAACTGCAATAGCAATTGCAGAGTGCGGGTAAAAAGGTATGTTCGTGCAAAACGATGAAGGTAGGTACTCGTGGTTATATTCAGTATAAGATATAGTTTTTTATTAAGAATTTCCTACGGAATATAGCAAACATACAGGTTTAATATCCACGAAGTATAAGAAGTTGTAGTAAATTTGAACTACGTAATTATATTTTTACTATCAACATAAAGAGGCAACTGACAACTGTAAGGCTGCTGAAAAAGAACTATTTTTGTTGCTACCTAAAGGCACCAATATAAAATATAAATTTTTTGATCAGTACTTGTCACCAGAGACAAACTAAAACCATACTAATACCATGTTCCCACCAACGTGATTTAGCTAAATCCACTTGATTTAGCTAAATCATCTCATAAATTACGTGATTTATCATACATTTTCGTGATTAAGATTTACGTGATTTAGACGTGTTTAAATTAAAAAATACTGATAGCTGAGTATGTATGGGTAAAAGTAAGGCGAGTAGCAGTAGGTATAGTAGGTACAATTTTCAATTTAATGATGGAAAATAAATATTATTAGCAAATAGCTTTGTTAAAAGGTGGTAGATTTCGAGTTCAGGTTGGTAGAATTTCCGAAAGTGTAAAAAGTGGTTGAAATACCACTTCAGTGTTAGAAGTCTCATCACTGAAATGGCAAAGTTGGCGTAAATGTCACACAATCACTTAAAGTTTGGTGGGGACGCGTTTCGTGATTTATAAATCACTTTGGCTAAATCACGTTGGTGGGAACATGGATAAGACGGAAACCCCAACTCAGAATCCTCTTGCCGCTGGTCACCTCAATTTTTTTTATTAAATTCGCCATTTTGTTAACATATCGGTGTTCTCTCAATTTAGAATCCGTGTGACGTGCAAAAACATACAAACAATGTAAAATCAATGCTGCCAATCTTGGGGGAATGTGATAGAGCTCGGGAATACGACATTTACATAACTGAATGCTATTGGTTGGTTGTTATATATTTTGGAAAGGCGATTAACATAATTTGTTTGCTAATAAAAATACCTAAATGAGATATTTTACATACTAGAAATATATTAGGACAAGCGTGATTGTGTATTTTCCACTTTTGAATATCTTTAACTTCGATTACATGAGTAGATTTTTCTTAAATAACTGAAGAAAAATTACTCAAAATGTTTTTATTTTCCTTCAAACAATCTACATTGTATATATGTATTTTATAAATATTTTAAGCAAAAGTACCCTTATTCCTTAAAAAATAAAGTGCTTTCCACGCGAAACGAATAATTTCAAATTTAACGGACAAAATTCTATGAACGCTGGCAGAAACTTTGCCGACAGCGGAAGTGGTACACGCAAGATGCGAGTGTGTTGGTGAGCCGGAATTTTTGAAGTTACGTGACATTTGTCAATACAAATCTCTATGTAACAATACTAACATACTTAGCATGTCCCACCAGGGATGGAAAAGTCGATACAATTGTATCGAATTCGATACAAATGAGTGTGCTCAGGTACAAAAGTACAATTTGCCTTAATTCGATACAATTCATTTATCTGTATCTTTAAAATTTTCTTGCAATTTGTATTTTTTCAAAAATATAAAATCAAATCACTTAACGAACTATGTATTTGTTTTAAGTTTTGCACAAAGCGCTGACTAGATTCTGCTTTTTACTTTTGTCTGTTGATGATTAAGCAGTTTGTGTAGGTTATAAGTGCTATCAATAAAACACAACTTTTTTCAAAAGTGTTTAGACCTATTCAAACGATGTACGAACGAAAAAAAGAAGAAATATGTGGTGTGTTTTCAGCCTGAAAGGAAAGAAAAATACCCATGGCTTGAACAAAATGTTGAACGAAAAATCAAACGTTGTTTCTATTGTAATTCCAATGTTTCTGGGCGAAAAACTGTTATGAATTTCAAGTTCAGGGCAATATTTTGAATATGAATTTGCAAAATGACTGTATTGGGCCTAAAGAGCTCATAGATTTTTCTAAGTATATTTTGTAATTCTTTTTTTTTTTACATTGTTTTTTTAATAAAATAATGTGAATTAAAATTTTTTGTATACGAAAAATAGTTTTCAATACAATTGACTCCATTTCAGTACAAATCGAAAATGGCATTTTCCATCCCTGTGTCCCACCCCATAAAAATATAGCTTTAGGCAATTAACGGAAAATCGACCGAAGATGGAGTCTTTGTCTCTGTCTGAAAAAGATTTCTGGTGGTCCCATCCCAATGGAATACGACATTTATGTGGTATTCGTTTGGGCGCTCTCAGATCACTTTTTTTGCTCTCAGATCAGTTTTTATGTTCGTTTGGTACAAAAAAAAGCAATCTTTTTCAGATTTCAGATCACTTTTGCGAATCTAGATATTTTCTCAGATTTACCAACACAAGTGGGTTTGAGTTTGACAACTGGTGGAGGGCGTTTAGGTTTTCGTGAATTTGTTCTACAGCAAATAAAGGCATTGCATCGGGTGAATCTATTTTTGTAAATTATTTTGTGTATAAATATTTAAAAATCAATCGGGACGCAAATTTCGAATGTTTTAATTTAAAACTTAAGCAGTGAATGGAAAACGGTTTGAAAAGTGTTGAAGGCTACACATATTCGAATCGCACGAATATTATCACAAAAAAGAGCAAGTGACGTTTTTATGTTCGATTAGCCACACGAAATCTGAAATCTGAGAGCGAATCTGAAGAAGCCCAAACGAATACCACATAATTTTGTTGTTTTTGTCGATAAGGAAAGTAGCTAAGCTAAGTACAACCAATGACACTTACGCTGTGTCCAGCGTAAGCACGGGCATGCGTTGCGATGCGGCTAATGCGGGCAGCTGTCAAATTCAAACAGATGCTAGCGAATGTAGATGTCCAGCGTAGGCACGATATTGCGGCAACGCGTGCATTACGACTTCTCCGCATCGCACGCTTTGTTTGAAAATCAAACTGGTTTGATTTTGCCCGCATATATCGTGTGTACATTGAATATTTTTGTATCAGAAATGCAAAACGAAATATTTCTTATGCAGATTTCTCAACATTATTATTTAGGAAACTATATTCCAATAGTAAAAATCCGAAAAAAGCTATTTTATACAATAAAAAATTATTGTTAGTGGAACCCGCATGAACGCACTTTTGTACTGTAATTGGACAAACACGTATTCATCGCAAACAATTGCAGTGCGTAGGGGAATCGCATCGCACGCCAAAAAAGTGCCCGTGCTTACGCTGGACACAGCGTTACAGTTTATACCTACGCATGGATGGGGTGTTGCGATGCATTTCAGCCATATTACATTTTTTCCAGTTGTTGGTTAAATGTGAAAATATAATACCGAATTTCAAACCGTTAGTTTATTAAATAATTGCCTAATGTACCTTATGAAAATTCCTTTAAATTAGTAGAGACAATATTTATGTGAGCTGAGTTGCACACTAATCACCTGCTAATCACCTCGGACACTGGAAACTGATATTTTTTACGCAACCGTTGTTTTGGCGATTTTTAAATGTTAAGTTACAATTAGCCGTTAATTTTTTAATTATTTTCTATAATGACTGCATTAAGCAAATACATACATGTACGCAAGAAAACTAAAACTATTCGCCGCAGAATATATTTTTTATAAGCTCACTCAGTTTGCGGACTGTAAACTATCAATAACTCAAAAAAAATCCGAGCGGTTGTAAAATAGGAATATCGTGTTTTCTTGCTGTCGAAGCAAGTGCATTACATTGTTTTAATTTTACTATAAGAAGTTAGGTACTTGTTTCATTTTCACGCGCAATATCGTTATCCATACTACTTTTGCAAACCGAATTATGTCTTAAACTAAATCACAACACCAGTGAACGGCAATGCTGCCGTCAATTTAATAACTTGTCGTGTAATGAAATGCAATTAATATTCATACCGTGTATTTTTTAGTCCGCTTTTTGGTTCAGGTACCTACCACCTACAAACTGCGGGGAGTACAAACTGCGGGGAGTACTAACATACAGAGTGAAAGTTAACGCTCAGCTGAAATGTTGATACTGCATTAACAAAAAAAAAAAAATAATAATAATAATAAAATTTATATAGGTATATTTATGTATTTCAAGGCCTCAGATAAGTCGAATTGAAAAACTTATTAATCAAACATGCGCAACGCATTTAACTTGTTTATTTATTGTTACCGAACAGAATGAAATCTTTAGGGATGCGTAGTTGCTCTTTAATTTAATGGAGCCGTAGTCTTGGCACTCTCATGTCTTATAGCATTTATCAAGTCGTAGTTAACTAGAAAAACAAAGCGAAGGCCAGAAATCTAAGAAAAAAAAAAAAACAATTTTATTAACCAGGAAACATACATACTGGACACGATCAGCCATACCTCCACTACACAATTGTTAGCCAATCTAGTCTTGTTGCCGCACAGCAGTGGAGCACCGTCTATGAAAATTGGCCGCTTGCCCTCGTTGGAAATGAAAAAATCACCGTTGCTGCGCAATTTTATCGTGCCTTGTTTGCGTGACACCTTGCAAGCTGGCCCTTCCAGTGACAAGTCTACATCGACCACTACTTCTTTGGCATCACGTCCAAAAGTGATCTCCTTGGAACGCATTAGATAACGCACCAAACGGCCGCGCAGTACAGCCAGAGTTTGACCATCAAACTCAGGTGTGACACCTGCTCCGGTCAGTGAGTCAACCAATACATTCCAACGACCTAGTTCGTTCTCAAGCTGGCGGATTTCTCGCTTGTTTCGGCGGTCCGCCAAGGCAAGTTCAATTTCAACAGCATCGTCTTTGTTGTCGACTAAATCTGCATCCAAGATGAGATCCTCAGCGTCGGAAAAACTTAGTGCTTGATCTTCGTTGAAGAGAGGCTTTACCACTTGATCGGGCAGTAGTTGATACTGCTTCATCAGTTGCCAGTGATTCTGTAGGGTCTTGGCAGTTCTCGCCGAATAGAATATGGATGCGTTCTTATCCAGAAGATCTTGGAACGTTTCAAGCCTGGGATTATCTGTCTACAGTCGGCAAAACGCAATGTTAATGTTATCAAGGGTGAATAGATGATTCGGCCACTTACGCTCTTTACTGTTCCTAACAACTCTTCCTCCTGCACGGTGTACAGCGCTCGACTTTGCACACTTTCAACTAATTCTGGGTGAAGATTTCTCATTGCTGCTACCGCAATTCTCGATATGGGTTCTTCATACAAAAGAGTGTACCATCGCGCCTGCATCTCCTGCAGCGTAAACTTACAAGAGAACTTTGTTCCACGGTGTACTGTCCTCAGGTCATTAGTTTGTTGAATTCCTATAATCAGTGCAAGGTCGTCAATAGGTTTCCATCGGCCCAAGTCCTTCGTTGCTATTTGATTTGGTGGCCGGCCAGGTTTCTTTGATTTTTTTGCTGCTTTTAATGCCTTCCGCTTTTCCGCACTCTGTTGGCCGGTAAATGACATCAACGTTGGAGTTGGTATGTTTTGCGCGTTGACTGAAACAATTTGTGGAGGAGTAGCACTACTAGGCGGGTGTACTACAGTTGCAGTCGAAGGTGCTTCTAAATTGGCTACAGTTGTTACGTACGACTGAGATTGAGTTCTAGGCCGTCCCACACGACTCTGTTGCGATTGTGGTATTCCAATACTGTACTCTACTATCTCGTCGTCGAATCTTTTACGTTTTATTGAACGAGATGAACTGCAAATACACGAATAAAAATAGTGTTTAGTGATATTAAAGGCATGCCACGAAAAGGAAAACAAACCTGCGTCGTTTTTGATCGTTTTGTATTTCAATTGGTAAATTTTGTATGGAAGACGAAAATACTGTATTTATTTCAGACGTGGTAGGCTGACCCGATGTTTCCATAGTTTAATTTGGATGTTTTTAAATAAAAAAATCACTGGGACTTGAAATAACTCGCAGCGCAGACGTTCGAAATTATATCTAAATTCTCAAATGTCAAAATGATGGGATGCGTCATTAAGCAGCCAGTTAGATGGGCGTTTCAGATAGAATACGTAGATAGGTAGGTAGGTAGGTAGGTACATTGGTCATTCAAATAATTCAATGCAATTTTTGTCGAATTTATTCGTGTGATTAATGGCCGCGTTCCACTGCCCGCTAGTTGACTAGCTGCATGTCAAACTCCATATTAAAAAAATTGACATTTCACCATTTGCGCTAGACGTCTAGCACTTTTTGTGAAATATCCCTTTCAGGGAAATTTCTCAATCTAGCGCAAAACTACCCGCTGCATTGAAAAAAAAAAAAAAACAACTGCTGGTTGCTGGTTAAACGTTTGAAAAATGAAAATAAATACGAAGCCGAGCAAGAGTGTAATTGTGATAAAATTGGTAATATTGTAAATAAAGTAGCCATTCAGATATTATTTTTATGATATTTGTATCATTCCTTCAATAATTGTAGTGGGGACTTTGCCGCTGCCGCTAGTGTTCTAGTGCGAGCGTTCCTTCATCTGGGATATTTTGTGCTAGACGTCTAGCGGGCAGTGGAACCCGGCCAATGTTTCAAATAAACAAGAGTTCGCACAGTGGTAGCATTAAAAGGCGTTTTTCTTTTTTAGTTCAGAGCTGAGCACTGAACTGAGCTCGAGCTATATGAGCGCGTTCTAAACCGAGCGTGCTCAGATCGTTCTGATGATTTTCTGTTTTTCCTGTTTTTTTTTCTCTAAAATAGGCGTTTTTCTTTTTTAGTTCAGAGCACAACCTGAACTGTTATACAAAAAGTTTGTGTTTCTTTTTTAGCTCAGATACATCAGAGCTCGAATTTGTGTTTCTTTTTTCGTTCAGAGCGTGATCAGGGCGCGCTCTATGAGCTCAGAATTAATTGACTGAGCAGGCTGAGTAAAATGCTGATTACACATAAATACATTCACACTTCCAGTCCTATTTGAGAGAAAAGAAAAACAGGAAAAACAGAAAATCATCAGAACGATCTGAGCACGCTCAGTTCAGAGCGCGCTCATATAGCTCGAGCTCAGTTCAGTGCTCAGCTCTGAACTAAAAAAGAAAAACGCCTAATATGACTGGAAGTGTGAATGTATATGTGTAATTAGGATTTTACTCAGCCTGCTCAGTCAATTAATTCTGAGCTCATAGAGCGCGCTCTGATCATGCACTGAACGACAAAAGAAACACAAATTCGAGCTCTGATGTATCTGAGCTAAAAAAGAAACACAAACTTTTTGTATAACAGTCCAGGTTGCGCTCATATAGCTCGAGCTCAGTTCAGTGCTCAGCTCTGAACTAAAAAAGAAAAACGCCTAATATGACAAGTGTGAATGTATATGTGTAATCAGCATTTTACTCAGCCTGCTCAGTCAATTAATTCTGAGCTCATAGAGCGCGCTCTGATCATGCTCTGAACGAAAAAAGAAACACAAATTCGAGCTCTGTGCCTTGATTTTGTGCGGTTTTTGTCGCAATTGCGCTAGGGAACGTTCCGAATCTGATTTGAATGTGTGAGTGCACCGCGCGCTGGACCAGCGCGACCGTTGTGCAAAAATTTGGCACTTTTTTCGAGGACTCTAATACAATTTGTTGGTACTTTTTCCCTTTTTTTAGTTGAAAAAGGAACTTCGCAAATTCTTTAAACAACTGTGATTTCCAAATAAATATGTTTAAAATGTACCGCGGTTGAGTATCGCAATACTATTATAACGTTAAGCGGGACAATACCTGTGAAAATATTGTACGCAAATTGTAAAATTTACAGAGAAGCTCTAGGCCCCCATACGTAAAACGGAACCGTACAAATGCTTTGCTTGCTTTTGCTTTTTTTCATCATTTAAACTTGATGGTTGACCTCAATCTTGGTCTTAAAATGTTGCTTTTGAACTATAAAGTAAGTTTATCAAAAAAAAATAAGCAAATTGTCTTTCAATTTTCTAGAAAAAGAATTTATTAATTTTTCTGTGATTGGAAAACGTTTTTCGTACGGAAAAATTTATAAATTGTTATTTTAGAAAAACGAATTGATAAACTAACTATAAAATTCATAATCAACATGTTAAGATCAAGATTGAGGTCAACCATCAAGTTTAAGTGGTCAAAAAAAGCAAAAGAAAATTGGTACGGTTTCATTTTACGTATGGCATTTGACCTTAGTAATATTGCCCTTTATTGTTTCACCGCCCTGAGTGTTAGAGAAAGGTTATAAATTAGTATAAAAAAATGGTAGTTTTCATAGAAATTTTCATATGTAAAAAAAAACTTAAACAAAAAAAAAAGAACACAGATTTTGTTTAAGATAGTTCAAAAAATAGATGCAATTCGTTTTCGAATGACAAATTTTAAAATGAAAACCTTAAAGCCTTGATTTTGAATTATTAAAAAAATATTCGCTGTAAATATATCAACTCATATTTATATCCACATTTTAAGATATCGTTCAATTTAGTTTTAAAAAGTTGCATAGAAAAAAAAATTCATTTTCTGAAGCTCTTCTGCAAATTTAGAATTTTCTCACATTATTTATCAAGTATTGCCTCGTTTAAACCGAAAATAGTGTTGTGATAGGGAACAGCGTTATATTTTAAATACATTTATTTTGAAATCACAGTTTTTGAAAACTCCCCGAAGTGTCTTTACCAACTAACAAAAAGGAACGAATTAGTAACAAATTGTATCAGGGTCATCGGAAAAAGTACCAAATTGTCGCACAACGGTCACGCTGTTGTCAGTTGTTCTCATCCGACATCCTTCTCGCAACCTAAATAGCAGAGACAATACTAGGCGTTTTTCTTTTTTAGTTCAGAGCTGAGCACTGAACTGAGCTCGAGCTATATGAGCGCGCTCTGAACTGAGCGTGCTCAGATCGTTCTGATGATTTTCTGTTTTTCCTGTTTTTCTTTTCTCTCAAACAGGACTGGAAGTGTGAATGTATATGTGTAATCAGCATTTTACTCAGCCTGCTCAGTCAATTAATTCTGAGCTCATAGAGCGCGCTCTGATCACGCTCTGAACGAAAAAAGAAACACAAATTCGAGCTCTGATGTATCTGAGCTAAAAAAGAAACACAAACTTTTTGTATAACAGTTCAGGTTGTGCTCTGAACTAAAAAAGAAAAACGCCTACTGAGACCCCCAACTCAAAATCCTCTTGCCGCTGGCCTCCTCAATTTTTTTTCAAATTCGCCATTTTGTTTTCCTATCCGTGTAATAATCAGCAAAAAGAAGCAAACCAAAAAAAATGTGGTGAATTTTTTTTGACAGAAGTCGATTGACATATGTCAAAATATGGAAAACGAATTGGGATTTGCTTCCAACAAATTGAAAAAATGTAAGTTTTCGCATATTTTTAGTGTTTAAATTAATAAATAAACAACCTTGTCTTGCAGCCTTGGAACAAGCCGACTATGAGACGTTTTGCCGACTTTACCAGATACATTGGATCGTATTGGAGACGAAGGATATCAATCAGAATCGGTATAAATAAGTACCATCAATCACCACAACCAACAATGAAAAATGTGTTAACGTATTATTATTTCATTTCAAGTATCCACACTATCGCAAGGAAGCCAATACGGGTTGGACAAATTGATAGATGAACTAAGATAAGTATTTCTATTGCAGTATAGAACCAGTTACAGGGTATGACAGTCATATATAACATTCTATTTACAGATACCCCACCTCAAGATGAACCACGTAAAGTTTTTGGCGCATTGGCCCAACCAGTGTTGCTTAACAACAAGGCTAAACTGGTAAACATCTACTGCAAAGCGGAAGTCAATGTTCCTGTTCAAGGTATGATAATATATCGTAGTTTAATTCGCCAAGGCACTTTGATATGAATTTTATTTTGCTTTAATCGCAACTATAAACAAGGAAAGTAGAAAAACAAAAATGATTAAAACAATATATTAAAAAACCATTTGATTTACATTTATTTCAATAAATTAACACAAACAAATTATTTATTTAATGTTTTTTATTGTAATTTAACATGATGATGAGATGATCCTCTTTAGATGACGATGCGCATGGTGTATACACATTATGTTGATGTTGATGCTGATGATGATGATTTTTAAATGAATGTCTGTTTGGGAATAAAATTATTGTTGCATTTCCACGCCACCCATGAGGTATGCATACTGGCGCGTTAACCGGTTTTTTATGGTGTTCGGTTTCCCCAGGAGGCCTATTGCACCAGTCTTGAAATAATTGATGGATTCAAGCAACGCTCGGGCATTTTACTGCAAAGTTTTATCACCACATGCATTGCGCCAGAATAAAGCAGGTGAATAAGTCCAGTGACATGTTTGCAAAATAAAAAGTTTCGAATCAGAACGCAAGTGACGGTGGTTACAAAAGCAGCACAAAATTAACTTCAGTTCATCCTACTGAAAAGCATAGAACGTTAAGTTTTTAGTGATTTTGTTTAAAATTTGGTAGTATAAATTTGCTTCATAGTTTCGCGAAAAAAAAAAACGATCTGATAATGCATTTGGAACTACCAAAATTGTGAATTCAATGCATAACTCGTTGCAATCGGTTCTATATTGTGCAGCACAGTCAGACGAATTGAAAGATACGAAACATGTAGTGGAAGCTTGCTTAGGTTCATAGGAAAAAGTGACAACAGATTCATTTTTCCATAAAATTTGCCTATTTCGCTTTAACTTGAGTAAGTAAGTAATCTATTTCCATCTGCTTCTAAAAATTCAAGTAAGCTACCTCCAAGTATTTGGTATTCCTGAATTCGTCTGACTGTGCTCTACAAAATGGTGTATATTGTTTTGCATTTATCTTTTTATTTTAAAATTTTGCAATACAAAACATGTTTTGACTTCAGTTTTCTGTGCGAAGTGAAAATGACAGAGTTCAAAATGCATTTAGTATTGCAAAATTTTAAAATAAAAAGATAAATGCAAAACAATATACACCATTTTGTAGAGCACAGTCAGACGAATTCAGGAATACCAAATACTTGGAGGTAGCTTACTTGAATTTTTAGAAGCAGATGGAAATAGATTACTTACTTACTCAAGTTAAAGCGAAATAGGCAAATTTTATGGAAAAATGAATCTGTTGTCACTTTTTCCTATGAACCTAAGCAAGCTTCCACTACATGTTTCGTATCTTTCAATTCGTCTGACTGTGCTGCACAATATAGAACCAATTGCAACGAGTTATGCATTGAATTCACAATTTTGGTAGTTCCAAATGCATTTACAGATCGTTTTTTTTCGCGAAACTATGAAGCAAATTTATACTACCAAATTTTAAACAAAATCACTAAACACTTAACGTTCTATGCTTTTCAGCAGGATGAACTGAAGTTAATTATTTGCTGCTTTTATTATCACCGTCACTTGCGTTCTGATTCGAAACATTTTTCTTTTGCAAACACATCACTGAATTTGCACCACCTGTTTCACTTTGGAGCATTCACAAATTTCATTTGCAAATGGTTTTCACATTTTTCGCGTCGCTATAATTATAATTTGATTTAGGGGAATGTCATGCAACTAGTCTTTATGATGAAATTATTAAAAGAATATCTAATACGTACTAAGTTAACAATAAGGGTTAAAAAAAATTAATTATTGACTTACCTAGCATCGTCGTCCGGGACCTTGAAAGTGGTTTTAGAAAAACTGCATCCCAGCACACAACTTCTTTTGCTGATTTTTGTGGGAGGCTGTCCGTTGTTCATTTTCCTATATTGTAGATTAATCAATCAAACACTATTGTAAGGTTTTATTAATAATTGCATTCTACTTACGTTTTATAAATAGGAAATCCAATTCAATTATTTTATTTTGTTTTTATCAGTATCAATCAGCAATTGACAAGTGTGGTGAATCTATTTGTCAGTGTCAGTTTCACCCGTGGTGCGCTGTGAGTGTTCAGAGATACAGCTTTTTTCATAAGAAGTTCAACTCAAATTTGGTGAATAAGTATACCTATTCTCTCAGTACATTTTCATATTAGTTTTTTATTACCGCATTTTTAAAGGGTCCTAAAATCATAGTGGAAATCATATATACCATAACGTTTTATATTTTTATTCAAGCAAAGTACTCAAGCACCAATATTGTTCCATTATAATACCAAAACATACTACTTATAAAAAATATAAATGTAGGCTTTGAAATACGAGACACATAAAAATAAAACAAATACACATACGAATATTTAATTTTAAATTATATTTAGACTAAAGGAGAAACTCTTAATCTATACTTCATAGCTGCAATGATATTAATATTCGTATTTATAAGTTATAACTAAACTACAGAAGTTAACTAAGCGACATATATGATAAGCAATTTCTACTCGATTTATGTTAACTGCCTTACGAACGTTCGTTAAAAATGTTTTTATATGTTTATAATTCTTCAGAATAGTTCATTTTTATGAAATGTGTTAAATAAATATACAATTATATTTAAAATAAATCACTCTCCATACAACATTTAGTTGTAACAATAATTTCAAATTTAACGGACAGAAGTCTATGAACGCTGGCAGTAACTTTGCCCACAGCGGAAGTGGGACACGCAAGGTGCGAGTGTATTGGTGAGCCGGAATTTTTGAAGTTTCGTGACATTTGTCAATACGAATTTCTATGTAACAATACTAACGCACTTAGCGTGTACCGCCCCATAGAAATATAGCTTGTAGGCACGTAACGGAAAATCGGCCGAAGTTGGGGGTCTCAGTATTGTCTCTGCTAAATAGGTTGCGTATGGGAAAGCCCGCCTGGAATTTTCAGGAACAAGGCTACAATAGAACAGGAAATATTGGAAGCTGTCAGTTCTCGACATCACGCACACATTTATAGAATCCGCCTATACGTGAACCCTTTCCGCAACCGCAATTGCGACAAAAGCCGCACAAAATCAAGGCACTGATGTATCTGAGCTAAAAAAGAAACACAAACTTTTTGTATAACAGTTCAGGTTGTGCTCTGAACTAAAAAAGAAAAACGCCTTTAGTTTGACTGTGGTGTTACGTTTCTTTCTAGGCGTTTTTCTTTTTTAGTTCAGAGCACAACCTGAACTGTTATACAAAAAGTTTGTGTTTCTTTTTTAGCTCAGACACTTCAGAGCTCGAATTTGTGTTTCTTTTTTCGTTCAGAGCATGATCAGAGCGCGCTCTATGAGCTCAGAATTAATTGACTGAGCAGGCTGAGTAAAATGCTGATTACACATATACATTCACACTTCCAGTCCTGTTTGAGAGAAAAGAAAAACAGGAAAAACAGAAAATCATCAGAACGATCTGAGCACGCTCAGTTCAGAGCGCGCTCATATAGCTCGAGCTCAGTTCAGTGCTCAGCTCTGAACTAAAAAAGAAAAACGCCTAAAAAAGAAAAACGCCTAATAGTTACAGGTACCTACTTTTCGCATGACTCACAATTTTGTAGATTGCTGTACCGCCTAAACGCACTCACACTATTATAATGCGCATGCTGTACACATGCGATGGATGACAGCACCAAAGAGAAATGTCCAACTGAAAATAGAGAAACAAAATTTGGTGCTCCTTTTCGTGACGAAAAAAAGAATTAAAGCTCAAATATTTAACACAAGAATTCTTTGTTTTATTGGGAAGGTGACGCTCTAAATATTATTCAAAGCAAACGCGATCACGTTAAAGCACCCAAGTACCTACAAATGAGGTGAGTCGACCTTTCTCTTCTTGTACAAATCGGCTCGCAAATATTTAACAACAAAATCGATCGAAATGTTCGCCTCATTCAGCCAAAACTTTGAGGAGAGTCCAATTTCGGACAATAAAATGGACATATCCGAAGCTACGACTTCTCAAGAGTCAGCTGGAGTTTCTCCAATCAACGACAATATCACATCCGATAGCTGCTTAATCACGGAACATCTGAATGGAACTCAAACTCGGATGAGTATCGTACAACTGCACGATCAAACAGCATTACCGGAATCGCTACTCACAGGCGGAGATGAGCATATGAATGGTTTCTTAGACAACGATAAATCAGTACCGAATGTGTTGCGTTTAGGACACCATGCCTACCCTCAACCGAAAAACAATAGCCCACTTCGTAGTGAGCTTACACTGGCCAATAGTCACCCACTTATGTCACCAACAGCAACTGACTCTGACTCAGAGAACAGTCACTATCAGAATAGAAAGAAGAATTTCAACTTTCCCGATGTTGTGCCTGAGAGCGAACAGAAAATCGCTGTCATCACAACCCCAAACAAAAGAATCACAACGAACAGTGTTTCATTGATAGAGGCGAAGAACTCGTTTAATACTAATCATTCGTTCAGCAAACTCAGTCCAAAAAATCGAACAAAGGTGTCATCGCTGCGTGCACCTAGTCCCGATGTTGTAAGCAGTGAATCAGAGGCAGAAATTTCTCAATTTCAAGCCGCGGTAGAGGCAAATTATCAATCTGTAGCTTTGATCGCCAATACGCCAAATCGTGCTCTACCCAAAACGCTTAGTACTCGCAAAGTTGACAGTAATTCTACTCCTGAGCACAGACTTTCCGATGATATGTCTTCACTGGACTCAATTTCCAATCACAGTTTCGACGATGACGATGATATTGAACACAATCTAGCTTCGTTGAGCCCTTCAAGTTCGTTAATTGACGGTCTGAACGACGATAGAGATGATGATTTTCCAGAACTAGACACGCCCACCAATCTCCAACCCGCTATTCCAATTCCGATTTACTCGGCCGAGGATGAACGGCGAGATTCAAGGAATTGGCAGAAAATAACGCTACCAGATGGCCGTACTCGTGAAATAGACATGAAGGTGATTGAGCCGTATAAGCGGGTGCTATCGCATGGGGGTTATCTTAAAGCTGGTGGTCATAACGCGATAGTCATGTTTTGTGCCTGCCATTTACCGGATAAGTCTCGTGCAGATTATCACTATGTGATGGACAATTTGTTTCTGTATGTAGTGAAAACTCTTGACCAGCTGGTGACAGAGGACTATGTGCTGATTTACTTGCACGGCGGATCTAGTCGTCGCAATGTTCCGCCCTTTCCTTGGCTTAAAAAGTATTTGGTGCCTCGATTTGGCTAGTTTTGCGATAATCATAGAGATTTATCTTTTAGGTGCTATCAGCTTTTAGACCGAAGATTGAGAAAGAGTTTGAAGAACTTGTATTTGGTGCATCCAACGTTTTGGCTTAAATCCATTGTGTGGATGTCTAGACCTTTTGTGAGGTGAGTACGCTTGATTTGGTTTGTTAAATTTTGAGACCATACGGCTACGTAGCCGATCAGCAGTCTTTTCAAATGTTAATATGTAATTTTATGTACGTTAGAGAGGCCTTTTTGGTTATTGTCGCACTGTACTGATGCTAAAATATATGTCTCTTTCTGATAAAATAATGAACCAACAAAGTCTAAGTGACTAAGTGCTACAGCAATTAGTAATTTACTGTTTATTTACTATTTTCCTGCTGTAGCTTGTCATTTAAGGCTACTTCCACCTTTTTACTTAGCTTAGCTGAAAATATTTAAATATCTTATCTTTTCAGCTCCAAATTCTGGCGAAAACTGGTCTACGTGCAGTCCCTCAACGAGCTCAGCTCATTAGTTGCTGTTGAAAAGGCCGCCATACCGGACAAAGTGAAACAATACGATGCAAAATGCATATAAAAGTCAAAATTTTGCTTGCCGAATAAGTAAGCGCATTCTTATGGACCAGCGTAAGTTTACCCAACAAGGAGCAGTCATGACTACACCAACAAACAAGTTACAAAAAAAAAAAAAAAAAAAAACCCGCTCACTAATGCAGCCTGCTCACTTTATTTATTATTTTTATTATGGTGACATGTTTTTATTAAATTAAATTCCAAAATTACTGCTAAAGAACAAAATTCCTAAACGAAATTTTCAAGATCTCAGTTTTATGCATTTTAGGTTAGAATCCAAGCTTATATATTTTTGTATTAATTTCATAACATTTTTTGTTAACTTATATATATTTTCGCCGTGTACTCATATTTTTTATACTCTTTTTATTATTCTTGTGATATTGATTTACATTATTGTAAAACTGTGTTAAGTTTGGCGCAATACATTCACCAGTTTAGTTTATATAGAGCGCACTGCTTGGCGCTTGCCACTGTAGCAGCAAAATTATTATATTCTTATATACATTCCTGAGAATTGTAGGGACAAATTTAAATGTTTGCTTTATTAACTGACCACAGGTTCATATCGTTGTGAATTGAAAATAGGATTTTCTCTAAGCAACTGCATATAATATTGTAGTGTTAATATATTCACATTATAGAGAGAGAAAAAAAAAAAAAAAAACATCGAATATTATGTAGATTTTATATCAACACAACAAACATACAAAAGCAGTATGTGCTAGGTATTTGATGAACCATTTAAACCAAATTTTAGCAAAATTTATGTATTCTTTTGATATATTTATAGAGCGTTTTGGGAAACAGATTTTGAGTAGATGTAAACTTGTAGCAGCAGCAAGCTCCGACCGGAACTTTAAAAAATCTCAAATAATGCCAAAAGTCTAAGCTATGTCATGACATTGAAGAAGAACATTTTCGTTAACTACAAGTATTTGTTGTAATAATTCTCCCTAATGTTTTTACAATCACAAATGCATTTGCATAAAAGCTCAAACTTATTTCGTTGATTGACGTATGCCATTGATCTTTCTTGCCAACGTAACTAGCATGTAACGCGACTGCCTAACGTCACTTCCTGCTTGAATAGTTAGATTGTAGTCCAAGACTTATGTCGTTTTCCATTGGTTTCACTCGGCGATCCACTTATTCTGTAATCCAATGGAACAAGAAAACTGCTTCTGGTTGAATCCAGAAAAGTATTGGTGAAATGCCAAAAAATAATCTACGGAAACTACTGTCATCTGCCTTGTATAAAATACATAAATTACACTTGTGTGAGTGCTTCTTGAGTGGATTCTGACTTCAAATCGAAAAGCGATTTTTTCTTCTCAGAATCGCCAGCAGAGTTTTTTTTTTTTTTTTTTTTTGTGCCAATGGAACGGTTTCAGATGCGAATTTTTCTATTCCGGACGCTTCTTTTTGCCCAATGGAAAACGACATTACTGAACTTCCAATTTTGTCACCTTGGGACGATTTTTGTGACCGCCATGCAACAGTGTTAAGGTCCCGACCTAGTTTGCTTACTACTTCCAACTCTCTAAAGTCTGTTTCTAAACACTCTGTAAAATAAGCTTAACAAATTTATGCGCAAAGGAGGACTCTGTAGACTCGTATTATTGTGTAAAATGTATCAAAGCAGCTTATTTTTTCCTTCGTAAGCGCTATTAGCAAATTATATAAGTATATACAACCATATGAATATGAACAAAGTAAAAGCAAAATCACCACCAATAAGTTTAATATGTGTGTATAGCAATATATTTATATGAAGACGATATGTATTAGATAATGTTATTGTAAAAAAAAGTAAAATAAATTGGATTTCAGAAGAAGCCCAGGATATGGTGAACTGAGCCATAATTATTTGCGATTATTTTTTATTTTATAATATCCTAGAGTACCTACTGTCATGAGAAAAAATATGGGCAGATGCACTTAAACAGGAGAAGTACAGGAAACAGATGGCAGCAGTACAGAGACGCGGAGCCCTCCGCATCACAAGTTCTTACCGCACTGTATCAGAACCAGCCGCTCTTGTCGTTGCAGGAGTGGCACCCACTGACCTCTTAGCCGCAGAGAGAAAGCTAGTATATGAGAAGAGAGCGGAAGTAGGAGCAGAAGCAGCAACCACTGATACTGAAGCAAAACAGTCCACCAAACATTTATGGCAACTAAGGTGGAACCGTGGAACTCTGAAACGAGAGGTAGATGAACCGCCAGGCTGATCAGAGACGTCGCTAAATGGACAACGCGAAAACACGAGGAAATAAATTATTATACCACTCAGTTCCTAACCGGACATGGATATTTTAATGCATACCTTGCATACAAGCGGAAAGTAAACCATCCGACATGCCAGTACGGCGACTCATTGGTAGACGACGCTTTTCATATCTTTTTCACGTAGGTAGACCGTGAAAAGACAGGATTTGCAATCGGAGACAGGTTATATTTCCCCCGAAAATATCATTGGGAAGATGGTCGCAAGCGAAGGCAGCTGGAACCGGGTATCAGCGTTTATCGAAACCGTGCTCAAAACCAAGAAGAGAGAAGAAAGCCAGAGCACACCCTCATAGAAGAACAGGAAAGTTTACGAGGTAGAAGGAAAATAAAGCCACCCCAAGTAATACGAATAGTGGTTCCAGGGGGCTGTTGAAGATACTCAAAGGGAGAGGGAGAATCTAGTCAGTAAGAGTCTGACACACCAAGAAAATTTAAATTTCTTGACGGTGCATGATGAATTCTTCGCCCTCACTATAGAAAAAAAAAAAAAACTGTCATGAGAAACCCTAGATATGGCTTTAAATTTCCTTTGATTCAGTCGACAACTATTGAGCTATGCCTTTTGATGCAAAAACAGCACACAGTCGATTCATTTTATGAAAATAAAACTGTGTTATCGCAACGATTTGCTTCTGTGCACCGAATGCGAACAATTTATTCGTTGTTAGAGGCCGCTTAAGTTGTCTCCACACATTCATACATATTCAGTGCAGGCCAACGAACAAAAAAGGCGTTTGTTTATAGTGAAATAAATCTTTAGACGATTGACCTGGGGTTGAATTACCACATCCGCGATCGAGTAAAACGTGACTGAATTTGTTATTGTTTTGCTTGTAGAATCCACAAAATTCAGTGACGTATAGCTCGCTCACGGATGCGGTAATTCGGCCCCTGGTCGCTGTAGTTGTAGTCCGTTTTCTCTAAATACCTGTATGAATATGAAAATCCATGTACTTACTTATGCTACCACCGACTATGAAATGGGTGACCAAGTCGGGTTCTTGTAGATTTTCAAGCGAATACCCCTGACCACTCTGAATACTTTATTAAAACAAAAAATTGTCAGATTTTATTGCTTTATTAAAATAAAAAAATTGAAACACGCAACAAAAAAATAATATAACTTGTACTTTAATTTTAACTTCATCACAGAGCTCTCCAGGGCTCGAGTCGCATCGAGCAAGTCGAGGTTTAGTTTGTTTTTTTCTGTTTTGTATTGTTTATTTAACTTATTTTGGTAAAAATGTTATGAAAATGGTATAAAAGCAGGCAACTCTCCCAATTGCGGACGTCTTCTCTTTGGTACATCACTGGCACAGGTAATATCTTCCTCATCCTCATCACTATCATGCTCAATTTGGCTTTCAATGGGTTCTGAAACTTTTACACGCTCACCTAAGTCTCCAGAATCCGTTGCAAAGTATCGAGTCCCCATAGAAGGCTCTTCCGTTTCCGCAGCAGGCACCAGGACTACTTGTTTACTACTGCTTAAATCGCCTTTTAGGGATGGCTTACTTTTTAGATGATTTTCCCTTTTCTTGGTGAGTTGCATTTGTTGTTTCCTACAAAAGGGACACTTTACCTTTTCACATTTACCTTTGGTTTCCATGTCCGGACACACAAACTCATGCCGTTTGTTACACTTATTGCACGCGAAACGAAAAAGAATAGATGTAAATACGAAGCTAAGCTAAGAACGGAACAATTTACCTTTTGTGCAAGCTTACAAAATCCTTTCAAGAAGTCGTTGCATATCTCTGCCTTGGCGCTGAGTTTCTTATGCAGATATTGGCAATCTTCGCGCACACAGCATCCTTGAAGGAAGAACTTACATACAGGCATCTTGGACAGAGATACGTTGTGCGATAGTAGACAGCACGCATTCATGCACTCTCCACGGAGGAATCTGTAAATAATAGAAATTCAGGGGAACGTGTGCGATTGGGACATCACCACTCACTTGGGACAAATGGCGACTTGCATCTTGTCGTGAACTTTCATGCATTTGCCACTCTCAAACGCAGCACACTTGCCTACGCGTCGGTATATGGGGCAGGGGATGTTTGTTTTCACGAATCTTCTGGCAAGTAGGTGAATGCTCTTCTGCTTAGCACTACTGACATGGTTTCGGGTCAAGTGAGTGTCAGTGCGAACAAGTACGTTCTTAGAGTTTGCCACATATGTGAGGCCACCGATGTCGATTCGTCTAAGAGATTTCTGCTGAGAAGATTGTGGTGCTGTGGCCACACGAGTAAGATTGAATCCTTTCTTGTCAAGGAGGTATTTGGTGCCACGAACAAAGATTGCACGTTCTCCAGTCGGCTTTTTCGGAATTGGAAGGCTCTTAACATGCGGCAGTTTGTTTGTATCGTTCCGTTCAAGTTTGTTTCGGGTCGACTTGTACAAGACTCCGTTAATGTTGAGTAGCTGGAGCTGTCTATTTTTGGACGAAGTTGATGATGACTTGAAAGGAATCTTCGAGAAGGTTAAGGCGTCTGGGTTTCTGAAAAAGCATTCCATTTACTATCCATTTACTATACTAGTTCGCAAGAACCATTAATTTACACATACCTTTTAACGAACCTCGTTACAGCCCTCTTCGATTCCGAGCTCCTTCGTAACGCATAACGACCTGTGAATGATGTCTTTCTCGTTCGAATGGGATTTATTTCTGTAAATACACGTCTATCGACTTTATATTTCGCTCTAGCAAGACTCAGAGTCATATGATCTGGCAGTTTCGCCTTCTCAGAAACCGTCGTGCGGATAAGCTTGCGCAGACCAACTTTTATTAGTGGGCCCGAGGACACCGAATGTGTTGGTTTTACTGGAGATGTTACTGTTGGTGATGCATTCATTGGAATTCTTACAATTTTTGTTCTTGACTTTGATATGATTTTGTTCGGTAGTAGGGGTACGATTTTTTTAAGCTCAACTGTTGCATTGGGTTCTAGCAGCTGTTTAGGCAATACGGGAAGGATTTCTTGAATTTGGACAGGTTTCTGTGGTAAAAAGTTTGGATTAACATGTATGGCAGGTTTCTTGTTTGCTTTCAGGAATTTTGGGTTGATGTGCGTAGGAGGAAGCTTATTAAAATTCGGATTAATGAAAATTGTCCTTGAGGACGTAGTATGATCGACGGGGAACATTTTCCTTATAATACAACTTTTTTTGTTTTGTTTTAGGTGGGCTCAATAGCAATAAATGTATTTATTTTGTACGTTAAAAACAGCTGTTGATATGTAAAATAGAAAAATTATTAAAATAAATTAAGAACAAAACATATTAACACCCACAGAGAAAAATATTACTACTAGAAAATTACTGTAGATTTTGACAATTGAGTTGATTATGCAGTTTAGATCTGAACCGATTGTGTCTTGTTTCTAATGTGGTATTCGTTTGGGCTTCTTCAGATTCGCTCTCAGATTTCAGATTTCGTGTGGCTAATCGAACATAAAAACGTCACTTGCTCTTTTTTGTGATAATACTCGTGCGATTCGAATATGTGTAGCCTTCAACACTTTTCAAACCGTTTTCCATTCACTGCTTAAGTTTTAAATTAAAACATTCGAAATTTGCGTCCCGATTGATTTTTAAATATTTATACACAAAATAATTTACAAAAATAGATTCACCCGATGCAATGCCTTTATTTGCTGTAGAACAAATTCACGAAAACCTAAACGCCCTCCACCAGTTGTCAAACACACTTGTGTTGGTAAATCTGAGAAAATATCTAGATTCGCAAAAGTGATCTGAAATCTGAAAAAGATTGCTTTTTTTTGTACCAAACGAACATAAAAACTGATCTGAGAGCAAAAAAAGTGATCTGAGAGCGCCCAAACGAATACCACATAATAGGTACAGAAGATTCGGGAGTGTGTCCAATTAGTGTAGTCGAATTGAAACAAAAATCTGGACCTATTCTACAGTACCAGTACAGAGAACACATTTTCATTTCACCCTTCAGTTAACCACTATTCACATGAGAGCGAATTGCGAACTGCGTACACGCGAATATTCGCAGTTTCTGACACTTCATTCACATGAAAACTTTTTTGGTCGCAGATATCCGCGTATCAGTTTCATTTTTAAAGGTTCGAACGAATTTTTAATACGTGGGTTTGTGGATCGCGACTGTTTTGTGTGGATTGTGAATAAAGTGTGACAGTTCGCGGCAAGAATTTCAATTGCGTTAATTGTTAATTTAGCTGTTTAAATCAATTGAGAGTAATGTTTTTTAAGACTAGATGTTAGATTAATTAAATATAATGGTTTTGTGATAGGACAAATACAAATTTTCAATTCATAAATGCAGTTAAATTGATTTGTTCGCAAATCGCCTATTCGCAGTTCGCTCTCACGTGAATGGTCCTTAATGCCTTATGGACTGTATTGACCTGGAATGTTAACAACAACTTTTATTATGCGTGTTTTTTTGAGCTTCGATCTCAGCAAAGCAAAGCAAAGTAGGATTTTCAGCATGCGATTACAACAACTACGCCCTACTTGACACTTCGAGGAATCACAGTAGTTGTTGTAATTGCGTGCTGAAAATCCTACTTTGCTTTGCTTTGCTGAGTTCGAAGCTCAAAAAAACAGGCCTATTGTCAACCTCGCAAATCATGATATATTTTCACATAGAAATACCTACCAATGTTTTTGTCGACAAACCCAAAAGGTACAAAGGAATGGGCTAAAATTCCGCCTTTAAGTTTATAAATTTTAAATTCCAGATGATAATCTGAAATGACCAATAATTGAATACATGAGCTTTTTTTATGGTTTTTACATTTTATTCCTTCTTGTTCTGAACACATCCATCCGCGCGTTTCCGAACACTAGGCATTTCCTCCCCATTGTCCCACGTTCTAGCAGTTTCCGCCATTTTCTCATCTATTAACTGTCACTCACACTTAAGCATTTCTTTCTTTCCGGTAAGCCATGGTAAGAAAAAGTTATAATTTTTAGCTGTTTCATAAATAATTGCAAAATAAATGGAAAATTCATATCAAATGTTACAAAATTAACTTCCTTCTTTTTAAAATCATTTAAATAAGATAAATTTGTGCGTACCTTGATGCTATTTAAACAAAATATCTAAATATCTAAATATCTAATTATATAGAAACACATGGTGGCGTGCAAAGTTGACATTTTGTATTCAATGTAGTGTGGTGTATCAAATCTCTGTAAAAGTTAATTTATTGTGCTTACTGAATTTTCCATGTAAAAACACATTTGATAAAACGCAGATTTTGACTTTTTTTTATTGATGACGACGATTTGTTTTTAATTTTTTGTTTTTCTTTTTTATAGCCGTTCCAAAGATTCGTACAAACAGGCCGAATTGCCAAGTGCTCAGCGGGCCCCTTGAAGGGACGCTTAGTTGCTATCGTCGATGTTATCGACCAAAATAGGGTAAGTTGTGGTCCTCCGAGAGTGGCATTGAAACAAATCGAAAATCTATGATGAATACGTTTTCTTGATAGGAATTGCCGACTGATATATAGATGAAGCTAACTACTCGTTTATTTCTGATTGATTAATAGATCAATCAGTTTGGTTGCCCTATATGCTACCAGATTGAATAATGACATCTATTGTTTTATAGGTACTTGTTGATGGACCATTGACTGGCGTACCCCGTCAAGAGTACAGGTTGAATAACCTGCACTTGACTAAATTCCGCATCAAGTTCCCGTTCACAGCTCCAACCAGAATTGTGCGCAAGGCTTGGGTTGACAATGACTTGAAGACCAAGTGGAAGCAGACCCCGTGGTCCATAAAATCACAGAACATTTGCAAGGTGAGTTCAAGTACAACAAGATGATTGAAATACGATTGTTTTTCCGTGATGAATACGTTCTTGATAGGAAATGCCGGCTGATACATAAATGAAGCTAATCGTCCATACTGATACAAAACGATATTTACATTTGCTCTATGAGCTTCTATCTCAGATTTGGTGCTTATTTCGATTTTTTCTTTCTGTTACAGCGTACCCGTCTGAATGACTTCGACAGGTTCAAGTTGAGGTATGCTAAGCGCCAGAGGAACAAGCTTCTGACAATCGCCTTCAACGCTCTTAAGAAGAGGACAAAGAGCGACGGTACCACCCGTGTTTTGAAGAAAGACAGGCGTGAGAGGATCCTCAAGTTGAAGGCAGAGAAGAAGGCTGGAGTCAAGAAGTAAACTTGAACTAGTTTTTGTCACCTTTTTTTTTAAAGCGCCGTTAAAATAAATTTTAAAAACAAGCAAACGTGAATGTACTTGTTTCAATTCATCTATAGAGAAGGTCGACATCTTGACAGTGAGTGGATTCCTTCTACGTCAGAACGCTGAGACCCAATTTGTTGTTTTTCAAATAAAACAATTTAAGACGAATCACCTACTTGTGGCCATACAAGATGTGAATATCGTAGACAAATCAATAGTCTATGGTTAATATCATGAATCAATCTAATACAGTAACAGTACTGCGTATTTGATTTGTTGGCGCAAGACTTGGATGAGAATAGAATGACAGGTGGCAGACTGTCTACAGAAAATATTTTGCTCCAACTCCACATCGCTAGTCATCACTAGGTTGGACATGCCATACCTACGTGCTTAATCGCTTACAGGATTAAGTTAGAAGGGGGCTTCAATTACATAAGATGCATCTTGGTTTCTTTAGCATGGTATTTAAAGATGCTTATTGGACTTCCGATAACATAAGAAAGACCGTTTGCGTTGTAACAATATTCAAAAGTCATTTGTGGTACCTTGTTGTGTTTTACTTTAATAATTTATAACAAATAACTCAAACAAACAAAAATATGTGTTTACGTCAGTTCCTCTCAAGTTAATGCTTGCCATAAATAATTTGCCAGTTATTTGGGTGATTGTAGCCAAGAAGAATGGGAAGATGCAAGAAAAGACTCATATGCTCTTCCCTAATGGACAACGACACTTTTACCCATTGTCTTAGCCACTCCACCATCTCTTCATTACTGAGATTGCTTGGATTTAGACCTCTTATGAAACACGCATACCGAATGGACTCCTGCGGCATGTTGTGCACGTCACCTTCACGCATTATAGCCAAATCCATATAATGAACAATGAACGCATGTTCAGAAAGTCGGTGCCGTCTGAACCAGGCCCCTGACAGACCATGCATCTGAGCGAGTAATTTCTGCATACACAAACGAAGAATTAATATGCAACAAAAGAACTAAGCGCTATCCACTTACGATATGTTTCGAGCTGAGCGAGTTGAAGTTGTATGGAGGGTTTGCGAATATATCCTTCACTTGCAATAACTGCTCCACAGACGGATGAAATCCACTGCCCAGTAGTCCCAGTATAACTTTCAATTCTTCTTGATGTTCGATATTTTTGGCACTCTTCAGTTTGGACTGTAGGTACCGAAATACAGGTCGATTGTTATTTAGCCTTTCGGAAAGTGTAATCTGCTGGAACTCCGACTTTTGACCAAGTGTCCAGAAATGCGAGCTCAAAAATGTCTTTGGGTACATATAGCTGAACGAAAAGCATTTTTTGGTTTTTTTTTTATTCAGCGGGTTAAGTGAATTTTACTTACGCAAGGGGAAAAACGGCATAGCCTACCATGGGCAATGATGAGAGTACTATAGCCGGTGCTACTTTAAACATATCTCTAGGCATCTGCATAAATAATTCCAGTTCTTTGCGATTTAGTGCTTTGGGTCCCTTAGGGGAATCATTTGCAATGCGATATATTTTGAGGTATCGTTTCATGTCTGCGAAGAATTCCTTGACTCCATCGAAAAAGACACGGTAAACCTTTACGGCTGACGGAAAGTTCTTTTCCAAAACGGTGTCATAGTTCTTTGCATAGTCGAACAATCGAGTAAACATGTACACCTTTACATTTTTGCGTACGGCTTCAGGCGAAAGCTTTGGTTTTGGAGGTGGATTGGCACTGCTGAAAATGGAAAACTATTCTATTGCGTGTGTGTTACATATTTGCGATATTTCGAACTAACCTGGAGCAGTGCCGGGCAAGTGGGAGTGTTGAGAAGATAAATCGGGATTCAGACACACACGCTATGCGTGCGAATCGTAGAGCCAGTGTCATATTACGCAAGGTTAAAACCCATAAATTGGATTCTTTTTACTGCAGTCGGTGTTCTTCGGTGACTTTTGCTTGCTCATAAGGTTGTCGTCTTGCCGATTGTCGATGAAAATGGCTGGGATCGCGAGTGTTTTCGAATTGTTTTTTGCTGCTAGTTCCCAGTTCTACGTAACAGGTGCCAATAGCAAGAGATAGCATGCAATTACGATATTTTAATTCATGGGTGTATAAGAAGGAAAACTATATAAACAATGGACGAAAGTACGTAACAAATGCCAATGAAAGATTGACTTTTTTTTTTTTGAAAAAAGAATAGCAAAGCTGTCAGAGTATTGAGTCTACTGTCGGCACTTTGTTTACATCTAGAAAATTCAATGTTAATTGTTACTGTGGTGAATTCTATGATAAAGATACGTACAAGTGTTTTTGTTTTACAAAAATAGACTTTAAATTGTTGTTTATGTCTGTTTTTAAAAGGTTTTTAAATTCGTCACAAAAATGTTTGAGGTTAAGCATTTTTAAAGTGACAGCTGGCATGATGTGAAATGGAACGTTCTTAAGCAGTGTTCACATATCTATTACATTAAGCTGGAACTATACGTTGACCGAAAAGAAATTTCTAATAATGGGTTTATTCGTGTACGCGGTTCAAATCGAACGCAATCGCTCTATTGACTCGAAACAGTTTAAAGAATTTTGGATTATATTTCTAGCTCTCTGAGTGAGTTTCTCTCAATTTTTTGAGTTTGGAAGATTTTAAGTGCTAGTTTCGGGAAATTACGCGAAGATACCCAATATTTGAACAGGTGGATACTCGTTATAGTTAAGGGCCATTGTCAGATGGGTTAAATAAGTATCCCCGATTAATTACGCTATGGAAGTAAATAAAACTGCCTACATATTATGAAAATGAACATAAAAGGACAATGAACAATTCGAGTTTGCAGCGCATCAACACTGACAGCAATTTATATAATTTAATACCTAAATCGATTCCAGCCTGGAGGGACAACTGGAGGTCTATTTAACCTAAGATCGCGCTTACTGGAGAGTCATATTTTTTACTGAGGGCAAGTCCAATCCGGATTGTAGTGCCACCTAACTAACATTTATTTTAAGAACTATTACTATGTACGGATCTATGATCTGGATTATTGATCACCATAGAAAAGAAAACTGTTGATACTTTTCTCATATAAAATACTGCCAGACACTATGAAAGGGCGAACTGATACGCAACAACATATTGAATCATACCAAAGGTTGATATATAAAACTCATATACCAATTTATACCAGATTATCAAAACTTATTATTGAGCATACGTTCACTTTACTCAGTTTTATTTTATTTTGAACTTCAGAAAAGTTTTGCTTTCCACTACCGAATTTGAATACAAATTGTATATGCAAAAGTTCAGTTTTTTTTTTTTTTCATTTTAAGCGTTCGACTAATAATCAAAAATAGTGATAGCTTTCAAAAACAAAAAAGAATCCAAACCGGACTTAACAGTTCTTCGACAATTCACTTACATCAAGTTAAATAAATCGCTCCACGTCTGCCTGGCTTTTGTATCGTTTGTAATAAACTGATATCTTATTGGTCGAGAAATAAAGGATATTTTCCATTATGCGGTTACCTCGAAGTTACTAATAGAAACAATGTCATTGATGGCAAAATAGAAACAAGCCTATTGTCACCACAAGGTATCCTAGGTTATCCTCTAAATACATCGTAATTGATGGTCAATGTTGTTTATCAAAACAATTATCCAATCCATCTGGTATACTATACACAATAGAACAAAAAGAAAAGTCTTGTGTACAAGGTAGAGAGAACTAGAATACACTTTCCCCATTGCACGCAGGCCAAAACTGTGCCCAATGACTCTCTACGCGCATAACAGAAAATGTCATGGAAAAGCACCTCGGCTAAAATTCTCGCCACCCGGAACGCTTAGTTTATTCCGAGTTACTGTGCGTTTAACATACCGGGTAGATCGGCCATGTTCACCAGTTTCAACGTTTTCGTATAATTTGCAACAATCATCTTATGTTAGTAGTGTGTCTCCTGCATCCAATCTATATGAGATTGTCACATAATTTTATCTTTCGCCGACGTCGGGATAATTTCAATGATTGCTCTGATAGTGTGTTATATGTATTTAAGTTACTTGTATATTGCTTTGTACAATAATTTAACATTTGTGTCGTCAACTAGATAGTGTATGCACATAGAGTGTTCTAGTGAAAATATCCTTGAAATTGTTTTCTCCCTGTCTAGTACATATATCTCTCCAAGTGTCGTAGCATTTTCCAACACCTCAAGGTGTTGAAACAAAAGTAAGAGTGAACAACACATCTCGGAAATTGTGTGGAAAATGTAACAAGCAAAAAAAATAAATAGAAAAAAAAAAAAAAAAAAAAACGGAAAATATGTATGCATTCGAATCGCAAGGATACTACTGAAAAATAATTGCTGGTATACCCGTGTAATCTTACAATGAGCTGAGTATACTGGTATGTGGAAAAAGAAACAAAAACAAAAAGAGTCATCAAATGATTCAGCGCCGCTCTTCTGGGTCTGGTCCGAGCCCCTTGGCTTTCTATCGCCGTGAAGATGTTTTAAGCACGAATTCGAGGAGAGAGCCTTGCACTGCGTCCCTGGTCCCGGTTCCCTGCCAGACCGATTAGAGTGTGTGTGTGTTATGCATGTATATAGTATTGTATTGTGCATCTAACCTTCTTCGGGTACACAACATTTCAAGGCTACGCAGACAAGAGCAAAAATATTTGTTTGACTATCCGCAGTTTTTGTCGCTCTTAAACCTTTTATCTCTACTCCGATGTAATGTCGAGGGATGCTGATGCTGAATCCTAGTGTGTGTGTGTGTGTGTATGTTCTGTTATGTTGTTTACTTGGAAGCAAACTGTCACTTTAATTACTTTCAAGGAGGCGGATACACTGTACAAAGAAAGACACCCATTGAAGTCAGTGCAAAATAAATGACTGATGTTATGTTCCACATACGCCAGAGTGAACCTGGTTGTTTTTCGTATTTTTTTTTCGCCTTTCAACGCATCGTTCTTTGAAGATTTCAATTTCGTGAGACTTTGTGCCAATGACAGGATGATGCACATGTTTAGGTGGATATTTATTATTTATGGCGTGGGGATTGAGTGAGGGTTGTCGTTATTCTCATTTCCGTGACATTTCACGAAAGCATTTCCAAGGGTTCAATAGAAATCGATATTTATTGGCAATAAAACCCTTGTAAGGTCAATTAATAGAATGAGAACAAGCACAACAGGTGGCTGTCTACATATAGTTAAACGTATTTATAGCACTAATCAGATTAATTATAATCTTTTGCGTTATAGGTATTCCTTTTTTGCTGGTGTGTGCGGTCATTATAATAGAAGTTAGGCCTTTGACTAGCAATAAGGATTTTTGTAGTGGTTTATCATTTTGGAAGTTTTATTGAAATTATAATCATTTCTTTTTGGTTATTTTTTTTAATACATTCACTTTATTATTGGTTTTTGCCCCAGCAATGCGTTTCGCATTAACTTTACATTGGATCGAGACGTCGAACGTTGCCAGGTGGCACCTTTTTTTCAGTTATGATCCTGTTTTATTAAAACCATTTTTGTTATCTGCTGTTCAAGAGCCTTTATTCTTTTTTGTTCGTTAGTTCAATGGTAGGATGTAGAAAGGTTTCGATTACTACTCTTTTGATACTCTTTTGATTTACTTTTCACTACGCGCTGATTCACTTTTCCTCATGAAAGCGATTTCTATTTCTTATTCTGTCGAACAATTTATCGATTCATGCCCGATATCTTCAAATAGCAATTCACCAAACAAATTATAGCTGCCTGGGTAAACAGATGATATGGGGGCGAAATACAAAAATGACATTCAATTACCAAGTCACAACACCTACGACATATTTCGATTATGAATGACGAATATGTTATCGAAATAAAGACAGAAGAGTCGTTAGTTACTCTTACTTGGCATCATATATCCCTCTACTTTGAGTTGGCTTATGCTTACGCCTAGGAATGCCAATTTTGTTTGCCGACTAATCTACCAACAGCTTCAGCTCATCTCCTACAAATTGTGGGTAACAAACAGAATAATAAATATCTTCTATTGTCGTCAATTCACACCTCGCCAAATGGGTGCTGTTATGGCCATGTCGAAATAATTGTACTGTCGTTTGTGGTGACTTTTATGGATTCCCAAAAATTTGCTTCACCACTTAAAAAAAAAAGTCCAATGAAAATTCTTATACAAATGTCAATCTGCTTCTTTAGAAGAAAGCGACATTCCCACGCAAAACAAATGTCTAGTGACATTCAGACCGTAAGTCTTGTGCCATTGTACATAATTCATTCCGTATGACTGCTATACGCAGAAAAAAAAAAAGACAAGCTTAAAAATACAACGTCGTTGTTGTTCTATTTATGTACACGTTTATCGGATATACGTTTTGTTGACTCAATTTTCCTTTGAAAGTATCTACCTAGGTGGTTTTCCAGCTCATGTGTGTATACCGTCTGTCAATGGCTTTTTAATACACCATTGTATCAGAAATGCATTTATTATCTTTTGTTTTCTTTGAGCCGTTTCAAGTATGCTTGATGTGTCATAATCCCATCAAATTGAATAGTGTGTGCTTCTAACGTCTTTCGACTTGATGTCATGCACAGTGAAAACATTTAGATTCATGTTTTTAGAATGAATAGCCACACAACTGTCACTCAAAGTGTAAGGAAAAAAGAAAGAAATAAAACAATTACCGTTGAAGGAGTGTAATTTGGAAAGTACAAACAAAACTGCTAAACAACATTTCTGTTGAATGAAAACCATTAAACACGAAAACAATTCAAAAAATGGCCGTAAACATCCTGGACGTCGATCATTTCGCTATAAGCGCCATTGTCACAGCCGCAATGCAAATCATATTTTTTATGATCAACTCCGCGTTCCACATGGACAAGCTAACGGACTTTGCCGGTGGAGTAAACTTTATAATTATAGCCCTCTTGACATTCTACTTGGGTCAAATCGACCGGCCCTCCAAGGTGAGTACTATATAATACTGTTTTGTCATTATACTCTATAACATCTGCATATGGCCACACTGCAGAGTGTGCAATTTTTAAGTTATTATTAAACTTGTTTTGTGCCCTTTTTTACACACACACACACGCACATGTATACATAACATATAGACTAGTGTAGGAACTAGCGAAAACATGTATCGAAAATCAATGAACTTAACTTTGGTAGTAGCTAGGAATGAATAGCCTTCTGAGTGTGGCCTTGAAAAGTGTAATTTTGTTCGACTTTCAAGTTCAAAGAAATTACTCTATTAGGCTGGCTAAATACCATCTAAGCGTTTGAGGGTGACAAGATCTGAAATTGGTTTTCTAAGGACTAATTATTCGAGTACCTACTTATGTTTTGTGGTTGACAGATAGATGCTTTTAATAAGTGAATTTTACAAGTTAATGTACAAGACGATGTGTACGAGAATCAATGCATTTCATTAGTAAAAGAGGTAGTTGGTTTTATTTTATACAATTATGACGTACGGTTTACATAGGGTTATTAATTGACTTTATCATTTCCTTTAATGTTCACAATTGGATTGTGGTCTGAAGGATGCAACATGAAACTGGTGTATCCAGGGGGGTTTGTTCGTTTGGCAGCTTTGTTGTTGGTCCATCAGATCGTTGGAGCACTTTTGGTAGACACCGTATGTGAGATTCGGTTTTCTCATAGCGCAAAATATGTTTCTAACAACGGAACAAACATTTCAATCTGACATTTTGCTAGTGTGTGTTGGTGAGTTCAGGCAATACGAATTGAGCTGGAACATCACTTTTTTTTTTAAGTGAAACATAGAAAACATAGAAAGAGCATTTTTAGATTTGCTCTTTTTAAAGAAAGGGCAATTTAATGAGCAGATCCATTGAAACAAGTTTGCGAACATCACCAACCCCCTGCCGACAGTATCCTTTTCTCTAGATTTTAAACTGGACATTTTTTCTTGAAATAAAACCGAGGATAATTTCGAGTGCAATATGTGTCACACAATAAATTATAAAAAATTCCCATCAGAATACAGACTATATGTATAAACTTTAAAAACTCCGAACTAAAAAGTTTTCCATCAGTGAGTTAAGAGATTGTAGTAAACTGTAGTAAAAATAGCCATAAGGGCCCTACACACGTTCAATGTTACTTGTCAATGTTACTTGAATGACTCATCTTTCAAGTAACATTGATCGTTTGTATGCTCTTCAATGTTTTTGTCAAGTAACATTGCTACATTGATGAAAACCAAAATCGAACCAAAATCGATTTGGTTTTCATCAATGTTAATTGACAATGATTTGGTCGTGTGTAGGGTAACTATGTGTAACTATGAAACGACTGAACATAATTCAAGCAAACATTGTCAATATTCATTGATACGTGTGGAGGCGATTTATCATCAATGTTACTTGATGAAAAAAATCGTCAATGATACTTGTCAAGTAACATTGAACGTGTGTAGGGCCCTATAAGTACATCAAAAACAAAAACCAACTATTGTTGTTTGCTTTTATGAAAGCAGGCCTTTGCTTTATTTTTCTTAATTCATATCATGTAAACAAGATGGCCGACCAAAATCTGTGTAACACATTTTTGTATATAGGTACGTCTATTTCTGCCGAACATCCCACTTATCTTACGTGATAGGTTTGCCTGACGTTGTAAATATACAAAAATAGCTCATTCCGGTGAAATTAATAATTTCGATCGATACGCGATCCAATTGATCGCAAGAATCAAGGAAAAGTTTATCACATGGAGCCGAAAAAGTTAAAGCTGTCAAAAGTTGAAAAACATACAAACAGCTACGTATGCACACAGTCAGTCGCAGTTGCATCAGGGGTAGTAAAAATGGCGTTTTTCATTGACGATCCGAAAGAATTGCCCTGAAATTAAGAATTGATCTTTTCAATGAAATTCGTTGGAGTGCTTTTGTAATAGTGGTAGACACCATATGTGAAATTTATTATTCTGTCACTACTTTTTTTGTTTTCGGTGCCGTGAACGAAGCCCATATGAATTAACGCCATAATGGCGTAAATTCACTTTCAAATGCGAATTAACGCCATAATCCACTTATGGCCTTAATTCACTTTCAAACGAGAACTAAAGCCATCACTAAAATGTGAACTAACGCCATATGGTGTTAATTCACATTTTTCATTTTAAATTTTGGGGTGATTTTTCATTATGAAAAAACTGTCATTTTTTCATAATGAAAAAGGAAGGAAATGACAGTTATAGTTGCGCGTTCCCATAAAAAAGTGAAACTAGTATTCACCTTTGCAGGTTAGAAAAAGCTTAATAATATACAACTTGTGTGAAGTTATTTCCTTGCATCAGCTTTTTTACTATAAGGGTCATGATTTAGAGTTGATGTTACAAATGTAGATGTAGATTAGTGAAAATTTGTGGCTATTGGTTTATCAATTTATTAAAAAATATTATCCTTATTTCTGAAGACAATGTACATTTATAATTCAAATTATTGATAATGCTGCGAGTGAGTTCAATTCACTATCAAATTAAGGCCACCTTCTAAAACGAATTAACACCATATGGCTTTAGTTCTCGTTTGAAAGTGAATTAAGGCCATAAGTGGATTATGGCGTTAATTCGCATTTGAAAGTGAATTAACGCCATTATGGCGTTAGTTCTTATGGCCTTTGTTCACGGCACCTAATTATATATTTTCGGAGCACATTGCGAAAAATTTGTTTCTAATAACACAACAAACTTTTGCACTTTTGTCAATGAAAAATAGGAAACATAGAAAGAGCACTTCTGGATTTGCTTTTTTCATATAAAGGACAATTATTCAATCGAAAACGCCATAAGTGTTTTGCTTTCTTTACAATTACGTGAAGTAAAACGTCAAATGTGTATCAAAAATAACACTTTTTTGTTCCGTTTGTTTAATAATGGGGACGTTCGGATTCATAGTTTAGTAAGTCTGACAACTGTCTGACTTCTTCTAGTCAGCCAATCAGTTTTGATTGGCCCAGAGTGGTCACGTGATTAGTTTTTGCAGTTGACGTTTATCGAGGGGAAGCCGACAAATCTAGTCAAGAAAATCCTGCCTGCATACTCAGTTGACATTTCAAAGAGTCAGATTTAAAATAAACAGAGTGGCCGTGGCAGAATTCTGAAGGGCCGGTTAGAGAAAAAGGTGCCATTTCGTGCATAACAGTGTAATAGTGTTGTGATAGGCAACCGTGTTAAATTTTAAATGTACTTATTTGAAAATAACAAGTTTTGAAAAAATTATGAGGGGTCTTTTCCGAATAACAAAGGGCAAATCAAACAAAGGTAACGCTGACCGCGAGAATACACTAACCATTCAAGTTGCTAAGTCAACGCGTTCGGATTCCTAGTCACGACGAATCTGGTTGACGTTTTATATAAACTAGGTAGGTATCCGAATGCCCCCAATATAATTTAGTGAGTCTGACAGCTGGCTGACTTGCTGTGACTTGCTGACTTTTTATTTCATTTATTTCACATTTCACACTACAGTGGTGAGTAAACTGTATAATTTGTTGATGCTTTATTTTGCTTGCGATTTGTTAGAGGACTTTAAACATCAAATTTCAAATGACTATAAACGTGAATTAGAGATTCCATTTTGCAACAATCACAGCCCTTGCTCCGTGAGTAGTCTAAAATGTTTGGTCATTATAATAGCATTACGAAAATATTAGAACGAATATTAAATGTATTTGAAATATAACCTTAAATAACCATTAGTGTCTGATAACGTAAAATCCCTTGCTAAAAGCGTTTGTCAACTAAAAAAATATGTCTGGAGTATAGTTATTGTGATTAAGTTCCGCTTCTGCGGAGCGCTTTACAAATTATTTTACTGGGTTCAATTCCTGATTACTTTTTTTTTTTGCTGATTGGTACAGATGAACAAAGCCCTGGGTTATATTGATGTAACCAATCCAATCAGACGTTTGACAGCAAAAGGCACAAACATGATTAAAATATCAGTTAATTATATTAAAATGACTCTTTAGTACTCTAGTACAATGTACAAACTATTGCAATAAATATTAAGAACGGAGACAGAATAGTAAAGTCTTTTAAATATTTCAAACCGGGTAATTTTATACAGAAAATTTCGCCATTGTAAATTTGTAAAATTTAGCCTAAATATGGGTATTATTAGTATCGTGCAATGTTAATAGGCATAATGTAGTAGCGATTCTGACAACGTCGTGCCTCTTCCTATTTTTGAATCAATAAAGATTCCCGGACGCACATCATATTCCTATTAGCTTGGAAAAAAATCATCTTAGAGTCTCGTGCACCGATATTTTGATGAGACTTTTGACATTTAAATGTTCACGTCTCTCAAAGTTTGTATTTGTGCCGACTCCCACTTACGTGCTCACACGCTACACATACTCGCCATTGCACTGGATGATTAAGTTAAGAAAGTACTAAACAAAGGGGAAAACAACTGACAGAGGCGGGCGTCTACTGGTCTACTCATCTTTTAATTTTTTTCTGTCCATGTTATGATTGTAACGGATTTCCGTCACTGTATCGAGACAAAGGAATTTGAAATTAGATCCCAAGATGAGTGTAATTCAGTTGCATAAGCTGATTTCATACCGAAATCGATTTTTTTTAGAACAAGTGTGCTATGAAATGAATTTTCCTTTTTGGGACCGCACCAAGTTCTGCGCACCTCACAGTTACAAACAGATAAATCACGACCGACACCATGCGCTGGGATGTATAAAAGTTCCAAAATAAATTCAAAATTTATTAGTTTCGAGAGAAATTATTTTCATTCCATAACTCTAAAAATAAACAAAACACAATAACCAACGGATATGTATTAGCGAAGATAAAACTTTTTTAAATCAAAATAAATGTTTTGAAATCGCTTTTACAGTGCAATATTTACGTTGAATATCTGCCGAATTTTTCGTTTTGATTTTGGTTTCCTTTTTTTTTTCTTATGAATTTAAATTTTAAAACGCGTCTGCCTGGATCTTTATTTATTTCGGTTTACACTCTATTTGTGGCCAAAATATTAATGAATTGTTTATAAATTGCATGTGTGTGTATACTTTCAGTCGTACGACAGCCGACAGTTGATGGTAACGATTTTCGTGTGCCTCTGGGGAGCGAGGCTGTCCGGATACCTGTTCTACAGAATAGTCAAAATCGGTCGTGACAAACAGTTCGAGGATACAAAAAGGAACATCATACGATATGCGATATTTTGGACATTTCAGGTAACTATAAAAAAAAACGTGAGCATTTATGGATTTTCTAGAAGTTAAGTCCACCCTGAACAGACGCTTTCAACTGTTGCTTTTGCTGTCACGGGTTCGGTTATTTTATTCGGATTTTTTTTTTTTTTGGAACTTTGCCTTTAAAAGGATTCTGGGGTCTCCTACATCCATTGAGGAAGTATCACCACAACACCACAGTAAAACCATTATCCTCACCGGAGATAATGGACCATCCATATCTGTCATGTATATTTTATGGGATTTGCACGTGTTGCGTTCTTTGGCATTCGTTTGCATGAACATTCGAGCAATTTTGAGGTATTTTATTGCATTGCCAGAGGCAATAATGGTTGCTTGACTTATGGTCGACATTGAACATTTTTAGAAGAAGCATAGTTTTTGTCAGCAAACTCCATGTGAAACTTAGCTTGCGAAATCATTATACATAAATCGAAAAAGTGATTCTACGTAGTTCCGTCCTTTGAATGGGATGATGTTAGAGGAACCCTCTCTGTTATTTTGTGCATGTACTTTTTTGATAAGGTAATTTCTAAAAGCAATACTAAATTCCACGTACATCGTGTATTTGAAGAGGGCAAACTCGGGAACGTGTTCGTATCTTGAAAGCTGCGGTAATTGATTCGAAATACAAATGCATGCAGGGCGTGCGTGTCATATAAATAAATATGGATACAGGCACAGAACAGCATATGTCTGGTCTGTCCTCAAATTCAAAGACAGTTTGCAGCAGACAAAATAACCCGAAAATAGCTGCAGGATCGGCTTGAATAAAACAAGAAAATTTGATTTGAAATCTATATTAGGTATATAAAAATGAACCCCTATTTCCCTTGGTCCCAGCATCACGCACAAACGGCTGGACCGATTTCGTTAATTCTTTTTTTGTTGTGTTTGTTATTGTCAGGAGAACAATGTTATGAAAGAAAAAATTAAGAAAATTGCGCGGAAAATTAGAAAATTAAAGTTTGAATGGGGAAATACACTTTGAAAAAAAAATTAACTGGATAGAAATCAAGTAGTGACACTTCAAATAAAAAAAAATATTTTGAATTTTAAAAGCAATTGTTGTTGTCAATTATTTTAATTATTTTCCAAGCAAATTGTTGTTGTCAACAATTTTGAAGTTTTTTTTTTTTTTAAATATATGTAGATATACCCAAAAAGTTTGTTCTAATAAATTATGTTTACTAGGTATGTTACATCAAGTAACTTTTTGAAATGAAGTAGATAGGTAGGTACTTTGATTATACAAAGATGATATTATGGCCGACGATATTTTGCATCGAATTCGCACTGTGACATCGGATAATGAACTGGAGACGTCAGATGACATGCGCAACAAAGCTTTGATTTGACGCATTTAATCGAGAATTGGAGCGAGAAATGGACTTCGAACGAATCGCATTGAGTCAAGCTGTTCGAACAAATGTGCCAATGTTGAATCTATATATATAAAAATGAATCCCTATTTCCCTTGGTCGCGGCATGACGCGTGAACGGCTGGACCGATTTCGCTAAATTTTTTTAGAGAATTTAAGAATACTTAACCACCATATTAAATTATATCTTATGTAACCATAGCGCTTTTACAATTCAAACTTTTTTGATGTAACCTTATGGCGTTGGCATAACATTGACAGAATGCGTGCTGCAAATATCGTCAACGAGGATGTAAACAAAATAAATATCGTTTAAAACAGATGCTTCGATCGGAGTTATTATATTGATAAAATACATATAAAATAATTAATTTATTATTTTTAACAAAAACTGAATTTCTTAGTGCACATGGTCGGAAAATCCTCAACATGTGGCGTTGTATGCGTATGTCGTTTTTCAGTTCAATTAAATTTTCTTTAATAATAATCTTCTTAATTCATACCTATAATTCTTTCGGGATGAAACTCGATGATGATGATATAACTCGATAGCCACTGGGTCAATTTTTATGATTCTTCTTTTGTTTTGTTCGTATTGTTGTATTTCATCCGATTTCAATGAAATTTTGTAGATTTATATTCTTCGTTCCCGCTTGAAGGAAAGGATACTTTTGGACCTGACAGGTGGCGCTGTTGCCGATCTCCGAAACAGCTCTACCAAGTTGATTGAAATTTTGTAAATGGATATGGTTGCTTCCAGTTTTAAATTGCGGATAGTTTTTGACCTATAGGTGGTACTTTGAAAAACACAAGCGGGATATTTTCCCATTCAGTCCAATTCAAAAATAAAATCAAACGCTATTTCTAAAGTTGTATAATTAAAATTATTAATGGACACTGTCCAAATAAAGCAATTTGCGAAATGTGAGCAAGATTTAATACGAAAGGTACGGGCAAAGGAAGTACATTATACTACCTTTTGTTGTGAAAATAAAACGTTATGGAGATTAGTTGAATTTTTGAACTATTTAGACGTTCCGGGCTTACCTCTACATAATGTGGATATCACGTGCGGCTTCAATTTCCCGTGCGTATCGCTTTAACTATGACAAATAATTTATTACAAGGATTATGGATGGATGTTTGTGCATTTGTGGCATCAATCTTGATATCCCATGTTTCTCATATTGTCAATTTAGTGAAAAAGCGGAAAGTTGGCCGACACGTCAAAATCATTGCGGTTTGATTGAAACAAATCAACATAGCTATTCATCATTTATTTATATTGCATTTAATATGACTTTTGAGTAAAGAATTTTAATTGGCCGAATTACATAAATTAGGAAATGCATTGTGAATGCTCGGAATTATTATTATCATTACATTAACAAATTTGGGCGGAACGAAGTTTGCCGGGTCAGCTAGTAGATTATATATTTAAAAAACTTACCAAACTAAAATTGTTGGTCAAAAAATCCTAAAACTCGTTACGTTTTACTTAATAATGTTTCCGTACGTACAAATAATATGTAACCTTCATATAATTAAAAAAAAGAAAGAAAAGAATTCCAACGAATTTACGAAATCCAGGAACCTAGTGGCCGGTATACAAAAACTTGGATTTTTTTGTTTGTGGTAGCGGTTTTCATGGTTTATTTGTTCTTTGCTGTGATGCTTCAATAATAAATGTGGATGTATTCCGAAATGGTGACCGTGGCCTAGCAGCTACGCTATTTGCTTGTAACCGGAGTGTTTGTTGTGAAAATTTCGAAATACTGTGACTGTAGTTTCGGTCTTTTGCGAAACCAGGGTATCATTTCCATTGCATAATATTACATGGTAAGTTAAAAAAGGACAGTGGTTCAGTGGTTAGTGTGCCGGACTACGCAATTAAAACAACTACTTTCAGTCTCCGAAGTGTCAAGTAGAGCGTAGTTGTTCTAATTGCGTGCTAAAAATCATACTTTACTTTGCTTTGCTAAGATCGAAGATTAGAAGGCCTAATGAAGACTGGTTGAGGGAAAATAAAAACATGTTAAGCAAGTTTTCTGTAGTCGCAGTGGTTTAGTGTTAGTGTATGTTGGACTACTAAGCGAGGGGTCTTATGTTCGAATCCCGCAAAAAAACAAATTCCAACTTATGTTTTTTTTTTCCACTGCGCTACCTCTCGCGAACGTCTGACAAACATCCGAGAGTATAAATGTCTTGAAAGAGCTTCTCAATTAGCCGTTTGGAGTCGGCATAAAATTGTAGATCCCTTTTATTCGTTCCAAAAAAGAAAAACTCACACAAAACGAATGGTTGTTTTTAAGCAAGTTTTCTTCAGTTATTCAAGAAATATGTACACATAAAATCGAAGTAAATGATATCCAAACGCTGAAAATACACAACCATGTTTGTCCTAATATGTTTCTAGTAAAAAAGGTTTGAAAAAATTCTGAGGGGGACAGAAGCAAGAGGATTGGGAGTTGGAGGTCTCAGTATGATTATGGTCAATAAACTCGTTGATCAGGTTCACATATGACACATATTCAAATCGACTTCTTAATAAGTAATACCCTTTTCACACCGAACTCGAAAACAGAAGTTTTTCCATACATATTTCAGTTTTCAAAACGAATCGTTTAAAGTCGTTTTGCTCGAAAACACCACGAAAATGACTTGAAATCGTTGGCTTGTTGAAACAAACACACCTTTTGATATATTCAGCAAATTCAGCAGAAAAGCTGACCGAACACATGTCACTATTCACAACTTAAAATCATTATCCACACTTAATTGATGGGTTAATATTATTTTTAAATTCTCTGAATTCATTTAATTTGTTAATTAATTTTTATTAATGCGAAATTTGTAAGGAAAATAGTTTACACAGAAGTTTTACGACTAGTGTCTTACATCTGATTGAAACGTCAAACTAGTTCGTGTTCAGTGTGAATACATCGATGAGTTTTCGACGGTGCGGTGTGAATGGGCTATAAGAGATGGGGGTAGACCTCAGTCTCTATGGCTGGCATCCATCCAGTGGAAGCTCTTAATCTTTAACGAAATTGCCGGCTTCTGCAAACATTTCTTCAATGCTTGCGTAGTGTTTCAACGTGTTATGTCATTAACTGAAGTTCACATGTGTTCTAAAATAAGTATCACAAATAATGTAATATTCCTTGTACCACTAACTGATGGAGTACATACGAATAGCTGGTCATAATGTAACACAGAAATTTGCATCGTTCTTGTACTAGATTATTCTGCATAAATAGTTGACTCTTACGCCCTCTCGTCTTTTATGAACTTCCTTCCATTTCGCATATATGGTGCTCGAGAAACAACAAACGCGTCAAATAGTGATATAGGCACTGTGATATGCACATGACTCAAACATGTATAAGTCGAATGTTTTGAGGCTTTCTATAACCTCGACCCTCGTCAACGCTGTGCTACCTCGAGGGACAACACATTTTTGTTGCACACGAGTATGTGATTATTTCGATGAAAGGGTGGCACTGAAGTCCTTAACTTTTGAGTCAACTATGTGGACCCATTTTGAAAATACATACATTCAAGATTAATCAAAATAAATAACGTTTAACGCCAACTGTCAGCTGTCAGTGTAAAAGTAAAATATACTTTACGATGCCATAGTTGGAGGACTGTCAGTTCTCAGTATAAAAATAAAATGTACATTAAGATTATATACCTATTAGTAGTTGCACATCGAAAAGTTTTGTATACTTTTTTTTACTATAAAAAGGAGGGCAGTGAAACTTATATCAATCGAAAGGTATTGTTCATACCAAAATCTGTTGCTTTCAAGGCAAGCATTTTGAGATTGACCATTTATGTAACTTTTTTCTATACTAGTAGATTCTCCTAAAATTTGTTTGGTTTTCTATTTCAATTTAGATTTATTTTTTTTGAACACCCTGCACGTGCATGTTTTTCATTTACACTTCACACACAAGGACTCTATGAGTTAACATCAAAGGATAGTCGGTAGTTCCACAAAGTTTTTGCTCCTACGTAAGTTAGTTTTGTACGTTCCCCAACATCATCCCCGCTCTATTTTTAAATCTCCACTAGGAACAAGTTTCCATTAATCTTCGGTATTTTTTGCGTAGTTTCGCAACTTGCTAACAGAGCCATGCAACGCTCGTGATTCAGGCCAATTACATACACTAGCACTGATTTTGAGAATATTTTCTACTTTGGTAACAAGCTTACGACTTGCACAGATGGTCTGAGAACAGCCACGAAGGGCAAGGTGCATTTTCGAACAATTGTGAACATGCACATATACCTACTAACCCTAGAGCGTGGAAGTAATTACGAGATTGATTTTGTTATTAAATCGTGTGGCGCCATAATAGAGATTTTCTTTTGTGTAAGCCGTGATAAAATCTTCAAGAACTAAAATGTAAATTCACTCAACCAATAGTACGACGGTAATTGTCCTTTGGGGGTGTACATAGAAAAGATGGGAATCCACTGCGACATCATGGACACGTTGAGTTTCAGATAGACACTTGTAACCGGAAAACATTGTATTGCATTGTTTGCATCTATTTGCGAATATTCGATTACCCAGTAACAAGAGGTATAAATAAGCAAACGTTTTCAGCTCACCGCTGGCTGTCGAGATAGGTAATCGAAACCCTAATCGATGGGTGTTCAGAGTTAAAGCAAATGGATTCCAGAATATTCATCAATGGGTATTGATTTTTGTTTGAAATAGTAAAGTAATTTTTTATACGCACAGACTGTATTAAGTGTTGGATATCATGGACTGTTATTTGATACTTTCGTACACTTAAGAAGCTTTTACGGCTGTAGTAGAATTCTGAGAAATTCGAGAATACGTCGGTTGTCGTACTACGGGGAGTTCTTATGGTTTCGCTGTTGTAAGATTTCTCAAGGACGAATTCCTTGTAGGTTTCTCTTTCGTACTTTTGTAAAGTTGGTAGAGTGATTACTGAAATTGGAAACAGGGACGAGTAGAGATTTGATTATTTGCTCTTTTTATTCCGAATGCGATAGTTTTGTATGACCTTTGGGAGTGTGCGGAAAGAAATACGTATACAACCTGCCATCAAAGGAGTCAGAGCAGATCCAAGGCAAACTTTTTTAGAACAGAGTAACATGGTAGTACATAATCTTGCTTGAGCCAAAAAGCGATTGCTTTCGTTTACCAAACGTTTATTTGCCCCTCATTTTTCTCTCACCGAATTACATTGACATCAGTTCATTATTTGCCTCATTCCCTCTGATTCTAGACTTATATAGTTATAACTTAGAACTGAACAGATTATTCACTTTCAGAGATGTATATACCATACCTGTCCTCTTATGTCAATGCGTTCTTTTTTTATCAAACTATCAGCTATTTTAAACAGTCTTCTTTTTTTATTTACAGGCTATATGGGTGTATGTCGTATCACTTCCGGTTATAATAATAAATTCACCGCGCCATTCGCAACCGAATGCACCAAAGACGATGACAACTTTGGATTCCGCGGGCTCAGGGATGTTTGTTGTTGGACTGCTAGCTGAAACTTATGCTGATTTACAAAAATTCTCCTTTCGACAAGATCCTGCCAATCAGGGAAAGTTTTGCAATGATGGTGAGTAGATGTAAAAAAAGTTATCTTCCCGTACTTTCGTCAGTAGATTTTGGAAAATATCGGACTTGGAAGAGTGGTGGTAAACGGTTTCACCAAAAGTTTAGCAAAAATATCAGTTTATACGACAGGAACACGTAAACGTTTATTTTCCTCCTTTGTTGGCTTTTGTTTTACGAAATTTTGCACACGCGAGTAGGATTTTGTAAAGTTTCATAAGCATTATATATTTCATTTGCTACGTTCTCCACGTCGAGGTAGGGTGTCGTTAAAAAGTCTCATACTTGGTTAACTTTTCCGCAACACAAAAACGCAACAGAAAACTTTGATCTGTAAAAATTTAACTTATGAAAATGTGCACGCTTAATTTGGACAAATAGATGAATTAGTACATTTTGAAACATAAGTTTGATTTTTTAGGTCGAGCTGCGTACCACTCGGTTACCTCTTTTATTAGAAATTTAACACAAAATATGACCGGGGCGCTTTCGGTGACTTTAATTTGCTTTGCTAAAATAATTGTTCAATAAAACAAAGCGCGACTGTTAAATAGGAATGGAGTATATTACACATAATTAAAAACAGCAGTAGAAATACATTGGATCAATTGGGCACATTCAAGAATCTAGTTATCTTTAGTCTACTAGATTGGTCTGGATAAGATGTAACCTGAAAGCAAAAACTAGATTGGTCGGAACGTCACTTTTTCTACGTCAGCCACATACCTGAACTGTTAACTTAGTACTCAAGCTAAGATTAGACTGCATGCCAATTATGCATATGAATGCCAACAGGCAAATGACCAGATTAGCTGTCAAATGACCAAAATGTATGACCAAAATTACCAATATGGTCATATTTGCCTTGGTGGTCATTTAAGGCATTTGTTATGTTTTCATTATATGTTATTTGTTATTGTTCCACGAAAAAAGAGAACGAAAATGAAAATAAGTCACAATCCCACGAACTCAAACGTCGATGACAACAAAATAGTTCGAGTTCCATCAAAAATACCAGCAATGCCATAACGAAATTTCATTATAGTGCATATTGGCATATAGGGCTTTTGCTGGCATTCATCTATCAAAATCAGCCTGGTCATATGTGATATTTAGGTCATTAGAGCATATGAGATATGCCCATTACATTCTATGACCATATTTTGACAGGAGAACTGTCAGAAATTGACATTTTATGACCACTTGGCATACAGTCTAATCTTACCTTCAGTCGCGAATAACTTGACTAGATTCGTTAGCTGAAATAGCTGCTCATATGACCGATTTCAGCCAATCAAAACCGCGATACATCTAGTCAGACAGCTGTCAGACTTACTAAACTAGATACTTGAATGTCTCCATTTGCATTTGCATCGTTATCTCATTCGCGGAAGTTGATCGCTTAAGGTGGAACCAGAATTGAGTCCCTTGCTCTGTTATCTCACGCTGTCAAAAAATGAAAAAATAAAGCATAATCCCGCAGCTTTCTATACCCATTGCGTGTGTTACATATTTTTTTTCGTGAATTTTTCTGTAACAACCTTGCTTTTGCCACTACCAGGACAGAGTCACCATTATTTTTAGTCAGTTAAAATTCGTGAAAAGTCTAGAAAAATAGTTGTCCACTTTTATTAACCTCGTTTTTGACTGTCGACGAATGCCTTCGCATCCTTCTCATTATATCAACCCGAAGGTTTTCTCTTTTGTTTTATAAGATGTAACTACATGAAATCTCCATATGTAATTCGCCTCTTACAGTTTACTTTCCAGAGTTTGAGAGCCACTGGAAACAATGATTATGCGTTATAACGGGTGATTTTTTAGCTGGTTTGGTTTTGGCAACACTGGTTTTGACAGCTGACGTGTGTTTAGTACCTTGTGTCACTGTCAAACAGCTTCAGTTTGGTTTGCAATTTAACCATGGATCGTCTTACAAATGAACAACGCTTGCAAATTATTGAATTTTACCATCAAAATTCGTGCTCGGTTCGAAATGTTCATCGCGCGCTGCTTCCATTTTATGATCGGCATTCTCGACCTTCTGAGCAGTCTATTCGGAAGATTGTGACCAAATTTCGCACCAAATTTACTTTTTTGGACATTAAACCACCAACACGTTTACGTACTGTGCGTGGTGAAGAAAATATTGCGGCCGTATCAGCTAGTGTGACAGAAGACCGCGAAATGTCGATTCGGCGCCGTTCCCAGCAGTTAGGCCTTTGTTACAGCACTACGTGGAAAATTTTGCGGAAGGATTTATGCGTAAAGCCTTTTAAGATACAGCTTGTGCAAGAACTTAAGCCAGCCGACCTACCACAACGCCGAATTTTTGGTGAATGGGCTCTTGGAAAGCTGGCCGAGGATCCGCTTTTTTATCGAAAAATTGTGTTCAGCGATGAGGCTCATTTTTGGTTGAATGGGTACGTAAATAAGCAAACTTGCCGCATTTGGAGTGAAGATCAGCCAGAAGCATTGCAACAGCTACTAATGCATCCCGAAAAAGCCACTGTTTGGTGCGGTTTATGGGCCGGCGGCATTATTGGGCCATATTTCTTCAAAGATGATGCGAATCGCAGCGTTACTGTCAATGGTGAACGCTACCGAGCGATGATAACAAACTTTTTTTTGCCCGAAATGGAAGTTCTTGACTTGCATGATATGTGGTTTCAACAAGACGGTGCCACATGCCACACAGCACGCGAAACAATGGCGCAATTGCGAGGCGAGTTTGGTGAACAGTTAATTTCACGTTTCGGGCCGGTCAATTGGCCGCCTAGATCGTGCGATTTGACACCGTTAGATTATTTTTTGTGGGGGTATGTCAAGGCTAATGTGTATAGGGACAAGCCCGCTTCGATTGACGCACTGGAAGCCAACATCCATGCATTCATTCGTGAGATACCGGCCGATATGTGTGAAAGAGTATGCCAAAATTGGACTCAGCGGATGGACTACCTGAGACGCAGCCGCGGTCAACATTTGCATGAAATTATCTTTAAGCATTAAATTGCAAGGTTCAAACTATCGATTCAAATAAATATTTCATTCATTTTTTCGAATTTTTTGTGTTTTTTTTTTTAAAAAAGTTCTAAACCTCTTAAAAAATCACCCGTTACAAAGCAACGGTTGTGCTGTAATTTTTATTTTATTATTTCATTTTTTTTCATATTTCTTTTCCTGCCCTGATTGTTTTGAAATCGAGCAGACATAAGTATAAATCTATGCAACCGAAAACAACACAAGGGTAAACAAGCCAAAAATTCGCTGTGGGCTGATTTGGCAGCGAATTTCGCTTCGCCCAAAGGCCAATAATTATGTTTGTGCCCAATGAAGCTGCATGGTTACTGTTTATACAAAAACCGCCCATTTGTTGCAATGCTTCCAATAAAATCAGTTCCTACGTGATTTGTGGAGAGAATCCGACGAGGATAACTTAGGTTAGGTTAGGTAGACGGGTAGGTAGAACAGGGTGCGCCCTGCAATACCTCACTTAGGTCCTCGTACACCCATTGTGATGCCCTTTTTTTGGGGTTAACCGTTGGTGTTATCGGTGGTCTCCATTCCTTCTCCTCTTGCTGTTACCTGACGCAGTCTAGCCATCCCGATGTCCCCAGGAATCTGTAAAGATCAGACAGCGAGACATCAGAAAGTTCATGTACGTCATGGAAGTAATAGTTTCCAAGTGTTCTGCTCCTCAAGTGACAGAGACCCGGGCAATGACAAAGGAAGTGAGGTGTGTCCTCGTGGACCTCCTCGTCTCCGCAGCCTCTACGAGGATAACTTAAGCCTTGTCCAAGTTCGTGTCGAAAAGGAATCTACAAATTCATCGAATTCGCTTAAAGGACTCAACAGTCAACCATATTTATCGATATACAAAGGCAAATACTTTTTGGATTTACATTCATTATGCGTACATTTTATAATAACAATCTCATTTTATTTAAAGTAATTAATAATAAACATGTACAGAATGGAAACGAATGGACCTTCACCTCTTGTTGGTAATGGAATTATTTTTGTGAAGCTCCCTAACTAACTTAATTTTAAAGTAATTTTTTTTTTCTAGAAAATTAATTACCGCACAGCACCACCGACCGGCGGCGTTGCAAATTTCGCTGCTAATTTATTTTTAATTGTTGGAAAGCCCCGATGAACCTGCTGCCACTCGTGTTTACTCATCTACTCTTAATTCGTCTGTCGACAAACAGGCTCCCCCAATTAAAAAACGGCACCACACTGTTGATTTGGCTTGCTGACGACCAGCCATCATTCTCTGCTAGGCGAACTCGAAATTTAATTAACTGTGAAATGGCCTGTGTGAATAAGACTCACAGTGTCCTGCTCCTGCCTGTTTTCATCGATTCGATTTTTGATTGAATTTTAATGTCATCATGCAGCAAAGCTGAAAGCATCAACTGTCCTCCTTAGAAAGCAAGCTTCAGGCTTTCACCATTCACCCACACATTGCCGAGAATGTGAATGTGTGCCGTTTTGTTTTGTGTTCCCATTCGACAACTTAATGTACAGGATGAATATAATAATGTGCAAATGTTCTTCAAACTGCTTTGTGTTCATCAATCCTTGCATACCACCCTTTTAAGAGGGTTGACATGTAAACTAGCTTGCGCTAGATACATTCAAAAACTCATTTAATCCTGCTCCTTCAACCAGCTGCACTATGCCGTGTTCGTGTTTACCTGTTTACGGATTTTTCTTTCTTCGTATACACCGTGTTCGCAGCTCTAAAACAGAAAACTGAGTGGCATCGTTCCCGTTGATGGAACAACTTGACCCGCACCCATTCGTTTGACCTTCATATCTTGTACACGAGTAGGTGTGTGCTGTGTACACAATAGATATAAATATGTTGTGCTCATTAGAGTGAAATGCACGTGCAAATTATGAGAATCAAATGACTTCCAGCATTCGGATTGTTTTTCATGTATGCGTTTTGTTTTGTTTTAATTTTCTATTTAAAGGACTATGGAGCATGTCGAGGCATCCCAACTACTTTGGGGAGGTGGTTATTTGGTGGGGAATATTCGTCGTATCGCTCAATGTCATTCGCGGACCTGAATGGGTAGCTATAGCCTCGCCCATCTTCACCACATTTATCATCCTCTTCCTCTCGGGCATCCCGCTGCGAGAACGCTCCGCAGATGAGAAATACAAAGAGTAAGAATGTGACCTTTTCAATTTGTAAATATAATATCCTTTAATCATTCACAGCCTGATGGACTATCGAAAGTACAAGGCGTCAACGTCTCCGCTCATACCCATTCCGCCGTCGGTGTACGTCGAGGTGCCAAGTGCGTTGAAATTCATTTTATGCTGCGAGTTCCCACTCTACGACACCATGGATATACAGAAGGATCTCAGCCCTTATTCACTTTCGATGGCCCACTCGCATTCTCACATATAGCAATCAGTTACCCACAGTGGGAGTGGACAGCACGGCCAGCTCACTGTGGGGCATCAGGTTCAGGGATCCAGTAGTGGTTTACATCAAAATCAACACCAGCAACATCATCATCATCACCATCACCACCATGGCCATCATGGTCACCATGGACATCACAGCCATAGCTATCCGCATGATATTGAGGGTGGCGCTACGGGTGGTGTCAGCTCACGGAGCTCATACATCAAAACAACAAGCAATCCCTACCAAAACGGTGGAAACTACATGAACACATATAGTTACGAGCGTCGAGAGGCCACCGATGATGAGGATGACGATGATGATGATGGCATCATTTACATGCCCGGTCCATCAACTTCCAAGCAGGCTACTCATCATATCGGCGAAAAGAAAACAACACCCGCGGATGTGATGAAGAGCAGCAGTTCGCCGACGTTAGAAACAACAGAGTTGCAATCCGAACCCATTCCTATAAAAAGCGAGAGCTTCATCCCAAAAGTCGAGACCGAACAGTATGTCAATCCAGATGGCGCTTCAATTACAATCACAACTATTTTGTGATTACTCCTTCTAGATATTTTATTCGTATGTGATTTCTTAATCAAAAAATGTTCGAATGACTCAATTTTTCTCAAGCCATATCTGCCATTCTATTATATTTAATTGTTGTTTAAATTGAAATTGTTAAAAGAAAGAAGAGAAACAAACATATTTAATATATACCTTCCTTATATACTCAATGTTCTTAGAGTAAACAAAAACAAAGAAAATATTTACTAAGCATGTACATTTTGTATAGTCTAATTCAAAAGGAAATTATAAATTTACTACAAAGAATCAAAATAGTTAACAAATGTAAATTGTTAAGAGAAGATAAATTACATCAAGCATACATATTAGGTACTTATGTAGAATTAGTTTGTAGGTTTAATTGTTTCTTTTTTTTCGTTTTTAAATGACGCCATTTTTATTATGCTTTGACAACAGTGCACAAATTGGGCGAGTTATGTTTAACCATACTCTGGAATGTGGACAGGGGTGGACAACCATTGTTGGTGGAATGTGAAACTCTGTCCATCGGCTGTCAAAGTCATATGGTTAAAGAAGTCATATGGTTAAAGAATCTAGTTTAGTAATTTCGTTTTCCACTTCTAAACCGTTCCGTTGGCACAAAATATATTCTTGTGGTCATTCTGAGAAGAGAATTTCGTTTCTCGATTTGAAGTCATCATAAGCCACTCAAGATGCAATTACAAAGGCGTAATTTATACAAAAGACACCTGACAGCAGCCGTGAATTTGTTTTTGACATTCAGAACGACAGTTTTCCTGATAGATGGCTGATTCCATGAGTTTCAGTTTTGATGGGCCTGGATTGGCCACGTGAATAGTTTTTTCAGTTGACGTTTATGGAAATGGATGGGTAGCCGACAAATCTCGTCAGGAATTTTATGACATAGTCCTAATGAACAGCTTTTTTTGGTCTTAAACCACTTTTTATGTTCGTTTATAAATAAATAGTTGGCGCAACAGGTCCGGAGGGACACTAGGCCTAGCTTCTCACAACCATTCGTTTTGTGTGAGTTTTTCATTTTTAGAACGAATGGAAGGGATCTACAATTTTATGTCGACTCCAAACGGCTAATTGAGAAGCTCTTTCAAGACAGTTATACTCTCGGATGTTTGTCAGACATTCGCGAGAGGTGGCACAGTGAAAAAAACCCTAAGTTGGAATTTCGGTTTTTGCGGGATTCGAACCTCGACCCCTCGCTTAGTAGTCCAACACACTAACCACTAAGCCACTGCGCCTACATTTATGTTCGTTTGGTAAACAAAAAACACTTTTTTTCAGATTTCAGAGCACTTTTGCAAATCTGGATTTTTTCTCAGATTTGCATCAGATTTGCCAACACTAGTGCGTTTGAGTTTGACAACTGGTGGAGTTTGTTCAGGTTTTCATGGACTTTTTCCACGGCAAAGAAAGGCATTGCATCGGGTGAATCTAATTGTGTAAATTATTTATGTATTAATATTTAGAAATCAATCGGGAATTTCGAATGTTTTAATATAAAATTTAACCAGTGAATGGAAAACTTTTTGAAAAGTGTTGAAGGCTACAAATATTCGAAGCGAACGAATATCAAAACAAAAAGAACAAGTGACGTTTTTATGTTCGATTAGACACACGAAATCTGAAAGCGAATCTGAAGAAGCCCAATCGAATACCACATAAGTTGACAGTTGGCATATTTGGCTGACGTAGGAAAAGTGACGTTACCGATCAATATAGTTTCTTCATTCACGGTACATCTAAGTCCAGAGCAATCTAGTCGACTTAAGATAATTGCCTTTTGGAATGTGTCCATGCCCATGGATTAAACTAAATGCAAAACTTCTTTAGGTGACTTGGAATATACTTATACCTTGTGATTGTGGGTGCCACCTTGGGTGCGTTCACAAATAATGAACGCAACGTCTCAAATTTCGTTAAGAAAGCAAAAATCCCAAAATGGTAAGGAAACGCTCTTATATTGAAATTGTGAGATCGATATCAATGAAAAGAGTTCATCAAGTGATTCTGAAGAATCTGTAATGGATTACGAATTTTGACTGATGTCGTTCTCCACTGGATTTACCTAACTTTCTTCTTCTGTATTCGAATGGAGCATGCTAAAACCGTATTCTGTTCCAATGTTATAATATTTAGTGTCTTCGAAATTTCTTTGTCACTAGTCGGCTATAGGAGACATAGTCACGTCTATCACAGAATCTGTCGTACTCGGAATTTCGCTACGAACCCCGAAATAACTGTTAGAGAATCCGTCTTGGGGGGATTTTGAAATTCGTAGAAAGTGGTATCACTGAATATACCAAGTTCTACGAGTTTCAAAAGCAAAAAATGTCCCCTACGACGGATTCTGTGATAGTTTTTTTCGGGGTTCGTAGCAAAGTTCCGAGTACGACGGATTCCGTGATACACGTGAGTATTAAAGTAGTATTTCCTAGCTTTGTGTTGTTCAACTGTTATACCATACGGAGTCCGTAGCCTACAGTTCTCTCACACTGGGATGTTTCACGTTTGCTCATCTCAGTGGCGTTTTGCGAATTTACAATGTTTTAACTTTTAGGAACACAAATTTATGTTTTCTACAGATCGCCAACCAAATATGTATTATCATTATTTGGAATATATAAAACTTGGTGGATATGTGTGTGTCAAAAACGAAACGCCTTTAAAATCAAGACGCCTCATAATACAAATAAATATCGAGCTGGCTGTAATCACCCGGCATTTTTGTTCCATTCCAATGGTTATGAAAGCCTGATCTGAAATGTATCCCATTCATTACAGGGAAAATTGTTAAAATCCATTTAGCAGGGGTAATACAATACTACATTCAAAAGAAGCAGCGGAGTTTCATATCACTGGGCATGCATTTAATTTTGCCTTAAAAGCAAACATTTCCATTGATAGCAAATATGCAGCTTTACAGATGTTATTTAGGTTTAAAGTTACGAATTTATAGATTGGTCTCAAAATTGGAGAAATTCGTCCAATGGAAGACGTTGTTACAATGCTCTGATCATTATTAAAAGTGTAATTGTACCTTAAATTAAAAAACAAAAATGGAAACATATCGAAAATTCGAATAATACCTACAAAACACTTGGACCAGGAAATAGTTACTTTTCACTATATAAAAGAGAAATTATAAAATGTATTAACAAAATACAAAAATTGTGTATTCATATATCGTGACAATGTTAACTTAAGCTTTTAAAATTTTGTAAATATTGTTATTATTTTAGCTAACGAAAAGGAACGTGCCAATATTGCATTCTTATTAATTAAATAAATACATTTTTAGTTCAATTAGCGTAAAAAGGAGAAAGTCATAATGTGCCTGAATTTTGCACGGCTTTGCTAGAAATACCTGACTAAATAATAAAATAATTGTTAATTTTGACACTTTGTATAAACAGAATAGAAGTAGACATAAAAATATGTAATACCAAATATCATTTTTAAGAAAACACCAACGTACTTATATTAATATTAAAAAAAACACATTTCTCTGACATTGGTAAAAATAATGAATGGCAACCATTTGTAAGTTGTTCATCTGACAGACGTAAGTAATACAAAGTGCAATACAGTTCCAATTTTGTTTTTCTATTCAGTTCACAGTTTCAGTTTGAATTATTGAATCTCCAATTTCCCTAGTATTTACCTAGTATCCATTCGAGCATTTTAAACAAGCAATATTTATTATATCAACAATTTTTGAAAGCTTCAGTGAGAGGATAAAATTATAAATAAACCCACCACAAAAAGCATATTACACTAATGAAAAGATCGTTAGAACTAAATTAAAAATATCGTTAATAAAAAAAAAGTAAAAAGTTACAGTTAACTATATCCGCAAATTCTTACAAGGGACAAACAAAAAATAGTTTTAATAAAAAAATAAAAATTTGTTAAAAAATGTTGTGCTAACATTTTAAAATTTTATATGTATACGTATATGAATCCAGAAGTATATCTAACATAGGTGACAGTAATATTAAGAAATAAACATTTTCTTTCAATTATTTAAAAGAAAAACTTACAAAATCGAATATAATAACTAAATTTTCAATATACATCCAGTTTGTTTTTTGGTTGTTTTAAATTCTAAATATCAAATACTCTTATCTATAGCTTTAAACTTTTTAAAAACTCAGCTCAAAAAAATATTCTCCATTTGTTAAACCTTGTAGTGTATTTTTAAACTCGTAAGTAAAAGATAACCTAAGAAACGCCTTCATTAAGATTTCATATAAATTTCAATTATACTTTGTAACCATCAAAATTAATTACATAACTATTTTTAATTAGGCTATGTTTTTGGTGAACTGAAATAAATATGTGGTAGTCTGGTAGTACTTTTAATTAAAGACTTCTTCAAATTTGAATGATAAGTTAATCGAATTCGTTAAGCTGCTTCATTTTTAGAAATAAAACAGACAAAACACCCATGTATATGTATATAGTAAAACTTTAATATTAATTGTAGAACTACGTTGTAATTCTTTAATAAAACAACAAAATTAAGTTGGTACTGAGTGCAGTTTGATTTTTGCCTAGAGTTGTTTCATGCCGCTGCGCAGGTGGAGAAACGTCACAACAACAGGTACGTACAAATATTTAGTCTCAAAAATTGATGTCGCCTCGTAGTCTTTCAGTCATCATGTAGTTTCGAATGTAACCATCCTTTTTACGAATCTAATTACTTAAGAATGTAAAAACACAAAGTTCACTTTGGAAAAAACGCTTTCAGAAGTTTATTCTTGTAGCTGTACCCGGCTCTGACTTCTCAACATTTTCTGTCAAAAACAGGTTTATGTCAGATATTTTCCAAATGCCTCGCCAAAAGCCGCCGTGCCGTGATTTACTTCAAATTGAGCAGTTGCTTTGTCAGTTTTATAGGCTTTATATTAGGTTTGTTAATTTACTTTTCTAGAAAAAAAAAGACTGTCAAAATGGCAATGGTGGGGATAAATTCTCTCTCAGAGGGATACACCTATATACACGAACAAATAAGGGAAAGCTTTTGCAGTAATTTATATCTGTTTTGTGTATGTTTCCCTCTGTCGGTCGTAATTTGCAACCAATTTAGTTATTTTTTTTTTTTAAATGTCGGTAATTACGGTGATCAATTGATAGGCCAACAAAAATGAAAAGAAAATGAACCACTTTTGTCGTTTTCCATTGGTTTCACTCGGGTATCGACTCAACCTGTAATCCAATGGAACGTTTTCTTGTTTCATTTCAAGAGAAGTACTTGACCGGTTTTCTTACAAAAATGTTTAATGTCGTTTTCCATTGGGACCACCAGAAATCTTTTTCAGATTCAAATTGTATATTAATTTTTGGCAAAATCACAAATGGATATCGACCTGGGGTTGAATTACCGCAGCCGTGATCGAGTATTACGTGACTGAAATTGTTATTGTTTTGCTTGTAAAATCCAAAAAATTCAGTGACGTATGGCTCGCTCACGGATGCGGTAATTCGGCCACTGAAAAATGTTTCGCCTGTTGTAGATACAAATAAAGTATTATTGGTGATTTGTAGTCTTCAGATAACAGTTCTTTCAAAATTATATCCATGGCTATTTATGGATTTTGTTATTTTGATTTTCACGAAACTTTGTGCATTTTGTCTCGAAAGAAAACTTCTTAAACTGACGTAAAACAGCTGTGCAATGTATATTGGTATGTGAAAATCTGAAAAAATATCGAGATCTGCAATAAGTGATCTGAATCGAAAAAAAAAAAACAATGAATTTTTGGTCCCAATGGAAAACGACATAAGAAATGTCACCTTGACATTATCGTTTAATAAATAAATGTTCTCCGTAAATGCAGCATCTACAAAATAAGTTGCAATTCAATTTTGTATATTACACTAACCATTTGGTATGCGCTGATATGTTCTAGAAGAAAATTCAATTACAACTTCTTCCTCCGACATCGTTGAAACCGAAAATAGATAGAGGTTTTACTTTTCGTCAAACAAGTGACAAGCTGTCACTTTAGTTCATTTTTCGCCACTTTCGAAAGGAAACTTGGTGAGAATATTCAATTTTAATTTGCCGCCTGTTCATACCATTTTAATACGAAAGAAATCAAAACAAATGCGATCACTTATGTCAAATAGTAAATCAAATTTCAAAACATCTGGTAATTGTCGAGTATAAATTCGTAAGATTCTCAGTGGAGGGAGGGTGGAGGGGTAATAACATGCTCTCTTGATGACGCTCTCTTTTCGAATTTTTCGAGTAAACGAACGGCATTGAGTAGAAATTTGTAAATATTCGTAAAAGTTAGTAAGAATTCTTAAAATTTAAAAGTGAAGGTTAAAGGAGCAGGCATATAGTTTAAAATAATAGCAACTGCATTTTTGGCTTTTCACATTTTTATACTTCACTGTCAAACTTTTAGTGAAATTAAAAATCTAGAAAAATTATTCAAAATGTTCCCATGTAAAGTAAACTTAATAAGAAGTGCGTTTCAATAAATACACTTTCCAAAGAAAGCGTTAACAAATCCTTCGGAGCCAAGAACAAGTAGTTAAAAAATTTGGTTGATTGGCCGCAACCTACAGCTAGATTTTGACGTGGTCAACATACACTAGGTTACCATTTTTGGAATTAAAGCTCCTAACGTAAAATTTCGCTGCTAAAATGTGCAAATAACTTTTCTTTCAAATAGAAACACAACACTAGTAATCAGACTAAATTTAAAATAATACTGCGCTGATTCTTAAATGACGGAAAAAATATAACTAAATATATTTATTTGGAAAGAGAAAAGAAGAGCGTTTATGAAAACAGCATACCTTGTTCACATGTAGTAATGGTCAGGTTATGGTCACCCGTTAGTGCTTACTAATAATCTATAGTAGTCGTGCTGTGCATCTGCATTTTATTGATAAAGAATTGATGAGTTTAAAGCGTAAGAAAAACACACAAATTTAGAAAAAATTATAAAGCACATATATTATATTGTATCATTTAAAAAAGTAGTACAATTTTTACATTATAAAGTATTTTTATTCTTTCTTAGTAGTTTCGGTGTAAAAATATAATATAAGTGGTAGATACATATCAAAAACCATACCTTACAGCTTTAATTGGCCAAATATGAGAATTTCATTTAGTTTAGAAACTTGGGATTGTTTTAAATTTGATTTTTGTTTTTTGTTTAGCTTAGTTATATTCGATATTGCTTAGATGTTATATACTAAATTTAAATTTGTACAATTGACAAGGGATTGCGTCTACAGTTTAGTCACTCAAAGAAACCGCCCTGGACAGAACACTATTAATATCATAAGGGGGAAAGTTTTGTAATAGTTTCACATTCGATCCAAAATCGTTTTCTAATATTTGCTCCCGTAAAATTCTGAAAAAAAATTATCTTTTAAACATTGCAAATGGGTCATGATTTGTTGTGGCTTACATTATCATTGCACAGCATACTTTGATGAGAAAATCGAAACGATTTTCATCCGAGAACACCGAGTCCCAAATTCGGACGACATCTGGCAGTGGAAATTCTTGTGACAATAGGAGGGTCAACCACCTAAAATCAAACAAGTTCGATGTGAAGATGTTCATCGAAAAACGAATAACCTACCTAAAGCTATAATATTGTGGATGTAGTTCTTGTTCTCTTAGTCTTTCGTGGATCAGCGGGTCCTTTTGCTTGAGCATTGTCGATAACTTAGCCATCATGTATTTGATACCTCCTTCGGAGTCATCTAGAGTTTTAATGAAGAAATCACGAATTTCCCCCATCAGTGATGTGAAGCAGAAAAAACAATCTGCTTCGGCATGTTCTGAAAGGTGATTTATTCAAATGAGTGCTTCAGCCCATATTTATTTGGTGGTGGGGAGACTAACTTCGATATTCTATGTCTGGATCTGAGGCCATCACATAGTAAATTGGTCCCACTATCTCGTTCATTCCTTGGACATAACCCTGGCCGGGGTTGAGTTTGGCATAAAGAAACAAGATTCGCTGTACAACTTCCCAATGGGCCTCTTGGCCCTCCTCCATTGCTTCGTAGTTTTCATTAGAACGCTTCGTGATAAGACTTATCTGAGAACATATTGACGACATTAGGTGCTTCAAAAAACACATAGAAACTAATCAAAAATGGGGCTGGTTGAAGTGGAACGGCATAACAGAAAGAGTAAGAAATCGGAAGATGAGCGATAGTCTAAAATGTCCAAATTGCGAGCAACAGTGTCATCTACTGCCGCGCATCACACTGAGAAGTCTCCAACCCTAACCGTTGAAAAAGAATTTACTACAGGCTGGTGCAAATAACCTCAATTAAAAAACAATTTTTCCAGATGCGATTTTGTTTCATGTAACTTGGAATGGACCATGCCAGAACGCTGACGAGTGTACGTTTTTCTCAACATTTTTGCTGCAGAGCGTTCTTAAATATACACACCTAATTTGGTATCGGTCCGAAGGTTGCCTACTTATAATATAGAATATAGTAAGCCTCCGTTTTTACAATTTTTCTTATAATCAGACCGCAAAATACACACTTCACAAAATAATATACAACTCACTTGCTACGGATCCAGCGGAAGCAAAATTCAAAAAGTACACGTCATTATGTTTATAAAAGCATATCACCTAGCCACATACCTTTGTCATGCCCAATCCTTTTCGTTCAACATTCGCTGAATTCAGCACAGAAGGAACAACCCGCTGATGGAGCCTTCGTTCTCCTTTGCTATTCACTACACTTCCACATGGATAGTCAGTTGCCTGTTGAAAAAATGATATGTCCGGACATAAACGACGAACGTCTTTGTCGATTTGCAGTAAAAATTCGTTGTCATTGAAAAAAGTGTTCCAAGCACTTTCAGGACCTTCACTCAGCGGGTGATCATGACACTCGTTCATTTCTTTTAGTCCTGGTGGAATTACAAGTTCCTCGATGAATTGCTTGTATAGTGCTCTCTTCTGGGCGAGTGTTGTAGCCCAAGAAGATTTTTTCGGTCCCAGATAACCAAGTAATAACTTCCAACAAAGTGCTCGAAAGCCATTTACATCGGGAATGCCTTTAATTAAAATAGAATACACCCCCATTAGAACACTGAAAACATAAATACTTGAGTTGATTACCGTGAAAACACATATTACGCAGATTTTTGATATCCAGTTCCTCTTCCGAGAGAGCATCTTCAAACTCTTTTACTCTGAAATCATGTGCAATGAATTATTTAAAATCACTTGAAAATTATTTATAAAATTATATTTACCTGGCTTTGAAAATGGACATTTGTTGTTTCGTGGTCGATCTTTGTTGTCTTTTTGGTATTTTTTTGGCAAATGTTTATCTCGCTGACAAATCAAAACAGCTGATTGTCAAATTTCTTGTTCGAAATTCGAAGTGAACTCCGAATGACAGTTTGGGGGCTACAACAATACGATGTTTGAGAGTAGATAGTGGATTCGGCTTAAGTTTGAAAAGAAAAACACCGAAATCGTTAAACCTTCGGCAGCATGGGTCCAATTACAAAACGCTGGTAGAAGGTTATCAACTGGGTAGGTACGTACCACTAGCTTAATTTGTGTAAACTTAAGCGTGCTGAAAATCCTACTTTATTTTGATCAACCGCCTAACCTGCTTGGACCGAAGCTCAAAAAAACAGACCTATTGTAATTTGGGCAACTGCTTGCATACGCTGACGACATTGACATTGTTGGTACAACACAGCGAGCTGTCACTGGTGCGTTTGCAAGTATTAGTGCAGAAGCGGCAAAAATGGGTTTAGTGGTGAATGAGGGTAAAACAAAATATATGCTGTCAACAAGAAGGGACACACGACATCGACGAATCGGGCAGAACGTCACGATAGACAGCTATAACTTTGAGGTAGTTAGGGACTTTGTCTACCTCGGCTCCGCTATAAACTCTGATAACGACATCACATCAGAAATCAAACGAAGAATCACACTTGCCAACCGCTGTTTCTTTGGCCTAAGACGGCAACTGATAAGTAAGGCCTTGTCGAGAAATACTAAGGAAACTCTGTATAAGACCCTCATCATCCCAGTCCTGCTTTATGGTGCAGAAGCATGGGCGCTATCAAAGGCGGATGAAGATCTCCTTGGTCGTTTCGAACGCAAAATTCTTCGAGTGATTTTTGGTCCCGTTTGCGTTGACGGGTTTTGGAGGAGAAGATTTAACAGCGAACTCTACGAGCTGTACAGCGACATTGACCTAGTCAGAAAAGTACGCATCAGTCGTCTAAGATAGCTGGGACATGTAGAGCGAATGGACACCAACGCTCCGGCCCGAAGAGTCTTCGATTCTAACCCGGAGGGACAACGCAGTAGAGGAAGACCTCGCCTTAGGTGGCGCGCGCAAGTGGAAGGGGACCTCAACCAACTTGGAGTGCGCAACTGGAGGCAGTTAGCCAAAGATCGCGCTAACTGGAGAGGCGTATTGGTTGAGGCCCAGGTCCACCCCGGACTGTAGCGCCACCTAAGTAAGTAAGTAAGTATTGTAATTTGGGAGACTTTATATAAATTAATAGGGGTGGCCTTGCTGGTAAGGAAAGGCTGGCTTCTTTAAAATATGCGCCACAGCTTTCTAGTTTTCGTTTTTGGCAGACTCGTTTCATTTTGCTTCTCGTCCCATATAGAAATATATCTGTCGTAACAAATTTTTGTATTTCAAGCTAACGATTTATCATCATTTTCTAGGACCCAAACTGGTGGCAGCAGTCTATTCTACCCAAGATTGGTACAAGGGGTGGACTCCTCCACCTCCTATGCCATAGTATTCCTAAAAAAAAGCTTAAACCCATAAGTTAGTTGATTTATGGAACGCAAGAGTATTGCCTTTTGAATACTACCAGTCAATGGTATAGACAAAATTACACGGTACTCACGAATAATCATCATCGTTGCAGCATGTTCTTCAATTGGTAATTTGTCGTCTGTTAGAAAGACATTTATGCTTGGACAACTTCCTGAGTAGGAATAACTCTTTTCGAACCAACAGTGTTTTTAGTGAAGCTTAAGAGTGCAATTTGTGTCTCAATTCGTAACTATTTTCAGTCAGGGTCATCCCGCTAATATCGGATAATTTACCCAGAGAATTAAACAAATAAATACACAATAACGTATTGTCGGTAATTTGTTTCCCTGCGGTTGCCAATAAACCGTATGGAACAACTATACTTCTATATATCGCTGCAGTTTTTCTTTTATGTTTTTGCCTTTACTTTACAAAACTTTTATCTGATTTCACTTGAAAAACGTCAGTGAAGGAATCTAAATTTAAAATTAAAATTCCTACTTGTTTGCGCTTTAATAAAATTTACTTGAGATTTCCATTTCTCTTACACGCTGGCGTACTGACGCTGAGGATTTCGCTTTTATACAGAAAAAATAAAAATAAAAATAATAAATAAATTGTATAATGTGGAGGGGCACGGTTCCGTCCTGAGAACACACTTTAGTAGATTTTCCTGCCATCGTAACACAAAGTCTATGTGATTTTTCATTGAACCGCAGTGGCGTTGGGTTGTGCGCGTAATAGTTAGTGCGTGATTCACCTTGTGCTATATCTTTTTCTTTTCGTATTTTCAATTAGCATTTCGTATTTATTTTAATTGTCCGCTTGGTGTTTGGCAACTTCTTCGTCTTTATTAATGAAAAGACCGACTAGTGATGTCGTCATTGTCACACGTATATCCACCCCTTTGGAGCAAGTTGCAATATAATCGTAAAAAGGATAATATCTTGAAAGCACCTCCCCTTCACAAATGGGAATCACCTAAGCGGAAACCTAAGAAACGTGTTCATTTCTTGGACGAGGTAAGATTGTACAGTGGAATATATGAGGCAGGATTTAATGTGAAAACGAAATTTATGTTGAACATATGCCGTACACAGACGATGATATCTATAAACTATAAGAAGTGATGATGCAGTGTAGATGGCCTGAATATTTGCAGTAAAAATTGAACATGTTTTGACAACTCGTGTCCTCATTTAATGACATACATTTATTAATGAATTGATGCAGTGGGTGCTTAATAAGAGCACAATAATAATACAGACAGAATTGCTTGTTAAGAATAGAGATCAGATTAAAAGTGAGATTTGTACATGAGAATCTTATTTTGAATGATGCAAAAGATGATAAGTCTTGGCATAATTCTATTAAATAGGATCTTTGTTAATATTCAACATTCTTAATTAGATGACATCGTCCACCTTACGAAATTGTCTGCTACACTTTGTATTTGAGTTACCTAGTTATAATGTTTTCATTGTTTTTCGTTATTATTACATTTTCATTACTTCCAATAAAACTTTGCTAACTATAAAAATAAAAACATAAACATTACACAATGTACATCCGGTGTAATGTGTAACAGTGGAAAGTATCTACCTAAAAAAGTGTGTTAGGATATTTGATGTTGTTATTATACGATGGCAAAGCAATACTGCCATACTCCCCGCAGTGGCATGGCGTAGCGTGGGTTGGAGCCGCCCGGCGCAGACCCAATCTATGCCGCCGCCGTTATTTTTTCACACACTAAAAAAAAAACTTTGTAAACTTGGTAAAATGTCTGGAATCGAATAATGGTATTTTTTAAATTTTGAAATGTCTCGAATAAAAAATTCATTTCTAAGGTAATATGGTCATTTCTAACTGAATAGCAGGCTCAGTTTTTGTCTATATTATCGTAGGGTTGGGTACTATTATTTTGCAAAATTCATTCGGCTTTTCGTTGTTTCCTTCAGTCGTTAAATATTTCCTTTATTTTGCAATCCTGAATTGGCAATTTGGTTTTTTATTCGTTAAATTTGTCAATCAGCCTATTATCCTGCTCGCGCTAAATTTTATCTCCCATACAAAAATGTCTACAAAGATAAAATTTAGCGAGGCAGTTTAGCAAGGCAGTATCCTGTTCGCACGCTAAATCCTTAACTTCATACAGATGGGCCGATGAAAAGTCTCCACTCATTTAGCTCGCGAAATAAATGTCCGGTACATTAAATCGAAGATAAATTCTGACATACAAAACAGAGGAAAGAGTTTGTCTTGTGTTTGCTATGATTTTTCTTGGCGGAAAACGCAGATAATGTTTGCGTGATAATAAGAGACAACGCAAAGCCAAACAATAGAGCCAAAACAGAGATATAAATATAAATAAAGCGAACCGAATTTCAGGGGGACTTTTGTTTTCATTTGGCCTCGTCTTTTGCGTAGGTAATAAGAAGTGTTCCACTATGGTAAGGAGATCGTGAAAAGTTTGAGGATACATGTCGAAGTTCTTCTTATAATTTCCAGGTTTCTTACGTCTTTCAAGTTTGAAATTCGAAGATTCTATCAAAATTACGTTTACTGATGTCTGTCATGGTACCAAGGTTCATAACCATATGGGTTTTGTCCCATCTATATCATGTTTAATAATAATTTAGCGACCATTTATCTTTGGTGTGGAGAAACGAAGTGGAGAGTAGGGACGCTAAAGTTTAGCGCGAACGCGATAACCTACTAATTGGCAGTTATTTGAAATGATTTTTGATTTTTTCACAAAAAACATTTGGCAATAGATATTTAAAAAAAAAAAAAAATTTATTTGATTTTCTTTAGTTTTTTTAGGAAAAGGCGATAAAGATTTTGACCAAGATGATTAGTCAGAGTAAAATTTATATGTTTTCAAAATTATTGTGGACTTAATTTTAAATTCAAATCACGGATAATGTTAATTTTAAAAACTCCTTATGTCTCGAAAACCACAAGTTTAATTTCGATAAAACTCTAAAAACCAAGTAATGCTTACATCCCAAACAATAACTTATAGGCAGTCAGTTTTCAGCTAAATATTTAGGATAGGTATCGATCTATCACGCACACTACTTGCAATCAAAACACAGATTTTGTATCAGAAACTCGATACTACGCTTGTCCTCGTACTCAAACATCTCGTAAATTGTAAGAGCATATAAGATAGTATAGTAGGCGCTTATAGCCCTCTAACCAGAACTTGCCAAAATTATATTAATAATATATCTATATAAATTGTATATTTACAAAATTAAAAAAAATACTGCTCAAAATTGCCGCCCTGGGCCTGTGCCCCCCTTGCCCCTCCCCACCCCCGGTATGCCACTGATACTCCCTACTATAAAGGGATAGGCTAATGAAAACACAAACACCTTATGTCAACCAGATGTCAGATTTATGTTGTATTCAATTTTGATGCCCAGATCCATTCTCAAGATCAAACTTACGTAGGTATATTTTATATTGATTGGTTAAATTCTGTATTTAATTATTTGACATGTGCACACATATAGAATTGGAAACATTTGCAAATCATTAATTAACAAGAATAGATCCACTTATTGGAAAATATGTAGTTCGATGCTATTGACAAATATTACAAAAAAGGTAGCAAACTCTTCTAATTCTCAAGTAACTGAAGAAATAAATCGAGATTCATAAAATTTGATCCAGTTTCTAAAAGCGTTTCCTTTGCGTGACAATCGAACATAATATACGATTTAGAGCAAGAAAGAAACGACACGTTTCGGATGTGTCCGTTTTTATTACCTTTCTTTTATTGTTAATTTATTTTTTAGTTTGTATCCGATTAACGCATATTTCTGTATTTTATCTTTTTCTGGCGCAAAACAAACAGCGAATGACTTCCTATAAATCGCACTTAGTAGAATTTTTCGCCAAAAATTCGACGAGATGAAAGTGCTTCTGAAATGAGGGATAATAGTGATTTTTATTTTCTAAAGAAATGTTCATGAAATGTCTTTGGGATTCCCACAGGAACAATGTCCTAACGTTCTTAAATATTGCTCATGCTGTGATTTTGTAGAATACTACTTAATTGCCCGTACTTGACGCACTGTTCAGTTAAAGTCGCTAAAGCGTTTTAACTTGAACATCAAATGTATTTTCACATATCGTATCAACGTCGTTGCTCTATGTTTGTTAAATTGAAAACTGATTTTGAAAAAAGAACTCATGTGGTTTTCCATTGGGACAAAAAATCAATCTTTTTTTCGATTCGGATCACTTTTCGTAGATCTCGATACGCATACCAATATACTTTGTACAGCTGTTTAACGTCAGTTTAAGAAGTTTCATTTCGAGGCAAATGCGCAAAGTTTCGTGAAAACCAAAATAACAAAATACATAAATAGCTATGAATATGATTTCGGAGGAAATATGACTGGAAGTGTGAATGCATATGTGTAATCAGCATTTTACTCAGCCTGTTTAGTCAATTAATACTGAGCTCATAGAGCGCGCTCTGATCATGCTCTGAACGAAAAAAGAAACACAAATTCGAGCTCTGATGTATCTGAGTTAAAAAAGAAACACAAACTTTTTGTATAACAGTTCAGGTTGTGCTCTGAACTAAAAAAGAAAAACGCTTATATATTTTGTAATCACGGCAATTCGCGTTGTCGTTTATCACAATACTGCATTTAGAATATCACACATTCCTAATAAGATTAAAGGATTCCTAATACTAAATAGACGTCTGACTGAAAGGGACAGCACTACCTAACACGTAAAAAAATGTGCCACGTTTTTTGGAAAGCTCTGCTTGGTGATATTTTGTTTACCAATGGGTTGGGGTATTTCGCTTTCCTACAAAACAAAATGGGTTCCGGAAGTGATGAACGGGAAATTATTTATTCATTTCGTATATGAATATGAGTGATAAATTGTTGGTTAAATTTACTCAAACTATTTACCACTATCATTTGACTTATATTAAATCAGAAATGGAAACGTTTTCAAGTGAGTAGAAATGCTTGTCGCCGGATATTGTGTTTATTTCCGTTTTAAATGTCTATGTCTATGGGTAGGTCATCAATGACAGGCGTCTTATTTGCGATCTCCTTCTTATGCTTGTACTAGCTTTGATTGCGAACAAACAGATCTCTATGTCCCATCTCAGGCACAAATGCTTGTAGGTACGTGATGTTGTTAATACAGCATAAATATGGTTAAAAATAATCGGAACACGGTTTTGACAACGACATAAAATATGACACAAGACATTGTGACAACAGAAAACCTTGGAGTCAAAAGCAATTATCTTCCAACAAGTAAATAAATTAAGATTGAAGATGTGAGTGCCTCCTCCATACGCGGTCGTATTAACTCATTTGCTCCTAAAACTGTTTCGTTAAATGCACTTGAAGCTCTTCATTTCATTTTCACTTTCACCTTAAAATGAATAACGTTCATGACGCGCAATAAAATCATTCTGCACTCGAACATTTTACATTTATAGCAATCGGGGATTCTTAACTTTTTGCTATTCTGATGAATATGGTCTTTATCTAAACAAATTGTGGCTGAAAAAAACTTGGCACAACTTCATAACCTTAACGATGAAAAAGTAATATCATGTTGAGATGATTGTGTTTCTGTTGCTCCTCGTCCGCACGTCCGTCCTTTTGATGTGTCTTAATAAAAAGTGAGCATTTATATGTTCCAAGAAAATCATGTTTATTTACTTAAGCGTAGTAGATTGTGTAATTAAAAAATACTAACGATGTTCATATTTCGATTGGAATTCCCAAAATTATTTCAACATCTTGTTTGAATGTGCGGTGTGCCTCATACCAATGTTTTTGTATATCCATTCAAACTAATCGATTCGATGGTTCCTTCCTCGCCAAATAAATTTGGCAACAATTGCTTGAATCGAGAATTAAATAAACAAAAAACTACAGTAGGGGTCATCTAATGATGACAACCAAAATGTAGACCAATTCATTAAATGGATTGATAGAGGTGTCCCAAATGTCCCAAAAATGCAGCCACAGCAAATTGAAGTGAAAGCAATTAGCAAATGATCGATGGAACTAAAATAAAACAACGGATACAATAAGAAAGTACATAAAACAAATATTAACATACACGATACACCACTGTATAAACTGTAACAAAAACGAAAAAAAAAACTGTTCGGCACTGAAAAGGATAGCACAAGCACTCGACAACGACAACGAGAAAGAAATTTAGGGAGATTGTGTGAAATGAGAGGCAGCAGTGGATTTGCAAAAATACGTATCGTATCGAAACCAATGCTTGTTGTAGATTTAAAATTAGTGTTTCAGCAGCATTCAGTTCGAACAAATCGTTAAAACCGCCAGCTATTCGAGCCATTACAGTGCGATAGCAACAACTGTTTCGACTTTGAGATATTTCGTTAAGTGGAACGTTCCTCCATAGACTATCCGGTGTCAGTGTTAGTGTTTTAGTGAGGAAGTGCGGGAAGGATATATTATATACGGGCACACGATGAGCCCCAAATTGCACGAGTTCGTGGTTATACTTCAGCGCGATGGACCGGATACTCCGTGGGGTATCCGTTTAGTTGGCGGAAGTGATCTGGATACTCCACTCATCATAACTAAAGTAAATTCAGCAATCTGTATTGTAACCTGATATAATTGAGTGCTCAGACAAACATTCATTAGGCGCATGAAGAACAGTCAGTGGCATAGTGTTAGACGAATTAAATTGTATGGCTACACCAGAACCCGATGCCAATTTATCTCGATCCCATTGTTTAATTTTGTTTTCTTCATTTTTTGGCACCAAATTAAATGTTTTCTGCGCCACTTCTCGAACCTGCATAATTACATGCATCTCCTATATAGTTGTACCACAGCGAGGCATTTCTATTTCCGGCAAAAACATGCGATCCAACATGAGACGATTGCGTTTTGTTTACACATTCATATAATGCAAATCTGTGCATGTAGTCCTATATTCGAAATGCAATTATTTCAATTATTCCTTTTGGTATGCCCTGATCCATGGCCTAGTTGGCGAAATAATGAAGGTCTTCGCTCGTCGTCGGACGGTGTGCTTGTGACAGATCATTTCAAAGCGATATACGCGCGCATATGTTTCTAAGCAATTAGTACGATTTATGCCTATAAACAATATGGGGGCACACCGTAGGTATTCCTTCATTATTTTGAGTTTTGACACGAACATGCTTCTGTCAGGCCAGATGTCACGTTAACGTCACTTCCATATTTTGTGGTTTAAAACTTGAAGTAGTAAACCTGAACTTGTCAGTTGTCATTGAGGGTCATATAAAAACATTTTCTGTTACCAGAAAGTCTATTTCCAGATCTGAAATGAACATTTTTTTTTATTTCACTTATGTGGTTTTCCATTGGGACAAAAAATCAATCTTTTTTTTGATCTAAATCACTTTTTGCGTTCCATTGGGACGAAAAATCAATCTTTTTTTCGATTCGGATCACTTTTCGCAGATCTCGATATTTTTTCAGATTTACGCATACCAATATACTTTGTACAGCTGTTTAACGTCAGTTTAAGAAGTTTCATTTCGAGGCAAATGCGCAAAGTTTCGTGAAAACCAAAATAACAAAATACATAAATAGCTATGGATACGATTACGGAGGAATTATTATCTTCATTATCTCCCTCGTCATCTGAAGACTACAAACCACCAATAATACTTCATTTGTATCTACAAGAAGGAAAACATTTTTAAGGGCGATATCCATTTGTGATTTAGCCAAAAACGAATGCCATTTGAACAGCTGATATTGTTGTCAATTAACGCACTAATCCATTTACAAAAGCAGATCAATCTCGTTGCGCGTTCCATGAGCACAGTAAAATCTGAGATCTGAAAAAGATTTCTGGTGGTCCCAATGGAAAACCACATTAATTGAATTAAGGCGAAATTTGCCCAAAAATATATTCCTGTCATCAAATAGAAAACGATTCCAACTTGATTAGAATAATCTCAAATGTGGTATTTATGCGATCAGCAAAAAGCTCTCTAACTCTCTTAATGGTCCGCCTGCAGTCAGAATCGTCCTTGACATTTGTGTTTGAGACAACAAGTCATTAATCAGTTTAGGGTGATTTATTTTTAACATATAGTTCATTTTCACCTGCTATCTAGAATGCATGCTATGATTCATTTGTTGAAACAAAACATGTACATACTTTTTTAAGGAAACATTCTTTTTCCAATTTATTTTTAGAACATCAAAGATTTATATTTAAGATAAGGCTTTGAATAAAATAAGAGTATTGCGCATAGTTGAATTGTTTATCGTCGCTTCCCACATAGTTTTTTTTTTGTTTTTTAACTTGAAAATACATTTAATTACATTTTATATATTTTGATATAAATGTCTCATAATCGGTCATCAGAAATGATCTATTTTTTATTTTTGAATCAAGCGAACACGTGTACATAAATCGTTGTCTAATACGTAGTGTTGTATTAGGTGTACGCGGGGCTTAATAGTCACCGCAAATTTAGGTATTCTAATGTTTTTTATTTTGGTTTAAGCTTTATGAATGGGTATTGCAAATATCTAATGAAGCGAAACAGCTGTTTTTCAAAGATTGATCACAAATGACAGAAATGTAACATACATATTACACTATAATGAATGTAAAGGTAGCTAGGCAAGTGCATTTCTGTAGGTATCTCCACTTTTATACAAATTTAACAGGCAGTAGTCGTAAGACTTGTTTAATGTTGTAAGTGCAAGTAACTAATATAAGAGGCAATGAACTCAGAATAGGGATTTATGTTGTTTGTATTTTTACAAAATACCTCAAGGTGTGTTCTTCTAATATTTCAATATTTCCAAAATCGTTTTTTTAAATTTTAACCCCACTACAGTATTCGTAAAATTACATTCGTACTTCATAGAAGGCGATTGGTGGGACGTTCAAGGTTCAAGTATATAACATTTCAATAAGAGGTGTTATTTTGAAAGGATATTGTCCTGTATGCGTGCTCGTGGTGGCCATTTGGCTGATGTTGCTTTTCATTATTAACATCATACCTTCCTCTTTGTTATGAAATAAACATCCGATCATTTATCTCAAAAAATGGCATTTTTCTTTGAATACCAAAATAACACCTCTTATTGGAAAACCCTTTACTTGAATAATGTCGTTTTCCATTGGGATCAAAAATCAATTTTTTTTTTCGATTCGGATCACTTTTTGCATATCTCGATATTTTTTCAGACTTACACATACCAATATACTCTATACAGCTGTTTTACGTCAGTTTAAGAAGTTTGCTTTCGAGACAAATTCGCAAAGTTTCGTGAAAACCAAAATAGCAAAATACACAAATAGCTATGAATATGATTTCGGAGGAATTATTATCTTCATTGTCGCCCTCATCATCTGAAGACTACAAATCAGAAATAAAATAATACTTCATTTGAATCTACAACAGGAGAAACATTTTTCAGGTCGATATCCATTTGTGATTTTGCCAAAAACGAATGCCATTTGAACAGCTGATATTGTTGTCAATTAACGCACTAATCCATTTAAAAAAGCAGATCAATTTCCTTGCATGTTCCGCGTAAATGAGCAGCGTAAAATCTCGGATCTAAAAAAGATTTCTGGTTGTCCCAATGGAAAACGACATAAGTCTGACAGCTGACTGACTTGATGTGACTCAGTTTTGACTGGCCTAGGCAAATGGACACTGGACAGTTTTCTTTTGTTATCGTCTATGGATGGTTAGCCGACGAATATAGTAAAACGTTTCGTGACTAAGTACTAGGTTGACAGTTCATATATATATAAGAAAAGTGGCGTAACCGACCAATCTAATTGTTACGTTCAAAGCAGAGACAATACTGAGACCAGAGACAATACTGAGACTGGTCAGAAGTATAGTCACAATAGGTCTGTTCCTTTAATTTTGTAGTAAGAATGGAAAAGACTGTCAAAATAGCAGTGGTGGGAAAAAGCTTATGAAGAAGTTCAGGAACGCTTTTGTAATAATTTATGAAAAATGACAGATACATAATTCAAATATTCAAAAAATGGTACGAAAATGTCTGATAAACTCGAGACATTATTGTTAAATTAACAAAAAAATCCACGCATAGGCCAAAGGTGACAACAAATTTCAAATCAACTGTTAATAATTGTAAGGTGACTGACAGCTTTTTCACTTTTTACACAAAGAAATTTGTTGAGTAAAAATTCGTAAGATTCTCAGTATTGCTCTCTCGAGGACGCTCTCTTTCACAAATTTTTCGAGTTAAGGAACGGCACTGAGTAAAAATTCGTAGGATTTAAAAGGAAAGGAACAGACCTACTATTATAGATATATACTCATTTCTATTCAAATTTCTAGTACGCACGACTTTGACAAAAGTTTAAAAATCCCACTATAAAATTCCGGAGATTTAACCAATTTGTCTGCCTAAATTCGTGTGCTGTGCGGTCCTTCAATACGCCAGAAATGATAAATTGTCTAGATAATATTTTCATTTCGTTGATTCTATTGGTACGCCGAACAAATACTGGATGCAGTGGACATGGACATTGCGTCAACATCCTATCTATAATAATTATAATATGACGCGATATCTAATTAACGACGTACGATACTCAATGTTGGCGTTTTTAATGCACTTGCACACACTCTTGAAAGTCACTTTCGGAAAAATTCTCTAAAAATTAAAATTACGCAATCGGTCCATACAATTTTAAATCAGAAACATATATTAACTAAGCAAATAATATAATTCGTATTGAAATGAATTCCTTTTTGTAGGTCCAGTTGGGCAGTCCATCGTATGGAGAAGTTCTGCGAGGTGATATTATTTCCAAAATTGGAGAGTACGACGCTCGAGATTTACGTCACTCGGACGCACAAATGCTCTTCCGCACAGCAGGAAATGACATAAGAATAGTAGTTCAAAGGTAAATAAATATTTAAATTTAGGTTTGTTCCCTTACAATAATGCATTCGACTACTACATTACATTAGTCAAACTTCGTTTACATCTACCCAACTTTTGCATAGGGGAACGAAGTTTGACTAATGCATTCGAATGCGTTTTCGTAAATATAATAATTATTATAACTCCTTTAATTAGGGACAGCAAAATCGCATACACACAGGGTATAAGTAATGAATCCTCAAGGTGCTCCTCGGCTATTCCACCCGTTAGTCCCGTACCTCATAGGTAAAATCGAAATTTATTTCATCGAATGTACAAAAGGAAATAAAGTTTGTTATTTTTTCTAGAGGTCCATCACCATTTTTGCCGGGACCTGGCCAATATGACAGAGCAATGCATTCACCTCTGAACACTCTGCCACATACAGTATTTCCGAATTTGAATGAATCCGGCGGCTATGTTGCACCATATCGTCCAGACTCTCATGCATCACAAAGTTTTAGCCCGATGCCAACCAGAGATCATCAACAGGATGTGGAAGAAGAACAAGCTGCCATTGTAAACCAAGTGAGTATTCATAAAAGAATGGCTGTTTGCATGTATAGAAAATAATGTTGCATACTTTTTAATGCAAACGCGTTATTTTGCTCCTAAAATTATGTTAGTCCAAAAAATCCATTGGATATTGGCCAAAACTATACCACAAAATTGTATCCGTTCGGTTATGGTGATGACGTTTGTGATTTATTAACAGTTTTATTTAGAACAAATTACCTACTCTCATCGATAAATCATTGTCATTCCACTTAATATTTGAACTTAGTTTCGAGGATAATAATTCATTGGTTCGTTTCTTATGAACAGGAATTGAGAGCTTTTGCTTTTATATTCATATTTCTTTTAGTTTGAACAGAACACAAGGATAGTTCTTTGACGTTGGGTAAAAAGGTCTTATGTCAAAAAATTTATTTTGGGTTTTGCATTGGGTTTAACTAATGTTTTTTATATTTCGTTTGGTATTAACGACTTAAGTCTAGCGCACAACTTCTTCCCATCGTAATAATTTAGTCTTTAGGCCATAAGTCAGACTAAACTAACTAAGTTAAGACTAAATTAAACTAATTTTAATTTGGTTTTACGAAAAACTGCAGTTTCTGACTTAAGACCTTTTTGCCTAACGTCAAAGAGTTATTATTTTGTATATTTATACTCTCAACTGATTTCGAAACATGGCTTAAACAGTTGCGCGGATGTCTGTCAAAAAACAGTTGGCTTGAAAGCTTTCTTCGATTTTCGGTTCTCTCATATTTGTTAAAACAGGTATAGCCAATATAAATTACAACTTTTCTACATTCCACGTGTTTCATAAATGTTTTCGAATGTTTTCGTCTAAGAATTGGATACAACAGATCTCATGCTTATCTAAAATGTTCTGTCAATTTAACAGATTCACTGCCACGTCATTCAAACATGAATGTCACTCATGTTTCCGTGGGAACAACGTCATTTGTATTTTTTTAATAAAACGGTTACATCCAAAATCAACAATTTTCAATTTTTACCTTACCTTCAGAAATGTTTCCAAATTTGGTTTAGTGGCGAATGTATTAAAAAGTTTTTCAACACCTGAAATTACAACGAAATATCTGAAGTTTCTTGGCTCTGTTCTTTTTTTAGTAATTCTTCTTTTTTACATCCGTATACACAGCTTATTGGGCACTTTCAAACACCTAGTTATCTTAAGTCGAATAGATTAGACTGGACTAAATATACCCTAAAAGAAAAAACTAAATTAGACGGTAACGTCACTTTTCCTATGTCAGCCAGATATGCGAACTGTCAACAGTCATGAATTTCTTGAACGTCCCATTATTTTCCAAAACTTGTCATAAAAGTTGATTAACTGTTCGTTGTTTGTGGATGTCAAATGTCATTTCAACGTAAATCTGTTGATGTAGAAAAACTTGTGTTCTTTTCAGGCTGCATAACTCATGTGATATTGGCTTACTTCGCGCAATATTAAGCAACGTTAACAGTAAAATTTATAAAAATTTAATATTCATGGAGGAGCAAAAATTTCATACAGAAATGTTTAAATTAATATGTAGTCAACATTATGATGTTTTTATATAATTATGTTGTTATTGCTTTAAATAAAACTAACAATAATTGAAGCCTTTAAGGTATGCAGTTTTTATGCGTATGTGTGTTTTGTTAAAAAAAATAATATGATTTTCAAACAAACATACCTGTTGATAAAATTGAGGCCACGCAGTTAATCTAAGAGGAATAATTAAAAATGCTTACGATTCCACGTTGTTACAAAAAAGGCAAGTTTTATTGTATCTTAAATATGACAGAAAGAAAACGAAAGAGTTCAGTGCTTAAGGCGAGTTCACAAAAATAAATCTTAGGAAGTGTTTACATTCAATAAATTATTCCTAACAATACCTAATTTATGCAAACCAAAATCATTATTACCTGCGATAGTTTCGTTTTCTTCTCACATTAGATATTAATAAGTTTGTTTGTAAACAGCAATCTGACCAGAGTTTTGGTATGGTTTGGTAGAGAATGACGATGTTTTTAGTAAAAAAAAAACTTATTTTTTCGACTCTTTGCCCATTCCGTATGTTTTCAAAATGTTTCAGAAAAAAAAAATATACAATTTTTTTCAAATATTTTAATTTTGATGGCCTCGCATTTAGAAAAAAATGTGTAGGTACCTATATTCAAATAGCAGTCTACGATGCTGTCATTTAAGATAGTTATAAATAATCTCCATCCTTTGCTTGTGTTCGTCCTAAAGTACCTATATAAAAGGAGATTGAAAAAAGAAACAAAATGTCTGTTAAATAATTTGTACTAAGTTCGCACAGTGGTCGAAAATCGACCACACATTTTTTTATTATCATCATATAAATAAAACTGGTGTGAAATTTGGAATGGAATCTATATTTGAGAGAAGCGTTTATGTAGTCTAACTCCTTAAAAATATATGATAGATTATATTTCAATGGATAGTTTCTTACGTCAATCTAAATTGACATAAGTCGTCTTTTTTTGTTTAATACAGAACATAGTTTGAACTGACATAAAGTTTAAGTCAACACATTTCAGCTGGCATACACCAATAAGACGTAATTGCTGTCGTGTTTTTAGTGGATCATTTTTACACAGCCTTTTATTAATACGAGTATATGCTCAACGTCCTCGAGCTCTATTCAGGTACTACCTACTACGTACTCTAGTCTGAACGAGAAAATAGAAAAAAGGCTTCACAAACGCCAAACAGTTTATACCTCCTTGGAGAAATGGAAAGAATATGCTATAAAATTCATTCATTGAATAACCCCCGTATTAACAAACATTGTGTAAAAGTTATCAACTTGTTACTCAGAAGTTATAAATATTTATGGTTAAATGATCTCCGTTGTTTGCTTAAGAAAATAAATATATTCAGATCCCACTATAAAGTTTTATAGGATTTATTTTGGATTTCTTTCATAGAAATATTTTTGTCCAATTGAGATGCTATAAATTTTAGAACATATTATTAAAAACAAATAAAACAACTTACAACACAATTAAAAGACAAAGCGCCCTACTGATGGATGCCACAGATTAATCTAAAATTATCGAAAAGCAATAGTCCCCAAACGAAAGTGGCTTTTATTTTGAGTTACAAAAGAAGAAGAAACTTTATTGAAAGATAAACGTTTAGAATAGAGTGCTGCCAAATTACGTATTTACTAAACCACTTACAATAACAAATTTTAGTTTCGACTTTAAATTTACGGAAGCTCACAATTGCAAAAATTGTATGAAAAATATAGCCACTGTAAATGGCACTAAAAATGTTTATTGGTAAGGCACAAAGTGTGTGGAAATGAAAAGAGTCTTATACATCCATCGATCTGTTAGTTGATGTTCTACTTCAATATATAGGTACATATTTACAAAAGTACGAATTGTTAAATATTTGAGAGTGTATTTGAAGTTATTTTAAAAAAAAAAGTACAAAGAAATTTTCTACACAAAAATGACTAGGTACATACACAAGAAATAGTGAAACGATTTTATATTTTCAACTTCCAGTCGTACGCGTACATACATAATAATTTGCCCCATTTGAATGCTCCATATATTCAATGATAAATTGGTAATCCAATTTAATAGTAAGTAGCATATTTATAGCTGACCAGTCAACACACTGTTTATTAATTGGCAATACCTATTTTCCCCAAAATATTCGGTCAAGGGCGGCCAAAGCATAAATACTAATAAGCGGTTGACCTAAGCATGAGCACTGTCATTTATCGCGTTGAAAATCAAGGACAAGCATAATATTATCTCGCACATTCACCAAACACACAAAAATAAAATCAAGGTGTTTTATATTTACTTTAGAAACAGCGCACGGCAGACATCCTAACGATACACAACGGCCTCTATAATATGAAAGACGTTGAGCGGCGCCGCACTGCAGTGCCCTCTACTAAAGATTCCACACCTCTGCTGAGTTGTTTTTGTTACTTTTTGGAAAACAGCGTTTTCGACGCAACCAACAACACATTCTAAATGTTTACCTTGCTTAGAGCTTAGTTAACCTTGATACATGATTATTTCCGTTTCCAAATATTTAACAGATTGTATTATAGACACATTTGTTAGCATCTTTTCCACTGACAAGGCTCTTTGGACTTAAGGGCATTTTCAAAAACGAAGTTCATGCTTCATACTATACCCATCAAATCGACTTTGCACTTCGTTTCGTTCTATTTTCAGTTTGAATTCTATTAAATTCTTCGTCAAAATCACAAAATGGTCTTTTGGTTTCTCAGTGGAGGATTTTGCACATTTTATGTATTTACAATTCATTTTCCAAAATACATACTGACACTCAGATCAGCGAAGAAAATTTGATTTTCCTCTCAACTCAAATGTATGGGTCATACAAGTATATAAAGAACTCAGCTATAGGACATATATATCTATGAGCATATACTACTAAAATTCAATAATGATTTCGCTATTAGTGTAGGTTGTTGGAAGGTGATATGTTCCAACACCCCCTCCTTGGCCTCCCTCAACGCCTATATTCAGTAATAAAAACAGAACATTTTTTCAAATATACATAGAAAAGCGAATTTTTTTTTGGTTCCCGAACAACGAGCAAAACATTTTGTGATTCGATTTAATATTCAGTTGCTTTCGGAAAATTGTATATTTAACATCATCTTCAGTGAATAATTCCACACGATCTCGAAGTGAAATTTCTTAGCCAGCATTAGCAGCGAGAATTTCAAAAAAAAAACGATTACATTTGCAGGTTCTTTTCATTTAATTTATTACTTTATAGTGTATTGTTTAATTTTTTTTGGACTTTTACAAAACACTGAACCAGTTCTTCTTTTTAAAAGCCGTGCTTTCAAAGTGATAATAATTTTTTTTGTAATTTTTTTTTCGAAAGGACGTTTTCTGGTCAAAAATAAAAATTAAAACAAATTAAAAATGGAATATGTACAATTCAAAAACGGTACCCCACACTACTATAGAGATGTTCCAGACTTCAACGAAGCCATCCAGTATCAAGTAAGGATCAACCTACTTATTAACTGAACAAAAATATTAAAAAAAAAAAAAAAGAAAAAAATTGACAGTGAGTCCTGAATTATTTCGAACGAGAACAAATTTAATTGAAAAAATGTTTATATAACATTTATATAACACCTCTCGTTAATGTGTTTGAGCAAACAGTAGTACAGTGGAATTTTTGTGGTTGTAAACATTTTCGAAAAATGGATACGAGAATGTTCCTTCAGCTATAATCTATCTATATGAAATATGACTAACGGTTCCCGCATTTGTTCGGACAACAGTGCTATTTAAAATTCCCTGCGCATGTCCAAGTATTGTGATACCTAATAAGTTTACGTTAAATTTTCGTTTATTTTATTTTTATTGGCAACCATGATGATGGTCGAAAATGAAGGAAAATATAGATCTCTGGATAGAGAGAGGATATAATATCGCGTTGGTTTGCCAAAAAAGAGTGCTCATAGATACCATAATGGTTGTTGATTTATGAATAGCAGATTTCAATGCTAACAGGCTGAAACCATGACAAGGGGTTAATTATAAAATATATTGGTGAAAAAGCTCAGCGAATCGATCGTTTCAATTTCAAATGAAAAGTTCACTTAGCGCGTCACTTTGTCACGACGTTCAGAGTGAAGGATTATTATAATGTATATTTTTGCAACGTCATACAAAATCAAAAGACAAGAGTTAGGCATCGAAAATGATTGGGATGATGTCAAGTTAGCATGGCAGTGACATTTTGTTCATAATAAGGATAGATTAAATAGGAAGTCAATAACACTTTCAGTTATTGCTGTAGAGTATTTATTATGCTTAAGGTGTCGCTAGCTTTTACATAGATAGATAGAGGAAACCTCGAGGAAACCTTCACAGCTTAAATTATTGTGAATTTATTGCAACCATAACCGCAAAAAAAAATTCAACCAAATTCACGCTGATTTAAGGTGTCATCCATATGAAATGAAAGGCCAGACGCCAGCTTGGAGTCACCTTTGCTCTTCCATTAATAGGATCTTTTATCTCAACATTCGCACGTTCAGTATGTTTTTCCTTCGCATAGCTAAAGCTCGGATGTCGAAATAAGAATCATAAATTTAGCGAAATCATTAATGAAATAAATGTTAAATAAGTATTTTTTTTTTAAATATGCAATTGGTAATTTTTAAAAAGGCGGAAAAACAATTTTTCAATTAGGTACACAATTCTCTCAAATTTATGTTTGTTACTAGGTACTTCAACACTTATTTCGTTTAAAACATTCCTCGTATTTTGAAAATTTGTAATAAGTCGAAATCGTGCCCACAGAAGTTATTCCTTCTTGACAATTAGTCGAACAAAAAAACCTTCATAATTCTTTCGCGATAGTATTATGAGTATTTAAACATTTTTATAGTTTTAGTGGGCAAGGTGGTTCTGTCTGAGACTTAACTACAACAAATAGTAATAATTTTATATACCTACATATATCTAAATGTGTACGTGCAAGCGAACTGAGCCCACCAAAAACTGTAGATCCACACGAATTCAAATTCGGTCGCAATTGATAACAGTGGTGCAGCAGGATCTGCACATGAAAACCCATGAATGGAAATCACAAAATGTACATCCAAATCCTTATGTTAAACACCCACCACCAAATGACCTTCGTAGAAATTCACTTGTTATCTAAGTATGTACGAACAAAGTGAAAACTATTTTCAGCATCGATATGCCCAAAATAGAATGCAAAGAAACGCCATCTCTATTCTAGCTAGTCAGCCCTATCGAAGCAATAATTATATTATTTTCTTTTTATTTCTTGGCCAAATGAGACTTATTCCGTTTCCCCTTGCCACCAACGTCCGGCGCGTGGATAACAATTGTTTATTTTAAAAGCGATGACGGCCTACAGCTGCAGAACTCCGAAGAATAAAAAAAAAACAATTAATTATACCACCAGTCGGACGTAGCGTGGGTCCGCCGTCATCCATCCATCCGATCCAAAGCAAATGTTAATGTTTCCTAGAGAGACGAATAAAAATAGCCGATCATACTGCGATGGACTGCTAGATCTGAAAACTGAAATATTTTCGAAAAACACAAAAAACGCTCATGAAATTTGCTTGTCTATGCGAAATGTAAAAAAAAACTTTATTTGTCCTCTAATTATCGTCCTAAACATGACGTATCATCTAAAATCGAAGCTATGAGTTGTTTGTCTTGTAGCGCTGCGTTCACTTCCTCTTCGTCCCATTGCAGCTGCACTTTGTTGAGGCGAGGCTCTTTGCGGCGGATGACTCTGATTATTCCCCGTGTTTCGATGAGCGCTGCACAGCCAACAAATTCTGCCTGATCCACAGCATGGATGTTTCGTTTCGAGCACACTCGCCTGTATACATCGTGTAAACGACCAATCGTTATGTCCTTATTCTTCTCTTTTCGCAGCATCAGCATCAGGCAGCAGAGAATAATCTTTTGTTGAAGGGGAAACGATTCTTCAATGTCATCGTTAAGATTCTGCGAGGCACCATAAACTTTGTTGAGGACGCTTATTACCTGAGTAACCTGAACCGGTTTCTGCTCTGGTTCTGGATCAGAGTTGATGCCGAATTCAGTGAGATTGAGTGATCCACCAATCTTTTTCTGTTGCTCAGCGATTTCGACTACACGCCGTCCGATATCGAGAGCACGCCTAACATCGCCACTGATAGCCGAAACCTTGGCTGCTAGTAGTTGAATGGTGACCGGTGGGAATATGTCCAACACCCCAGCTTCTTCCAGTCGCGACTTAAAAATGTCCACTATCTGCTGCTTGTTGTAGGGCGAGAAGTGCATGAGACGAGGCTTCAGCTCGCACTTTGAATTCAGTCTCATCAACATGCGATCGGTCAGGTCGAGGCTGTTAGCTATGCCGATAAGGATAAGCTTGGAGTTCGCTATTGCTGGCCACTCGAAGATTGTATACAGTACAGATTGCTTTTGCCCACACAGTTGGTCAATTTCGTCCAGAACCATCAGTATCATCTTGTGATTGCCACTCAGATGCTTGTGAACAGCCGCCTGGTGATCCTTTTCAGTTCTTCCACTCACCTTGAGGTTCAACTCGGCACAGATCTTCTTGTAAATGCTGCCGATTGTAGAAATCGATGTACAGTTAATGTAGACTTTTACAAACTTCTTTGCGAACTCCTCAGACTTTAGCAGCTTCGAGAGACAAGCAGTTTTTCCAGTTCCAGGTTGCCCAGATACGTACAAGCTGCCGGATTTGCCATCTTCCAAATGTTCAAGGAGAAATTCTCGCAACTCGTCAAGTTCCTTCTCGCGACCGGGCAAAAAGTTCGTCTCAGCACTGTTAAGCACACGTCGTGCATTCTGGAATTTGTTCCTCTTTGATTCCTTAATTCTAATCGCTTCTTCTTCTGTTTTCTTCAACTCGTTATCGTCACTTTCCCTTCCATCAATACTGAGCCGGTCAATAAGTCTTGATGGACTAATCATATCATCTTTGGGTAGTCGGCGAATTCTACTTTGTTTTGGTGGTGATACATCCAATATTTTTGGTCCATCTGAAGAAGATTCACTGTCAGATTCTATTACCTTTCTTTTGGATTCACGTTTCTTTCTCGATTTAGGTGTTCTTGTGGCCGAATTCATATCACGATTTTCGATTTCTTCGTCGTCTGTATCGATGATGTTGTTTGTTCTCCACTTGTGAGCCGAGCTGGTTGGTGTTTTGCTTACACTACTCAGTCTTGTTGATCTGCGAATTGTGGACATTTTAATTGAAAGTAATATTTATAAATATTTGCTAAAAGCAAGTAATCGGTACATCGGTAGATTTTTTTTTTTTTTTATTGAGTTTTAAGCGCGAAACAGCTGGCAACTTGCCTTGGAATCGATTCTCGTTTGTTGGCGAAGCATATGATTTTGACAGAAATAATTAGTGCATGTAGGTAATGTAGAGCGGTGCGTGTTCAAATTAAAAGTTAAGCAGTACACACATTACCCATTTGTTAGCTGGCGAATATTTCTGTAAAAGTTGGGTTTAATAAGTACGATTTGGCTTTTCAGATATTGATCTGAGCTCTTAGATTTCCGCTGTTAAGTGGAAAATGAAATTCATATTTTTTTGGTTCTTGTATGTATTGCGCCACAAGAAAATATTTTTTTACTTGCACTGGAATTCAATTGATTTTCGCTCATTTATAATGACGCATTTAAAAAAGCAAGACTTCGACCGAAAAAAAAAAATTCGTAACGGCCATTGACATTGGTGTTAGTGAAAGTATGTGTAGATCTGAGAAAAAATCGAGATTTCTCAGAAATACTTTAGATCAAAAGATTGCTTGATGCTTGGTTGATTGATCTCGATAAAAAAAAATTGATTATTTTGCCAAATCGAAAACAACATATAATTTCCTTTATTCTTATAGTAAATCCCTAACAAAACAAAATGTCAAACAGTTAAGTTAAGTTAGAAATTTGTTAATTATTTCCTGAAAAATAATCAATAATTTGCATTTTATATAGCATCATAGTGTGAAACGACTGACATAAGGCGTTTTTCTTTTTTAGTTCAGAGCACAACCTGAACTGTTATACAAAAAGTTTGTGTTTCTTTTTCAGCTCAGATACTTCAGAGCTCGAATTTGTGTTTCTTTTTTCGTTCAGAGCGTGATCAGAGCGCGCTCTATGAGCTCAGAATTAATTGACTGAGCAGGCTGAGTAAAATGCTGATTACACATATACATTCACACTTCCAGTCCTATTTGAGAGAAAAGAAAAACAGGAAAAACAGAAAATCATCAGAACGATCTGAGCACGCTCAGTTCAGAGCGCGCTCATATAGCTCGAGCTCAGTTCAGTGCTCAGCTCTGAACTAAAAAAGAAAAACGCCTATAATGTCTTTTACCTATTGCGGATAGACTTTATTGCAAATTTATCGATTAACATTCGATAACATGTTCTTTATAAAGGTAAATTCTTGTAGGTACTACAAAATTGTAGCGACTCTTTACAGTTACTTTGGATTAAAGTAATTGTATGTTTTGTATTGAGCAACAATTAAAGTAACGTACTGTCAAAACTCAAAGGACAATATTGGATACTGAATACAGCAGAAACATTTTTCTGTACTCTAAAAAGTAAAGGCTCGTCAAAAAGCAATATAAATTGATGTAACAGAATATTCAGGGAAAAAGTAAACATTTCCAATAAATACAATTAAATCTAATGGTTAATATGTTAACAGGATACATGGGTTGCGAGTTGAGTTGAGATTAGTCTTCATGAAATAAGTTTTTACAAATTCAGTTTACTGTGAAATCCATTTTTGATTTGTTCGGCAGAAGAAAAAAACTAAACAAATTTATATTTTTAAATGTCTATGGCCAACTGTTTGAAGGTTGCTCGGAATTGAGAGATAAATTTAGATAAAAATAAGTAGTTAGCTAAAGGTCCATACACAACCCTAGGCATAAATTCGTACATCCATCAGAGATAGCAGAGACAAATTTTCGAGAGCTACCACTGTGAAGGACAAACCTTAAGATGCGATGTATTTTTTTTTCTTCAGTTGAATTTGAGCTCTGTATCAGTAAGCGGTAATACATTTATACAAAAGTCTTTCTACATTTAACAGTAGAAATACAAAACAAATAATTGAATGCAGCTCAAATACGTACTTACCTACGAATAACTAAATCTACTTATTTTCTTTCTGTCCATAAGTAAATGGATAAAGTATAATTAAAAATTTCTACTTGTATAATTATATTTATAATCCAACCCGACGAAAACAACCAAACAACGCCCGTAAAATTCCGCAGAATAAAGCAAAAGTCTCCCAGCAAACTATACTAGATACTTCCATTAATTCCAAAGTTTCAACTGAGTGAAAAAAGTAAATTTTTCCCTGAACATATTTGAGGATTCAAATTACGTAAACATCTAAAAATAGCTGCAACCCTCGGTAAATTATTTTGGAAATTACTTTCTCGTACAGACTTTTTTATTAAATTACTTAACTAATAGCATGTACACAAAATATTCAAATTAATGCGTACATTATTAAAATTGCCAAATTTTTAAATTAATTTCGATTTATTGGCACATGCAACAATGTCTTTTGAATTTGATACGAAATACCGAGATTTTTTCTTATGACACAGAGTAAGATCATCTATTTTAAGATTATAAATAGAGGGTGGGGCGAATGAGCAAACAAATTTTAATTTATATTTAGAAAGCTTTGCCAAAACCGAGAATACAACAACTAGATAAACTGAATAATTTTGTTTGTCGTCTGTTCTAGTCCAAGGTTGAACATAATATATTTATATGCTTTTATATATATATAACCAAATACACACGACATACAAAATCAAAATTGTTTGTTCTAAAAATGATTTGATTTCCTTTTTCTTTATAGCCATACCGAACAACTCCACTGGTTCTGCCCGGTGCCAAAGTAAAGAAGGATGCTCCATCAACAGACTCTTACTTGAGACACTACCCAAATCCAGCTGTACGTGCTGCACCTGGTCATGATTATAATGATGTCTTGATGAAACAACGCGTTGCCGACACAATGTTGCACAAAGTTGTAGGCCAAGAAGCCGACACTGGAAGGGTGCGTAGGTAAATAAGCAATTGCAGAACAATTTTTTCACAAAAAATGTGTTGTACTTTTGAAGGTCTATCACAAACAATTCAACTCACCAATTGGCTTGTACTCAGATACCAATATTGAAAACACAATCAGACAAACCGTTCCGTAAGTGTTAATATTTTTTTTTTTTTACATAACCGATTTAAAAGCTTATAAATTAAAAAAAAAAATCAATAAATTCAAATCAACTAGATTAGTATAATGTTTAAGCTTAAGCTTTATACATTAATTGTATGGCTATTATGAGCTTGAGCTTAGGTAGCCGTTTTTTAGCTTACAAAATTAATATTAATGGTTTCGGTATTTAAACAAGCGCTAGAAAAAATGAAAATAAAATAAAAATCTCAAACACCAATAGAGAACTATTAATGACAATGTAAACTTTTTTTCGTTTCTTTTTTTAAATATATACATATTCTTCTTTAAAAATATTAATAATTGTATGACAGAGCAAGGAGTAGTCCTTTACATCGTCCCTTGCCATCAAAGCTTGACCGGTAAAAATAATAAAATATAACATTTTTTTTTATTTTTGCTTTTTCGTTTAGTTTTTATTTTATTTATAATTTTTTTTTCTTGTTTCATGAGTAGATCTCTTGTTATTAAAAAACATCAAAAGCACCAACTATTAGAACAGTTTTTCTTTTGTATTTTTTTTTTTAGTTTAAATCACAATTTTTCTCGAGCACTATTTATTAGAAATCTTCAAATTAATAATCATTCTCATAGAATATTGGCTTCATAGCTGTGGCTCTTGTCGATTGGAATGCTTATCAATTTTCAATGAAATCATACAACACACGAATCTATTTTATATAAATGCACACTATATCTCCAAGCAAAATATAGACATTATACTTAATAAACACACACAAAGACACATTTTGTCACATAGCATGTTTCACTTGTTAAAATGTCAAAAAACAAACCTTCCAAATCCCCAGAAATGTTATCCATTTAGTGTGTTTGTTTGTAACCTCTTGATGTGCCTTAGTTGTCGTAAGAATGTTTGTAACGGTTGTCATATTTATATTTTAGTTTGATCAGAAGGGTTGGGCTATTGAATAAGATGCTAACGTACAAACGTCAAGTCAATATATTTAAATATTTGAAAGAGATTTAGCTTGCTTTAGAACTATATTCCGCATTGAATATTTTTGGGAAGAATGGAAGGACCTTCAAGATCAAGTAGAGTTCGAACGGCTGCATTAAGATTTTTTTTTAGAACAGTTATTGTGTTGAATGTTTGTCAGACGTAGGGATCAAACCTCTAACGCCTTACTCAGTAATTTTTGTTAAGAGTCCAACGAAAATAATGCGTTGATAAAGAAAGTAATTGTGTTTTTTTAAATTGAATCCAAATTATCGCCACCAGTTTTACATATTCGGATGAACAAGCTTGTTTCTTTCACAGCCATCAGCACATTTTTGGTTGAGAAGTCAAACAAATATATCCTTAAATAAGGCGTTTTTCTTTTTTAGTTCAGAGCTGAGCACTGAACTGAGCTCGAGCTATATGAGCGCGCTCTGAACTGAGCGTGCTCAGATCGTTCTGATGATTTTCCGTTTTTCCTGTTTTTCTTTTCTCTCAAATATGACTGGAAGTGTGAATGTATATGTGTAATCAGCATTTTACTCAGCCTGCTCAGTCAATTAATTCTGAGCTCATAGAGCGCGCTCTGATCACGCTCTGAACGAAAAAAGAAACACAAATTCGAGCTCTGATGTATCTGAGCTAAAAAAGAAACACAAACTTTTTGTATAACAGTTCAGGTTGTGCTCTGAACTAAAAAAGAAAAACGCCTATAGTAAAGTACTCCACCTAAAACATTTTTAAGTATAACACTTTTTACTCGATGCGATCGGGGTTGAAGTCAGTGATGACACATTTCAGCGAAACTACCGTACCGACTTGATTTGTCATAGAACCGAGATTGACCGAAATGTTCATGAGTATGTCCTATTTTCAGGGTTGTACAGTACTTAAACTTCAAACTTATTTACTGAACGGTTGGTTAGTAGTTACTGATTTAGAGGATACTTTTATGTTTGCTTTTACATTTTCCGTCATCTTTTAAACGAACGCCGTTTTCAAACTTATGAAAAGAAAGAACCACCTGATCAATCTAAAACCCTTGATGTTGTAAATGCTGCGTACTTGTTTAGGCTTTTGTTGCTCCTTGTGAGAAGACACACGTTTTCATCATTTATTTCTGACAAACCTACCTGTCAAAAGTTTGTATTATATATATTCGTATTTGTGCAAAATGTGTTATTACATAATTGTCAGCGCACTTTAAAATTGCTTGGACGCATCTCCAATCCCACAGACAATTTAATATTTGGAAAGGAACATTTAAACTTTTCTCATAAAGCTTAAAAGGGAACACTTTAGCGATAGCAAATTGCATAATAGTCGTCATTATTTTATTGTTTTATAGAAAATAGACAAAACAAAACATAAGAAAAAAAAAAAAAAAAAAAAAAAAATAACACAAACTAATCTAGGGGAAGAATTCGTTGTTACCTATTAATTTACGAAAACAAAATTTCTAGAAGTAGTTAAGTATAATAAAGAACATTGCTGCACAATTAATATTAGAATTTTCATCGATCTATCTTTCCTGGAACAAAAACATAAAATCCTGGAGCAACAAAAACAAAAACAACTACAAGAACAAGAACAACGACTTCAACGTCAACGGCAACAACGCTTCCACCACCACTGAAACAAAACAATGGACAATCAATTTCTTAATCTAAAACATAAATAACTGAAAACTACGATATTTTCCCTATACAACATCCCTTAAACAATAAAATAACAAGCACTTGATAACACCAAAACCCCCCGCCCCCGTAAAAACTTAGAATATTAATATTTATACTAGCGTTTTGTTAATTTACTTTAATCTAAAAAGTAATATAAAACACAAGAGAAAAAAATCCAAAAGACATGGATTCAAGGCTTAAATGCGATGCGCGTTTGGCTTACAACATAATTTACTATAGCATTATTATGCTTTAACTAAGTCGTGTATCTTAAGAATTTTGTTAGTATATTTAATTAAGTTTTTATTTTTAGCTAACAGATCTATGCCCAAAAACGTAATAATTGTGATCGAGTTTTATTTATTAATTTATAATATAAATGTGATAAGAAGTTCCTATGTACATAAACAATTTTAAATTTTAACAAACACCTTTTTAGCACAAATTCAAAAAGAGCATTACAAAAAAAACGTATCATTAGACTACAAAACCAAATTCGCACTCGTTTATTTTTTTCTCACACTCTCAGTCATTGTGTAACATTTGTTTGTGACATTTTTACATTAATTTTTTTTTTATTTGAAACCTAAACCAAATTCTAACATATTGTGCACATTGTTTTTCTCTCTCTTTACTTTTTTGTTGACCATTTATGAAAACTGAAACAAAATTAAAAACAAAAAAAAATATATAAAATAAAATATTTAAAATTGATCCTTCTAACTACAACAAAACATCAATGACAACTATTTTGTCAAATAAACAACCGACATGAATGGCAAATGCAATGGACTACAATTGCTGAAAAATGAAAATTCTTCGAAAATCGAATTGAATACTTCGAATTCGAATACGATAAAAAATATACGAACACAAAACACAAAAATGACAGTTACAAGCCAACGGTTGTATTTGATCCGTCGAAGAGTGAAACTTACAGAGCAATCCAAGAGGAAGGTTATGGATATGGCGATAGAGTGCCGGAATTAGCGCATCCAGTGCAACCAAAGGTGTTCCATCCCAATAGATTGGTTCCGGGAAAGGTAAGATCGATGTGCCTAAATGTCGTTACACACGTAGTCAAACAATCAAAATTTGAAATAAAAAAAAAACCTGAATTCGATATCCTTGTCATATTATTTTGACGTATAGTTGCACCTATTTTGTATATATATAGTATCATGTGTTAAATTGTCCCGCAATGCATTGTTGTGTCTTTTTTGAATATATATTGTCATTGTCATATAAGTAGCGCACGAAACATTAATAGCGAAAACTAATATGTACATGCGATTCTTTTCATTTTTTTTTTTTTTCGAAAATTATATTTTTGTCTCGAGATCATTATTAATTTATATATGATTTGCTTGTATTTTAGAAACCACCTTCCTCACCACACCCAGCGCCAGTTCCAAGTGCCTCGCCGTACCATGTAAGTATATGCGATGCATTTTCAAATAACACTGAAATAATTTACCACAATGTCATAATTTGGTAAAAGTTGAACGTAAGCAAGGTTAAGCTGTCAACAAATGATATGTAGCTCTAATTTAATATCAGTCACAAGATATTGAGCAAAAATTTGTTTGAAAAACACTTTCTGACTTTTTGTGGCGGTCCATTCCATTCCATTCCTATTTGGTTAAAACTCGCTTGTTCAGTGGTGACATCTTGCGTTGTTTTCAAAACATGTAAAAAGTGCACGCCACTGTAAAAGTGTAAATAATTTACTTTTATTTAATTATATATATATTATAATTATACCTCGCACCAACAAATTAATTATTTTCCTCATTATGATACCTTGATTGACTTTTATTTTCATATCTATTTCACTATTCACATTTTCAGGTGGTAAGCACACACGATGATGCAATCCGCCAGAGTGGATCATTCAATCGCTTGATGTACAGCGTTCTAGGAACAACTGATTACTAAATTAAATTCAATTTAATTAATTACAACTAACAAATTGAAAACAATATTAAAAAAAACAAAAAAAAAATATATATATATATATAATAACAACGAATTTCTATACAGTGGAGTAAATAATAAATGTTTTATCACAATAACTGATGTGTTGAAGTCCGGAAGTTTAATAAAACAATTCAATTCGAAAAAAGGAACAACATCTTCTTTTTAATGAAAACAAACAATACGAACTTTATGTAAAATTTTTATTTTATTTTTTAATCGAAACGCAGAGAAGTAATATCTATTTTTTTATAATTTATATTTCATAAAATGTATAATTTAAAAGAAACAAAACATACAAGTCCATTTATAATAATTAATAATTTGAGAAAAATAAAGCTTTATTTATATTTTATTGTTAAATTATGTAGGTTTTATTTTACTTTGTTATAAAATATGTGACACGGAAAATGGGTGAAATCTAGTCAGAAAAGAAACAAATAATTGAGCTAAATTTGCGAAAAGTCAGTGGATAAAGTAAATACATACTATATATAAACTGCACTTTTTTTTTTGTTCAAGTCATATTGTAACCATTCTCTTACACTGTTTTAAACATAGTAATTGTGTATCTTAGAGTTTCAATAAAATTTAACTAAAACAACTCTCAAATGTGTCGGTTTACTTATTACATTCAGATGTTTTTTCGGAGAAAAACTAAAAACACTTTCGGCATTACCAACATAATCAACTTGTATGGTAGCTTACGCAAAGACCAAAGACTCTAAAATCTCTGTACCAATAAACAAAATTGCCAGAATAGGTATCGCAATCACAAATTTGTATAAATCTAAGCACAAAATGGAAAAATATAACATTTTTGTATAAATTTCATATAACACATAAAAAATTATATTTCTGTGCAAGGTGCAAACTTGTGTTCCTTTCGTAAGCCGGGAAAGCTAAATTCTGCCCAAAAGGAGTTGAAGCTAAAGCGTAGTACGGAGTTCTTCCGAAACGAAATATTCTATACAAAAGTGACACAACGAAATCATGAACGAACAATTTCGCTCTCCTTTTCGTTTTGCAGTACGCAGCTGCTGCAAAATGATGGCGGAAAAGTGGGTAGTTGTAGCTTGTAGTGTAGAAGATTGCTTGGTATAATTCTCCACTCTCTTTTCGCACACGTTTATTGTCCGGGACATTAATTGCTTGCGAAAACTTGGCATTTGTGCTGCAGTGCTGCCAACTTACATAAAAGGGGGGAGCCAAATTAAGAAATTTTGAAGCCGAAAATATGAAAATTAAAACTGCACATGTTTTGGTAATATTAAATTAAAAAAAAACACAAACTCCTAATTGAGTGACGTTTATTAGTTTCCATTTTGCAGTGTTAACAAAAAAAAAAAAAAAAAAACGCAAATGTAAACGAGTTTTTATATTAAACTACTTCGAAATGGGTTAATATAAATGTTTGAAAATCAATTGCAATGAATTTCCGATGCAAGTGAAAAATATGTTATTTTGAGGCCAACTCACAAAAGAAACCAAATTCGGACTTGTAACTGTTAAGAAAGTTTTAGTTATACGAAAAGAGTACGTTCGCAATAGAATTATAAATTTCTAAGGATCCTAAAAATCGCCAAACCTTAAATAAAGTGAGCAGCGTGAATTAGTAGGTAAGATAAATCCGAAATGACAATTTTAAGGAGCCAAATTGGAAATAAATAGCCATTGCTGGTAACACTGCTACTTGTGTATCAGCTGATGGAAATCTACACAAATTATTTTCCGCTGCCTTTTCGCAGACGTTTCGCTGTCCATTTGGAGACCACCGGAAAATTTCGTTTCGGAAGAACTCCGTACTACGCTTAACCACATGTACCACAGTAGCCTTTCCCTAAAGAGAAATATTTCGTTCAACGCATTATTGATTAAATGAAATGATTAATGAAATGGTTAATGAAAAAGTTAATGAAGTGATTAATGAAGTTTTCATTATGAAAGTAACCATTGACCTTGATTTAAAAAAAAATTGTCGCACTATGAGTTTAGTTAGTTAGTTTAATTGACTATTTATTTCATAAAAAAAAGAGATTGTTTACAATTTTGGATTCATAGTCTATATGGTTTGGCTTAAGGCCGTCTACCAGATTGACAATATAAGTTTTCTGTTCCAATAACTTTGTATATATAAGTTCAACAAATTTCAAGATGTTTGTATAATTAGAAGTTCTCATCCATGATCCGTTGTCTGTAGTGTAGTGCGCTGGTTAAGTAGTTGTATAATGGTTTCCAGCCTCGGTTACCATTTAATGAAATCAGGAGTTTATTGGCGAACCAATCTTTGATATTAGTGTTTGGTTATTTTATTAGCAAGGCTGTTTGATTTGGAGCAAGTTGTGGCTAAATTGTACGAACTCACTGGGGCCAAGTATAGATAATAATATTAACCATTGTGACCTACAAAATATTTAAGGTGAAGTTTAAACATTTTTAAGCAAGGCCCACTGTTACAACCGCCCTGAAAAATATAATCGAATTCTTAATAATCTTTTTTAATCATTACACTAAATATTTCCTATTTCAAAATGGGTAATTTTATATGAGAAAACGGACACTAAATATGATTATTAGTATCGCGCATAGTCATTGTTGTCAATTGCCAAGCAATAAATTGATGGTAGAATTTACCAATTGCGATTTTGGTAACCGTTTTGAGCAATTGTGACTGCTGTGAATTAAATACATTATTTTTTGTAATTGTCATCAACTCGCACAAGACTCACCGTTGAAAGATGTTTCTGCTTCGCACTAACTCTGTCGCTCTGGGGAAATTTACTATGAATGTGATTGACAGTCACCACCGCGTATTTAAAGTGATTGTTGGCCAAATAAGACCAAATGTCTTTATTATAAAATATAAATGTTTTAAAAATCTCTTATTCGTAATAGCCTGGCGCACCTGTGCACCTTATTTTTAAACGAAAAAGTGCCAACATCAAGGTTAAGTTGGAAATAAAAAAAAAAAAACAACTCATTCTGTTTATTTGTAATTTTATTTTAAATCTACAAATTTTTATAATTTATTTATTAAACTAAATTGACACACATTCAAAAAGTAAAAAACAAAATCGGCATCATCCCAAAAAGTTTGTCAGACTAAATTTTCGCATATTTTAAGTTTTAGGCTCAAAGGACTCGTTATCCATCAAACCCGAATTAACCGTCCCCTCCCCGCGTATATACCTATTACTGTTGATATTGATGGAATTGTTGTGGTTGGTACTGTTGCGCCTTTGTGTACTCTTGCTGTTTAAGTCCACCCTGGGGTTGACGCAGCAGCTGTTGTGGCGCTGGTGTTGGAACTTTTACAACAATATCTGTTGGCTCTCGGATAACTTCAGCCTTGAAACCTTCTTTGGGATCAGCTGTGTACTTCACTGTACGAATGAAACCATCCGAGTCGACAACTGAGTAGGAGCCCTTGATCACCGATCCATCGCGGACTTCTTTGCGATTCTGATAATTGGTGAATTCGTCATCCTTAACATCGAATCCGAATTGGTAGTTGGATGCGTTGGGCTGAAAAATATAAATAAAAAAATGGACGATCAAAACCAGTTAACAACATACAAGTATTTGAACCAAATCAACAAATGATCGATAGACCGGTTAAAGTCCTCTATCAACACGAAGGTGGCAGCGAACGAAAACGAATGTGTGCAATGGCAACGTAAACTGCACGTCTTGTACTGGTTTCAAGTGAAAGTAAATCAGATCAAATTTTGCTTCTCTTTGCCGGACCGTAAAGACTCGAATTGTTATGCAACCGAATACCGAATACGCATTACGAATTTGAAAATATCCTATAGTCGTGCAGATACGTGATTGGTGTTGCTTGAAAGACACACCACCTGGAAGGAGCTCGAGTTACGAAGACTGCGCCACTTTCTATTAACAATCATCAAAGTGTTTGAAGAACTCTCGACATACACAGTCATTGTGCTTGTGCATCGAATGCGCACACGGATTGAAGCCAGTCACTCTGGCAGAAGGTCAAACGTATCGCATCGGGGCAACTTCAATTGCGAATGCACTTTTAAAAAGGGTGCGACGAGTCTTGAGGGCGGTCTCGACTGTCTGCTGGCAAAAAGTAGGCTAAGGCTGTTCTTTGGGTTCGGCTCGCGCCTCTAGCCAACCCGAGAGTGAGAGGAAGGAAAAGTGAATCGAACGTTGATTGCGGTTTGCTTTTCTCGTATTTCTTGTCTTGTTGCTACCTATGGGAACGTTGTGCAATTTTGCGTCTCGCCCAAATAAGGTATACGAAAAATGTGGACCGTAAGCCGCAACCGCCATCAGACAGTTGCAATTGAACTCCACTTTCATAATTAATGCGATCGGTTTGCGTTTACGCACGTTTCCTACGCGCACAAGATCGTTGTGCAACAACTTGTGCTTTGGGTGCACGATTAAGTTCAACAAACTCGTTATTGGCACAGCTTTGGAGTGGAGGGAATTTTATGGAAATTGTTGTGGTTTGATATATAGATCACTTGCTTTCAAGTATCGAAATGCGTTAATTGTGCGTGCAACATATAGCTATTTGGAAAGGGTGTGGTCTTTGATCAACTTTGAGACCCTGCATAGATGTGAAAGATCTCTTAGTCGATCTTGTATACTTTTAGAAAGAGAAACTGTCTTCCGGCTATGCAAATCTGCCATTCTGTTTGCGCCTCTCAACTATCATCGTCAGGTTTATTAACCTTGCGCTTTCTTTAATCGTTCGGCTCCTATTCGTGTGTGCGAATGAAAATTTAAATTTCCGGAAGGAAACTCTTCAACCATCCATCCATAAATTGTTTTCTTATAGTTTTCCCAATGAGGAGTATTCGATTTGTCGCTGCGCGGCCCGAAGTATACGTGGTTACATTGCGCGCTTGCGCGTGAATCAAGTTAATGGCCTTTGATTGGAATAGCTGGGGAAATAAAAAAACAGCCATTAAATACCATGCACCGGAGTGGAGGACTTTTAGCTCATTTTGTTTGCCGATTCCATTTTCATGTCAGTTTCTTCTTTATGTAGCAAGATTTTGCGATTGGACTTAAACTTCATTGCGATTGTTGCCAATTTGAAATGGTTAACCGATTGACGGCGGGGGATTGAGTTGTATTCACAACTTTTAACAATGTGATCGATGGCTTTTGCTCAAGCAAACGTATATCTGAAGATCTAAATACATTGGGCTTACGAAATGCAGCGAATTATTGTGAGATTATGGCCATTGTTGAATTGATTAACAAATTGTCGAAACTGTGTCGGAAATTTATGTCGAATTACAAACGATTGAACGCAAGTTTCTAAACGGGGGCAAATTTGACACAATATTGCTGTAGACTGGCCAGGAACTTCATTTCCATTCATTGATATAGATACTGCTCTCATGTTTCTTTTTATGGTACGTAAGAGAAGCGGTTTGATGATGAGTTTTTTTTTTGTTGCACAAAAGCGACATAATCTCAGAATTGTGAGGATGTCAATTCGACATACGAAAACTTTTTTTTTTTGTGGTGAAATGACCGTAAGTTTAACAGAAGTTCCACAACATTCAACAAAATCTTGGAAAAATGTGCAGTGACTAACTTTGACTTTGACATTTAAGAAGAAGAACATTTGTCTAGCTTTGCTATAAATATTAAACTTGCCAGAAATTATACCTAAGCAAATTTAATGAAGTGATATTCAGAATGCGTTGACTTTTTAGATGAACATTTTACAACGATTTTTGGGCCTGAATATCGAATGCGATTTTGCCGAGTTTTGCCATAATTTTAGTTTTCGAAAATTTTTAAATCAAGTGAAAAGTATTCTCACCTTCAAGACGAGCAATTGATACCTTTTTTTGAGCCTAACGGAGAACAGTATAACATTGGATTCTAGAAAGACCACAACGACAATGGCAAGACAACATAATTTTCAAAATGTCACTCAGCAAACAATTGATGGAACTTGCCCAGAAACGAAACGATTGATACGAAACTTGTACGTTAGGTTATAAGTTGACAGCCAATAAAGTTACAAACAAACACCAAAGTTGTCATGTTTTTATAAAATATAATATATATAAAATCGTTCCTATAAAAACGCCATACTAAATAAATTCCAAGACCCTCGATTTTCTGTCAAATGCATTAGTTAAACTTTAACTCATCTTCTGTAGTAAATGGTGTTCTGGTGAAAATGGACAAAAATTAAAATATAAAATTGCCAATGCAAACAATTTGTTCAGAGAAGATCTGTCAAAGTTGAAATAATAATTCAAATAGGTAGGCAACTTTTGGGTTTCCTATAAACGTGCAAAATGAAAAGCTCAAACATTTTGTAAGACGATTTCAATTTAGTGGCAAGGTAGGTAAACGATGACAGCATTTTAAGTGACAACTTTTAAATTAGCCATAAAATGTCAAAAAGATGTTGTGCTACAAATCTAATTGCAACTAATATTGATTTGAAGTTTATATGAAATAATTCCCAACCACCTAAATAAAATGTTAATAAATTTATGGAAAATCTCTGTATAAGTATTAAGTATATTTATAGCAATGTTATGAAACGAAATTTCTTGCGGACATGCACTATTAACTACCAGCGAACTGTAAGCACATGAAAACTGTGAGCGTGCTAAAAAATTTATGATTATTGCTATAAAATCAGCTTCCGTAAAAATGCCGGAAGCATGCTCTTCCGTGAAATTGTTGCGATTTCTAAACGCTTAACAAACGGTGGCATCTTAAAAGTTGAAACTTCCCATAAAACTCAACACACATATCTATCACCCAGTGTTACCTTCCAGACGCTTAACAGGCATCTTGACTCCTTTTTGAACCCCTGGACTTATCTTTTTGGAAATCAGTAAAAGTGGAGTTTTTTTTTTCTTTTTTGAAAATGTAAGACGTTTTTGCTATAATTCATAATGAGTTAAATTTGTTCAAATCTTTTTGCGCACATCTTTTTGTATTCAAATAATATTTATGCATTTTATCCACGACTTTGTGCAGAAGGTCCTACATTCAATGTCTGAGTAAAGTTACAGTTAACACATTGGAATAAATGATTTGATATTTTTCGTAGTTTATGTAACATAATTTTATTTTACTTTAGATTTGGAGAGAATTTTTTTCTCTTTTTACCTGAATTTGAATTATAATTACATCTCTTTCATCAATATAAGTGCGTGTAAAGTATAACAAAGAAAAGAAAATATTAAGAAGGACTCTTTTTTGGACTCTTTCTGAAAATCTTCAGAGGTAACACTGCTACCACTTTTGCTAAAAATTGCATGCAACAACTCACACATGTTCAATTAAAACTTACATCTTCGTATTCGTCTTCCTCTTGCTGCTGTTGTTGCTTCAGCTTACTGGCTGGCGATTGGTATTGTATCGCCTGTGGACGTGGACGAGGTGCTGGAGTTGCCTGCTGTTGCCTATACACAACTTGTTGAGGTTGTTGATACTGAACCTGATAATGATAAGTTAACCGAAAAGGTCGTTTTCATTACATAACATGGCTCATGCTTAGTTCATGTGCGGGGAAACTTGCCTGTTGCTGTTGCGGCTGTTGTTGCTGATGTAAATAATCCCTTACCGAAGGCGCTACATAGCCCTGCGAATTACGTTGCTGTTGTTGTTGTTGTTGCTGCTGTTGCTGTGCCCGTATCTAATGAGAATACACATTCCCGCATGAATATATCAACCCCTATTTCTTCATATATACCATACCTGTTCCTGTACGTTATCCTTTACTCTGATTTGCTGTCCACTGCTGCTCACATACTGTTGCTGATGTTGTTGTTGTTCGGGATTTTGTTCAAAAATAGGCGTGGCATCGCCGTTACCACCGGATGCTTGCGCGGATAACTGTTGGTAGTATTGACGCAGGTACGCAGGATCAACTCCTTGCTGAGCTGTTACACTGACCCCCAATAGGGCACCGAACACCACAATAACCGTTTGAAAGGAACGCATTTTGGCAAAACACAATATTTTTCTACACTCAGTCGCACTAACTTTGGGGTTACAATCGTTACAATCGTTACAATCACTTGTCGATCACCGGAGAACAAATTTGAATTAAAAATCCACAACTCTTAAGCCCAACCACTACCGAATATGTGTCCCGACTAAAGCCACTCAGATGCGATCTGCAGCTTAAGCATTGGCCTTTTATATGAGGGTTTCAATCGATTTGGCGAAGCTCCCCAGTTGGTGTATCAGACCCAAGTGGTGGTAATCGTACCCAATGGGTAGGGGGTACCAAACCTACAAGTTGTTGTACACTTTCGTTCGGCTGCACGATACCATTGCCAGTCAATTGCTCCAACTGACATGACGTCAGTTGAGCAGAGGAATTTTAGTTCCTCTGGTGTTGGTGCGAGTTCCCCTCGCAGCTGGACTTTTAACTTTCCTTGGATTGTACGTGTTCTATAGACAACAAAAAATAGACCACCAATGTACTGCCAATGCAAGTTCTTAACTGATTAGTGGAAGTTTGCTGAGTTTAGAAGACAATGGGATTAAATTGGAACGCTCGATGGTTACGCCATTGGGGTTTTTTTCTTTATTATTATTTTGCTACCTTATATAATTTAGGTTCGCGACGTGTGTCCGCGAGTAGTACCTACTTTTTCCTCTTACGTATTGCGTTAACGTGACTCGTTAAATATTCGGTTACTGTTTGAACTCATTTGGTTGTTGTGAAAAGTTTAGTTGCATTACGTGCATAGGTACAGAGCGTACGTATACCATCAGGTGAAAGGCCAACAATTCTTTTGATAAGGGAACACTGCACGGAAGGATTAATTTACAGTATTGTGAGGTGCGTTCAGCTTCTTAAGTAATGTGGAACACAATTGTAAAAAAAAAAATGTTTTCAGCTACTTAAAATTAAAAGCGCACACTTATGGACTCAAGTTTCAAGTTAGTTGGGTTGGCTTTCAGAGTGAGGATACAAAATTGGGTCGAATGTTGGTTGAGCTATACTTACAACCAACTGGCTGTAAGGGGAAATCGAATATTTTACGTTTAGATGCGGTTTTACACCATTTGTAGGTATTTGTCTGCGAAATGCCAACCACTGCTATGGGATTTTGATGATGGATTGCAAGTTGTGCTTGCGAATGGTTTTGCAAAGGGCTGGAACCTTTAACATGGTATAATGGGCAACCCAAAAGTGTAGTTATGTGGATTTTAAACTGCAGTGTCTGTCATTAACTGGGTGGGATAAAATTGCAGTCAAGTTTTGCGATGTTGATGTCAATGCAAAGTTCAGAATTAATTCCAGCTAAAGACAAAATACAGTGGTTATGCCGATTTGGGCCTTTTTTGATTGGCTGCCATATTCATTTGACTGTCACTTACTTGTTAGTTAAAGTACTCGAAAAATATCGGTTTAACGTATCATGTGTGTACAGGTTATTGCAGTTTAAGAAGATGGGTGACTAGGTACATAATAATACAACTGCACCTGTTTCTTTTTAAGATGCAGCCACTGTCGCGCAAGATTTTGACAGTCGGTCACTCGGTCTACTAAATTCCTTATGAATGAATGGAAGTAATTTCTTTAATAATAACAAGGGCAACAAATTGTGGTCGGAAAATGACCACTTTTAAATTATTTTAGCGCGAGTTAAGTATCCATAGCAAAACATATTGAGAAAAAAGATAACATTATTTGTATTCAATGATATCTTTAGTCTCTAGTACAGTCTTGCACACAACGCTACAATGATAACATATGTAAAAGAGATAATATCGTTTGTATACAATGTTGGAATATTATCTCTTCTTCATTATCAAGCAAGACGATTGTACGCTTGGGTCTCCTTGTAGATAGATAAGAAAAGTATATAAATACGACTGTATGATGAATTTATCAACAGTCTTATTGTAACTACATAGTAGCCTTAAGCTCCTTTTAGAATTAGTAAAAAGTATTTCAATAATAAAGGACATAGTTCCAAATAAATATTGTTTAATTTTAAAAGTAAGAAACAAGTGTTTTAATTGGCGATCCTGCCAGGAGGTTAAATATACTTTTTAACTTCAATCGAGCGGACCTCGGGAACAAGTAGTGAAATCTAGTATAAACAGAACACTCGCGTTACCGGTTACAAGAATTACCTAGCATAGCAGGTACAAATATAGCTTCTTCGTACGAAGCAGCAAAGCAATTCAGTGAAAGTGTATATGTGGAGAAAAAAAACACACAAATTCGACGACAACAGACACGAGTTCAAAATGGAACAACTCGCAGTATTAATGGCAAGATTAGAAGCTTTAGAAACCAGGAGCAACACAGTAACACAAACCCTAGAGCACACACGCACAGAGAATGCAAGGTTAGCAGCAATAATAACTAACCAAAATCAAATAAACACTAATTTAGAAACAAAACTAAATGAAGTAAAATCTGGATTAGGCATAGTACCAAACATACCTGTGCTAGAGGAAATAAGAACCACATATACAGATGGTAGTGAAATACAGTTAGACGCATTTAAAAGCCTACCTATTTTCAACGGCGATCAATCAAATTATCGGTCGTGGCGCGAAGAAGCATCCAGATTAATGGACAGCATTAAAAACTTCAAAACACACAGTAAGTACGCAGCAGCATTGACTATAGTGAAAAGTAAAATACAGGGTGCAGCCGCGAATGTGTTAACTAATTATAACACAATTTTTAATTTTGAGGCGATACGTAACAGATTAGATTATACGTACTCTAATCAAGAACCTCTATACGTGCTACAAGACATGATGAAAGCCATCACGCAAAAAAGAAGCACACTGTCTGAATACCACGACGAGATAAATAAAAATCTCAATTTAATAATATCAAAAATCACTATGTCAGGTGATCCGCCGAATATAATCGACAGACTAATTAAAAATGCTAACGACGACGCAGTTCGTATATTCATTGATGGTATGAGTGACAACTTTACAAGAGGATCATTATATTCAGCTACAATAAATGATCTAGAACACGCATTCGCAATTGCTCGCAGAATAGAACATGATAATGTGCACAGGCATTTACATCTCACTCAGGATAAGCACCACAAAAATATGCCACATGAACGCAGAAACGAAAGAAGACCAAATTATTCGAGCCAAACAACGAATTATCAACCCCAGAAGCAATACGATAATATGCAGCAACACAATCAAGGACCACAGCCGATGGAGATAAACTCGAGACAAATTGTACATGCACAGCGACAAAATTGGAATCAATACAAACCCGATGTATATAATCCACCAGCGAAACGTGAACACAGCGGGAGTTTCAACACACACAACAGACCGCAACGATCTTATCAGCAGAACTTCAAGCAGCAGAGAGTAAATAACTCCCGACAACAACGCAGAGACGATGTCAGCAGTACATATGCAGAAGCAGATGAAACGGAATGTATGGTAAATAATAACATAAGAATAGATCATTTAAACTAGTAGACGGGTTGCCCTGCTTAAATTTAACTAGTACTATTTCTAAGAAAATTTATAAAATTCTTATTGATACTGGTGCAACCCATAATTACATTAATAGAAAATGCGATTCTAGCAAAAAAATTAAAATTAAACCTATAAAAATAAAAACAATGCATGGTTATTCTATGGTAGATACAAAGAAAGTAGTTAGGATATTAAAGAAAAATATAACATTTTTTGAATTAGAGGATATTCAGTCTTTTGATATGATATTAGGATATGAAGGACTTAAAGTTCTAAACGCGGAAATAAATTTCAGTAATATGACTCTAACTACCATAAGCAGTGTCGAATCTATTCAGAAAATTAATTACATAATTGGGGAAAATAATATTTATAAAGCAGACATAGATAGACTGATGAAGATTAATAACAGCATAGGACCGTTACCCTTTACAGATACTATAGAAGCAAGCATTAGGACGACCAATGATAATCCGGTTTATGTTAAACAATATCCATATCCCATAGCAGATAACGAATTCGTAAACAAAGAAATACAGAAACTCTTACATGACGATATAATAGAAAAAAGCCATAGTCCTTATAACAGTCCCATATGGACAGTACCTAAAAAAGGTTTGGACGAAAAAGGAAAACCAAAACGGCGCATGGTTGTTGATTTCCAAAAACTTAACGCTCACACTGTAACAGACAGATACCCCATTCCGGATGTCAACATGACAATTCAAAATTTAGGTAAAGCCAAGTACTTTACAACATTAGATTTGGAGTCAGGTTTCCACCAAATTAAAATCAAAACAGATGATAAAGAAAAAACAGCTTTTGCTATAAATGGCGCAAAATATCATTTTAAACGAATGCCTTTCGGGCTCAAAAATGCACCAAGCATATTTCAGAGATGCGTGGACGACATTTTGAGAGACTTTGTAGGTAAATTCGTACACGTTTACATTGATGACGTATTGATATATTCTTCATCTGAGGAAGAACATATACAGCACATAAGTCAAGTATTCGACGTACTCAATAAAGCCACATTAAAAATATCTGATGAGAAAAGTAAGTTTTTTCAAGAAGAAGTAGAATACTTAGGTCACATAATCAGACATGGTAGAATCACTACGAACCCTGAGAAAATAGTAGCTATAGAAAATTTTCCAGTCCCACAAACGGTAAAGGATTTGAGAGGATTTTTAGGTCTTACAGGTTACTATCGTAAGTTTATAAAAGGATACGCAAGCATAGCCAAGCCCCTGACATTATATTTACGAGGAGATAACGGTAAAGTAAACAAAAAACAAAGTAAAAATATTAAGTTAAATCTGAATGATTCAGCATTAGAAGCGATTAGAATTTTAAAAAATTATTTGAAAGAACAAGTCGAACTTTTTCAACCGGATTATAGTAAACCATTCGAGCTTACTACTGATGCATCCAACATAGCTATTGGAGCCGTACTAAGTCAGAATAAGCAACCTATACACTTCTTGTCAAGAACACTGAGTAAGACAGAAGAGAACTATAGCACAAACGAGAAAGAGCTATTAGCGATCATATGGTCCTTACAAAAACTCAGAAACTACATATATGGTATAGCAGACTTAACCATATATACCGATCACCAGAGCCTTATATATTCTGTATCAGAAAAAAATCCCAACACAAAGCTGAAACGTTGGAAGGGAATCATTGAAGACTTTGGAGCAAAATTAGTTTATAAACCAGGAAACCTAAATCTTGTAGCTGACGCATTATCAAGTCAACGCATAAATACTTCTACCATAGAAACAGCACATTCAGCTGAAAGTTCTTCTAATGATATAATAAAAACTGTGAATCAGCCTTTTAATGCATACACTGCACAGTTCGAACTTATTGAAGATATAACAAATAATATCGAAACACAAATCTATTTTAGTAACAAAATAAGACTCATAATAAAGTTTAAGGACAAAGACTCTTTACTAAGGCAGATGAAAGAAGTTATACAACCCCAAAAGATTGTAGCTTTGCATACGAAATTTGAAAACATATACAAATATGGTGAAAACATAAAAAAAGAATTCCCACTAGTAAGATTTATATTCACACCAAGAAAACTTCAAGACGTGACAAATTTGGAGGAACAACTAAAACTTGTAAGGGTAACTCACGAAAGAGCACACCGAGGGTTACGTAACAATATACAAGAAATCTCAGAGAAATATTACTGGCCCGATCTAAATAAACAAGCAAAGAGTTTCAACAGAAAATGCATAGCATGTCTATTTGGAAAATATGAAAGAAAACCTATCAGAGAACCTCTGAATAATTCAGAAATACCAACACATGTGGGAACACACATTCATATGGACATATACTTCAACGACAAGTATACTTTCCTTGTAACAGTAGATAAGTATTCTAAATATACAATCCTTCGGGAAATCGAAACTCGAAACAGACTGTACGACGTTATGGAAGAGGTCTTATCTAATTATTTCCCAAAATGTGAACGACTCATGACAGATAACGAGAAGGGATTCAAAACAGAAATGGTGAACCAAATGTGTTTGAAATACAACATAACTAAAGTAGAAACTCCAGTATACAGATCGACAGCGAACGGTCAGGTAGAACGTGTAAACGGTACAATAACTGAACTGTCTAGAATATTCACAATTCAGAATAAAACAAGACTTATCGAAGAAATATTTAGAACAGTGCGTGAATTAAATAATTCTATACACTCAGTTACCGGTTTGAAACCTAGAGACATTTTCTTTAATCAAAATAAATATAGCAATAGTGAAATTATAATAAATAAACTAAACTCAGCATCCAAAAAAGTGATCGAACGTCTAAATAAAGGAACTCGACACAGAGAGTATAAAAAAGGAGATAAGATAATGGTAAGAATCACAGGTCTTAGAAAGAAATCTAACGCCAGATACATAACAAGAATAGTAGAAGAAGATAAAGGAGACACTGTAATCTCTAAAGAAGGAATAAAAATTCACAAGGATAACATAAAGAATTATCATTTTTCAGATGACGAAAATATTAATATTCCTAACATTACTAGGAATTGTACAGAGTCAAGAAGGGCAAGGAAACGTTCAAATAACTGAGTTACTAAACAAGAAGTTTATACTTACGCAAACAGATGACGTGTATTTATTCAAAGAACAAACTTATTTGTTACATGCCACCAACCTGACTTCGATATTTCAACCTTACGTAAATATCGTAACTAGTAAATATCAACCTACACAAGAAGAAAAAATTTGGTTAAGTAAAATTAAGAATTTAGCAGACCAATTACAAGAACATACTAGGCATACTAGATCAATTAACTTTTTAGGAACAGCTTTCAAATATGTGTTTGGTAATCCTGACCATTATGACTTAGTTAACATAGAAACGAGTATAAATAATCTCATAGAAAACAATAATAAACAAAAAACTATAAATTCTAGATTTGAACAAATTTTGCAACAATTCGAAGGTCAGAGCCTTAAAGAACATTTAGTAATAGAACAAGTGTACGAACAATTATTATTATTGACCAGAACAATTAATGCAGCAAAAAATAATGAATATTTATCAGAAAGCCTAGACTTAGATGACATTAAAAATATTATTCAACATGAAATAATTCAAGTACCCATAATAAATATACTTGAGTACTCTAAAATATTATTAGCTAGAACTGATGAATTCTTCATCACAATATATAAATATCCAGTTCTAATTAAATCATGTAAATTGTATAAAGTAACACCTTTAAATTCAAAACATGGAAAAATCATTACAGATAAAACAATTGCCTTATGTAACCAAACTTATTTAAGAACAAGAAATTGTCAAAATCATCTAAGTAAAAACATTTGTGAAATTAACTTTGAAGAAGAAAATTGTCTTATTCCACTTTTAAAGAATATAACTTCAAAATGCAACATTAAACAAGAATACGATTACGACTTAGAAATTGAATCCGGTGTTATGTTATTAAGCGGTAAGCATAAGTTAAATAATCAAACAATTAATGGTATAAACTTAGTTACTTATGAAAATACTATAAATCTAGACGATAAAATATACAAAAACATGCATAAGCAAATTAAAGAAGTTATATTAAGAAATCATAATTCAGAGTCTTACATCGACCAAATAATTAAAGAAGATACAATGTACAAATTCGATAACATAGATACTTTAAAAAAACTAATTATTCCTTTTGAAGAAAAACCGATATTATCAACTATATACACAATTGTAACACTGATTGTTATTCTAGCATTTACGTACGTAATGATAAAAACTATACAATGTATAACAGATCGTCAAAAACAAAAAAAGATTGACGCATATAACAAAACTTATGAAAGAGAAATGTTAAAAATAGCGTCGAAAAATCGGGACGATTTCGTTTAACAAGGGGGGGAGTTAAGTATCCATAGCAAAACATATTGAGAAAAAAGATAACATTATTTGTATTCAATGATATCTTTAGTCTCTAGTACAGTCTTGCACACAACGCTACAATGATAACATATGTAAAAGAGATAATATCGTTTGTATACAATGTTGGAATATTATCTCTTCTTCATTATCAAGCAAGACGATTGTACGCTTGGGTCTCCTTGTAGATAGATAAGAAAAGTATATAAATACGACTGTATGATGAATTTATCAACAGTCTTATTGTAACTACATAGTAGCCTTAAGCTCCTTTTAGAATTAGTAAAAAGTATTTCAATAATAAAGGACATAGTTCCAAATAAATATTGTTTAATTTTAAAAGTAAGAAACAAGTGTTTTAATTCGCGCGACAATGTCGGTATTAGTATGTTGTGGACATAAAAACCACTTTATCGTTATAACCTGGTATTAAATTTAAAACCACCAAAAACACCTCTCAGCATCTCTCACATGTGTCATTTCTACTGCAAATTTCCAATTTTTAATTTTCTTTTTTTAAGATTTTTAAAGAAAAAAATGTTCCCAGGACATTTTTGAAGATCTCGAAGTGTTTAAAGATGTTGGGCTTTTCAGAAAAAAAAAGAACAATATAAGGCCCTAGCAAATCCTTTTGAAGAGTTTGATAAGTGATAAGAGAAAGGGCCGATCTAATAATCACCGATGGCGCATACGGTTTACGCCATTATGACGAGGCGTTAAAGGATTATAAGCGAAGGGCACACTGTTTCGGTTACCCGGCGCTTATCCAAAGACATATCGTCCAATTAGTTATCCCCAGTCTCCTCCTTTCAAGGAGTTGTCTGAGGATTACAGGCGAAGGGAAGACTGTTTCGGTCACCCTTCCCCTATATCCGAGGATAAACTGACCCGTAGAACGTATGAAATTTACAGATACCCCCCCCCCATTCCCTTAACTCATGTGGTTTCTCAAACTGTCAATTCTTGGGTGTGCTTGACAAAAATGTGCTTCGCGCCTGCTCTATAAAGTTGGTACCTACTAGTTGTTGGTAGGTTAAAAAGCGTTGTAATGTAGTTGTAATGAACTAAATACTTAGGCACCGGTTTCGAATTTAGAGTAGGTACTGTTAGTTAATATCTACTATTGTTTCTTATATGTGTTACCATAGTAAAATGTTATCTTACTCTTAAACATTATTTTTAGAACCTTTTTAGATTCTTTGACATCTGTCGCTGTTACAAAAATTACCCCAATACATTGGATTGTTTGTCGTAATCTCACTTTTTCTTCTCTTTTTTCTTTTTTTCTGAATTGTTCTTTTTGATAAACAAATTAATCCTAAAATTGCATTGTATACAGTATACCTATAGGTCCACGAGATAGAGTCCGCCACGAATGAAGCAGTCGTGAGAATCAAGAATTGGCTAGCGACTGCAGGGCTAGAACTAGCTGACCACAAGACCGAGGATGTCTTGATAACAAGCCGAAAGACTGTGGAATATGCGAATTTCCGTGTTGGGAACCAAACTACTAGGTCAAAGGACTGATTAATGTACCTCGGAGTAATGCTCGACAACAGGTTAAGCTTTAAAACTCACATCCATTATGCCAGCAAGAGGGCGTCACAGATGCAAGCAGCCCTTTCCCGGATTATGCCAAACATCGGTGGCCCTGGATATGCCAGAAGGATTCTGTTGTCTAGAGTGGTTAGCTCAATACTTCTGTACGCTGCACCGGTATGGGCAGGGGCTCTTACAACGAAGGAAACAACAAGGAATCTCTCGTCAGTATACAGGCTCTGCGTAATAAGAACAATAAGCGGATTCCGAACAATTTCGGACGAAGCAGCCTGTGTTATTGCGGGAATGATTCCCATCGACATTCTCGCTAACGAAATGCAAAGGATCTACCTTAGGCGAACTATCAACCGGCAAGAGGCCGTTACCAGTAGGATAAAGGAAGAAGAAAGGGCAACATCTATAGCACTGTGGCAAAAGACGGAAAAAGGCAGATGGACCCACAAACTGATCCCCATCATTGAGATCTGGATTAAGAGAGCACGCGGGGGCTGCAACTACCACATTACGCAGTTCCTATCCGGGCATAGCGGCTACCGAAAATATCTTTACAGATTCGGTCACGATAGCTCGCCTTTTTGCCCCGAATGCCCAGGAGACGAAGAAGATACGGAGCACGTAATGTTCCACTGTAGGCGCTTTTCAGGAGGAAGAGCGAACTTACCTATTCCGCAGCTTCTTATAAACCACATATTGAGGTCAGAAGACGACTGGTTGGAGACATGTTCATTTATAACGAGTGTACAAAACGAGCTGAGAAGAGCCGAAAGACTAAGAAGAGTCGAAGTGGCAGACGCAAATGATTTAGCATGAGTTGCTAACGAGCCCCGCGAAGTAATACCTAACGGCAGTTCCGCGGGGAGAGTGGTAGAAGAGTACACAGGGGTGTGGTTTAGTACGTAAGGCGCGTGGCACTGGAGAAACATATCCCGCGAATCGTGCATACCATAAACAAATCATACTGAGACCCCCAACTCACAATCCTCTTGCCGCTGGCCCCCTCAATTTTTGCCAGGTATCCGCCATTTTGTTGTCCTATCCGTGTACGCCAATTCCTATCCGTTTTGATTTGCCCACAGTGAAATGTAAAAAGATTAGGTGCGAATGTGTTGGTTGAGAGGATTTTTGACATTTGTCAATACGAATTTCTATGCAACAATACTAGCGCACCTAAACTTTTTGGGAGCGTAAAATTTAGCTTGTAGGCAAATAACTGTTAATCGGTCGAAGTTGGGGGTCTCAGTATTGTCTCTGGTGCATACCAGCTAGTACGGACTACTGGTATCTATGAAGATAACACAATACACATCCTTTGGACGCAACAAAAAAAAAAAAAAAACCTATAGGTTATAATCTTCAATCGATTTAATTAGGTTTAAAAAGTAGGTACATTAATAAAATGTCACTTTACTTTCTTTTACAGTTTGGCAAGGATATTGGCCAGATATGAATAAATTTAAAATTGTAATTTCAATTACTATCTGTGAATGCGTGTTGTCAAAAAAAAAAAAAAAAAAAAAAAAAACATGTTCCTACGTCCAATTTACGAAAATATTTTGTAGGCAGCCGACTTCCCACTGGAAAGTTATATATTTAATTCCATTGTCTTTGATATTGCCACGTTCCATGATTGACTGCTAGTCGTAACGTCTAGCATATTCATATTTTTCCAGATATGGGATTTGGATTTACTAACGCTTCTTTTTACTGAACGCCATTTTCCGACGAAAAAATGGAGACGTTCAGGTACCTACCTAGTTCATGTAAAACGTCAACTAGATTAGTCGCACTAGGTATACGAATAGTTCGTCTGAGAGCAAATTCATTTAAATTCGTTTTGTATTCTCGCGGTTTATTTTCTATTTGACACTTTTAAAAATGTTCAGGCAGAATTTTCTTGAATAGATTTGTCGGCTAATGCGAAAAACAGATTAACACAGCAACAGCAACAGCGAATTTAGAATTGGCTCTAACGTTGACGTCGCTGTCGATGTTGCTGTGCTAATGTGTTCAAAGTAATTAAAATACATTGATTCTAAAGGTTCTGTCAAAGTTGCTGTTGCTGTGTTAATCTGTTTCTCGCATATCGCTTCATAAACGTCAAATTGAAAATCTATTCAAGTGACTAATCAAGGCCAATAAAAACTGAAATACATTATGTCATCCAGCTGTCATAGACTTACTAAACGACTTACTCAAACGTCCCCAATATGATTTCGCTTTTTACCCGACAGGACACAGTTTCGCGCGTATCCTATGTACGTTCTTACGTGACGCCCTGTAGCCCAAATGAAGAGTGAGGTGTCATTAAATTGGTATTCTTTCCCGGAGTGTCATAGGCTAAACAACTAATTATAAAAATATAAATAAATAAAAAAAAAAACAAATAAAACAATTTTCACACAAATGTCAGTGAGATCTTTTTTACAGTCAGTCGGGTTTTTTTTTTTTTTTTTTTGACTAATTACTATTGTTATTATTTCACTGTATTCCCTGAATTTTTTATTGGCCAACTCCAAGCTCCATCACTTTCGTTTGCTTTTTCAAATTTGTTTACTATTTTATATTTGATTGACAGCTCAATCTGTCTCTGTGTACCTTTCTTCAATCTAGCAGATTATTTTGTGCTCGACTGAAAAATTTCCCTGAAAGGTAAATTTCACAATTTATGCTAGTGCTTTAGTGCAAATGATAAAACGTCAGTGTTTTTTTTTTCATAATGATGTTTGGCAGGCCGCTAGTCAGATAGTGGCTAATTAAAAGCGGACATTGTTGCGAAATGCTATTCATCGTTAACTGACACTGACATACATTTTTTGGTAAAATATTTGGTCGAGTTAATTTTTGTTCACTTGGCAGAATTTGTAAGCGGTAATTTCATATTGTAAACAGTGAGGTTCTTGAATACATCGCATCTTTTACTGTTGATTATGATTGTTTGGATTGGGCATTAATGTCTGAACACATTGAAACCTAGGTCGAAAAAGCTGAAACACATTCAAACAAATAAACGCAGCATGATAGCTGGAGCTGCAGTCGAAGCCCGGACTTTGAATTGGGCAGTTTTCACATTGTTGCTGATATTTTAATTATTTTATACGCCCTAAGGTAGAAACAAAGCATAAAGTTATTTGGGAGGTTCCAATTGCGACTACGACTGTGTAGTGAATTGTGTGAATAGGTAGTTATTTAGGCCAAGTTTATCTTGGGCTGAGGACTTATAGAGAAAAATCAGTTGCTTTGGGCGAAAATGTTGTTTTTTATTTCTTATCGCGCTAATGATCGTGTGGGAACCTGTTGCGCTAGAATTTTTTTTTGTTATTTTGTTGTCACTTTATATTTTTATTGCTGTTACAATGGGTTAAAATTACTGCCTATTCGTAAATTAAAGCACTTGTCTGACTCTGAAGTGGGTGCCCTCTTCAACACATTCGATTGAATTATGACTGATTGAATTATCAGCGCACCCACCGGTCGTTTGTAGTGATCACACGTTGTTATAGCAATACAAAATGAGTACCAACCCAAATCAATTTGAATTTGAGTCGCGTCCTTTCACTTTTGTCTTGGATTCACTTTAGTTAGACTTTTTCTTGTCAAGGTACCTGCCTATAATTTGTGCCAGTTTCATAACACAATAATAATTCCCATCCATGAGTTTACATTCGGCACGTTTTTTGTCTGTCGTCAACCAAACCACTAACCATCACTCTATTTATCCGAAATGTATTGCTCACCAACCAGTAGCCCGCAACATCGACTCACGCTGATGTTATCCTTCCTCGAGTTTCTTTTTAGCAGCACATTTCTTGCCTAGCCTTCCCCAAAAGGCAATCCTTTAAAATTTCTTCAAATATCTATCCCACAGTTTGTACCATGAGAGTACAACAAACAAAAATTCCTGGTACTCTCAAGACGTCTTCGTGGTCAACACCACCGGTCAAACCGGTTTCCCGGCAATGTACACACAGTGTACACTAACCATCATGGAATATTGCATAAATTAACCAAGTTTAAAGTCCGAGCAATGGGAATAATATTTTATCATGCCCAGCAAAGACACATCCGAAGGACTGCATCCTCTATTATCATTTGCTTTTTCTTCGACTGTGTCTATGGGAAAAAGGGGTGAAAATCAGAGACACATCGCAATGAGGGCTTTATCTGAGATATCCTCATGTGCGTGTCCTTTCTCATAGAACGAACAAAAAAAAACTATTTAAACCGGTTCTGGACATCTCAAATGAATGACCCAGCGACTTGAGGACAATTTCTTTTACAGCTCGAACTGAATGTTGCAACAATCCCTTTTGTCCATAATCGTGTCATCCCTCTTCGGGTGCAATTCCAGTAAAAGCAAAGTCCGGTTTTTGGACAGTCACTCTCCTACTGACATATGCAAATTAATCCACATCCCAATGACCTACAATGCATGTCCTTCAACCCTTCACCGAGCAGTAAGCAGCGACCCTTTTTTCCATGACATTTCTTATAAGGAGACAAGCGAAATATTGCGGACAAGGACATCTTGGGTCATCATTAAAACTGGTTTTCTTAGCGATCTTCGAGGAAATGTGTATGAAATGGGCTTTCATTGTGCAGGATGACCTTTTAGGGGTGGACGGATGGTTTCTCTTTCAAAACCGGACTGGCCAGTTTTCGTGGGAAATTCTCAAGTCAGAGGTCTTCCTTTCGGTTCGCTTATAGCTACAGAAATTCTTGCAATGCGTGTGACCTTATGCACGCATTTTTCGATATTTACACAAGGGTTGAAGAATTGCATAGCTTAATCCTTTCGTCTGTTCGTGTCTCCATTGGAGAGTGGTTTATTATATCAACTTATGACTTACATTACTGCATTTTAGCATGTTACCATAAGATTTGAAGATCCAACAAAGTCACGTACGTCATCGGGTTGCACTCACAGAGCTCCTTGTGCCAGATCCCAGTAATGTTCACCATATCCGCCTTTTCGGTCGGCCCAAATTACCTTAGGAGAAAAAAAAAAAAACACACAAGCGTATCATTAATAAATATATGAAGGTGATTTTCTTTCTTCAGATCTACAAGTCATCTTGGTAATTGATTTATTTGGTCTATTCGACATTATTTACAACGCAATCGCAGTTGCTTATTTGGGCTCATTACCATACACTCGTTACGTAGCACTAGGGCGTTGCTTTTATTAATGATAGTGATAGTGCAAGTGAACGGATATCATGTACCTGGGAACTAAATCAATTTGCATAAAGTAGTTATTCATAATACTTAGACATATTTATAGCAACGTGCGCTGTTGTCTGTCTAGTCAATAAAAAACAAAAAAACGCAACGGGAAGTTTTGCTGAAAAACATTGAACTTATAATCGCATGCAATCATTTCCCACAGGAATGAGACAACAACAAGTAAAAAGAAAGTATACGTCTTGTAGCGAAAAAGAGTATATAAATACCTACCTAAATGAAAGCTGGAAGTTAAGCTGCCTCAATGGAGGTATAGAGCTCTTCGATACGGGTGAAGACACCACGACCACATGAACTAACTTTTAATTGTCACAGTTCGCTAGTTCATTGTTCATCAAAAGGAAAGCAACGTTTAACTAATTTATCTGTCAATCAAGCATTTCTCTCATCTGTCATCTAGTTATGCGATGAAGCCGACAAATGGGCGAAGCAATTTAAGTGGCCTGGGTTTATTCCCTAGGCGTAATTCGTAGTTATAAAAAAGAGGAGAGGCAACTCGTCGAATGAAGCCTGTTAATGGCACTGAACATACCACTGATCAACTATGGTCTTCAATTAATTTGAAGTTGAAACACAAAATCGGTTGTAATCAGACTTGCAACTGTTTGGGTCTTTGGTTCACTACTCAGTGCATCACACACAGTGGCAGAGTTCCATTTGGAATTTATGATTCGATACGAGTACTCCTACCATATATTTTGAGAGATAGAGATCTCAAGTATATACTACTTCAAATTCGAAATTGAATGACACTACTTGAAAACAACTGTCCCTCATAAAAAGGGCTTTAAAGTTATCAAACGTTTACACAACAGTTGGGAAAAACTTGTGTATGCTAACTGACGTCTGCTAGCTAAATAGCAACAGAAATTGTCAGGGTAACCCCCAAAAACAAGCTAGTATATTATTACTCCTCGCTTCCACACTCAGCTTGTGCAAATTTTATCTCATGCTTTAAAATTATAAAACTCAATAGATTGGATAAATTAAATTTTTGTTATGACTAAATAACAAAATACACAGAAACACATTTCAAAAACAATTGTAACTACATGCACCCTGTGCCCCCACCTAAAGAAATGCATATGGCTGGCAAATGGCCGTTTTCTGATTCTGATTAGGATCCATTGGCGTAAAAACTGAAATACGCGCGTAAAAACTAAAATACGCGCGTAGAAACTGAAATACGCACGTAAAAACCGAAATACGCGTGTAAAATTTAAAATACGCACGTAAAAACTAAAATGCGCGCGTAAAAACTAAAATACGCGCGTAAAAACCGAAACACACACGTAAAAACTAAGATACGCGCGTAAAAACTGAAACACGAGCGCAAAAACAGAAATACGCGCGTAAAATTTAAAATACGCGCATAGAAACTGAAACAGGAGCGTATACACTGAAAAAAAAAAGGTACACCATAGTAGTGAAAAAGTTCATCAATGTGATGAAAAAATCAACAATTTTAGTCCAGTGAACTTTTTCATTAGTATGATGAAACCGATTTCGTCAATATGATGTTGTTCATCATTCATCAATTTTGTTCATCAATATTATGAAAAATTCATCAATATGATGAACCCAAATTCCCCTTTAATTTCATAATGTGATGAATGTATTTATCATATAGACAAATTTGTTCATCAATATGATGCACACTTTCTGTGCTGTCAAATTTGTTTTCATGTAGTTGTAAGATTATTCACACAAATTAAAACAGGAAATAAAAATACTGACACCAATATAAATCGTAAAGTTATATCCTTCCCACTTTCATGGGGATGCTAAATTACTTAAACGAGCATAATGTTATGAAAATGGTAATGGTAATATTATGTGAATTTAACTTTTGAATTTCTTCGCATCCGAAAGGAAAATATTCAAACGAAAATCAGTTTTACCACGAAAGTCAATAAAGTGTAGTGGCAAAAACTTACGCGCTCAAGAAATATTGAAGATTTATAAAAATGAATTTTATTTCTGAGTTACTTTTATCACTCCTGGGACATTTTTTTTTTTTTTTTTTTCATAATGGATCCCAATGAGAATCAGAGAACGGCCATTTGCCTGCCATAGAGTCACAGGGTGCTAGTGCATACATTTGTATTTGAAATGTGTTTTTGCGTTTTTTGTTATTTAGTTATAATTTTATTGATCCATTCTGTTGAATTTTATAATGTTGAGGCGTGAGAGAACAATGTACGAGAAAAGCTTGGTTAAATAACAATATTACATTGATTTTGAAAATATTTTTAAAAAGTAAATATTTATTTACATTTATGTGTGTAATGAAATCACAACGTTATAATTATATAGCGAGCTCTTTTTTTACCAAAGGAAAATCGTTGTAGAAAATTCATGATAATTGTAGTTTTATTTTAATGACATACTTATTTAACGTCAAAAATCGACCCTACTGCTAAGTTTCCACCGGAGAATAACTGCGAGGTTTAGAAAAATTTCCGTAAATCCCGCATAAATCTCGGAATTTATCATACGAAAGTAATCTCATAAAAAGGGAGATTAGAAATAAAACAAACTAACTTTTCACAGCTCGATATGTCAAAAGTGAAAAAAAAAAATTAAAGAAAAGACATCAAAAATGGAAAAATGTCTCTCTCTCTCTCTCTCTCTCTCGTGAAATGTCATTTTCTCTCAAATGGACAGAGCCAGAGAGAATACGTCAAGTTAATCTTCTTTTATTTGGTGGAAACACTTCGGGATTAATTGTAAACCTCTTGTACTTAATCTTGGTATTTGTGTTCGGTGGAAACGTAGCTTAACCTACCTTTTAGAAGTATGTATTCTAAAACACGTACAACAACATTTTTCGATATTTACGTTTTACTTTTTACAAATGAAAAAGCTATATCAAGATATCGGAAAAATAAGCCCCTTTGAAAATTAGATAGTCTTACTCATGATTTAGCTTTTAAAACGTCGCTATGAACATTTAGAGCAAACAATTTATGCCGAAAAACGTTCGTTTACATAGTAAAATCATTGAAACGAAATCACTTGGTCAACACCTCCCAGATATATCTATGCAACTGAATTAAAGTTATACATTAATTGCATACCTTTAATTAAGGCTAGGTAAATTGCATTCTTTTTAGGGTAAATGAGGCGCCCCATCGAAGATATAGGTTCTAATTATATAAGTTTCATTATACTGATAACATAATAAATACTTAAAATATATTAATGTATTAAAGCTATTTATGCAAAATTTATAACATTTTATATAATGTGAATAATCGAAGTTAGACTATAGCTTTTTTATATTTCCACCATTCTTACACTAACATTGAATTTTTCACACTTCATTAATTGTTTTAAATTGTATATACTGCAGTTTATTTAGCAAAACCAGTCGCCCGTAGTAAAAGAAAAAGTAAAAAAGTTTGTTCATCGGCAAGCAATTGTCAATACATTGTATAAAATGCAAATGGATACTTTTGGGGGAATATAATTAAAAGATAAACAAATAATTATGTGATGAAATTTCTAAATCACATATATCGAATCTTTTAAGATATTCATCGTTCATCGTAAAACCATTCACAATTTTCTTCTATGCCACCCTGTGTAGATACTTTACGCTTGATGAGCAATGGCATATAATTATCTACGCATATATACATTAAAAGACTCATCATGCGTGTGTGAGTACAAATGCTGTACCAACATCGCGTGTGTACACCTACAGCATACATCTTATTAACAATCTGTGCATCACATTGAAGAAACCGATGAAAAAAATTCATCAATATGAGGATTCCATTCATCAATATGATGAATATAAGGGCGAATTTAATTTTTTTCATCAATACAACGAATTAGTTCATCTATATTATGAAGGCTTACATCAACGTTCTCCTTAATAAAATTTAATGTCTGTTTTTTGACGAACGCTGTCATCAATATAATAAAAGCCGTCATCAAAACGATGAACGTCGTTATCAATATGATAAAAATTCAAAACTTGGCAATCGTACTTGAATATGATGATTCCATTCATCAATAAGACGAATAAATCATCAACTGGATGAACAAATGACTAAATTCATCAAAATAAATGTTTTCGTCATATTGATGAAATGTTTTGATGAAATAATGAACGTAGTTCATAAAAACATACGCTAAATTCTCTTCAGAATCCTGTTGAAAAAATTGATGAATTCATTTTCATCATATTGAAAAACTGTTCATCAATTGTCAAAAAGTTTTCATGAATTTGTTCATCATATTTATGAAAATTACGTCATATGAATGAATATCATGTTGATGAACGCCATTCATCAATACGACGTCGACTTTTTTTTTCAGTGAAAAACAGAAATACGCGCGTAAAAACTGAAACTGAAAAACTGATGGGGCATTTGATATTGGTTCTTTGTCATGTATATCATGCAGGTGAACTGGCACTTCTGATTCTTTTGGACATTGGTTGCACTGGAGATATTTCCACTGGCGTCTTTTGGAGGGCAGAAAGCGCCGTGAGCTCCTTTCTGCAAATTGGACATCTCCATTCCTCCTTTCTGACCGCACTCATTTTCCTATAGGATTTATCAGAAAGCGTGGTACATCTATAGTGCATTTTTCGGTCACATCTGAAGCAAGTTACGAAGTCTCCATCAGGGGGGAGGTCGGAAAGGCATTCGGTACATGGATCCATACTGAACATGATCAGCTTTTATAAACAACAGATATGAATGTATGCGTGGGTGAAAGATAAAGAGAGAAATAAATGCAGTTAAGCCGATTGTTGTTTTTAATAAAACCAACAGGGAATGGACAAAAAACTTTAGTTGATATTTTTCAGGGTTTTATATGTTTTAATTTTACAAACAAGGTTAAAAGTCACTGTCTTTGATTCACTATTATATAGTATGAACTTTTCAAAATTAAATATTCGCTTTGTCACCAAATTGGGATCACTATTCGAGAGAGTATAATAAACACAACCGATCACTTCAAAAGCCAGAACTAAAACATACGCACGTAAAACCTAAAATACGCGCGTAAAAACTGAATTACGCGTGTAAACTCTAAAATACGCGCGCAGAAACTGAAACACGCACGTATGTAAAGACTGAAACACGCACGTAAAAACTAACATACGCGCGTTAGAACTGAAATCCGCGCGTAAAACCTAAAATGCGCGCGTGAAAACTAAAATACGCCACTACAACTTATTGACATTCGTGGTAAAACTGATTTCCATTTGAGTATTTTCCTTTCGATACGGAGAATTCAATTATTAAAATCACATAATATTGACTCCAATACCATTTCTAAGACATAATATTTGTTTAGGTATTTTATTTCACCACCCTCATGAAGTTGGAAGGCTATTATGTTTACGATTTATATTGATGTCAGTATTTTTATTTGTGTGTATATTATCTTACAAATACATGAAAACAAATTTGACAGTACAGAAAGTGTGCATCATATCGATGAACAAATGTGTAAATTTGATGAATACATTCGTCACATTGATGAAATTAAAGGGGGAATTTCGGTTCATCACATTGATGAACTTTTCGTTATATTGATGAACTTTTTCAAGAATATGGTGTACCTTTTTTTTTCAGAGTACAAGCGGTGGTGATGAAATGTGAATGTATATTTATAAGTAACTAACCTATTGTCTGAATTGTAATGTGAAACATTGGATGGTAAATTTAAAATAGAATTGTCTAGCAGTAATTATTTTTTTTTTCTCGTTACTTAACCTTAATCATGAGTGATAAATATATTAAGACGGAATTTGTGCCGTACGTGTGAACTTGAACCTTGTCTCGATGACACCTGGATTTCGACATCTCAGAAAAGTATTAGTTTTGCAAATTTCTGATTTTGGTTATTTTGCATGTCTGTGAAGGGAATATTAGTCGACTCCACTTAACTGATTTAACACATTTATTTTTTCACTTAAGCGAACTTTGTGGTAGTTGGAAAAAAAAATCCGTGACAAATTTCGTGTTTCAGTTTCAGGAAAGCGTAGTTCGGATAAGCGCAGTCGACTGTGTATTTAGTCAATGTGAGCCCAAAAAGCAGGCACACATATTTAGTGGCCGCAGCACAGCCCACCTCAAACTTGATCTCCTTCACCACTCTCCTTATATTTAAGTTCAAGTTTTAAGACTTTTCATGGCTTAGTTTTAACTATCTTAGTTTTAAGTTGTCACTTTAAGCGTAAATGTTAGTTTTAGCTTGTATTAAGCCAAATATAGGCGGGTATTGCCCCCACTGAAATATTATCCACTACATTTCTAATCTGGATTAGGTCGTGAAAATTAAAATTTTATAAGTTATAGAAATCAACTTCGAACGACCGGTAACTTCCTCGTCATTTTCACGTATAGTGGTAGCGAATTTTGACATAACCCGGCATTATTTCGCTTCCTTACCCGATTTATACATCAGGATAAAATCTCATCCCGTTGAGAGAATGAGCTTGAAAATGTCTCCAAGAGAAAATCGAAATTATTTATTACTGATCCAGATCAGATAACGAGAATAAAAAATATAAATTACACCAATTCGTTGAAAACGCAGTGCGTGCAACGCGTAACTGACACTTAACCAGACACAACAAACATGACTCACCTGTCCCTTATAATTATTCCCCTGGCGTTTCTCGAACTTTTTCTCTGCCAATTCCGGCCAGTTCAGCACATGTCCAAATACCAAATCCTGCGGTGTTTTCAACTTCAAAAATATATCACTAAATACAATAATGGGTGCATTTACATTATTACATTTCATCCATTAGTTAAGGAATGTACTCTCTTACTGGTAATGACGTTTTACGCTGTCATTCTGCTTGTCGATTGGTCTTTGCTTCTTTGGCAGCATTGTAATTGTTTTCAAATCTTCCTCCGCCTGAAATGCACCACTTTCAACATGCTTTCCACTTGAACTGATTGGACTGACTTGTTGCAAAGGTTGCACTTGATAATCACTGACTGTTGCGTCAAATGGCGTTTCATCGTCACTATGATGGTAAATTTGATGGTTTAATTCCACTGGATCAAGGTAGTTGGTTATTATGCCCTTTTCGGGAAGTCCCTGAGCGATATACGATTGGATATTTTTCGAAGCGTAGGTGGGATAGTAATTCCCTTCGTATTTGTACAATGACAGGGTGGCCGGAATCACCGGTACTTGCTTTGCGAAAATTTCCTCATAACACAACAAAATCGCTACGAACTGCACTTGGAAAATAAAATTCATAATTTTGCAGGAAAGCACTTGTAGGTACTGCAGGGCACGATGAAAAAATCAAACTGAAAAAATATCAAATTCAATCATCTTATATCCCATTACTGGAAAACCACTGATGGGGAAAAGAAACCGAATTCACAGGCAATGATCCATGGTAATACGAAGTCGCAGTAGTTTTTTTTTTTTAGTTTCCGTATGGTCACGGTTTTTAACACCTTGATTATTGGCAAATCTGTATAGCCATATAAATCTGCATTTTAACGGACAAATTTTAGAGTAAGTCCTGTGGTCACCCCATACCATATATATTTCTCCATTCAAATGAAGTATATAGAGTGATTGTGTAATTCGTACAACCCCTCTTTCTAATTATATGGTACAGAGAGGGTCGAAATAATTGCTCAACTGCGATTGGTGAAGAATTTGTCTGCGGTTTCAACTGCCACCTTGAGGTGGAAATCCCTTAGCAAGGCATCTGAAGAATGAAAGGGACTACAACAACACAAAGAAGTACATACCGTTTTTGGTGTGATTTACACATTAAAGATGAACGAAGGGCATTTCGGTTTCATTCTCATTCAGCTTCTGAAGTTGATACAAGAATAACCTTAACCACTTTACAAGACTTGCACAGATTTATAGAAATATTGTTTAATTTCGATTAAATTTATTTACTTACTGTGTTGAATATACATATATATATATTTTTGTTTTTGTTTTATTAAGACATAATTACTAATATTTTCTTGATTTTATTTTTATCAGAACGCGAGTGTTGAATATATTTTTGTTTTAGGTAAGTGCTACTTGTAATATTAATTTAAAACTAATCGAAGCTCCATAAAAAAGGTGGTGCGAAATTGTGGAAAAGTGACAAGGATTGACAAAAGGTGTCTATGATGAGGGTTTGAATAGTGAAAGTTGAGTTGGCTTAAATAACAAAGCAAAGGTGACGTTTTTGTTGACAAAAGTCAATTCTGACAGTAATGGACGTCACGCATGCTTACATTCGTGACTAAACTACGTTGTTCCTCCAGGCTCCTGGCTATTAACTTTCAATACAGATTTCACTGTTCTACAGTCCTTACTGTTCGGACGGCACAATATTTTGAAAAAATGGTGACCATTTGCTGATATTCAATACGATATGTCAAATATCTTCAAACGTCATCAGCATTATTTTGACGCTGCTTATTTTATTTAAATTGAAAACATAATAGGTAGGTCTGATCCCTTGCGATAATGCATTCGAACATTAGTCAAATTTAGCCAAACTTCGTTCATTTCTACCCATCTCATGCGTAAAAGAACAAAGTTTGACTAATGTGTTCGAATGCATTATTGTTAAGAAACAGACCTAATAAAATGCTGCAATGTGAAACTCCACAGAAATTCATTTGACAGTCCCAAATATTCATGTCAGAGTGGCCTGCAATTTGTTATGATGAAATTTAGAGCAAATACGTTTAAGAAACTGTATTACCGACCGAAAAATACGTTTAAGAAAATTTTTACTCAATAGAAATGTCAAAATCGAAGCATTTGCTACGTTTCGTATGAATAAAAACCAATTTGAGTTCCAACTTTTGATATGTTCGAAAAGCGGCGGCACTGACCTTTTACTCAGATCGGTATGAATAAACAAAGCAAATGGTATGCAAATTCTGAGTCTGCTATTTAGTTTACTCAGACCTTTTGCTAAATATTTTGTACGAACATTTTTTACACAAAAAAAAGGAAGCAATGTGAATTTTCGGTGGTTTGTCTATAAATAGTTAAATTAAGTTTTGTTCGTGCAGGAAAACCAACAAAAACCTGTGAAAAAATCAATTATTTCTTGTCACGCGAAAAGTATTAAGTGTGGACTATTTATAGCTAACATTTCGTTCAGATGCAAAGGTTTAGAAATAATCATTTCTAAGGTATATAAGAGATCCGGACTTTTAGGTTGACAGTTCAAATGACTGGCGTGTCAACAAATATTTCCAGCAAGCCTATGACCTGATACAATTCCTGGCCCCTGAAGAAGAAATAAAACATCAACAACTTACTTGGCAAACAAAAGTTATACTTCCAGGTGCAATTGGAGCTATATATTGCAATCATATTTCTGAATTTCATTTTTTTAAATTTCAATTTCCACAAAAGTCGTTAGAATCTCAAGGAAAATTCAAAAATTCAAATTAACTGGTCAGGTTTGACAGAAATTGCAAGGCTAGTACACGTGCAGCGAAGTAAAAGCTATGTTCGAATTTTCGAACTTACTTTAACAAAGTGGGGGTTTATTCATACCGATTCAAACCAATTGCTAAGGGCTTTTACGTTGCTAAACCATTTTACTCAAGGCAAATGCTAGGTTTTATTCATACGATACGACGAGTAGTCAAAATAGTACTTTTGTAGAAGTGACAGATAACGGCCAACATGTGTTTGTGGATTAAAATTAAAAATTACTTAAAACCTGTATTACCGACCGAACATTTCTGATGTACGTAGTCTGTAATTGTATTTTATGGATTACGAGTTGTTTGAACTTTAAAAAGAATTATCGTAGTTAAAAGGACAGTAAAAAGCTTTTTTTATCTTAGAAAATTCAAACTTTCCAAAATTTCAGTGAAGCCCACATAAACTTAGACTTAGACTTAGACTTTACTTATGGTTCATGGTCTCGGTCTAACACTAGCTCGCACAGCCCCTAAGTTCGTCTGTTTATGTTTCCCTCAAACTAATTCGGACATGAGATTCACAAAGAAAAAAAAAATTCTAAACACTTCGTAGGCGCAGTGGCTTAGTGGTTAGTGTGTTAGACTATAAAGCGAGTGGTCGAGGTTCGAATCCCGCAAAATCCCAAATACCAACTTAGTGTTTTTTCCACTGCGCCACCTCTCGCGAACGCCTGACAAACATCCGAGAGTATAACTGTCTTGAAAGAACTTCTCAATTAGCGGTTTGGAGTCGGCATAAAATTGTAGATACATTCCATTCGTTTAAAAAATTAAAAACTCACATAAAACGAATGACTGTGAGAGGCTGGCCTAGGGTCTCTCCGGACCTATTGCGTCAACTATTTCTTTATTTTATTTAGTAACACCTCGTGATTCGTCAACAAGAATTTGTTTAGTAACGCTTCAGTTGGAAATATAGCTGAAATATTCCGTAATATATAAAACTCGAACTGAATAAAATCCTGACAGTTGTTATATTTCTTTGGGAAAGACGTTTGAGTTTGTTCCCCAGTCAGGAAGTGAACCACTTCGCTGGCAATTGACCAAAAGTCCACTGAGCCCTGGGCACAAGCCCGCACCAATCAATGAAAGAACGAAGAGGAAGACGCAAAGTTTTCCTCTGCCCCCCGAGTCGTCTTCTTAGGAAGGGAACAAAAACAAAATACGAAAGCCTTTCAAGTTAAATTGTGTATTAGTGGACCTTAAGATGGTCTCCTAATTGTAGATTATTGCTTCCAGCTTGTGCTCGTCTTCTTAACTGGCGCCCCAGTTAAGCGTGATCATAGACCTCAACTAACAAGCCGGTCTAGTTAGACTAGTCCTTAGCTGCGGTCCTCCAGATTGGGTATAAAGAACAAAATCAGTATAGAGCACATCTAAATATCTTTCACTATTGGGAAAACCAAATTCAATAACTTTTACCAATTGTTGTACCGCTTCAAGGCTTTATTTATGAAATACATTTTTGTTCCGCATTATCGCACTACTTTAAAATATTAATACATTTCAGTTAAATAATCACTTTCCAGCGCTTAAGCCTTGCTAATAGCTTTCCAAGCTTTAACCTTATAATACGAAGTATGGCAAGCAAATTTGTCTATCTAAATCACTAATCATTCATGGCCACATTGTTCATACGCATTTTTGCAAAGTCCTCGAACACGATATTGTCGTCATCGTCCTGATAGTGCCCCTTGTCGTAGCGGTGCTGTTCAATGGACTTCATTTTCTTCATTGCGTTGACGCGTTTCTTTTCTACAGCTCCTGCAAAGATACGTAAATAGCAATCAAGTTGTAGGAGATATTTTTTCATTTGATCATACCTGGAGCTGGTGTCAAAAGCTTAAACGGAACGTCCGTTTGAATTTCACCCCCCAGGGTGCCCATGTTTAGCTTGACCCGAAGAGAGTACGATATCACAATACCAATGGCATCGCCAGTTGATTTTCCATCCTGCACCATTGTTGAGGAGGCCAAATTTACATCGTCATCCTTCAAGTGTCCATCGAGTGCAATACCTTTGAAGCAAAGGTTACCACTTGTGCGTCATATATATAGTTCAAATCTTTTATCAACCTACCATGTCGATCTTTGTTGCTAGCCGCCAATGGAACCAAATAGAAAGTTTTCGTCAAATTCGCCCCTGGCGTGATTGGACAACCCTCCTTTGTTTCAAGCGATGAGACGTGTTTGCTGAACTGAGCGTTAACCATTGTGATCTCAGTATGCTGAATGACCATCACCTTGATGTTCTGTACCTTCTTTTTTGAATTATTGTTGACCTGCATAGTTGCCGCCACCTTTTCGCCGTGGTAGTAGATCTCCCTGTCCAGTGTCACTTCCAAACTTATTTTTCCATTCGAAAACGTAAATCCCTTGCTTACCAACGAACTTGGTAACCTTTGGCCACGAGTTGATGGAGCATGTTGCAACTTTTTAATCACCAAGCTGACCATACTCCTCTTATGCTGACGTTCGTCCTCTGAATCGGCAACATACGCCCGAATGGTGTACTCAATGCCGAGTGGCTTGCCATTATCATCACCCTCCTGCTGTAGTGTAACCGAGCTGGGGGAGTTAGGTGGGAAATGGAATGTGAAGGGGAAAGCATTGGCACCCAATTTGCGGACCAACTTCTCCTGCATTGGTGTCATTTCCATATTCGGGTTGGTCACCGGAACAATCTGATCCCTACACAGAATCATTTCTTTCGAAAATTTAACACCCATGACTTCGTCCTCCTCGCGTCCATAACGGTAGGTCGTAACAAGTTGTCCGAAAACTTTACGATTCTTCAAGTAATCCGGATCCACAACGATAACGCCATCCACGGGATCAATGTAGTCCAAGTGATCGATGAAGTCACGTCGACCCAAGTAGAAGACGACTTTTCCATTGGGAGTCCCTTTCTTGTATACCTTCACCGAAACGACCATCTTGGTGGTAGAATAAGCACTCACGAACTAAACAAAATCCGCCAGGAAACCCAGACAATGCCTTCGGGTTGCAGTTGATGGTATTATTGAGAGGATTTAAATTAGAACCACCGTCAACGTTATTTATTCGAACCAACCGTATCGTTTGCAAAATTAGCTATGCAGCCGATTCTTAGTTGGACACTACCTTATATACCTTTGTCACTGAAAGGGTTTCTCTCCCTTTCGCAAATTGGGGCTAAGTGGATTTGTCGCTGGCGTAAGATGTCGAACAATCGACACACTAACGTACAAAGTAGTTCAAATGCTAATACCCTGTGTGTATGCGTCGTCTAATTGTATCGGTTATTTAAATAAATATAAAACAATTTCCAAGGGAAATTTGATGCAAAACAACAGGAAAAGCGACCGAAACGTTTGAGTTGCTTAAGTCTTGTCACGTGTGGTTGAATAATGTTCGTCTTTTGTTTAAGTTTTCGAACTCGCTAAACGGATTTGGGTGCAGTTCTGAGCGAAAGATTCAGAAACACAGAAAATTATAAAATTGACAGGTTTTTTTTTTTTTTTAGCAAGAAATGGTAAATTAAAAAAAAAATCTATTCATTTCGTGGGCACTGTCAATGCACTCAAGTAGAGCTCGGTCTATCTTGGTGGGCTTAGTCGCAGGAAGCTTTATATTTCTTCTTTCTTTCTTCGTCTTCGTTGATTTTGCCGTTGAGACTACAGCAATTCGACAACTTGAAATTGTTGATTTTTCTTGTGCGTATACTAGTAGAACTTTGGCGCTGTCATTAAAGTTGTCATTCACATCAGGATCGATTAACCGATCAACTCTGTGATGGATGTCGATGATCCTTTGAATACCTTTAAGAACGAGTCCCAGCCATTAGTGGTCTGAAGTTCTGTAGGGTCTATATATGCGAAATATGACGTCTCTCGCACTTTGCAAATGAATATAATTTTGACCACTATCCAGACTGAAGGCTTGGCTTTACATTTTACTACAATACAAAGCTCACGTGTCACGTCATAAAGCCATACATTTTAAGAAATAACAATTTTTCAAGCAATATAATTAAAATCTGAACAAACTAATCGAAAATAGGTGAATTTCGATTCAATTTATAGAGAAACGTCAAAATTAACTATAAAATCGGCACTCTTTCTGTTTGACAGATAGTGGCAAATAAAACGTCACATCAAAGTAATCCTAGCAACGATTACAAATACTCTCACAACGGCCTTAAAAAGCTAACGAATTGAAGACGCCATTAGTTGTCACATGATTGGCAATGAGGTTATCTGTCAAAACGACTGTGCTTTGACTCTGAATCGTATACCCTGAACGAACAAAATTAACACAACTCCAAATTTCTCTATGGATGATCTAAAAACGAATCGGAATATTGCTCATGTCGAAAACCTATTTATCTTAAGTCGACTAGATGGGGGGTGCGAGGTTCGAATCCCCCAAAAACCCAAATTCCAACTTAGGGTTTTTTTCCACTGTGCCACCTCTCGCGAATTGACAAACATCCGCGAGTATAACTGTCTTGAAAGAGCTTCTTAATTAGCCGTTTGGAGTCGGCATAAAATTGTAGATCCCTTTCATTCGTTCCAAAAATGAAACTCACACAAAACTAATGGTTGTGAAAAGCAAGGCCTATAGGCCCTTTTGTAACCAAAACAAAAATGTCGATACTATTATAGTAAAAGTTTTCTATAAGTTATGTTGAGACCAGCGGACTTTTCGTATCAGTTTGCATAAACTAAATACCAACATGAATATACCATGAAAATATGAAGTAACTGTTTACCCTTTTAAAAAAAAGACAACAACCCGAAGGCTGTCTATAAAAACACAATCCATCGGCAGAGTACAATGGTTTGGCTGGCGGTGGCGTTGCGTTGTATCGATTTTGGTTTTAAAAATAACCAGCTGCTCTATATGCGCCAAAGAAGCCATTCATGTGGTATTGTATCGTTAACTCAAGTACAGGCCATATAGAATAAGAAAATTAATTAATCGAATAACGTCAATAAACACCCTTTTTCGGTTGTGCTATATGTACCATGTTCATGTACATAGAAGAAATAACAAAACTTGTCACGGAATCAAATTTCCATCAAAACAATTAAACAGATTAACACTATAAATGATCGATAAAAAAAAAACTGCAGCCGCACGGGCTTCGATAGCATTGGTCTAGTCTTAGCAAATGTTATATATGTGGGGTTAGGTAACAAATTAAAACCAGACCACGTTGGCTTAGAAGTGAAATGCCTGCGACCCTGCGTGGGTAGAAACTCACCCATTGAGCATTTGAATTGACATAGGCTATCAAACAAATATGAAACACGGAACAAAGTTGGATTGCACCCCTGAAAGTATTTAATGGCTTCCTAAATGATTTATGTTGAAATGAGTTCCCTTCGGAATGTGGATTAGTAGTTAAAGAATATCCGCTTAATTCCATGCGACTTCTAACCTATTCAATTTGCAGGCATATTGTTCATTGTGGCTTGCATTGCACCAACTGATTCTATTCTTTTGAAGAAGTAAGTATTCAACTGCACAAGTCGCACAAGCTAATCCAGGAAAGCGCATAATGTTTCTGCAAGCTGTCTCTATAATAGGAAACAAGCAGTGCACTTTGAATTTCTTTTCATCGAAGTCGGTAAAAACAAAAACGAATTTTGAAAGTATCCTTATATGCTATTCACACCGAGCCGAGCAACTAAATAGCAACTAATTCACATATACTTTGTTTGGCGAAATTCCAATGTGGCGGTCCCAGCTTTACCCACGTCCGAAAATCTGGTTTTCACGAAAACCTCATCGAAAACAGAACTTTTCCCATACATATTTCAGTTTTCAAAACGAATCGTTTAAAGTCGTTTTCCACGAAAACACCACGAATACAACTTCCAATCGTTGCGTTGTTGAAACAAACACCTCTTTTGCAACATTCAGCAGAGCAGCTGATCGAACAAATGTCACAACTCAAAATCTTTTTCCACACTAATTAATTGGCTAATATTATTTTTAAATGCTCTGAACTCATTTTATTTGTTAATAAATGCGATCGAAATATGTAAACGAAATAGTTTACACAGAAGTTTCACGACTAGTGTCTCACAGCTGATTGAAACGTCAAACGAAAACTGGTTACTGTTCGGTGTGAAACGCGGTTTTCGCAGCGGTTTTGAAAAGGGTATTAGTCGTACATTTGATAAAGAACTTTGTTAGAACGCTTTTCTATTTGGAATTACAAACTCTACAATTTAACTTTCGTTGCCAACTTTGAAGCAATTTTCGATAAACCTAGGTCGACATTCTGTAAGCGATCAAACGAATTCGTGCGCAAAGGAAATCGTGTGCTTCCTTTTGGAAGAGAGAACAAACCATTTGATTGTTTTCGCCGTTCCAAGTGCCGACCCTGATTTGTTTCTTTAGCTTATTTATGAAGAGTCACAGGTCCCAAAATCTTTGTAGATTCTAATCTGACTAGGCAAATAATCAGAAGTTGAATTTCCGCATCCGTGATCGAGTCTACGTCAACCTAATGTAAATTCAGTGACGCATTGCTCGCTCACAGATGCGGTAGTTCGACCGCATATAACCCAAAAAATGTTTAAATCGGTTAATACGTTCTTAAGTTGTCATGCTCCTAAACATATCCATACAACCGGTTGACAGACCGACTGAAACTTGTTTACAAAAAAGTCAAAAAATGAGCGAACAGCAATTATTATCTTTGACCGCGAATATGAACCTTTTTTGACAGTTCAAAAGCGATAGTTCAGAATATTTATCTCGAATTATTGCCTATTTAAAGCAATAATAATTGACACATAATGGCCTTAGCAGGTTATGACCAAGAATCTCACTTATACGAATAGATTAAATCAACAGGCGAAGTACTAAAATATTATTTTCGTTCACTCACATAAATGTAGCAGATCGTTTTTGCGTAATGTACTGCCTACTTAGAGGAGTTGATTTATTTAATTCTACAGCAAACAATTTAGGAAATTAATTCTGTAGTAGACTTCAGCCGAATAAATGTTGCATACTTTCGGATGTTCATACAATTTCGCGGAAGTTTCCGGTTAAAATGTGTACTAGATTATCTGCAGTATACCTCAAGGCACTGTATTCGTTCCTCTTTTCAGTTTTTATCATTGCATAATCGTAGAGGTTGCACGTACCTACACAGCTATTAACCGGGAATTGTTGCCCCTATGCAATACACAAACCTTTCGAATCGGGATTAATGTTAAATATTTACGTCTCTTCTATTTGCAGATTCGTCCTCACACAGAATGTCATCAACATTTGTCACCCCCGACCGACATGGTTATAATGTTAAATTTTCCCCTTTCGACAGCAACCATCTACTGTTGGCCACTAGCCAACTGTACGGCCTCGCAGGAGGCGGAACTCTGTTTTACTTGGAACTTCGATCCGACAGTGAAGTGGACGAGCTATGCAAATTCGAATGGTCCGATGGTTTGTTTGACGTTGCCTGGTGTCCATATGTGGACAGTGTAGCAGCTACGGCGTCGGGTGATGGAAGTCTTCAAATCTGGAATTTCGAAGAAGCGTCTAAGTCAACAACTCCCATTGCCACCTTGCAGGAGCACAAGAACGAGGTCTATAGCCTCGATTGGGGTGAACAGTGGAACTATCATCACATTTTGAGCGCCAGCTGGGATGGTTCGATGAAACTCTGGGATTCTAATCGCCTGAGTTCGGTGTCCACTTATGTCGGACACTCTGATCTAATTTATTGTGCTAAATTTTCCCCCCTCTTAGCGAATATCTTTTCTAGCGTAAGTACTGATGGATACTTGAACTTATGGAATTCTTTAGATTTTTCAGGTAAACCTTTGATAAGTGTACCAGCGCATGCGGGAGAGGTACTCACCTGTGACTGGAGTAAGTTCGATAGGAATGTTCTGGTGACTGGCGGTTCTGATGGCGTTGTACGCGGCTGGGATCTGAGGAATCTGAGACAGCACACCTTCGAGTTGTACAGCGGCGAGTATGCAGTGAGACGATTGGCTTTTTCGCCATGCTCCTCGACGGTTTTGGCTTCGGCAAACTATGATTTTACCACGAGGTAAGGATGGAATAGGGTTGCATTTTTGTGTGTGGTGTTCATGTTGCATAAATTTCAGAATTTGGGACCTCAGCCAGAAGCATGAAGCTATCGAAACGGTAGCTAAACATTCGGAATTCGTTTATGGACTTGACTGGAATGTGAATAATCCTCACCAATTGGCCGATTGCGGGTGGGACTCTGTGGTGAATGTCTACACACCAGAGTCGTTAAAGAACAAAATCAGTAGTTAGATTTGGTTTATACAATGTAATGTGATATATTGTTTATGTACTTATTTTTTATATAGAGCTTGGAATGTGATTTCTTATAGAGGACATCGAATGTATATTGTGATATAAGGTTGATCGAAATGTTAACCAATAAAATTGTGAGGATATTTTTTGAAAAGAAGAGTTCATTGAAACAAGCTGTGCTTATTTTGAGGAGGATGCTATATCAAAAGTGATTTCAAATTATAAATGGAAAATGTCTGCCCAAATTCGTCGATGCTAAGGTTAAATTAAGTTGAGATTATTTCAGTAACTACAGAATCATTTCTTGCGTCTGCAGCAACTTTATACAGTGTCAATAATTTTAAGTAGAAAAAAAGTAAAGTGTAAGTAATTATAATAGTATTATAGAACATAAATCGGATGCACTTCTGCAACAAACTCGAATCTGAATGACATACAAAAAAAAAAAAAACAATTGTCAAACATGTACACTTCTTGTTGGAACATAATAAGTGATTCAGGTCAAAAAACAGAATAAATTGTTCAGTCCATTGGAGAACCACAATATTGGTCTGACAGTAATCTGACAGCATTGCCTCCCTGCCTAAATTGAGTACGTGACCAGTTTTTCGCTTGACTTTTATGGAGAATTATCAGCAAATATGAGTCTGATTAAGAATTACCTGACTGAGAACTTATTCTAAAGGCCCGGAGCCAGAGAACTTGTGGCATCTGTTTTGCCAGTGTTTTGAAATGACAGATAGATTTAATTTCTGTCACTTGAAGACCCTTAATAGGGGTTGTTCCATCGTGTACTTCACCATGATGAAAATAGAAAATGTTTTTTTTTTTGACATTGACAGTTCGGTAATCGGTTTAGGCTGCGTTCACACTGAAAGTTTGAATTTGTCTAATCCTTAAATGAAAAACCATTTATGCTACGTTTCCACCGGACATAAATCCCGATATTAAGTACAAGAGGTTTAAAATTAATCCTGAAGTGTTTCCACAAAATACAAGAAGATTAATGTGGCATTCGATTGGGCTTATTCAGATTCGCTCTCAGATTTCAGATTTCGTGTGTCTAATCGAACATAAAAACGTCACTTGCTCTTTTTTGTGTTGATATTCGTGCGAGTCGAATATGCGTAGCCTTCGACACTTTTTAAAGCGTTTTCCATTCACTGGTTAAATTTTTATATTAAAACATTCGAACATTGCATTCGGATTGACTTCTAAATATTTACACATAAATAATTTACAAAAATAGATACACCCCATGGAATGCCTTTCTTTGCAGTAGAAAAACTTTACGAAATCGTAAATAAACCTCACCAGTTGTCAAACTCAAAAGCACTTGTATTGGTAAATCTGAAGAAAATCTGAGCAAAAAGAGAAAGAGAGGGAGAGAGTTTATTCCATTTTTGACGTCTTATTTTTCATTTCTGTCACATCAGTTGATAATAACTGATAACAGTTTATTATTATTAATGACAAATCAATCAAACTATTTAATGCTGCATTCATACCATCACACATTACTAACACGAAAGATTAAAGGGTTCCCAATTCTGCACGTCTGACTTAAAGCGCCAGCATTACCTAAGGCGCAAAAAACGTGGCACGTATTTTGGATTTTGGTCAGCCATCGTGTAAGGAATTATAGGAAAGCTCCGCGTGTTGATATTTCTACAGCGATATGGTAAAGAAATCACGCGTTCCTATAAAACAAAATGGCTTCCGGAAGTGATGAGTGGATAATTATTTATTAATTTATTTCGTATAAATGATTGATGAGTTGTTGATTAAATTAACTGGAACTAATTAACATTCTGTAGGCGCAGTGGCTTAGTGGTTAGTGTGTTGGACTACTGAGTGAAGGGTCGAGGTTCGAATCCCTCAAAAACCCAAATTCCAACTTAGGAATTTTTCCACTGCGCCTTGCCTTCCTGTTGCGCCAACTATTTTTTTTTTTACTTTTAATTAACATTCTCATTTGTCATTTAACATGTTTTAAATGGGTAGAACATCCATGACGGCGTCTGATTTGTGATCTCGTTCTTACGCCTTTATTAGAATTGTCTGTGGACAAACGGATCACTCTGTCCCGTCTTATACGCAAGCTTGTACACAAAATACTGTTAGCTTGGTTATAAGATTCGCCATGCGTCCAAATACATCAATTGCGCGTCAACTGATTTCGAAAGAAAAGGCTTAAAACGTGTGAGTCCTTGTTATTTTTTTCACTGCTTAGATATACAATTGATTGAATTCAAAATATGATTCTGCTTCAATGAAATTGCCTCTCGGAACTTCCCGAAATCTTCCTTCGCACACAATTACCAAACAGCAGCCTTGGACCGCCCTTCACATCAAATACAGGATGTCTCTAGACACTCATAGCACCTAACCACCAATTTGGTGCGAATCTTCACAGGTCCCAAAAGTGTTTCTCAGAAATGCCTCAATGGAAGCTGCTGCTGCTGCTGCTGGACCCTAAGTAAATCCCACACCAACCGTCACTTAAGCGTCGTCATTCCCTCGGAGGATCAAGTAGCGTCCAAAATAAATATTTGTTTTTGGATTGGATAATGCCTAACAGGAAAGTGGGAGATTCAACACATCTAATTGGAGGTTTCGTCAGAAATTGCTATAATCCAGAAGATGTATGTGTATACGGATACTTCGAACGCACGTTACCTTGCAATTTGTTGGCTGTGAGACCAAAAAACCCGCCGAGCTGTTTGCCATTGCCAATATGGAGGACAACTTCCAAATGGGCGGTGCAACGTTGCGCAGTTCTCCAGCTTATTGGATCACTCACTTGCATCTTTAGGCTGCTCATAGGATACAATTTACAATTTAATTGCAGACGCAAGCACTGGGTAATTTTGCCGTCGAACGTCATAATTAATTGTGCAAATTTTATTGCCGGCCCGTATAACAGACGCGTCATGACGTTTATCGCGCATCGGCAGGGCGGTCAGCAGTCAGAGCTGGAAACCCCAGTTAGTATGGGTTTCTGAGGAAATGCACAACCGAATGCTCAGCATCGGTTCATATGCGGTTTTAAGGTAGCCTGGCCATAAGTCAGCCGCTGGCGGTTTTAAGCAAATTTACGAAACAAAAAATATTAGCTCCCGAAGTCCTTGGCTGGCACCGATCCCGATCTGTGCCACAAACACCAAAGCCAGAAGCCATCGGATTGTTTAATTCCTCACACTCTTTGCGAATGCACATCTGCGGCCCAATATTTTAAGTCCTTATTAAGATTCAAAGTTTATGAGCCCGACTCGGTGCCAGCCTACTCGACACTCGCTACCAACATAAACACATATATGCTATGCAGGCCAGTTTGGGCGAGTTCCTGGGAAAGGTCGTGGGGCTCTGTTTGGACGGGCGATCTTCATTTAATCTGCTGCTCAGCATCCGACAGAGCCAATGTGCGATTTTAATAACCCCTTAGAGCCAAATTTTGCACATAGCTGGCGTTGCTAAGTGCCAAAAACTGTTAATGATTTTGAGTGCGCATTCGCTTGGGCGCGCACAGTAAAAAATATGAAATTCCATGGCACGTTTGGACTTTGATGATCGTTGGCGCGACGCGACGATGATCATCATATGCACGATCATCGTCTGTCGTTGGGCTGCCTTGACTTGACCAAAGGAGGCGTGCGACTGCCTATAATTCGTTTCGTTTAACAAAACAAAATCGGCGATTCATAATGGCAATGATCCGTCCCGTCTTCCAGCGGAGCGCTTCTACGGAACTCCTCGTCGGAGGCCGAACTGTAAGGCGATTAAAATTAGAAGATATGAGAAAATATTGTGAAGTGATTTTGTGTTTTGGTTTTTTGGTTCGGTGTGGTTGTGGTGTGCCCTTCTTCGAAGTAGCCGTCGTTGTTGTCTCTTTGGCTGCTGCCGCTGTTGGTTCTTAATTCAAACGGTTGGGATTTGTTTTCTTGTTCGAGTTATCTTATTCCGCCACTTATGGGGGTAGATGGGAAAGCGCGAACTTGCGCAAGTTATCGATACACACGCCGCGTCGGCCGAGAGTGGCCAAACCCCTCATTAGGACTTGGCAAATTATGATTTGCTATTTTTTGCGGGTATATGCTGTGCTACCATGTTGGATCGGATGACGGCTTCTTTTTGCTGTTTTGTCTGAAGGGAAGGACCCTTTCGTCTTTTGGTATTCATCGAATGGATGTTTTAGATTTTCGAAGACAAGTTTGAGGTTTGATTGTAAGTGCCGGCGTATTAGTCGGCCGATCCTAAGTAGGTGATCAGACTTTTGAGTGATGTAGCTCATTTGCAATCTGCCAAGGAATACATTTATGTAGGTAGGTTGGTACCTTTCAGTGGGTAAGGAAGGTAAAGACTGCAGTTGCCGAATTCTCAGAGCAACTCTTTAACACAAAAGAAGAGGTACTACTCTTTAAAGAGAAGATTAGAAGAAGACTACTCCTAGAGAAGATATATCGCTTCCGCTTGCTCAGGAAATCCCTTAAAATCCACAATTCCACATATTTCAGTATAGAACCCCAAAACTTCCTTTCGCATACATGATTGAACTCCAAGAACGATGAAGAATGGCACACATGACTGCGGCGAGCCAGTTTATCAACTACTACTACTGACTCCAAGGCGAGCGGGACTCGCGCTAACGAGATTTTTCATACTTTGAAAAAAAAAAAAAAAAAAAAAAAACGAGCCAGAAATTGTACCAAGTGTAACTTTTTCAACTTTTTCCTGTCTACCTTGTGAATTTCATTTAAATTGTTTAATGTTAATTTTTGAATAAAATAGTTTTGTGTTTCATTTACTATTCGTTCCATTGACGATTCACATTTATATCTAATAACACACTGACCAAAGCTACATGATTACAGTAAGAGCCTTTTCTGTGTTAAATTTTAAAACATGCACTATGTAGGGTTATGTAGTAAATGTTACCGCCAGCATATTACTGCCAATTGACGTAAAACATTTATTATCGAAAGGGATCTTTTAAAAAAAAAGCTGAAGCGACGAAGCCCCGAAAAGTAGGAGATTTCGTTCGGTATAAGTCGCTCAGAAGAAAATTTCCTCGGCGAATCCATCCGGGAATCTCAGGAGATGCATGTTTTGAAAATGCAGCTCAAGGTATCGGCAGATAGTAGCAAGAATAATAATTAAATTGTTGACGCAACAGCTATCTTCTCACAACCATTCGTTTTGTCTTGTGTGAGTTCATTTCATTTATGGGACGAATGGAAGGGATCTACAATTTTATGCCGAGTCCAAACGGCTAGCAGCTCTTTAATGACAGCTATACTCCCTGATGTTTATCAGATGTTCGAGAGACATGGCGTTGCGGAAAAAAACTTCGGGTAGTACAGATTTAAAAAAGTAGCAAATCAGTTTTAGTGTCAGCTTATCACTTCGTGTGGTTAAAATCTGTAAGATCTACAAGTGCTGTTCTGTTTCTAGGAACTTGACGTAATCGCGCACCTAAGTAAACTGAAAGAAATTTGGGATAGAGAAACCATTTCTTCTCCAATTCCTTGTAGGTCGTCGCCCGAGAATTGCTTTGACGTATACGCCAAAATGAACTTTTTGAGCTGTGAATGTCATCTATTTGCATATATGTGTAAATTAAGTAACGCATGCGAGCTATGCTCATGATAGTTTGCAAAATGTTCATTAGTGCAAACTATTGGCATCACTTTCAACGTCAAGTGTTCATTATTGCAAAGTTGATCAAACTGATGCACAAACATAACGCAAAATAGCATCACAGAAATACCTGATGCGCTGTTGATTAAATAAACATTTTTATCAATAGATTACTATGCTTTTGAAAGACAAATTTACAAATTTTTGTTGATAGGCTAGGTTAGGTAGACGGGTAGGTAGAGCAGGGTGAGCCCTGCAATACCTCACTTAGGTCCTCATGGACCCATTGTGATGCACTTTTATGGGGTTAACCGTTGGTGTTATCGGTGGTCTCCATTCCTTCTCCTCTTGCGGTTACCTTACGCTGTCTAGCCATCCCGATGTCATCAGGAAGCTGTAAAGATCAGACAGTGAGACATCAGAAAGTTCATGTACTTCATGGAAGTAATAGCTTCCAAGTGTTCTGTTCCTCAAGTGACAGAGACTCGGGCAATGACAAAGGAATTGATGTGTGTCCTCGTAGACCTCTTCGTCTCCACAGCCTCTACATATATCGTCATCTTTGAGATTTAGTTGCATTGCGTGATTTTTGTTGAACTCTTTCTATTATTTTTTTTCACAAACAATGGTTCTAAAGGACTATATACTGAGAGCGAACTGCGAATAGGAGAATTGCGAACAAATCAATTTAACTGTATTTATGAATTGAAAATTGGTATTTATTCTATCACAAAACCATTATATTCAATTAATCTAACATCTAGTCTAAAAAAACATGACTCTCAATTGATTTAAACAGCTAAATTACTGTCACACTTTATTCACAATTCACACATAACATTCGCGATCCACAAACCCACGAATAAAAAATTCGTTCGAGCTTAACCTTTAAAAATGAAACTGATACGCGGGTAACTGCGACCAAAAAAAGTTTTCCTGTGAATAAAGCGTCGGAAACTATGAATATTCGCGTGTTCGCAGTTCGCAATTCACCCTCATGTAAATAGTCCTTAAAAATCAAACCAAAAATAACCAACGCATCACCATAAACTGTGCATCAGCATAGCACATAAGCAGTGATGCCACATCATCTTCATTTGATTTATTATTATTATTCACTTTTGACGTTTAACTACCAAAAGTAGAAAGTTTGATTTTTTGATTGGTTTGACGTATAAGCGCCATTTTGCTGGTTATACGTCAAATTTACAATTCAAAACATTCACACTGTTTTGTAGTGCCTACGTCGTATGTGCTTGGTTTTGCCTTGTATCATAATTCAACCATTGTTGTCATTTGAAAAAAAAGTAATCAGACCAAGGTTAAAGTTACCAAAAATCTGGAAAAATTATTAGACACAAGAAATCATACATTATCATCCTGAGCCAGTATGAATATGACTTTTCGCCTTTCGGTATCGTTGCATTTTTCTCTGATTTACGAACTCAATATACAACAATTCCATGGCAGTGGAAATATGCACCTATGTTTAGGCCTAGTACCTATGCACTATACACTATACTACACATAAAACCTCTCAAGTGAAATTCAATTTTTCATACAAATTTTGTACAGCGAAATGTCAAAATTAACTTTCCACGTGAAAATATCAGCAGGCAGACACTTGGGTTTTATATTTTATTGCCAGTCGCATTCATTTTTTGACATTTCGGCGTGAAAAGTTATTTATAGGAAAACGTGATATTTGTTTGAATTTCTGATGTTTCCTCAAGTCTTTAGAGAAACTAAAAGAAAAGTGTTCGTATATCCAATCATCATATTTAACATAAGTCTTTTAAATTCAATTAGGTACATTACGCAAGTATGAATTTTTCCCGACTTTAGGCAGTTAAGCCACGGCTACTATACAAAATAAAGTAAATACCACGTAACTTACTAAATTACAAGTTATACGTTTAATTCTTTTCCTGAAAAATTAAGGCAGCATTTACATGTAATTATATCGAGTTCGTCTTTTTGGTGCTCCTGGTTCAAGAAGTTACCAAAACCAATTTGGTAAAATATTACCAAAGTGGCAACCGTGAATTCAACTAATTTTCCTGACTTCTGATCCAATATTTGCAAGTGCAACGGAGAGACATTTCGTTGTGTTACATTTAAAGTAAGGGCTGTGTTCACAAGTTTTGCGAATAGTCGCGCTACAGAAAGTTCATAACTAGTTAGCTCTAAGGTATACCAAATATGTAACATGTAAAGCCTGTCAATCTTTATAGAAACACCCGAAACCACTTACCGAGAAGTTTCTTTGCATTTTGCAGAGTCCACCACCTGCACCTCCAACCAATTGTAGAGGCTAATTAAAATTGCTCAGCCTAACTAGCATCTAGGTATCTAGTCTATCAGGAAGCTCTTAATCTCTTATGGGTTGCCACGCTTTTTGTTGCACAATCATTTTTGCATATAGAAAACGTTGACTCTCGGTCCAAGAAGGTATGATAAATAAAATAAAATAACAAATAAAAGAAGAACAAAAATGCACATCCGCTCTCTTATGCTAATGCCCCGACTGACGACGAGTGGTGGCTGTCTGTGCTTCTGACTCTGTGGTCTGTGTGCCTGTGCACTGTGCGGTGCGATCGACCTCATGCGTTATGATAAAGACATCACAGAAATTTCTTGGAATTCTCCACTGCCATGGCATGGCATTGCATGGCCAAATTCTAAACACCTTCTCTTCATTCATTCATTCATTTGAAACGACAGCGACACACCACCGCACCGGCGCGGCGCACAGATTGAATGCAAAATCAGCGTTTCAATAGACAGCCCAAGAGTATGCGAGTATGTGTCGCCTACAAACGTTAATAGCTCGTGTGGCTGTGCTTGGTATACCTCTTCTTCTTCTGAAAGGAAGACTCTTTCTTTCGTGCACGGCACACTTGTCTGCCGCTCGACATCAGCCATCAGCGATCAGCGCCTCGCGAAAGAGATTTGCATATAAATGTGTTTGTGTTGTTTGCAGCAACCGCAACCAGTCTGTCTGCATTGACAGTTCCCATTCACATGGGCAATGGTTCGTCACTACGATTTGCATATAAATCAACAAAAAGTTTGGCCACTGACACTGATTTGGCCACAACACGACAGCTGCAACAGGAATGCTAAGTCTTTTCTCTCCTGACCTTCAAATCGACAATCCATTTGATGGATCTATAGATGCACGTGCTGCTCAGCGATGACGAAGACAACAGCTCCTGTCATGTGAAATAAGAGAATTATTCGATTTCTGGTGGCAAAAAGGGTGAATTCCCAACAAAAATCCGACTGTGTCAATATATCAATTCATTGCGGTAGCTCACCGAACCAATTGACTCTGCTGCCGACCTGGACGTCATGCCGAAACGTTTTTGATAAAAAATTATCCAAACCTTTTGTTAATAACCTGAAGGACTAAAGAAAAAAAAAAAAATCCTCATCCTCATTTGAAAACACACTGTGTGATCGCAGAATGACCACGAACCGGTATAATTTGCCATGCGCTGCATGCCGGACGGGATGCTGTGGCCTGGCCATTTAGATAATAATTTTTTTTAAGAGGATTACTGCGAGGAAATTGATTGTGTGATTGCGAATTTGTTTTGTCCATACTCCCGGAGAGGAACACTTTTGTTCACGCACAGTGAGATGAAACCGGCATCCCGACATCATCCTGGTTTTGGTCACGCGGTATGTTGGGTACCTAGGGATTGGCAGAACACACAACCAAACACACACACGCACACAGTTACTTGTCATTAAAGTAAATTTGCCCGGTAATCCCTTCACATAATCGGGAACTTGTTTTTATTTTTTGGTTAAGTCCTTCGTAATAAAGCGATTCGGTCTGTGACACAGACACGAACGGATGTGGAGCTCCTTTCTAATTATTTTTATTGGTGCTAATTGAAGAGCGTTTTTGAATCGAGTACCGAATTTAAAAATGCAACGGAAATTATAAATGTTTGTCATCAATCAAGTGTCATAGGCATAAATGCATACGATTATTAGGTGACAGCCAAGAGTCATAATCATCACCGCAGCATACTGTGTCGTCGTTGGCACCCTACTCGATCGACATCATCCATCAAGAATCCTGCGCAAATGCTCTTTCCCCACAAACAATCACCAATCACCATCCCTGAGGGGACTGACTTGACGTTTATGCAAATCAGATCACTTAGGGTAAACATACAACGGTGCGGCGTGCAGAAAATACCAATATTGTGGTCTCCTCGGGGGGATGTTTTTATTTAAAAAATCGCACATTCATTTATCACTTTTTCAATCCGTGAGGAAATAAATTTGCTTACTGGAATGGGGGTACGAAAACTTCAACTTTCAATTGTTCGGAAAGGTATTATTTTTATGTCGGTGAGATTCTTTTCCCAATCCAAACGTTCGAAGCAATTTCAGATGTGTCCGTAGATCATTAGTGGCTATTGCAGTTACCACTTTCCATTTCACATCGCCGCCATTGATCGATGACTGCTGGCGACGCCAATGCATTACCTTCGCAGAGTCAGTTTTATTCTACGAATGCGTATATACCTACCACTTAATTTTTGGACATTGCTGTTTGCTGCACCCATGAACACCTTCCGTTTCCGCATTGACCACTTGTTCGATGGCATATGGGTCAGTGTGTAATGATGTTATGGGCGGATCTGATCATTTTCAATTAATTTCAGTTCCCATGAACAGTGGGGATCCAGGAAGTGAACGCAATTTATTGGCTTCTGAGGAAAGTGCCGACGCGTATGTGGGGGTAGGCATTTGAGTTTGCTCAGTGCAATTCCTTTAAAATGGTTACATGATTTATTTAGAACAGAAGCGAATTGGAATTCCAACTGCATAGCTGAAAAGGTCTGTGCTAACTTCTTATTTTTGTATACTTGACCTTGAGACATCTGATATATGGTGGTGCCGTGGAAAATGCGTTAATTGAAGATGCGGGCACCTTATCCTGCAGTTTAGGTTGTGTTTGTCTATTTCGAATATACTCACAATCGCCGTATGGTACTCCGACAAGACTTAGTTAATGTATTTTTATTTTTTGTTTTGCAAACTTATGTTTACTGATGAGGCTTTTTTAAGGCTGTTTCCCCTTTTTTCTATCAGCAAAAGCATTAGTTTTCCCATAAATTCCAAACAAGTGATGGATGCAGCTGATTAATCTGCGGGAAAATAAAAATTCTACAATACAAAATTCGTTTTTTCGTTGGGTTACAAAAGAAGAATGAAAGAAAAAACATTCACGGAAAGAAGTTTAAAATCAAATCAAGAAAAATAAGCGCCGAATCACGAAAAGTTTGTCTCATTTTAAAGCTTAGCTAAGGATTTACTAATAAAAAAAAAATTGTAAATTACCACTTTCCTGTTGCAATTACGATTTCGTCCCTAAGTAAATTGCAACAGGGGTTGATTTACTACTTCAGTAGTTGCAATTTACGAATTTTTAATCGTAAATTGCCACTTATTTTTATCAATTTGCAATTTATATTTTGCAATTTACGACTTCTCTACGTCAATTTACGTTTTCAATTTACATGTGCGAAATTATTATAAGATTTTATTGATTCATCATTCAGTGGTGGTAAATTACGAAATTTTTTGCAATTTGAGATTTTAAAGTGGTGTTTGAGGAATTGACCTATTGAAGTGGTGAATTGCGCCAAAAATATCAAATCGCAACAAATAAACGAAGCTCGAATTAATACTTCTAATCGTTATATTCAAAAAATAGATTTTGATATTCTTCGCCGTTTTCAATGTCGAATTACGAATTTTTGTATCAATTCAAGACAAAATCGTCGTGATTTGCGAAAAATATATAATTCGTGATTTGCAACTCAAAATTTTGCAATTGGTGACTATGCAGTTCTTTCCGTCTTTCCGGCTTTTTCCTCTCACTCAATTAGTTTTTATTTGCATATGCAAAAATTTAATACTCTAAGTTCTTTTAATTAGAATGCATAAAACAAACATACAACACAAAAATATTCATAATACAAGAATCAGTCCACTGAGTAGACACATTCAAGAATCTAGTTATCTTAAGTCGACTAGATTGGTCTGGACAAGATGTAACCTGAACGCAAAAATAAGTCGGGAACGTCAATTTTTCTAGGTCAGACACATATTCGAACTGTCAACTTAGAACTCAGTCCCGAAATTCTTGACTAGATTCTCCGGCTACTCCATAAACGTCAGCTGAAACAGCTGCTCATATTCCCGATTTCAGCCAATCAAAACCGAGATACAACTAGTCAGACAGCTGCTGTGGCTGTCTACTTACTAAACTAGATAATTGAACTTCCCCATTCATACAAAAGTTTGATTTCCTTTTCTAGACAAAATGTCAAAACAAGTGAATGCATTCAGATAGGTACCCAAAAACTCTTACTCAGACGTTCGATGGGCTGTTTTCTTACATGTTTAGTATGAACATTTCATTCTGCGTCAACTTTGAAATTTATTTGTAATAAAAATGCGTTTTAGTTTTACATTTAAGCAAGAGATTTTTGATTTCCCTCCCTTTTTAAGCTGTTCCATCGTTTTCCCTTTTTCATTATAAAAGCTACCAAATTGGTTGTCCATTTGGTATCACTGCTACTGATGCGAATTCTTCGAAAAGAGATCAACTCATAGGGTATTTCGCGACAACGTCAGTGTCAAATAAATAGAAGAAAAAACATGTGACTGCGAAAAAACTTGTAGATAGCAAAACAAATTCACGTTTTTTATTCTAGAAAAAGTGCTAACAAGGGGCTAACTTCACATAGGCTGTATAGCCTAATTTTAATATTAAAAATTTACTGAAAGGTTGATAATAAAGTGGAAAAAGAGGATAAAATGTAAATGTATTTGGTAAAAGCTGATAAGTTTAAGTAATGAAAATTGTGCGCTATTAAAGAATATTCAAACAAGGCACTATAGGTACCCTGGCCATTATTAAACGGCTTTCTTATTGTACAAGTTTTTCTGACGTTTAAACGAAAAAGATAGCCCATCTGTGAAAGGATGGGGTTCGCGAAACACTCTATTGAATTCGTCATTCTGCTGTTTACCCGATTCCATAGCGATGGGATCAACAGGTTCACCTTGGTCTTCGTTTGATATGATGTTTATTTAGCCAAAAGGTTGATTTTTGACACGGTTGTGTCGATTACGGTACGATCTGAAAGCCCAATTGTCGAGTAAATTTTCCAAACAGCTAGGGCCGCGTTTAGTAGGCCTGCGTAGGTGTTTACTTATTATGAAACGGCAAACGAAAGTAAAATGGCACAGCAAAATAGGAACACATTGCCTGCGTTCCACTATCCGTTAGATGAGCATTTCACCATTTGCGCTAGACTTCTAGCACATTTGGTGAAATTATTATTTTTTTTTTATATATAAATCTATATAGAGTTTGACTTTGACATGCCGCTACTCATCTAGCGGACAGTGGAACGCGGGCATCAGCTCTAAACTGCCAAAATGATTACCGCGTTGCTATTACGAAAGACAGACCTATAAAATAAAAGGCCTCTACTGCCGTGTTAAGATTTGAAAGCCCCAATAATTAGGACAATATTGACCCCATCGTCACTTTTGGCAGCAAGTCCCTCATGACTGGTCATAGTTTCACTTGAAAAGGAGCAATACGTGACGGCATCTATTTTCTACGTAAAATGCACATGACCTTTATGAATCGTTGATTGCTTTAACAATTCGGTACAGAAATATGTGCCCGCCAAGTTTAGGACTCTTGGCAAACTATTCCCATCCTGCGTCAAGCACGAAAAATCTGTCGAACTCAAAAAATTGAGGGAAACTCTCTCAGAGAGCTTAAAATATACGCCAATCCAAAGTAGGTACATGGATGGACTTTTAGCTACTTTGAGCAACTTCCATCTTTGCCATCTAGTACATATTATTAACAAATATATAACTTTCCTTTCTGCAATATATGAGAGGCTCTGCGAGATCATTTCTTTATTTTTACAGATATTATTTTTATGCGCAATTGATTTCTAAGACGGATATTGAAGTTGTCAACTTGTCAACTTTATGCATTTGACATATTTAATATTACTTTTTACTTGGCGGTGGAAATTCTCTGAGCTGTTTCGACCCAAGAGAGGAACTGTTAACTCGTTATTTTGCTTATTTTCTCTTTTTCTGTCATTTTTAATGAGAGCGTGTGTCGACTTATATCGATTGCGTTCTTATATCGATTGAATGAATCTGTATCGAAGCTCAGGGAAATTAGTGTAAAAAAGAATAGGTACAAACCTTCATAATCCGAAGTAAAAAAAGACAAGATAATTACAGTGAACAAATGTTATAATGTTTCATTCCGAAACTATCGATACTATCGAAATGTTAAACTATCGATGTTTAAGGAACACTACTTCTCGGTATGTTCCTGTTGAAGTACTGACTTTCTTCATACAATTCTCAGAACCTTCTCGGTCATTTGTTAAGTTTATACATCGACTGCAGAGTTGCAATACTCATGCCGTTCGATACAGAATCTTTTGTTTGTTTTTTGAAATTCCTCATTCTGCTGATTACGTCAATGTCGTCGGCGGATGCGAGTAATTGGACGGACTTTTGATCGTGCCTATGGTGTTGCCGTTCGACTTTTGCACTGTTTTATCAAAATAAAACGATGTTGAAGAACTCATATGACAACGCATCGCCTTGTCTAAATCATCTTTTGACATCGGAGCTCTCGGTGAGTTCTTTACCGACCTTGATCGAGCAGCATGAATTCTCCATCGTCATCCTGTTCAGAATTAGATATTGCTTTGCTCGTCCTTATAAATGCTGTCTTCAATGCTTGATGTTGGGCTGCATAGGATAGTTATTGAAATATTCCCATTTGCCAACTCGTCGAAAATTGTTCAAACTTGGTAAGTTAACAAATTCGTCTGTTTTTTTTTTTTTTTAATTTAGCAGTCTTAAAATAAAATCGGGGGAAACCCCGCGACACACTCCAGCCAATATGTAGCTTCGATCTCAGCGTCCACTCTTATCTGTCCGAATGTATAGGCAGTTACCGATTCCTGGTAATAATTACTACTCGCTTATTTGCAATTCATGTTTCCTGCCCAGCATCAATAGAAGATTCGCTTTACCTGCCTACGACTTTTTCTCTCCCAAACTCCTGGCTTTATTGAGGATGGATAATTATTATTGCATAATTGCCAGGGCAATAAAACCTTTGTGCGCAACTTACGTAACGCTGATCATTATTTTTTCTTCACAACATTGTCTCGGCATTGACCCTCTTCCCCTATACTTGCTCTACCTCTAGGATATTCTTTTCCATTATTGATCTGCAAAAAATATATATATTTATTTCCTTCTCAAGGATCTGCATGTGCTCCGTAGTTTTTACAACTTTTTTTGTTTGCTAAAAACGCGAAAACATTTTTGCCAAAGAAAAAGTGAATTATGACCGTCAAAAGTGGACAATGCAAAAGGTGGAATTTTTAGAGGACCGCTACAGACCGCTTTGCCTGCTGTTTCGTGGAATTAAATTAGAAAAAACACACAATCCAAGTTGCGCTCTAATTTTCCACTCCAATTTCAGTTTATTAGAGTAACGGACGTGGCGTGTCGTTTAAAAATGTTGATTTTTTGTAGCATTGTCCTTTTTTGTGTCGAGTGCTGTGCCTTTTTATGGTCTGTTTGCTATGGTCTCGTGCGGTCGTTAACATACACAGAGACGTTGATCTATAAAAAAAATTATTACTAACTCTTGATGTAGGTACACTACTTGGGGGTGGAAAAAAAAAAAAAAATAAACAAACAAAAATTTAGATAATTTCCAAATCCCACACACGAAAAATACGTGCGAGCGCATCTACGTCATTACCTTAGCCATTGGAATGCGAGGTAGAAGCACGAAAAAAACAACACAGACACACACACTCACTCTATTGGAAGATATTACGCGACTAGCCAAAAATAGCCCACAAAGAGCTTGCAGCACTACCATCCTAGAGCATTCTCGCGCATCGATTCGCTCAGCCGGACCACCACCACCACCACCACCGTTGCGTCCCGCTCACATGACGAGCCAAAAATACTCCGCGCGTCTAAATTTAACGCGCGCCTAAGAATTAGACTAGATACATTTCATTCATGACACAAATTGCCCATGAGAAACCCAAAAATACGTGAGGCATTCTAAAATTAGACTGGCGTAATAGTGCGACTCTTTACTCCGACGCGACGGACGATGAGGTGGAGGTGCGTCAATGGGCCTCGTGCTCGCTGAGATTCGTAGGTGGTGCTCGAACAGTGCTATGTGGTCGAACTGCGCAAATTCATATGGGAAGACAGAGACTCGCACTGAATAGCTCCCCTGCCGATAGGTTGATGTTTAAATTAAGAACACAAGAATCAGTGGTGGCCCAAGCGGGATGCTTTTGGTTATCAAATAGGCTTGACGCTTGAGGAGCTGCCCACTCGCCTGCATACAGATGGGAATGGTTGTGAGTTTAAGTGCTTAATTTTACTCCTCCGCTGTGCGAACTGTTGATGTGATCGCTTGTTGATGAAAAGTGTAGCTGCTCAGGTGGATTTGTACAGATGATGGACCGAAAATTGTTTCAGCTTTCAGGTTGAAAATAGCATGCGATGCGATACAAGTGACTCCACCAAGTGGAGCTGAGAATAGCTCTAGTTCGCATTAGAAACAAAGTTCCGTTAAAAGATATTGTGCTGTCTCGTGACATTTTATGATGGGGTTTGTTACTGGGTTAAATTGGTGCCAACTCAATTTATCGACCTCACTTTGTATTTTTGAATTCCGAGTACTCGGTTTGAATCGAAAGCAATTGATGTAAATAGTCGCACAAAATCTTTCTCTTCAAAATATGACAGAAAAAGTTAATTTAAAAAATCAAAAAACCCGACCGACTGTAAAAAAGATCTTACAGACATTTGTTTGACAATTGTTTTTTTAATTTATATTTTTTATATTTATTTATTTATGACACTCCGGGAAAGAATACCAAATTAATGACACCTCACTATTCAAAATCGGTCAAGCCGTTTGGGCTACAAGGCGTCACGTAGGAACGTACATAGCATAAACTAAGTACTATATAGACCGTCAGCTCCCGCGCACCTACCCGATTCCCCCCGCAAATTTTGAAAAGAATTCTCTCTTAAATTCTCCCTTAAATTTCCTATCCGTGAATACGTGTGAAGCAGAAAAAGAAAAAGAATCCTTAATGGAGGGGGTAAAATGAAAAAATGACACACAGCAGTCATCCTACATCGTGGTATTTCTACCTTTTTGTAGAAATTTTGATGGCCGAAAAACCTTACGTGCAAAACAAGAATAAAGCTTCAAAATTGTGGTTATATGAGGAATCTGACGAAAAAACATTGAATCTGCATTGCAAAACACTAAATGTCTATAAAAAGATTTCCCTTTATCAAACAATTTCTAGTACCAAGAAATAATCTTTATAATGTTAACAAACTGCAATTCTTATACTCTAGATAAAATTAATGTGAATTTCTTTCCTAATAATAAAAATTCTACTTCTAAAAGAAGGATTTTTGCATATACGAATCGAGGGAATTTGATTTCAATGAAAAGGGAAAAATGTCCACGCTTCGAGGGAAAAATAAAGAGAGACTGCTAAGAACACTGACTGAGATTGTTTGTATTTGGTGAGTTTCTATCAGCTGATGGATGCGTTCTGGGAGTCTTAATTTGTTTTTTTATTTCACCACGAAAACATGTACCTATTTTGCAAAATGGTTAATTACTAATGTAATAAATATATAGATAAAGAAATAAAATGAGAAATATTCATTCGTGGAAATAGAATAAGACTTTTTTCTTCTTACAATTATTGCGTCTGTTTTCGTTTGTTTTTTTTTGGTCGAAAAATTATTTCGCCAGTGAATGTCGACAAATAAAAGGCAACGAATTCAAAGGCAAGAATTGATAAGGAATATTATAATTAAAAATGTGTTGGCGTTCAAAGGAGATTTATCAACATTTCTGAGTGGGTATTTGAGTTGTAATCTTTTCATGAAGTTTCCGTGTGATAACAGAAAAAAATAAATAAATCAAAAACAAAGAAATTAAATTTATTACGAGATTTGAACCAATTTGATATAGAAAATAATTTCCAACTAAAGCAATAGGTAAATGAAAACAATAGAGTCAGCCGAGAATAACTATGAATAATGTTTATTTAGAAAATAACTTTTTTTTCTGTCCATTAAATTCGGCCTGTTGTTTTTTATACTATTTTGGTGCAGATTTATTTTCGAAATTTTACCTTCCAAAATTATATACAACCTTCAATTAATAGGACATAATAAAAAAAATGTATAGAAATTCTGATTTCCAACCAATTTGTAGGTAGTTAAAAATCGATTCATCGAATGACAAAAAAAAAATATTTCTGGCAACTTTTTTTGAATTGTATATTTTTTTTCTAAATTTTCATTGCACTTTAGCTACAACCAACGAAAATGAGTTGTTGTTTTTTAACTGTACCTATGGGAAAGAACAGAAACAAAAATGTATAGCTATCAGTAAATTTTACCTAGGTAAAATAAAAGCAGTCCTTTTAATATTTGTTTTAATGACAAAAATAAAAATTGGAACTAAATTCACCACACCATACCCACCGTTTTTTTAACACGTCCCGATAACGGCCAATTATTTGAATTATTTGAATTTTGTACAATGTCACCACAGAATGAATTGTCAGTCATCTGTCATTGTTCCTATGTGCCAGTGTATGCGTGCGCCTAATCTACTTTAACATGGCACATATACTTTCGCACATAGCAACACGGAAAACAGCTTGTAGGCATACTCTCTTCAAGTGGGCGGAGCTGACGGTCTATTTAATACTTAGTTTATGGTACATAGGATACGCGCGAAACATATCCCTGTGTCCAGTCGGGTAAAAAGAGAAGATTAGAAGTAACGAGTAAAGAGTATAATTTCACTCTCTCGATTGTAAACATCTCAGCGAATTTTTTTCGACACATTCTCTACAAGAAATCGGCTATCGGGCTATTAGCAATTTTTTCAAATGACCACAATGAATATGAAATCAAGAGAAAAAAAGAAATGGTCGATTTCAATAAATTTGAGGAAGCCAAAGACAATTGGATTGCGATTTGGTGATTTATGTTACATATACTTTACTTTTATTTTTTTTTTCTTGGCCGCGTTCCATTTCAAGTTCGAGTTTGGCCGTTGCTAACTAAACGAACTACAGCATTGACTAGGTAAATTTTGTGACAGCTTAAAGTGGGTACACTTTACTGGTGAAACAATACTCAAAAGTCAAAAGTGTGGTTGGTCGCTCTACAGGAACACAACCTAACTGATATTATGGTTTTTATTTTGTCGTGAAACCCACATACAATCGAATACATACGTCTCGTTGAATCTTGAACTCTGACATTAGTTACAAAATCTGTCACAGGTTCCAAAAACGATTTTACGATTTACATTCAAAAACCTAGTTATCTTGAGTCGAAAAGTTTGGTGCCCTGAACGCAAAAACGACATTAGTCGGTAACACAACTTTTCCCTTAGCCAGTCACACATACGAACTGTCAACTTAGTACTGAGACACGAAATTCTAAACCAGATTTGTCGACTACCCCTCCATAAACGTCAACTGCAAAAAAAAAAAAAAACAGTTCACGTGACCCATCTTAAATTATTAATATTAAAACTGACACACATCAAGTCAACCAGCTGTCAGACTAACTACACTAAATACCTGAACGTCATCGTTTAAACTTCCTTGGCTAGATTTCTCTGGAACCCAAAAATCAAATTCGACGTTTACATCACTTTTACTACATCATATGCCAGATGTCAACCCAGCTGTCAGAAGTATTCGAACAGAGAACTGAGCTCTCATTCGGGGAATTTGACTAAATTTTTCGGTTACCGCATTTTGTTTACGTCAAATAGAAAAACTGTTCACGCGATCAATATAAAATCGAACACATTATATCAGCTAGCTGTCAGATTTAGTAAGCCAGTATCTGGAACGCATCTATCAAAATAAGGTCTGTTCCCTTACTTTCTGGTTTACTTTTGGCAATATGTCACATTTCTCTCATTGCGAGTGAATATGCTCACTGACATTAAATATAACCAAAAAGAAAAGGAACGCATTTTGAATTTTTTGTAGGCGGGAATATTTCAGTAGAAAAAAACACAAATTTATATCTGGCCGGATTTGAATTGCTTTTATTGCAGAAATTAAGAAAGTACAATTCTTTTGTTTCTTACATCTATTTTAATGCTATACAAGCAATAAATATAAATGAAATTAAATAAAAAGTCAGTAACAAATTAGAATTTGAACGATTTGACAACCATCTGTCAGCAATAAGCAATTAACACAAAAAAATTTCTTGGGCTAATATTTGAAGGTTTTTTTTATGGAAGGGAAATGTTTTGCTCTCTCTTTTTGGCTCTCTTCTGCCCAACTTTTGCGTAAGGGAACGAAATTTGACTAAATTTGGCTAATGTGTTCGAATGCATTATCGTTAGGGAACAGACCTATAAAGTTGCTAAATATTTGACGTTTTGACAGTTTGGTTTGATGACCTATTTAAAAAATTTCGCCGAGAAATGATGGAAGCAGTTTAGAAAGTGCATCGCATTCAAAAAGTGTTGAGTGAGTTCGTAATCGTGTCCGCAGACAATAGAAACAGTCAATATGTTTCGTTAATATTTTGCGTTCCCGGCAACGACGTCTATTCCATTTGCTTGAAGGTTAGATCATTCCTTGACTGCAAAAATTATTTGGAAATGCGCTTTTTTGTTTCTATAGTGGTTTTTGTAGGAACCACTCTCGTGTTACTTCTCTTCATTGAAATGGGATCCACACGATGCGATCAGTCATCAAAATACATCTGACTCTTCCGCATCTGGTTTTGGACGCGGCCAAGCTTTTTCTTATCTCGAAATCATTTCCATTCCTGATCTCAGACAAAGTGTTTCTCAGACCTTTCATGGTTTCGTACGAGTGCATATGCGATCAGATCACCCCTTCAATTTATGTTCCACATGCCTTTGAGCTGTTTTTCTTTTTCAGTGGCTTACAACAAAATTTCTGTCGCCAGGCGCATTTCAGTTGGCCGCCTGCCACAAACACCAATAATGTACGCACTTGAAAATGGCATCTTAACAACTGCAAGATATATGCAGGGCCGGCACTCTCATCATCAGTGGACCGAAAGAAACCAGTTGCGGTATGGGTAGATATGGGACAATAAATTTTCGCATAAAGCACGCGGCTCATCGTTAGCTCGTCAAAGGACAATGCACGTATAATGGTGCAGTGAAATTCCATTCGGATTCCAGTTTTTATCGCAAATACTCACCTGGCGCGCAGGCAGGACGCAACACTGCGCGGCTCGGCAGCAGCATCAGCCTAAGAAACGCGTAAGCCACCGCGTCGCTCGCGATTAACCTTCAAAATAAATGCGATAAATGATTACATTCGAACGACGACGCAACGTCGACAACGAAAACGAAGACGCTCTTTGTCGTTGGCTGTTTTCACCGCTAAATTGGATGCACCGCATACGGTACTCCCCTCCCCCCCACTCGCAGTTGGAGGCCCGCGCCCTCATCTAAATGGAACGCATGTGCAATTATCGACCCTTTCGCGTGCAACATGGATGATTGGACGACAAGAGCCGTTAAGTACGAGTGGTAGTGGTATACCTTTCGAATGCTGGGAACGGTATGGGTCCGCCGCAGAAGAAAATTAATGTTCTTCGCACTTAAGTTCACGTCGAGATTACGATTGCCAAGATGCACCTGCCTCCATCGCGAAGGAGGTCATCAATTTGTAATATATATCCATGTGGAGGCATTCAGTTTTTTTTTTGTGTTGCACACTCCGTGCTCCTTCAAATCGAGGGTGGGTCATGCACGCGCAGGATATAGTTGAAGTTGAGGCAATTAACAGCCAAGGCGAGTTGTTACCTACTACAAAAATAAGAAAAACAAGTTCTGATGAGTTCATCAAGCTTTCTCTTATGCCTACTCTGCAGCACTGCCATCCTTTGTGCCTGTATGGTATCAATCATCTTTGTATCTCAAAGTTAGAGGAACTGCTCCTGCTGCACCATATGTGGGTATAATCAGAAAGGGAAAATTACAGCCCTGCTGCGCCTGATTTAGCCCTAATGATACGTAATTTTGATTGGCAAACGTAATTTCGTGTAGAATTTCGGCACCTTGTTTGCAACGAATTCCAGGACACGTATACATCGTTCGCCGCGCACTCACCCAATCGACTTGTTTAACTTTAATGCGCGCGTTGCGTCTTCATTTCACTACCATGCTGTTGTTCATAACGAGAAAAGTGTGAGGTTTCTCTGGGTCTGCATTGTCACTGCCCCTAGGCAATTGGACTCGGGTTGCATCCGTGCGTACTTCTATTGTGTATATGATTGAAGCCGGAGACAGTCACGTATCTGCGGTGGATGTGAAAAATCACACATCTCGTATAGGCCTCGTCTTAATTGCATCGCGCACCGCTTAAAAGCATATTCCGCATGAAAAGACTGTAATTGGCCGGGCCTGTGTGTGATTAATTTGTATCACCGTCATAAAGCGTAATTAGAATGCGATTACTGCGGACATATTTACCTGTAATTTGGTAGCAAATTGAGAACAGGACTCTAGATGGCCCCCGGGGGCATATACTGGCCGGAGAATATTTTTTTTTTTTTTCGCAGATCCAAGGAGCTGTTTACGGCATCAAATCTGGACAAGTTTACGCTGCTGCTGCAGATGCTGTTGATGGAAGATGCCTTGGGGTGTGCTTCTTACAACAGAATTTTGCTGCCGCCGTAATCTTTTGATAATCTTTGCTAAATTTGAGCTATTAATCCTTTTATCATGGACGTGCGCTCCTGCTGTTTATCTGCTGATCAGATTATGTCTGCGGTGATTTGTTAAAAGCATGCAAATGTGCGGCTTCTTTGGAGGGCTGGTTAAATTGAGAACTGCCTCAGATGACGTGGTAACGTGTCAGCATTTCGGTTCAGTATGTGAAAATGGTTATTGCTGGAGACGGAGCGTTTAAAAAGAAACTGAAAACGAACTTGTTTTAGGTTCGAAAAGTAGAACTAAATCGGAACTGACTAGGAAGTAGTGGTTCTTAATTTTTCAAAGGAAGAAGGTCCGGGAATAAGGTAGATATGCCCTTAACAGCAAGTCAACCCTTTTGAAGGTTTTAAAGAAGCTTTGTTGGAAAGGTACATTCAGACGACGAAAACTGTGCAAGTTATATGTATAAGAAAATGTTTTTTTTCACCTTTATCTCTTGAAGAGTGGCACGAAATTGATAAAAAAAAGTAGTGCCTGCGAGCAGAGATAGAAGAAGAAGGAAGCCGGATGAATATCGCTTTTTATTTGGTACAGGCCGCAAATTTCAGTAGAAAAAATCCTGTTTAAAACCTTCGCTTCCGGTAGTACCTACTTCAGTACAGAAACGATATTTTTGAAACTACGTGTCAGTCAGAGAAAATAGGGAAAAAAAAGAAATTGGCGTTTTTTTTTTTTAAATTTTGATAATATACAGTGAGATCGTATTTGTCAAAAGTTCTGCCACATTTCGATGAGTTCGAAGATTTTACTTAAGGAAACAATTCTGCTAATTTGAATTTGGATTTTTCGGTACCTGTTGTTGTCGCATCAACTCCTCCTGAAATATAGGGCAGCAACAAGATCTTTCCATCTGTCCGGATTCGCCGCAACTGGCCTTAGCTGTGACCACGATTGAATACCTTGGGACCAGCTTCCTTTAAGTCTTTCTTAAAGGGACCCCCAAGTTGTTTTTGGCCTTCCAACGCGTCTATTACCCTGAGGATTCCATTCGAAGGATTAGGTTTTCTGAGAATATGGCCTATCCAACGCCATTTCCGTTGCATGATGTCGGTATCCAATTTTTTCTGACCGTTCCTATTCCATAGTTCATCGTTCAATATGATTTGCGGCCACCGGATCTTCAGAATGTACCGCAGACAAAGGTTAACGAAGGCTTGCAGCCTGCTCGAGTTGTTTGCAGAGCATTTCCATGTTTCTGAAGCATATAACAGCACAGATTTAACGTTCGATTGGAAGAGTCTCAACTTGGTGCGTAGCAATATTTTTCTGGAGTTCCACACGAGAGAAAGGATTCCAAATGCACTACGGGCTTTGTTTATTCTATTGTTAACATCCAGGTCCGTTCCGTCATCGAGTGCTTTGAAACTGCCCAGTTAATTAAACTGCGTGACCTCCCCTATGGGTCCCTGCCTTAGAATAACTTGTTGTGTGCTTTTAACCATTGTCATCATTTTTGTCATATTTGCCTTGATCCTTAAGCCAGCCACTTGCCCATGTAGTTGCAGCGAATGACATATTTGATTTGATCCAATCGTGTTGTTTGCCATAAGACATATATCGTCAGCATAGTCTATGTGGCTAAGTTTGTCAAACAGACTCCATGGGATCCCATGTCTTTCAGTTCCACCCACCATGGCAGTCATTACATCGTCAATTGCCAGCAAAAACAGAATTTGTGACAAGACATCTCCTTGTCTCACTCCTTGAAGCACATGAAAGGAGTCGGAAAGCTGTCCATTGTGCAAAACGAAACACCTTCCGGTGTTGTAAGACTCTTTAATAACAGCGACAATTTTCTCGGGGATACCTCTCGCAATAAGCGATCTCCAGATGCATTCACGATTAACCCGATCAAACGCCTTCTCAAAATCTACAAACATGAGGTACAGCGGCGATGGGTACTCAGACGATTGTTCAAGTATGATTCGCAAGGTGTTACTGTGGTCGACGAATGATCGCCTGATGGAGGCGGAAGGTTACAATGTGATTTGCCTATGCCCACGACGCTGCTATTGCCGTCTCAGGAAGGTACCTAAGAACTTTAAAAGAACTTCTACAACACGCTCTTAACAATCTAATAAAATGGACAAACACTTGTGGGTTGGGCGTAAACCCTCACAAAATTGAACTTGTCCTCTTCTCTAGGAAATATAAGATTCCACACATTGACCCTCCATCTATAAATGGCACTAGCTTGACGTTCTCAAATGAAGCTAAATACTTAGGCCTTATTTTTGATAGAAAGTTAACCTGGAAGCCTAACATCCAAGAAAAAGTTAAGAAGGCCACTGTGGCACTTTTCTCTTGCAAAAACGCCATAGGGAACAAATGGGGTTTTCAGCCCCGCGTCACTCACTGGCTATATGTCTCGGTCATAGGACCTATACTCACGTACGGTGTGGTTGTCTGGTGGACTGCTTTGGAAAAAGCGATTAATAGCGATAAATTAAGCAAAGTACAAAGAACGGCTGGCTTGTGCATCGGCGGAGCTCTTCGCAGTACCCCCTCCGCTGCACTTGACATCCTGTATCATCTGACACCCATTGACATCGTCAGCAGGCAAACGGCAGCTTCTGCAGCCGAACGCCTCAAAGCTATTTCACAATGGACAAGCAAAACAACTGGCCATGCTGCTTTCCTCAACAACATTAGGAACCTTTCAGAAAACATCGACTACACCACACCAGAACTACAATTTGATAAAAACTTCCAGGTCTCCATTCCTACTAGATCATTCTGGGAGGAGGAAGCATCCGTGGATGATGAATCGATCCATTTCTTCACAGATGGTTCGAAAACTGTGGACGGTGTTGGAGGTGGTGTCTTCTCTAATAGACTAAATCGTAGTCTCTCCTTCCGTCTTCCTGATCACTGTAGCGTTTTTAAGGCGGAAATAATGGCGATAAAAGAGGTCTTATCTTGGCTAAGGGAAAAGGTGATATCTGCTAAAGATATCCGTATCTTCTCTGATAGTCAAGCTGCCATCAAGTGCCTAGAATCAGTCTCCACGAATTCTATAACAGCCCAAGACTGTCGTTCGTCTCTCAGAGAGATGGCGGAGCAGTTCAACATTCACCTTTGTTGGGTGCCGGGGCATGGGGACATCCCAGGTAACTGCAGGGCTGATGAACTCGCCAAACGCGGAACTACAATACCTCTGCTTCCAATTAAGGATTCTTTAGGTATTCCATTCGCTACTTGCAAACTCAAAATAAAGCTGGACGCTATCGAAAGAACAAATCTTAGGTGGACAACCGGCTCGACTTGTCTAGCGACAAAACAGATCTTGCCAAAGCTGGATCTAAAACGTTCTAGGCATCTGATCTCCCTCGATAGGAAGCATTATAGTGCTACAATAGGTGTCATCACGGGACGCTGTCTTATCGGCAGGCATATGCAAAAAGGCTTGGCGTATTCTCTAACGATTTTTGCAGAAGCTGCTTTGACGAGGAGGAGGAGGAAACTATTCTCCATCTTCTCTGTACTTGTCCGGCTCTCTCATAAAGACGAAAACTCCACTTGGGAGCGTTCTACTTAAGTAATCTGAACGATCTAAAAAACATAGACATTCGAAATCTACTACGCTTCATCAGAAGCTCCAATTGGTTCAACGAGTAGGAGGAATGAATACAGATTCACCTGATGGTATCACAAGGGTCTAAGTGTGTCGCCTTAACCTAACCAGTTAGCCGAAGCCATTTTAACCTAACCATGATCGGCCACTACGAAACCCCTCCTGGTGCCTCTTGAGGGTAGACTCGATCCTGAATTTTATCCTCTCGGAAACAATAGTTGCCATTAATTTCGGAAAAACAGAATGGTGATACCGCGCAAGTTATTACTGTCTTTGAGGTACCTAATTTGTGAAAATATTTTTTACTATGAAGATAAATATTTAAGCGTTTCGTCCTTCGTCTTTCAGTACCTACTGTATCGTTAGATTTTTTTCGTCGTCAGCATAATCCGGTGCGTTTAGTAAAGTAGTATAAGATGCTCGGAATTATTCAAATCAAAAAATTAATTCTGGGCGGGACGAAGTTTTCCCGGTCCACTAGTATTAAATATACGGTGATGACCACAGTGGTGATGGCGACCCTGACGCCCGAACATAATACGCAGCGAGTTTTAATTGAAACTTTGTGGAAATTTAGTGGAATCACTGCGGCGCCATTTTCCAATTCACATGGCATAGAACCACTTGTTCAATTGTATTCTTATTCATCGGTTGTGATTTTGCCACGCCCTCCAAAATAGTATAAAAGAATATTTGCGGGAGCTTGCTCCCCAGCACAATATATAAGTCCTTTTGAATTTTTCTAATAAAGTAGGGCGTCAACTATAAACACCGATTCACGGAGAGTGCGTTCAAAGCGTGACCAAATGAACGCGACCGGACAACGCTCAGTGATGCATATTTTAAGGTGCAATTGGGTCTTATCTAACTAGATAAGTGTAACTTGCTGACTTTTCTCTTTTAGGTTGAATTTATTCAGTAGAACTTAAAACCGGGGTTAAGAATCGGTTAAAGCCCCTAAAACTTAACGACTAATCATTTCCAAAATTTCAGTACGTAACTCCGCTGCCTTTTAGTTATCAAAAAAACCTTAAAACTCCGATTCCCATCCTGCTGCATATGGGCAGCACATATATATGTACTACACCTCCAACACGCTCCCATGTTTTGGTAAATGATTTATCCACACGAATCGAGGCTGTGCTCTCTTGAAAAATAATACCTTTTTGTGCAACAGCAAAGATTTTTATCGCCTTGCGAAATGTGAATGGGTTCCGCAGATATATCTTGCCAAAATCAAAGAGAATCTCTCTTGCGCAGTGGGATTGGGATTGGGATACCAGATAGTGTGATAGTCGCTCGCGTCCACCGGGCACCGTGCGCGCCCTGAGCCAACCATCGCCATCCGCACAGTACCTATATATGTACCTTCCGTTCGAGTGTTATAAATAAAAGATCTCCACATTAAGCCGATTAAGTGCGTTTCCATGATGATGATCATGATACGATCAGACGTGCCGCTCACATGATGATAACGACGTGCCTACCTTCGGTGCAGAGCAAAAAAACAGACTCTATCCTCAAAACCCACACTTCGCTCGAGCCACATATACGTATGGATTCGCATCGCTCTTTTCCTTGTTTTTTTTTTTTTTTAGATCAGTAGGACCATTCATTCCGCTTTTGGGGCTTAGAAACCTGATACCCGCTAAAATATTACGCCTTTCGAATTAATTTTCTGAATAAGCGTTCGAGGTGTGATATTTGAACCGCTCATGGTTTATAACGGGAATCCTTTATAATAATTAGCAGGCTATACGCAGTCGGACATTTAATCCCGAAAACTTTGCGAAATTTTTTGATTTTCTTCAGAAAATAGTTCACAAAAAACGTACGTGCCATATCATCTTTCTTATCCGGTTTGGGTTGGCATTTATTTTTTAACCACACGAACCCAGAAAAACCAATTAAGAGGTAACGCCTTGTGCGTAAAAATTGTTCAGCATGAGGTTGTATTTGTATTTGTATTTGTAACATCAGAAGCGGCATCATCGCCATTGTCTATAAATATATGCGGCAGAGTTGGCATAAGGTGCCGCATTGGGATCCTGCTGTGTCCGGTGGTCCACAATGTGCAACATCTTCAGCAAGTGCATATTCGTGTCAAATATGCGAGAATGTAAATCCTGGAAATGTCAGAACCCAAGAAGTGGGCGAAATTTCAGAAATTTGTTACGGTGAACCCTAAGTAGTTTGTACTTAACATTTTTGCCGACACTACTTCGACACTACTTCGACACATTTGTGGAAGGTTTTGTAAAACTCTGGCAAGGTCTTTCAGTGTGTTAAGTGGTTCATTTGTAACTCGTGTTAAGTGGAATGTAACTTACGAGTACCTACATTTACATGTTTTACTCGTATTCATATGTCTGCGTCAAAAATAGTTTCAAGAAAATAGAACGTCCTTTTAAGGTGCACTCGGAATGTTTATTTAACCCCTAAATGTATTTTGTTTTTTTCCTGTGTGTATACTTGTTCTTGCTTAAAATGAACGGTGCATTTATATTTGCCCAGAGTTCTCAAGGATTAACTTAGAACGCGATTGAGTTGTGAAATGGAAAAGACTGATACCGAAAGAGTGAAATTTTTAAATTTTGACATTCCTTCCATGTAAACACTTTTTTTCTGTCGCAATGCAACCGCGAATTTTAGATGTCAGTGTCTAGTTGGGATTTCTAGTTTCCTATTTTAAGGTTAAGGGCGAAGGAAACTGTCACTCGGGTATTTGCGGATCGCAACTATATTTTGTAGATTGTTAATGAAGACTATTTCAAATCGCGTCAAGGACGTTTCAATTCGCGTCATAACATTTTGTTGTTATAACATTTTCTTTTAAAACTTGTATAGACCCAATTTTACTTAATTATGGGAAATATAGTAAAAATATGAATTTGCTGTACTAAAATTGATTTGTAGGTACAAAAACGTTTTATTTCGAAATAGCATGTTGTTGTAATAACATTTCCCTTTTAAACTTATATTTAGATGCAGTTTTATTTAGTCAGCGCGAAATATAGTGCAAATGTAAATTCCCCTATTCGTAATGCGCTGTGGAGAGTTCTTGAAGAGAGTTTCTTTTTACAGGTTTATTTTTTGAATTGGCAGCACTGCTTCCAGTGATAGCCAATTTTATAGCTGACAGTTGATTCATCTTCGCAATTTTCGTTATAAAAAGAATCACATTACGACTCACGAAAAAAAAAGAAAAAATAAATCGCTAGCAATTGGGAACGTTCAATAATCTAGTTTAGCAAGTCTGACAGTTGGCTGTGTTTGTGTTTAAGTTTTTATTAGCCTAGATTGTTTACGTGAACAATTATTGTTCCACTTAACGTTTATGGATGGGTAGCCGACAAATCAAGTCCAGAATTTCATGATTAAGCACCAAGTTGACAGTTCGTATATGTGGCTAACGGAGGAAAAGGGACGTTACCGACCAGTCTAGTTTTTGCGTTCAGGGCACATCTATTCCATACCAATCTAGTCGACTTAAGATAGCTACATTTTTTAATGTGCTCATTAATTTCGGCGATAGTTAAATGTACATGCAAAAAGAGTGGCTATTGCTCCCGAGAAATCTACTACATTTTACTCACATCAACGCCTTTTTTTTTTTTTTTTTGAAGAACCAGGGTACTCTAATATGAAGTTTCGTGATTTCTTCGTGTCAGTTTTATGTACGGTTTTTAATTTCGCATCAACCAAAAAAGAGAGAAAACGAATTCAATTTACAAAAAAAAAAAAAATTTAAAATAAAAATGCTGTCACTATTAAATAAATAACGTATGCTCACTTACTTTCTGGTTCAATATGTCACATTTCTCTCACAAATTTGGAAAATGTGAATTTTTTCAAGGCGGGAATATTCAAATATTAGAAGAACGAAGAACTAATTTATATTTAAGAACATTAAATTGCTTTTATTGCGGAAATTAAAAGGTTAAATTTGTTTGCTTTTATATTCATTTTAATACTATAAAAGTATAAAATATAAACGAAATCAAATAGAATGTCTGTTAGAAATTAGCATTTGACAACCATCTGTCAGCAATAACCAACTAGCCCGAAGAAAATTTCTTGGCCTAATATTTGAATGCTTTTTTATGGAGGGGAAATGATTTGTTCTCTCTTTTTGGCTCTCTTCTGCCCAACTTTTGCGTAAAGGAACGAAGATAAACTAAATTTGGCTAATTTGTTCGAATGAATTATCGTTAGGGATTAGGGAACAGACCTACAAATTCCCTTTTCTGGTTGATGTCAAAAAACAAAACTTATCTGAAATAATATTTACAAATTGACGATACAACAAACTCCCAAGACAAAGTGCTAAATATATTCATAAGCCACGGCGGATTACTATTTTTTATATATTTTTTTTTCTTAAATAACTAGACAAAGGGTAGGTATCTATGTCACCTTTACATTTTGAACTCCAGGAGGGGTTTTGAATTTATTTACTTATTTCATTTTTTGCTGCATCTCACGTGCAAGAGTGATATGTGTCAGACAATTTGAAATGATTAAATTTAAAATTAATCGTTGCAATCTGTTCATCGCCACAGGATCAAAGCCCTTATCGTCTGCACAATTACAATCCATTATCACGATGTCATAAATGTGGCAAAACTTAATTTGCATGACAAGTCACTGCAAACAAACAACAAAAGGTGCACACAATTAAACCCGATTGCGATCCCGGTGAAATGTGATTTAAATTTGCATAAAATTACGCCAGATCGATATCGCAGGATCGGAGAGATGTTTTCACATTTCTGCGATGATTAATGATGGAAATTCGGCGAGGTGACACTAAAGAAGAAAAGCCTTATAGAACAACTATCTTCGCGGCCGGTTCTCATTCATACGTCGCGTCGGTATAGCAGTAACATTTTTGAAAAGAAAGATGGAAGAAGGTAGTTTTTTTTTTTTTTTTTGTTTATTTGGTCACGTCCAGATGGGGCACATGGTTGCTTGATTAATTGCTTAACCTAATAATTTACATCAGGAAAATCTTGTTCGACGTCTCTTAAAGAACCCAGCAGGAAATGAGGTGCACAACGTGCGTTGTTTAATCTCCACGATATCCCTTTTGATCGCACAGGGCCCCGTTCGTGTATGTTGGTCGTGTGTACTTTGGGGCGGTGGTATCTTTATTAAATTTTAATTAATATACGCACATATTTGAGGTGCAATGTTATTAAATGTCCAACATAATTAATACTTATGACATGAGACAGGCCCTTAATTACGGTTTGTGCGTGATCAAATTTTATAATGAAGTCAGTCATACGAGTATTTTGTCGTGGCCGTGTCGGAGAAGGTCCAACGTTTGACCTTGATTTCAGACTCTGGGCCGTACTAATAACAAATTTTAGTCTCGACGTTAGATTTACGGAAGTTCACAATTGGGACATTTATATGGAAAATATTGCCACTGTGAACTACTAAAATTTAGAGTCGAAACTAAAAATGTTTATTGGGAAGGCCCTCTGGTGAATAGGAAACCAGAAGTCAATTAACTTTATGCACAATTTGTTACCGAGTGTAGACACCAACAGCAGCAATTATAGTTTTGTCTGGGCCGATTGTGTACATAAGTCCTGACGGCAGTCCCTTTTAACAAGTGTTTTTCTAAGGGATAACTCTAAGATGACCTCTCGAAAACCAACAGCAGGCCGATTTGTTTATCCTTTCGATAAATATTTGTACAATCCACTGCCACTAACATGTTGTGCCTTCCTGCATATTTGCACTCACTGCTGACCGGAGAGGCTGACTTATGTAAATAACTACCGAATAAATCCAAAAGTAGGCAAACTTGTGTAGGCTCATCTTCGGGGTGGCATTCGACTATTTCAAAGTGCATTCGGCGTCACGTTGACAATCCGGTGCTGTTATTGCCATCATTAAGTGACCATCTGCACGATGGATGCGTGTATACATACGTTCGTTCAGTCGAGCCCTATTCAATCGAAAATATAGCTAACCACATAATCACGTATTCTGGTCGCGTGAGGGATGATACACGTTTTACACTTGACCAACATATCGGTTTTATACAATGTATATAGGCTAACCCTCAGATGATTGCAATCAATTTCGGAAATCTGAAAATCTCTCAATCGGACCTTGAATGCATATGTGCATCGTACCGCCTGAGGGCACAAAAAATTGCACATAAAGGATTCGGGTAAGTGCTGCTGCCATGGCCGTTGATTGTGCAACCACAATTCGCGTGTTAAACTTGCACATTTACTGTCCAATTGTGGTGCACTTGTATCAACATTATGTTTGTTATTAATTTATTTAATTTTTTTTTCGTCTGACAGGATTGCAGAAATCTGTATTTTTTTTTTTTTTTTTTTTTCATTTATTAAATCGTAATCGGATGACAGATGGTGCGCCTATGACTTTGAGTCAGGAGTTTCACTTTCAATGTATGAATTTGAGGTTAAAATCTAAAAATGATTGGAAAACAGGTCAGCAAATTGTAGATCTTAGCTTCAACCACAGGAATTTAGTTGAGTACTTTTAAGGTTTGCGCGTGTTGGTTGAAGTCTCTGGTGGTCAAGGGGCAAGGAGCTCTGATTAATGGTTAGCTGATCAGTACTCTGTATTGAGAAAAAAAGGTAAATGATTTTATGTGCCGGGAAAACTAGGTATACCGTGCGTGTCATATAGACGCAGAGGTAGTCCTGGCAAATCGTTTTCGTAAAAATATACGTATATACTCGTATTCATATACGTAGAGTTATAATATCTAATTTAATAACTGAACTAGTATAACAAAGTTATTGTACTAAAATTTTGAACGCATAGAACGTCAATCGAGAATCTATTACTTTCGTTGTACTTGTCACATTCAAATATCCAATTCACTTAAGTCGACTAGATCTGGACTAGATGTACCTAACCTGAACGCAAAAACTAGTCTGGTCGGGAACGTCACTTTTCGTACGTCAGCTACATGAGTACTTTGACAGTTTGCATTGCCAATTTAGTACCTACTCAGTCATGAATTTCTTGACTAGATTCGTCGGCTACACCTTCATAAACGTCTACTGAAACACCTGTTAATATGTTCGATCCAATCAAAACTGAAAACGAAGCCAATCAAAACTGTACATCAATTCAGGCAGCTGTCAGACTCATTAAAGACTAAACTATATACTTGAACGTCCCCACTTTTTTCTACTGTCAAAGGAAACGTTGTACTATTTGTACAACTATACATTTATCTGACATTACTTGCTGTCTAAAAAAATCATGCTTTGACGTTATTTAATAATTGAGTTTATTAAATCTGACAGCTGAATGAATTGATGCGTTTCAGTTTTTGTTGACCTAACTCTGTGAACAGTTTTATTTTAGTTGACGTTTCTGGAGATTTAATCGACAAATTTAGTCAACAATCTCACGACTGAGTATGAGTACCAACTAAGTTGACATTTCGTATATGCGGCTGACATTTGCACCGTGACTTTATCGATCAACCTAGTTTTACCGATTAGGGTGAAACTAACACGAACCATAATAGCAATCGGATTAAAAAAAACTTGATTTTTGATTGTGTCCAATGTCTATTATAATGAACACTCGCAGCGTTTCATTAATCAAGATCGCTAGATGACCAGCGCCATGTCAAACTTTGTAAAAAAATAATTCACATTCAATTATTTGTTCTAGTACAAATGACAAAATTTCTTTTTTAGTAAAAACTCTTGACCGAGCTCAGAATTGGCCGTTAGATTAATAAAAAGCGAGAAAAGCAAAACCAGCTGTCAAAACACTCGATTAAAAGTAAACAGGTTTGGAGAAGCAAACAAAAGTGGAGATGGAACAATACAATTGCCATTAAGAGAATTAAATTTTTAAATACCTATTCTATTCTCACTGGAAGTTAATTCATTTCTGTATTGGAAAGATGCGTATAAACTTAATGTTTGTTCTGCTGTTACTAAATCTGCTATAGCTGGGCATTTTTAGAAGTTTCTGTATCATTCATGACCAAACCTCCATCTCACTTTCAGTTCCAACATATATCTGGCACTTCTCCATTTAATTTGGGACTACTACACCAAAACCAATGCCAAGACTCATGCTTATCTATATTCCACTGCAAACAAAAAAGACATTCAAATCCACTGCATCGAGGTTAAGATGGATAAGAAATTTACCACTCTACGACGATCGCACAAACAAGAATTCTCTGTAAATATTTTACCCGAATTCTTTTGTTTCTATCGCGATCCTCTCTTCGTTACTATTTCAAAGGTTACCTATATCCGATGAGAAAACATGCGGAAAACTCAATTCCCGCTGCGTAACCAACAAATTGGCCACATTCATTATAGAAGATAATGTTTCTGTAAAAATGTCTGTGCACTCAAGGTCATTCGCAGGAATGTGCAAACCAGACGATTTCCAAAAGACAATCGGCTAACGTCACGGTTTGTTAGCTCACCAAACTGCGTGACTATGCGGATCCGGGAAGAGTGTTTTTAACGTGATATCACACATTTTCTAGGTATAGTGTTTTTTTCTTTCTTTGCTCTGGAGGAATCTGTTGCTTTTTGCATTTTCCAAAAACATCAACAGCAGTTGTATCTGATGAGATTTTATTTCATGACATTCATACAAAAATGAGGGCAATCTTTTCAAATAACATCATTCACATGAAAGTATGAATTCATTTCTGGCGAGTTCCGTCGTCTATCGCCAACTGGGGCTGCGTGCCAACAAAGGCTATATGCGTTATCCGAATGGGCCCGTCATCGGGTCGAAGGTGAACGAGTGACATTGAGTTGGGCTGGCCCCTATCTAACCATGAAAATGTTATCAGCACTTTCAGGTTGAAAGGGGCGGCATTCATAGATTACGCTGGCTTATGTTGCACTGAAAGCTTTTAATTTTTATGGTTTCATAAATCTACCTAGCAGTGAATGGAGAAACATGATAGAATTGTCTGGGAGTAATCGAACTTAAGCCAACGTTCAACCGCATGCTTTGCGCGTCATCCATCAAGTGTCAGTCATGAGTCAAGGCCATAAATAAAATAATACAAATTTAAGGATTTATAGGATCTTCTTGCCTTTTAAACTAGTTTCAACTTATTGGACGATTCAAATCTTCTGAAAGAACTTAACTGGATCTACGTCCATATTTGACATGAGCTCAAGCCCTCATATTCTTACATTGATTGACACTTTTGATGAACAATCTAAATGATAGCCAAATCAGTTCGTCTGGAATTTAATTTGTAGACATTGGGTTGGTCAAATGCGCAGTTCCTAATGTTTTATAAAAAAAATATATGTCAAAACCTCAGTAAAAATAATTTTAGAACATCATCTCGAAGATCTAAAATATCTTATATCTACAAAAAGTCCGACTTAAAAATGATTACAGTTTGCGAAAGTGTCCATATATGTTGTCCGGCTGCAAAGCAGCGCTTCAACTTCTCCTGGAGCATAGGTCAGCAACAAGATCCTTCCATCTGTCCCGATTCGCCGCAACTGGCCTTGGCTGTGACCACGATTGAATATCTTGGGACCGAGCTTCCTTTAAGAAATATGACCAAAACATGACCAAAAACAACTTGGAGATGACCTCCAAGTTGTTTTTGGTCTTCCAACGCGTCTATTTCCCAGAGGATTCCATTCGAAGGATTGTTTCGCTAGGTATATTGTCGTTAGGTTTCCTCAGAGTATGGCCTATCCAAAGCCACTTCCGTTGTATCATGTCGGCGAAAGTGTCCATATATCCGTAATACTATAGACACGTCTATTTTTAGGAAGCTATAGGTAGACTAGATATTTTTTTTATTTTAATTTTGTGAATTTCTTAATTTAAAATAAACAAGCATTTCAATACCAAGTGGAGAACTTTCAGAGAGTTTTCTATGTACTTTTTCTAGGCTATCCCTTTTTTCTAGCCATTTCATTAAACATTGAGTACAAATGTTTGTGGAATTCTCAAATTTTATCACAATTCTGAAAGATGTCTCCCTGTAAAACTGCTGTGCTTCCTCAACAATTTCTGGCAGTTACCTTACTTATTTTATTTTCTTATTTTGAGTAATCCAAATGGAGGTTCCGAAAATATCTGTAGTTCCCAACATAACAGGTACCGCTATATTGAAAGCTTTGTGTTATATTATGTTAAATATGGCGTTTAAGATTTTTGGGTCTTCAAGGGTCTTAATACTAATTAAAATTTGAAAAGCAGAAGGTAGTCCTGGATTAAGATTGGACAACTATCTTTGGAAAAAACACTTTACAGATTTTTGGCACAGGACTACATATCCACTCTAGCATTGAGCTAGCTATTTGAAACGTCTTCAAAAAGTTTTTAATTGTGCCTACAAATACTGTATAAATACGGCGCCTTCCCTTCAAGTTTCTGATTGATCCTCCAAATTCTGTTTACAAAAAATACGTCGCCTCGCCTACAATCTACAAAACCGTATCAGTAAACTATATCCCGTGCTATAGGAATCAATTAGAACTGCCAAAGATCCATTTAACTGTGGGAACTACGTGATTTGTGGTCCGTTTCGTTGCTGGTCTCTGTTTCGAGTAGAAACAGAAATTGGCTCGTGTGAAATTGGAGTTTCATTATAATTGCTACACTGGGGGAGCTATAATGATAAGAAACGGGCACTCATTTGTGTTGGTTAGAGTCGAAAATTGGAAACACACAACATAAAACAAAATATGATGACTTTTCCTGATGAACCCATTTGACGATTTGCGTCAATCGGACTAGGCTGCGGAAGTTGATAAACAGGGATGAGATTTTGACCGCTGTTCGCAATAGATCATTTCGTCACCATCACGTGTGACTTGGTCATCATTATCAACTGAAGTAGCACTGCGATTGTGTAGACCAAAATTATCTCAAAAAAATGTATTACTGGAAAAATTACTGAGCTGGTCATCACGGATTTAGGTACAAGTTGCTGCTTGAGCTATAAGGCTATCAAAACTGATGCGTTATGGATGGATTTATCCTCACCGTAAAATGTGCAGAAAAAAAATAGCATTTTTTTTTTCAGTTGCAGTTTAACCGTTTCGATTGGTTGCAGGCAGTATGACCGCTGTAGAATTCTGAAAAGTCGCAAGAAAAAGGGCCATTTCTGACTGGCATTTCTGAAGCTATTCTGCAAATTTAGAATTTTTGAACGATATTTAACAAGCGTTGGCTCTCTAGTGTTGTGATAGGCAACTGCGTTACATTTTCAAGGTTTTTATTTCGAAATATCAATATTTGAACAAAAATTTGTGGCAGGCTTACCAAATCGCAACTTTAGTCACACAACGGTCACGTTAGGTACTGACTGTTGTTACAGTCACACCAGTTTTGACAACGTTACAACTTTTTTTTTTCTGGAGAAAAGTGAATATCGTTGAAAGCTTTAATTTGAGGGTTAATGTATATCTAAGCTGGAGCGACAAGTTTGTTAAAGACTTTGAGCTCTTGCAGCCTTTCTTGAAGATTATAAAGCCAGTCTTCGTCAGCTATATTTTTTCTTTGTAAAAACAAATTTCTTTCAACTATAGCTCATATATCCATGGTCTCGATCGTTTATAACCACCAAAAAAGACCTCTTTTCCGCATTCGACTAAATATTTAATAAGTTCCTTCTCTTGGTTAGGTTAGAAACTGTTTTAAAGCACAACCGTATATTTTTAAGCCTCTGTTCCTATAATCGTAGTTTTTGGAATCATTCTCAATAGTAGAGTTACGGGTATAGTAGTTGACACCATTGTTTTTCAATACACTAAATGACACCTATCTGTTCAAGTTCAATAGCGATTTCCTCCCTTCCTGTTATAAACAAAATAAATTCGTAATATTTTCCTGCTTTTCGTATATTAAATGCTCTCTTCAGTCAATAATTTTAAAACAAAGTGTAAACATCTATCAGTGATTTTTTTTTTGTGTCAAATTTTGTGAATTTTTTTGAATTTTTCTAAAATTCTGAAAATATTGTTGCGCTCTCTCTGATTCTCGATGAAATATAAAATAAAATGCCGAAAAGAACTATAAGAGCCGAGTAAAAAGAAAACGCCAAGTTACCCTCTTCTTTTATGGCTACGTATTTTTATTCTCCGTCTGGAATGCCTAGTAAAAATAATAAAAAGAATTGACAGTGTGGAAACTGTCAGACTGACAACTAGTTCTTGGCTGCGTTTACGGGTATTCAACAATATGTACGAGTATAAGAACTGTAGCTATTTCAAATGGCAAAACATATATAAAAAAAATTATTAATATATGTTTAAAAATAAAAACTAATCAAATAAGAGGGGTGCCAATAACTCTGTAAAAGAATAACAATAGATTCGATTATTATTGCACCAGTTGTTGGCATTGTCCATTACTGTACTTTTGACAACAACAAATTTATTTTACGACGGTTATTTGTTTCAGATTTTTGGAAATACCTAAACAGAACAAAAATTTCGATGTGGTTCGGCTAAAAGTAGTTGTAATATATTTTCATAATTAAAATTTAAAAAGTAAAGTAAATACGTTTCAGCTATGTCCCTTAAAAGTTTATAACTTATGTGGTATTCGATTGGACACTGTCAGAACAATTTTTGTTGATCTAGATAATTTTTTTTATGTTCGTTTGATATGAACAAAAAACAATCTTTTTTGGATTTCTGCGTATTTTTGCTAATCTGAATTTTTTCTCAGAGTTGCCCTAGATTTGCCAATACAAGTTCGTTTGAGTTTGGCAACTGGTGGAGTTTGTTTACGTGAAGTTTTTCTACTGCAAAAAAGGCATTGCATCGGGTGAATCTTACTTTGTTAATTATTTACGAGTGATTTAATTTAAAGTTTAAACAGTGAATACACATAAAACAATGCATTTATGAATATCACTACATAGTATAAAACAAAGTCCCTTTCTCTTTCCCTATATCCCTATGTATGCTTAAGTCTTTAAAACTACGCAACGGATTTTGATGCTTTTTAATGGATAGAGTGATTCAAGAGGAAGGTTTATATGTACAACTTGGTATTATTATTTTCATTACATTAGCGAATATGGGCGAAAAAAAGTTCGCCAGGTCAGCTAGTTAACAATAAAAAAAAGAGCAAGTGACGTTTTTATGTTCGATTAGATACACGAAATCTGAAATATGAGAGCGAGTCTGAAGAAGCCCAATACCATCTTAGTTGTTAAATACAAACATTAAATTGTTAAATGTGTTATATTTAATATTTTTTTTTTAATTAATGGATTTATAGGTATATATTTTTTTATTGTATTTAAATATTAACTTACAGTTTGACTGTCACATTTTTGATTAATGAATGCATTTTCATAGGCTACTGGTATATGTATTTAATCATTATTTTTGGGTGCCAACAACTGTAGTTCCATAGAGTGCCAATTGCTGTACAGTGGTGCCAACCACTACTGTTGTTAAGAAATTGAATATACATAATGTATAGATATAAATAAAAATCCTATAACTAGAAGAAGTAAAATTTAAGTAAAAAGAAAATTCCTTAAGCAATATAGAAATGCATATAAAATATTAAAGCCGCGTTTAAAGTAACAAAGCTACGTTTGTGTAAAGTCAGCTTTTACTTCTGAATGGCTACTATACCGCTTCTTTACGGTATCTTTGCTATAATTTTGTATATATCCGCTGTCGGCTGTCCAGGCTTTGTTTGCGGTAGCCATAGTATAATTTGGAGTTCAAGGCAATACCATGCTAAATTTATTTTTAGGAGACTTATACCTGCAGGGAAGGTTGCTCTGCTGTCAGAGATTTATCAATTTTGGCTCTGTGATTGTTTTACACTGTACGTCTCGAAAGTGTCACGATCGGAATACTTACAAGGGTTTGCTGAACGTGCATTTTCTTCCTGTTCCACTTTTGGGTCCAAAGATCTTCAATCATTCCATTGAAAACGAGTACCATCCACACCAAAAATATCACCAAATTTGGAGCTTCATTGCTTCATCTAAGTGCGCTTACAAAATCAAAATTATCTCTGTTACTTAACGTTTTTACAACCAGTTTTACAAAATTCCTGAATACGTCAAGGATTCAAAATTTACAAGGGTTACATTTATTAAAGTCGCTTTTTAAATTACTACTACTCGTGTGCGACTTCCTCGTGCATTAGTTCAGTAAACCTGCCTTCTGTTCACCTTCAAAGAATGAAACACTGAAAACGCATTCACCTTAAAGACCACTTCCACGTACTTATCTCCCAAATTAATGGTGTCTTAACGAGCCAAGCATAATTGACTGCCGTGTAACATGTTAACGAATCCTCATTATCCAGATTGCAGGTCCAACCGGCGAGAACTCCACATCGTTCAATAATAATTAGCTACTCCATTTCTGGGGATGAAATTTCCCTTTTCCTTCCTCTCTCCCGCTCCCGGACGTAATAACACCCATGAAAAGGCGAAATACTGGCGAGAAAAACAAAATTCCACATGCAAAACCATAAGTAGGTGTTACGTTATACTTTGGCCACTTGCGGACCATTGAAACTTCTCACTTCAAGTGTTAAATCGATCCATGCGACTGTCTGTCATTAGAGGCAAAAAGCAAAAACAGCCTGAGCGAACAAGTTTTTATGGCGATTTAAAAAAAAAAAACCGTCACTCCCCTACGTAGGGCACACTTTTTAAAATACACACTCACTGTACAGTAATTTATTGTATGCCAATAAGTCGCCATTATGTGTCGTTCGTCCTTTGGAGATTTTCAGAAATGCAAGTATTTCTTTCTTCTTTTTTTTTTTCTATTCTCAAAAGATGACCTCTCGAAACTAGATCTTTCTTTTTTGCTGTTTGAAAAATTCCACAGAAACGTGCATATTGCGTAAAGTCACATCTAGAACATGTCCCGGCAAATGCTTCTGTGGCCGACCCAGAAAAGTGCCCGAAGAAAAAATCCATGCCGACCTTATTGTTCTCGTTTTGCGAAAATCATTTCAAGGTAACCTTACGTAAGAATCGTTTTATGGCCGAGCAGCTATTTTTCATATTTTATTGCAGATCCCGACAAAGGACACGAAAAAAAAACCTACAAAACCTAAATATTTCCCAAAAAATATCGCGTATCGCCAAAAATAGCATGCAGTCTTCCGAGAACGCCTGCGTGTCGAGAACGCTAAACTGAGCGCATTTAGTGCTCTCATTTTTTGGCCTAATTATTTTTTACAAGCCGGACAATCGAACTACTGTCTGTCGGCCAACGCATCTAGGTAAATATTTGTTTTTTACTTTATGTGTGATTTTTTGTGTGTTTTTCACAGACAAAACCCTGAGGTTGAGGTCTAATTTTTAGGACATTCAGCCGGTAATTGGGTCATTTTTTCCCTGGCCATTCAGTTGTGGTTTGTTTTGTTGGACGGGATAGTTGTTTTGGGATGAAAGTGACCTTTTTCGAAAGGGAAACAGCCTTGAAAGTGTTTTTGGCAAATGGCGTGCTAAAACGTCCTTCACCCCTTTTCCGCGGAAACGAACAAGTCGCCTGCGAATTTCCACTGCAAAAAGAGTTGAGCGAAAGGATTGGCTCTCCAGGAATCCCAGAGGCAATAACAATCAAGCCATTGTCTGGCTAACTTATATAACCACTGACTTATTACCCAACACAAAGGGCCGTGGTGCTAAAACCCTAAAATTACCACAACATAATATTTGGCCATTCTTAAAAAAAGGACCACAAACAACACACGACCTAAGCGAGACAATCGCAATAAAGTCGAAGAAGGAAAAAAATTAAAAAGGATTTGCAGCGACAAAGCGCAAAGGCCTTAAAAAATGCCAACCATAAAAATGCCAGTCCCTTTTTTGCGCCGCACAGATTTAAAAAAGGGACGAAAACACATTCATTATTACCTCCTTTCAGCGCATCCTTGCAATGCAATTTTAGTGTTGCATCCTTCAGTGTAATCGGTTTTCAGTTGAAATTCTTGAATACGACACTCGGTGTCATAAAACCATGGCAAAGGCATTGCTAATGTTATGTCCTTTTGTGTGCCCTTTTCCATGCCAATGGCACCCATGCAAATATCCTTTATTGCCAAATTGTGTGCGCATCCATCCACGGTCCTCATCTCGAATTGGCAATATTTTGATTTCAAGAATAAACACCACGCCTCGAAGCAAAACAAATGTAAACAGACGGCGAACATCCTTGGAAAGGATTAACCAGAAGGGCTCTGTCTATTATTTGGCGGGCACAAATTGCTACAGATACCTACCTGATGTGGATCGCCTACGCTGAAATGTGTGCAATCCTTTTCAGTCGGAATTTCACGAAATCTATATGAAAGGCTTGCCATTATCCTTTCCGAAATGGCTGATGCCATTCAGTTTGACCATAATTACAGAAAACAAGTAATAAAGCCATTTAGAAGAGATGGTTACATTAGCGCAACAACACTTTCTCCCTGCGTGCGCAAGGACATGCTAACGTCAAGGCTATTTCTAGTCTGGTGCGTGAAATCCACTTCCACATCGGCGAAAGTTGTACTTTTTATGTAAATTCGTCGAAGGGTTAGAAAGTGAAAATGGAGAATAAATGTTTTATTGAAGTGTGAAACTCGCACAACCCTTTCGGAGCGTTTACGATCGTGCTTAAAGGATGACCGGCCGACATGAATTTTTTTTTGTTTCGACGATTTTCGGCTTCACTTTCGACCTTTTTCAAATTCATTTGGCTGTCGCGTAGCGTGCTCGTGTTCTAGTTTGGTGTCACGGTGACATTTCATTAAAAGGGTTAATGAGTTCATAATTTCACTTGGGCGCTGTACATATAAAAGGATTAATATTTATGGACCGAACACAATGGAAAACATGACTGAAGGGTATGGCTTCCACTTTCAAGTTTCAACGAAAGTGAATTCATAGAAGAAGTAGAGCAATTTTTACAAAGGGACATTTGTTTGTTTATTCTCTTTTAAAAATTGTGTGTGTTTTGCAGGATTATTTTTTTGTTGTTGTTTTGTTTTGGGCTGTTTTTAACCCTTTTTGGAAAAAAAGGAATTCACAGGAATCGCGGTTTTAGGGGAAAGGGTTAAGCCATTTGTGGAAGTAAGATCGCTTTGCTATGGCAAGTTGTAAAAATGTACTTTAAGTGGAAATTGTTATTTTTTGTGAGTAACTCGAATATTTGTTTTTTCCTTAAGAATCCCGATGAACCTTTATGGTGCCTAGCGGCGTATGAGGATAAAATAACACGCAACCCTTTTTACCTAACTTCATTGGAACATTTTTGACAGACACCTTCGCAAATAGCACTTTTTTTTTAAACCATTGGTAGTAGTAGTAATTATTTTTCAAAATCTTGTAACGCTAGCATAGGTTAGGTAACCTAACCTAACGCTAGCATAATAGGAATTCCACCAAACTGACCCTCGAAAAGGGAGTTCAAATGGGTTTCCCATTAGTCTTTCCATTGGCGGATTTTTTTTTAATCGCGGTTTCAGACGAACAAAAACCATAGCGTATTTCAGGATTTTCAAAAATGGTGAGAGAGGTATCTGAAAGTCGATTTATACCAGAATTATTTGACCGATTATGACTAAAGTTTTTGGTTGTCCTTACCCTATACGCAGTTAAGGTCCCGCAAAAATATGGTTTTAGAAATGCAGTTAGAGCAGACTGTAACGTCAATAAGGATAGGTAAAAAAAATATCTACACGGAAAAAATTTAAGATTGAATCAAGAAAAAAAAGCGCCGAATCACGAAAAGTTTGTCTCATTTTAGAGCTTAGCTCAGGATTCACTAATTCACGACTTTTTATTGGCAATTCTAGAAATTGTACAAAGTGACGATATTGGCCCTTAAAATTCGTGAATCAACACTTCTCAGTGTGCGATCGGACGTGAAATACGTATTGCCACAACCGATCGCAATTTGACACAAATAGTTATCAATTTGATATTACTGTGGTTGTGAAATGCAAAAAAAAAAAAACAATCGTTAATAACCACTTTCCTGTGCAATTACAATTTCATCCCTTAGTAAATTGCAACAGGGGTTGATTTACTACTTCGGTAGTTGCAATTTACGAATTCTTTATCGTAAATTGCAACTTGCCAATTTATTGAGACCGCTCAAAAATAGTTGTTGGGAAGTTTTCAATCAAGCTAAAGCTAGATAAAAGTGACTTAGACTGATTGGATTAAGTAAATTCCATAATATAGGTACATACATAGCTATATAGGAAAGAATTGAGGAACCTTAAATAAACAATAAATAATTGGCGCAACAAGTCCGTAGAGACTCTATAGGTCTAGCTTGTCACAACCATTTGTTTGTGAGAGTCTTAAATTTTTGGGACTGTCATGAAAGAGCTTCTCAACTGGCCGGTCAAACTCAGCATAAAATTGTGATCTACAATTTCTTGAGTCCAAAATGCCAGTTGAGAAGCTCTTTGTCTTTGATGACAGTTATACGCTCGGATGTTTTTCAGATGTGTACGATACACAAAGCCGATTAATGTCCTATTCTTTAATACGAAAATGTCAGATCCATTTGTCTTTCATTTTACTTATAAATTCTAGAAGGACTAGCCCGAATCGATCTATGCAAAAATATTGATATTCACGAATCACCCCTATCAAGGTTTCCGTTCGAAATTTTCTCCGATTTGTACGACATCGGAAAAATTCCATTCGAGATATCCAATCCGATACAACTTTCGGAAAAATTCTCCGACGATATAATCGCACCTTGTCGCATTGCATTGTACAGCGTTATATCAGGCGTTTTTTATTTTGCCCACATGATCTATACAGATCATTGATTTCCATGGTTTACAACAATAATACAAGATCCAACTGTTGTTGTAAGCCATGAAAATCATTGATCCATATGGATCATGCGGACACAATAAACGCCTATCACTTACTTTTGACAGCTGCACATTTTTTCCGAAGCAAATACGATCTCACTGTATATTACGATCAATATTTAAAAAAAACTCCCTGTACAAGAATTATGGAAAAATAATTTTCGCGAAGTTTCCACTATCCCTTTAAACATTTTTCCAATTTGTATTGCCGTATGAAACTTCGTCGTAAACTTTAGGCGTAAACAAACCAAACAAAGAAAAGATAGCTCAAATCGGACGATCCGTTCGCGAGTTACGGGCGGTCTTATGGATGCAACTTTGTTTTTGAACGAACCGTTCCCGAGTTATGAGTGCACAATGCACATACGTAAGTCAGTCTCTTTTATATGTAGCTATATCCACACGACATTTCCCGTACCTTTCGTATTAAGTACTGCTCACATTTCGCAAAGTGCATTATTTTGACAATGTCCATTAATACTGTGGCAATAAGTTAAAGAAGCTTATGTCAATTTTGGTAATTTTTCAGGGTGAGAGAAACTAATTTATCTTATAGTTTTTAAATTTATTGTATTACATAGTCCAAATAAATTTATGCTGTTCAGTTTTCTTCAAATTTAACCGGTTTCAATGGTCGTAGAGTAACAGGACCTGGACCAAAAGAAAGCTTAGAAAAAGGAGAACATTGTATAAAAACAAACTCGAATTTGGCTGATGTCGACATAAGCTACTTCAACTTATTACCACAGAATAATTTTAATTATATAACTTTAGAAATATCGTTTGGTTTTATTTTTTAATGCCACAACCCGTTTTCCTATTCCAACTATGTTTTGTACTAACAATAGGGTCCATAACTATCGTATCTCTTGCAAACTTGAAGCAACTAAGTATAACCATCCCAAAAATTTCAATCGGCTCAATAAAACTGTTTCGGAAATCGACAACAGCGCCACTTATCGGGTCGAAAAGTATTATTATTATCTTTCAGGCTGGAACCAACCATATACATACACAAAATTTCATTGAAAGATTGATTACAGCACCACCTATCGGGTCCAAAATTGTCTTTTTTTAAGAATGCCTAAACCTGAAATACAACAATACTAACAAAAAAAAAGAAGAACCATGAAAATTGGCTCAGTGGTTATCGAGTTATATCGTCATCGTTTCACCCCGAAACAATTATAGTTATATAAAGAAGATTATTATTGAAGAAAACTGAATTGAACTGAAATATAGGCCTACAACGCCACATTTTGAGGATTTACTGACTTTTCTTTTATCCTAAACCATCCCTGATTCAAGACGAACAAAACAAAACAAAAATCATTCAAATCGGTCGAGCCGTTCTGAAGCCTTAACCCGACTAACGCACAGCAATTGATTTTTATATATATAGAGATGAACTTGAAAAGAACATCACTGTAGCCCAGCACTCAAACAGCTCAACTGTCATCACTCATCACAAAACCATCAGTCATCGCCTCGTCGCCCAAAATAGCTAAGGTCACACTAACGATTGTACAAAATGAGAACAACATCCTCCAACTTGTTCAGGAAGTTGCTTACATTCAACCCCAAATCACCACAATCTGCTGTTTTGTGTGTGTTTAACAAGTAACAAGTTTAAACAAGTCAAATATCCAAATCAATAGGTTACATATACGATCAATAAATTAAAACTTGATGTCACTGGTCACCGTGCCACTTGTCGCGTAAAAAAAAAAATACCTACTTGATTAGTCCAACTGGCCGTCCGCCAGTTCTTCCACCTCCGAGTGGGGGGAAAACGTTGAACTCTGTCAAGAAAACATTGAAGAATTTTTCAAGGAAAAGTCGTGTACTGATTTCACTCATGATTTCCTGTTCGGTTTGTTTTTTTTTTTTTTTTTGTGAAATATCACGAATCCACTTCCACTCCACCAGCGCCGTTGACATAACACGCCATTAGCCCGCCGCTCTCCAAACGCTGACTCTTCTTCTGTGGCTTTGACTTCGAAATCGGTGTTCGGATTTGACCAGTATACCAGACCGCAGTTGCGCGCTTAGTCGTGTGGTGTTATCTTACTTCAGGGGAACCCATGCCATGATGCTGCGACTGCCAGCGGTAATCGTGACTTACCAAAAATAAAAACTATCCACCACTATAAGCCCGGCTGTCCGTCTGTGTCTGTGCGAAATAAAAAAAAAGAAACAACAAGCTAACAGCGAAAAAAAAGCGTACAATCCAAGTGACGATGATCGGGCCATCTCACGACTGACATCGATCCGAGTCAAAATAAGCGTGCCAGCGGCCAGAAAGATACACGCTCCATGCCGTGGCTACAAGCAAGAAGCAACCTATCTGCTACCGAGTCGGTGTGGATAATTTATGCAGTCGTTTTTTTTTTTTTTTTGTCTGTTACTTTGGTCTTCTGTTGCGCGTTGCGTATGTAATACCCACCAGTGGGCTGCTGGGATGAAACGGAATGATTGGTTTATCCAAGATTATCAGGGCCAAATTACATCGTGGATATACTGTGTATGTGTAGAGTATACCTATATATCTCATCCTTTGGAAGTAATGCGTTCGAGCAAACGACTGGTCACGACTCTAGAAATGGGTATTCGTACTTTCGTATAGACCCATAGGTATATATTTCTTTATTAACCAAGGCTGAATCGTTTAAGGAACGTGTCTGGAAATGTCCATGGGGAATTGGGTGCTCGAAGCTGTGGCTTTCCTATACTTTTACCAGAAATTACAATCTTTATGTGAGCGAGGTGACAAACAATCGGCGAATGAAGTGACAGTCTTGAGTTTGGTGTTTGCCTCATCATGTAAGGTGCAATAAAAATGAAAGACAAAAATTTTGAATTGAAAACTAATTGGAACAATTGGCGATGATCAGGGCCTCGGGATGCTGACGCTGATAAAAATTCTAGTGGGTGATATCTTCTCGTAAAAAGCTGTATAAATCTGCCCCGAATCGAATATAGGGCATCAGAAATGGCTGTTTAGATGGATAAACCAAGCTCCAAGGTTATTTTGTAGGTATGGGAGGTGAAAACTATTGAAACCACCTTCAGGTAAGTGTTTTCTCAATCATCAGACTCGAGAAAGTGCCATATAAGAGCAATGAGCAGTTCATGAACGAAGGAAGGTAGTTCGCATAGCCCATGACCAAATTTAAGGTTAACAACAAAATAAAGAGAGGTTCATTTCCACTACTAAACCTACCTAGGTTAGTGTAGGTTAGAGGGACATTTCGCATAATATTTCCTCCCACTAAAAACGATTGAGGCTCATTGTAATCATACCCTGACATGTACATGGTATTGGACCTCCAACTATAACAAAACCATGTTGATGAATCTTCTTAGATCTGATATAGGTATCATTCGAAGCCTTTAAAGAACCGTGCTCCCAAACAAGAATAGCGGCGTTCTTGTAGGACTGGGAGAGTGATACAGGAGATGTTCCACAGATTCTATTTCCTCTTCGTCTCTGCAACTACTTCATAAGTCATTTGTAAAGAAGCCCATTTTTGGCAAATCTTCCGACACTGTGTCCGGTTATTAGGCCGACGAGCACTCGGAATTGGCTTCTATTTAAAAATGTTAGGATCTTTAATTCGGTGTTCTTTCCTACTCTTACCTATGGTCATGAAATTTGGGTAATGACCGAAAGAATAAGATCGCGAATACTTACTTACTTACTTACTTAGGTGGCGCTACAGTCCGGGGTGGACCTGGGCCTCAACCAATACGCCTCTCCAGTTAGCGCGATCTTTGGCTAACTGCCTCCAGTTGCGCACTCCAAGTTGGTTGAGGTCCCCTTCCACTTGCGCGCGCCACCTAAGGCGAGGTCTTCCTCTACTGCGTTGTCCCTCCGGGTTAGAATCGAAGACTCTTCGGGCCGGAGCGTTGGTGTCCATTCGCTCTCTGTACAGCTCGTAGAGTTCGCTGTTAAATCTTCTCCTCCAAAGCCCGTCAACGCAAACGGGACCAAAAATCACTCGAAGACTTTAGCGTTCGAAGCGACCAAGAAGATCCTCATCCGTTTTTGCTAGGGTCCATGCTTCTGCGCCATAGAGCAGGACAGGGATGATGAGAGTCTTATATAGAATCTCCTTAGTGCTTCTTGACAAGGCCTTACTAATCAATTGCCGTCTTAGGCCAAGAAAACAGCGGTTGGCAAGTGTGATTCTTCGCTTGATTTCTGGTGTGATGTCATTATCAGAGTTTATAGCGGAGCCGAGGTAGACAAAGTCCCTAACTACCTCAAAGTTATAGCTGTCTATCGTGACGTTCTGTCCGATTCTATATATTTTGTTTTGCCCTCATTCACCACTAAACCCATTTTTGCCGCTTCTGTACTAACTAGCAAACGCACCAGTGACAGCTCGCTGTATTCAGCCAACAATGTCAATGTCGTCAGCGTATGGAAAATTGTGCCTCTGGTGTTGGCTTGTGAGTTTCGCACAATTTTCTCAAGAATGATGTTGAAGAAGGCACATGACAGCGCGTCGCCTTGTCTAAATCCTTTTTTGACATCAAAGGTCTCGGTGAGATTGTTTCCGACCTTTACGGAGCAGCGAGCGTTCTCCATCGTCATTCTGCACAATCTGACAAGTTTGGCAGGGATGCCAAAACTGGACATAGCTCTGTATAGCTCGTCTCTATAAATTCTGTCATATGCGGCCTTAAAATCGATAAAAAGATGGTGAGTATCGATCTGGACTTCTTAGGCTTTCTCCAGGATCTGCCGTAGTGTGAATATTTGATCGGTCGGACTTCCTGGGAGTAAAAACCGGTGAAATCGAGCACATCAGTTGCTGCTTGACTGTCCAGGGTAATTTCCATTGCTGGTAGTTAATTCTCTTAGATAGTTTTAGCCGCTATCTTAACCGCGTAGATCTGTGGAAAATCCTGGAAAACGCGGCAGTAATTTGCCAGTCGGTGTAACTGAGAAGATTCCTGCTCCCATTCCACTCTCTATCTTCGAGCCATCTGATATGATGGGTATACCTTCTACGACAATACTCGGGGAGAGCTTAAATTTCTTGTCGAAGTCATATTTTGGTTTCTTATAGTCAGTGACTGCCATAAGTCCGTTCTGATAAAAGATGGCAAGTGGGCGCGAGTGACCCAACGATTCGGACTTCCAAATTTTATTCTCTCTCAGTCTTTGGCTGCCACGTTCTTAATATTAATCTCGACTAAGAGTTGAGAGTGACTTGATGAGAATCGCCATACCCATAGAAGGCTTGTAGATCCTAAAATCACCCCCAACGACCAACTTATAATCTACCTACATGTAAAAACTTGTAAAATGATACTGAGTAGCTTAAAATGGAAATTTCCAAGGGATAATTTCATAAACACTGATTGAATGCATGACTCAGCTCATGTATCACAGCGATAAGTGGTTTGCTTTCGCAAATTTTACTTAATGTCCTTTGAAGGATGTATACCAAGATCAAAATTAATAAAAAAAAAACTGTTTAAAAAACAAGAAACTTTAAAGCTAAACACTAACTGAATTTTTGGGTGGTTAATTGACTATAAATATTGCAATCGAAGCCGGATCGGCTGTTAAGGCTCTCCAAAGATTGAAAAGCCCAGCTACACCATCTTCTAGGTACATTTCGACCTTTCATACCTGGAAATAGATCTGCCACTCCCAACATGCTTCGGTCTCCATATTCAGATCAAATTTTCCTACCTTTCTTGCAAGAGTTTAGCAACCTTGAACCCAGTTGGCCGACTATCAAGGACCTTGATACAGCGCGGAAGGCTAAATTTTACAAACTCACAGTGGTGTAATTTTCCATATAAAATTACGCATTGTGACCTAAAAAATATTTAGTGCGAAGGTTAAAAATGATTATTGGTAAGGCCCGCAGTCTCAATCATCTACTAACGTCTATACCTACCTTTTTACTTCAGCTCCCTCTGTGGGAGAATAGAAAACCAAATAAAACTCTCTCAAGCGCAAAATCTCTTCAAATGGTTTTACCATCGTCCACCTATTCCCCTCCCGCTTCTGAGAACTGATGTAAAAATTTTCGCAATTATGTACATCTTGACTCGGTCAAAGAATAGCAAGCAACAATCGCATGCAGACAGAAAGGACAGCCCTATCTGTTATCCACCTCAAACCGTAAAACAATAAAAACATCAAGTCTCTCTACAAACAGCACACGTTCTCTAGCACGCATCTCCTAGCTACCTAACCAGTGGCCTCACCTTGACGACACGATACCTCTTTCCAATGTGCTCTCATGGCGAACTCTTTCTGTGTAACTCTATCCCGTGTGTGATAGAGGTAGAGGCAGCGGTAACCAGCCAGCAACCCGTGCTAACCCTTAATAAAACCATAAAATTCCTCAATTTCAACTCACTAAAAGGATGAGCAAAAGTGCCAAAGGATTCCCAATGCGTACCTTTCACCGGGTCCTTTCAATGGATTAGCGTGGAATTGAATTTTTCCTCCTTTCTTCAGCAGGACCGATATATGGTCCTGCAAAATTGTGCAGTTTATCATTTTACGACAATTTTCGCAAACAGTTTTCTTCCTCTTTTTTTTTTTTTTTGCATGCCTCAGCAATTAACCATTCAGCGGAACTCTTTTGTTTGACCAAGGATATTACGTTTACCCGTTAGAAACGAACTGTGTACTGTTAGGGTTGTTGTCGCATAGTAATTGAGTTTTCGCAAAAGGCTGGTCGTTTTTTACGTAACTTTTTTATTATTATCCTTTGGCAGTAAAGTGAAAATAAAAAACGGTTCCTCGGCAAAATTGCGTAAAAAATAATGACAAGAAATTCGCCGAAACGGTCGTCACCGTCATCCTTTCGCGCGAAGGATGGCTTCGTGAAAGTTCCAAAATCACTCACCTTCGCCAGTCAGAGTCGCCATCATCACTTCGCTACCTAAAGGCGTTCCCATCTCTCTCTCCCTCTCTAAGATTCAAATTCGAAGGAGTTATATTCATGAATATAGAATATCTCACGTGCGTACTATAGCAGCGCGAGGAAGGGGTAATACCTGTGCCGCGGAAGGGTTTTCGTTTTCTACTCGTTTTTATGGCAAGGGTTACCCCGTTTTTGTGTATACCTACCTGTGAGAAAGGATAATGTTTTGTGTTAATCCTTTTATGGCAAACAAACAGAAGAAAGATTATTTTCCCGTTTTTATGGGTGTGTGGTTTAAGCCCTTTGATGCGCATGATCATCCCACTAATAAAATGAAAACCCCTTTTGTATGGATTGTTGTGAGGTGAAAAAGGATTAAAATTCTCTGGCGAGCGGGTGTCGTCTGCCGTCCATCGGCCATGGACAAACGATGGCCAAAGGGGTAGTGTGATGCTGACCAGACAGAAGCATAGCTAAAGTGATTAGCAAATTTTGCGAATGAAATATTGCAATCCTTTCGTTTTCGGGCTAATGGATTAAGTGCGAGTGGGAAAGGGTTTTGCTATGGTTTTCGAAGTATTAGGGAACCTATTTGCAAACACAGATGACTTTGACCAATTACCAGGGATAAGCCTGAGGTGTTTGGTATTTTCAAGTGAAAATACGTATATGTACGTGCGGACGAGGTATTTTCCCATACTCATGCAGAGATAAGAGAGCCTTATCGCTGAACGAAGAACTCCTTATCAAGTTGATCGTCTGTGATTAATTGAAGAGACCATGTAGTTTTTGCAAAGTATTATTGTTTCGACGCATTGTGAAATATTTTTTGAAGCAATGCAAGTGAAGTGAGCAATGATTTTTTCAAACGATTGGAAATTGGAATATCTATTTCATAATGAATACTTAGTTACTTTAGTTATCGGGCTCCCGACCCGTGAAGAGTCTCTGCCTGAGACACTGCATCCTTCCATCCTCTACGATCCCGGGCACCCTGCTTCCAGTTGTCGAGACAAAGCGCTCTGGCATCCGCGATGGCTTGGTCTTTGAAACGGAGGTTCGGTCTTCTCGAACCTGGGGGCTGGGATTCGAAGATCCTCTTAGCCGGAGCATTATTTACTTCAAGGCCAACGGATTTCGCCTGTTCTTCTGAAATTTGAAACCAAAATAGTTTACACATTTCCGTTTGACGTTTCAATCAGTCACTAGTTGGTGTTCGGTGTGAATGCATCTTCGATTTTTCGATGCGGTGTGAATAGCGTATAGGTAATAGACCATCAGCTAAAGCGCACCTATACCCGATTGCCCTCGCAAATTTTGAAAATAAAGTTCTCTCTTAAATTTCCTATCTGTAAATACATGTGAAGCAACAAAAATGGCGGGAGGTGTAATAGAAGAAAACAGCTTGAAGGCAAATTCTGAGCTGGCGGTCTATTTAATATTAATACTACTTAGTTTACGGTTTCAGCGATCAGCGCAGAACTGGGGGAAAGTATCGCAACTTCGGGGCGGAACGCGGAACGATTTTAATACTCTCTTGCATAGGGAAATACTTAACGTTCATCGGTCCAAGTTGGCCCACCCTGCATAAGTTTCAAAGCTGCATAAGCCTCAAAAGTTATATTCTGCCCGAATTTGTTTGACTATCGTCATATTTTATTACATTTTTGTGGAAAATGAACTAGATTCAGCTCGCACAAACTCCCATTTTTTGCTATAGCTTTGGAGGTCTATCGTTTCGAATTTCACTGTCTGAAAAGTTACAGAATGAGTGCCCAGATTTTCTTTGACGTTGATGAAATTTGTGAATCCAAGGCTGCATTGTGTTATCATCCCTATTCTCCTATAAATAGACAGAAGCGCCTTTCAAAAGGTTTATGTTCATGTGTGTTTCTGTCAAAAGCTTCTGGAATTTCGTCCTAATCAGACACAAATTACGTCCTAAGAAGTTTTCCGAGCAACTGACAAACGTCCTACTGTACCACTGCTCTGAGAAGGGCTTTTCTAGCCGTTCGAGTTTGGCGCAAAGTCGTATAACTCCTCCTCCATTCGTCCTAGATATTAATCTCCATCAGATGTAGCGACAAACTCTAGGCCCAGAGCGATGTACGGGCTTTTCCTCCAACGATACATTATTTCGCGTCGAACCGCGGTGCAATTTATAACAACACCAAAATATTCCTAGCTACGTCATATCACCATCTGACACATTTTGCATAAGCTTGCGGTTAAAATTGGGAACGCACTTTGCATAAACTATATACAAATCGGGGTCATATTTGGCGTGTCAACTTTACAGACTGTCAGTTTTATTAGTCAATCACCCAGAACGGCAGTCGCACGCAATCACTGACCTTACCCCATTCGAAAGGCACAACACCAAGCCTCTTTCAGCGCCGTAATCGGCTTAAGGCCCCTTAGGGCTTAACACTTTAAATGTCACTCATACATAGTATTTTCCATGCATAGCCGCACAACTCATTGATAGTTATCATTCTATTTGTCACGTCATATTAAAGAATGATCGCGAACGTTCACGTTCACGTTCCGTCCATAAACTGTGCAACTTTTCGTGGTATTGCGCAATACCTTGAAAAACTGCTGCAGCGATAGGCCATGAAATTTTCTGTTGTCTGACCGTCATTCGTCACTCCACAAAAAAAAAAGTACACATCACAACTATAGCTATCGCGTGACTCATGTGACTCACTCACAAAGGGGGAAACGTCAACGATCACCATCTAAACTACTTCACCGTGATTCTGGGTGACTAATGCGAAACACCTTCTCGATCAAGGGATGGCGCTCTCACTCTCTCCATTTCGAAGAATATCTTTGGATTTTTTAGAAGCCTTCAGGCTTGGGCTAAAAAAAACCACAAGAGAGCAAAACCACTTTGCCGCTTGTTTGATTGTGAGTAACAGAACGGGCAACCTTTGAATCATGCGACATACGATATGATAAGATAAAGCAACTTGCCCTAGTATAGGATGACGGGGCAGGTTCTTAATCTGTTGGTAATAGCTCGCGCGTTCAAAACAAATAGACTCAATGGCTATTTTCGTTGGCATTTTGGCGATAACTATTTTTAGGGGGACACCACGAAAGGACTCCACTTGCGTCTGCGTCTATTTTAGTGCACCGACACCGCATTCCTGCATGCCGCGCATACACATAAATAACAAACACAACTCATGTAAGTATTACCCCATAGTCTAATCACGAGAAGCGCGGCGGCGTTGTTGGTGATAAACAACGACCGCGAATGTGATGTGCGATTAAAAATATCACAATGAAGTGGGCATACCGCCGCCGCCGCGACAACTACCCCATGCCCCAGATATACATAGATGCCGCAGTGCGGCATACGCCATAAGGTGCACTCCTTGAGGCGACCAAAATTGCGCACATACAGAGCATCAGCATACGCTATTTTGGCCACAACTTGGGCCACAGTCCACTAAAACGTGCGCTAAAAATACATTCACGACGGTGAGTATGCGAACGTTTGGGGCGGTGTTTTTATCGCCATACACGATACACCCCAAACAGGATGAGCGTTGTCGTTGTGCGACATACGCCAAATACACCAAATATACGCCCCGCCAACCACTTAACGACAACGATGGCGACGCGGCGACGACGGTCGGTGGCAGCATCCAGGTAACTCTATCGTGGCGATGGCAATGAATGTTGCCCCCGCGATAAACGGGCAGATGGCGAAGGTGTAAATAAAAAAACAAGTGTTGCGAGTGCCAAAAAAGCGCTGCTGCGCGTTATTTATAGACACAGCCGTGCTGCTCTGCCAAAGGTAGTCGCCTCGCCCGCCATACCGATCGATACCAGCGCTCTGCTCAGCGCTCACGCTGATTGTGTGTTTAAGTGTGATTCGTTTGGCGGCGGCCCAAAAAGCGGATGCCCACGTGAGAAATATTTTTATTGTTATTATACCTTGAATTGTTGCCTCAATTTCTCACATTCGACGCCGTAGCTGCTGCCGCCACCACATATCCTAAAAATACGCCATGCCGCCAGCAGAAGCCAGCAGCCAGCGGCAGAAGAGGAGACGGCGACGACGGCGAACGGAAGAGAAAGAATTCAATTTTAAGAAGAAAATATATTCTCACGAAAACAAGGTATGATTCACGCGGCTGTAGCTGTAGCTGTACGCTGTACCTGTACGACGAGAAGCGAGGAGGTGGAGGAGCACTAAATCGGACTAAATGGTTTCACACGCGACTCGAAAATGGAAAGCATAAGCAATTTGAAAGAAATAAAAAATTTGCTTGCGCATGGGGATCGGTTTTTGTTTTTCTTTCTGATATTTTGCCGAAGAAAATAAAAAAAAAAAGAAATTGATTTTGAAAAACATCCCAAGGTGGGTGTTGTTTTTTTTTTTTTTTTCTTACGGGAAATTTTAAGCTCTATGCAGGCGGAAGTCAAGAATGGATTTATTTATGGCCGCGTTCGTAGGTGTGCAAATCTAGAGGAATTTTGTTTTGTTTTTCAAAATACGCAGCCTTTTTGACCTTCAGAAGTTTTCGAAAAACAAGAGTGACAATGGCGAGCAATGGAAAGTCGAAGGGAGTTGAACCCATTGGGGAGAGCGTGAATGGGACTCTTATATGAACTACTCTTACACGTCTTTCTTTGATTTCAGGTGAACCTAACGGTGGGTCCAAAATGCTTTAAGGTAGGCTTAGCGACGTTTGACAGGAAGCAACTATTTTCCGGAAATCGCATATTAAAACTGGGGTCAGATTCTGTATGGCGAAACGATCAAAAGTTTTCGTGCGCACGATTGATTTGCCATAATGTTACACAAGCAAATTTCTTCGTGCACACGAAAACGTTTGAACGTTTCGCCTTACAGAATGCCGACCCTGATTTTAAACCAACATTTTAATTTTTCATTTCACTTATTTTAATTGAATGCTTACACATTAAGACGAAAAAAAGCAGCACGCTCCTTAAAACGAGAAGGTCCAAGCGCACGAAGCCAGAAAACTCAAAGGGGTAGAAGCAGTGATGCCAACTGGGTTATAAATTTGCCTTTAAGTCATAATTCTGTTGCTTGAGGCATTGAGGAATAATTTTTAGAAAAGAGGCATCCATTTGTGTGACATGTTTTTACAATCAATACGAGTAAATTTTGTATATTTTGTAAATCTGGTATACTTTGATCAAAGTCGCTTCACTATGCTTCTTTTTCTTCTATTACTTTACGTACTCACAAAGCCCAAGCCTTGAACTAGAGATCAATTTTTAATTATCTATCGATCGAACAACATTTAACATATTTGAATCACCTTGTAGGTTCGTTGCATTTCCTTTGTAGAATAAGGAATTTGATCTCTTTTACCAAAAAGGCATAATTTTTTGAAAAAGGCATACTTTTTTTTCAGGTGCAGGCACAAAAATTTCAATCCAGATTGGCATCACTGGGTGGAAGTGGTAGGTACTCAAAAATGATATGGGTATCAATTTAAGAAAATGTGTCACTTTCAGAGCTTGCGGAGCTTCAGATTGTTCCTTCAAGACGTTGGACATTACCAATAAAAATTTGTAGTTCACAATGTCTGTATTTTCGATATACGAATTTCGCATTTAGGAGCTTCGCTGTAAATTGAAAGTCGAGTCTTAAATTTATTATTCGCACGGCGGGGCAAATATATAATACTGTATCAATTAAGGGCCAGCAGAAATTGGATGTTTTTAGGCTCAGAATGGTAGGACTTTCAGGGAATGAACTACTAAACAGATGCTTCGAACTCAACCCGAGAAATCGAAGTACAGAAAAAACTCTAAAGAAATTCACAGACTATTCCGCTGACTCTAAAAGAAACACTTCCTTAGAGCGGCGACAGGTTTCTTAAAAGAACAAGCTTTCATTTAAATACAGAATATACAGTTGTGGATCTTCTTTGGTTTGCTCTTGAGAACCCCTCTTCAAACAGCCTCGTAACATTACATCGAGGCACCGACAAATCAGAAGAGTCCGGGAGGCATTTTTGTTTTTATATTTTATTCGTTTATTAGTTTTCAATTAACTCGGTCATTCTAGTTCGAAGTTTCGCACAAATTGTCCCACCTCGAGCAAAAATTCACTCGACATGAGTGTGACATTTTTGAGTATATGTATGTGCTTTTCTTCTTTTTTCGACAGTAAACTGCTCCACGCCTACCCCACTAGCCTGCGGAAAATGGAGTAAAACCACTTCATTACATTTCGGCATAAGCTGTTGACATCCTTTTGAAGACTTATGCCTTGGAAGTTAAATGATTAGAATCCAGCTCAAACGCAAAAGGCGTTGGTGTGCTGAGCAACTTGCTCTGCTTTATACATAGATTTGGAAATTATATTCTCGGTAGCTAGAATGACGTTGCACGTACGGCGACATAAAGCCACAAATCGCAGCTTTATTTATAGCTCAGCAATAATTCGCAACTAGGGCATAGTTATGCCCCGCGGTGGCCGCTGCAGAATTTTAAAAATTCGCAAGATAAAGGGCCGATGATAAAAAACAGTGCCACTTCTTAAGCTTTTCTGCAAATTTAGAATTTTTGAACGATATTTAACAAGTATTGGCTCGCTAAACACTATTATAGTGTTGTAATAGGCATAGGCACCTGCGTTAAATTTTAAGGGTTTTGATTTGGAAATATCAGCATTTTAAAAATTTTTGAAGCGCATTTTCCAACTCAAAAAGGGCCAAAATAGCAAAGCATTGTGACAGGCTCTCAAAAAAGTGCCAAATTGCAACTTTAATCGAACAACGGTCAAGCTGTCTGCATTCTAGGCATAATTCCGATGCTTCAGAAATGGAGAAATAGTTCTGAGAAAAGAGTCTTAAATTTTGTGAGATGTTTTTACCATTAATTCCCACAAATAAATTTTGAATTTGGTAAATCTGGTACATTTGATCAAAGTCGTTACACTAATATTCATTTACAACTGTCCGCCATGGTTACTTTCCAATTATCTACATTTGACGAGAAACAAATTTATCTACGAAAAAGTCGGAACATAATGCTCCTTTAGAATTTTATTGGTCAAGTTGAGAAGATGATATCGGCCGTGACAATTGATTGCCATACATGCTCGTTTTATGGCATTTTTCATCACTTCGGCGAGAACTTCGGGCGACAGATTCTCGCACTCGTGTCGAATGTTGTCCTTGAGGGCTTCTAGGGTTTCGGTTCTTGTTCACGTGAACACGGGACTTCAAAAAACCCCACAAAAAAAAGTCTGGAACGGTCAAATTGGGCGATCCTGCGGGCCAGTGCAAATCGCCAAAATGAGAGATGAGGCGACCCGGGAACGCCGCCTTCAGAATATCGGTTGTGGCTCGCTCAGTGTGTGCCGTAGCTCCGTCCTGTTGGAATCACATGTCCTCCAGTCCTAATTCGTTCAATTGCGGCAGAAAAAAACTCGGTTAACATGTCCCTATAGCGCGCACCGTCCACTGTTATGATTTCTCCAGCGTGAACAGCGCACCATGCAGTAACTTTGAGCGGGTGTAATGGCTCCCATTATTATTGGATTTTCGGTGCCCCAGAAGCTATAGTTTTGCTTGTTCACGTACCCGCTGAGTTGGAAATGTTTCCATCGCTCATTATGATTTTGATCGAAAAATCGAAATTATTCCGCGTTCTTGGGGAGTGTATCGCTCCATGTCTTGTTCACTTGTATTCTACATCTATCTAGTCCACAAATATCAAAACAGATTTGACATTGGCGGCCATTTGCAAAAATAAGAGCATCTTCCAATAGGGTGATCTCTTTTAACCCACCTGTTATAAACGTTTTTGGACATGGAGTCTGTGGAAAATAGAGAAAAATTGGAATTTGGCCACTGCAATGGATATCAACATTAACAAATATATTTTTATAAATAAAAATTACAATTTATTCACAACTGACTTTTAAATAACGCACCAAAACAAATACAAAATAAGAGGCATCTCATTTCATCTTCCATTGGGCTCGAAAATTTTGAAATCAGATGGCAAAATGCCAATGGAAAAAGACATTAGTAGATTGGAAAAAAAAAACAAGTCAGCTTGTTTACGGAAACTCGGTTAAAAACAACCACCGATTTATCAGTTTTCTCAGTAATAGATAAGAAACTATAAATCTGTGGAATTTAAACAACTTATACCTTGTTTGGTTGATATTAATCTACTAACTTGGTTAATAACAACTGATAAAATGTGTTGTTCAAAACTTTTTATCACGGTTGTTTTTAACAACGAAAGACTGGTATTTTCCATCTGAGACTTAGTTAATTTTTACCTATTTTTTTCATCAATCAAAAATCGCACTAGTTTGGGGTCAATATGTAAGCGCCACAAGAGCGCAAATAAAACAACAAGGAGATAGGTAGGACCTACTTTAGTTTCCTCGTAACTTTTACAACAGCACATGGAAGAGGGAAATGATGGTCAAGCCTCCCACCAAAGTAAAACCTTGGTAGTTGGAAGAGCTGCAGAGCTATGCATATTACCAGCTGCGAATTATACATACTGCACCTTAATCTGAAAATGATTATCGTCAAAATTATAGACATCCAAAACTATATAGGGATATAGCAACTGGATTCGGCGGGCTTAAGTATAAGAGGGCCATCCAGTGCAGTCTCCACAAATACCTACGACAAAGTCATCACATAAACAAACAAAATTTCACCCAGTAGTAGCTAATCGGGTGGTGAATATTTTATCAGTCAAATGATTGTCGGTAACGATAGGATATGAGATTAAAGACGCCTGCTTCGCGCACATCAACACCTTGCTGGCGGACTTTGTCGTCGACTGTATATAAACTCTTCACCTGCTGTCCACATCGATTTAAAAAAGTCAACAGACAGTATATTTTGATTGCATCTATATTGAAGGGACATACATATCTTATATAGGTAAGGTATGCCTGTTGAAATGTGACGCCAACTTATGGCAGGTTTTTATTTAGAGGCAAGCGACACCTACAGTTCTTCTTTGTTTGAAGTAGTGGAAGGAAAGGGTCCTTTAGAGGAACGCTATCGGAAGAATTTTAAACCCAAGCATCAATCAATCAGTAAGGATGATTTACAATAGATAGCAATAGAACGACAGATTTATGCAACTTAAATGGTAACAAATATACGCCGCAATATTTTTCTTCACTGCTACCTCATGATTTCTATTCCCTGAAGGTAGCAACAAGCCTTACAATATTGGAGGCGACGGGACTGGCTGCTCTGGCGAATGAATGTCTTAAGGACTATTCTTATGCGAATTGCGAACTGCGAACAAGCGAATATTAATAAAGTTTCAGACATACACGGAAAGAACTGCATAGTCACCAATTGCAAAATTTTTAATTACATATATATTTTTTCGCAAATCACAAGGATTTTGTCTTGAATTGATACAAAAATTCGTAATTCGACATTGAAAACGGCGAAAAATATCAAATTTTGTTTGTTGAATATTACGACTAGAAGCATTAATTCGAGCTTCATTTATTTGTAGTGATTTCGTACATTTTGGGCGCAATTCACTACTTCAATAGGTCAATTCCTCAAACACCACTTTAAAATCTGAAATTGCAAAAAATATTTCGTAATTTACCACCACTGAATGATGATCAATAAAATCTTATAATAATTTCGCACATGTAAGTTGAAAACGTAAATTGACGTAGAGAAGTCATTAATTGCAAATTGATAAAAATAAGTGGCAATTTACGATTAAGAATTCGTAAATTGCAACTACCGAAGTAGTAAATCAACCCCTGTTGCAATTTACTAAGGGATGAAATCGTAATTGCAACAGGAAAGTTGTAATTCACGATTGTTTTTTTTTTTTGCATTTCACAACCACAGTAGATAATATCAAATTGATAACTCTTTCTGTCAAATTGCGATCGGTTGTGGCAATACGTATTCCACGTCCGATCGCACACTGAGAAATGTTGATTCACGAATTTTAAGGGCCAATATCTTCACTTTGTACAATTTCTAGAATTGCGAATAAAAAGTCGTGAATTAGTAAATCCTGAGCTAAGCTCTAACATGAGACAAACTTTTCGTGATTTGGCGCTTATTTTTCTTGATTTGATCTTAAACTTCTTTCCGTGTATCATTCACAGGAAATATTTTTTTTTAGTCGCAGATTGTGAATAAAGTCTGACAGTTCGGAGTAGGAATTTTCAATTCGCTGTGGTTGTAAATGTCGCTATTTAAATCAATTGAGACTCAGGTTTTTTCTTAGATTATATGTTGGGTTATTTAAATATAATGCCTCTGTGTTAGGTACTAGAAATGTCAATTTTCAATTCATAAAAACAGTTAAATTGATGTTTTCGCAATTCGCCTACATATATACGCAAATTTTGCGCTCATTTAAAACTGTTTGTTTCTGCGAGGCGAACTAACAAGCTCCATTCCAATCAAACACAACCCACCTGATACCTGATAGTGAGTATAAATGGGTGTGCGCATGTGCTAAGATACCATGTGTTGCGCAGGAACTCCAGTTTGCACCTTAACTCTTTTGTTTTGAACGTTGAAACCATAACAAAATATTTCTTTTGAACCTCTTGCAGGGTCGTCACAAAGGCGCAGGGATATAAGTCCCCGAGACATAATTGAATTCGGGACATATGTCAAATGTCGTTGAAAATGGGACATAAGTCCCGGATGACAATTATTGGAAGTATTTTACATTTTAATAATGTTCATAAGTTGATAAGATAAACTTAATAAACGAAAAAAAAAAACAAAAAACAAAACAAATTAAACAAACATTTTCAGCAAACCGTCAAAACTTGGTCATTTTTTTTTATAATTTGTCGACAGAAAGAACATAACAGTTTATTTTTAAGTGCAATTTATTACTGAGAAAAAAAAACATTACATCGAGTTTTTAAGAATTAGATAAAATTGATTGAAATGATCAAATTCTTAAAATTCTCAGTAGGGTAAGGTCGAAAGGATTTGACAAGCAGGAGGAATTGACATCTGCAATTTTCTGAGAAACTTAGACTTTGGCATCACTTTAAAAGATGAGAAAACGGAGTTAGTGACGATTGGTTTGAGTGATAAATAAACAATCACTGTGGTCTATGAGATAAGCGAAGTGGACGTCTTTTTTATTTTTTGCCCATTTAATCTAACTTTTATGGTAAGCAATGCAACTGTATAATACATATTTTAATTATGTAGCTTTTGACATTGAAAGTGCAATTTAGTGCACCTTCATTCGTTTTAAAATCACTAATAAAAAATTGTTTATCCTGAACACCATTACAAAAACAAATTTTTGTATTAGTCCCAAAAGTAAAAAAAAGGAGGATTTGACATTTTTCCTGAAGGAGGAATTGACAAAGTAACACATCCTAATTTATGACTCAAAAAAAAATAGAAAGGCCAACAAATTAACGCTCAATTCAGTATAAAATATACCTCCTTAGGCAAATTGCAAATCCTCCTTCATGGTATAGGAGGAATTGACACTTTGTAAGGGTTTGGAAAAAAGCTTACAACTCAGTTAAAAATATTTATATCGATTAACCATTAATGCTTTTATATTGCTAAAATGATGTTGGTTTCACTTTTCCTTTTTCGTCTTAATTTATACGGCCACGGTGCAAACTAGACCGACAAAGAATAACCCAAAATTGCATGACTTGCATTCTTCCCAACAACTTGTACAAAATCGAGATAACGAAACTGGTTTGACCATTTGTTACAGCAGTTGAGGAAGTCTTCTTAGTTTGTCTCCAACCGTGTAGGTATTTAGGAAAATATGTTTAGTGGGACATAAGTCCCCAAAAACTGTATCACCGGAAAAATGTAGGTATAGGTAGAAGCTAATATTGACTTCAAAGCCTTTAAATGCCGCCCAAACTTCTCACCAAATTCGGGAAAAATGACACCGCCATAAAAAAAATTGCCATCATCGCCCAACATTCCTTCTCCAAATGTGCACCACAAGTCATATCCTCGCTCCTTAAAAATTAAAGTGCAATAACCAGCGTTGCCACTTAAATCTTAAGCAAATGTAGTGCATTAGAGAAAAAAAAGTAGCATTTTCAAACAAAATGTAGTACCTCTTTTTTTTTGTATTGAAATTAAATAGTTATATATAATATAATATTTATTTGGATAGTTATTCAAATTATAAGTTTCCAAAACTATTTTTTTGTTTGTTTAATTCCACCTATATTGCCACAATGTCGCTATTTTGAGGTCCACATTTCAAAATAAGATCGAAAGCCCCAATCAACAAGCGCCACTGCTCATTTAAAATTTCCAAATTTGCTTTCTTACAGGGAAACTCCTTAAATAAATTTTAAGTGGTTGGTTCTTACGAAATGTAGTACTTTTGGGTAACGATGTAGTATGTAGTACGGCGTTAAAAAATCCAGCAAATATGTAGCACAGTACTACATATGTAGTACAAGTGGCAACGCTGGCAATAACTCCATACCCAGTGACTTGCCTTTGACTGCATTTCTAAAAATTTATACGTTTTCAACACTTCCTTTTGCACGCATTCTAATTTTACACCATACGGCGCGGCGCTCAATTAATTACTATGCGCGCTAAAATGCCACACTCCGCTGTCGTCGTCATCGTTGCCGTTGTCGTCGGTCGTCGCTGTCGCATACGAAACGAGGCTTACTCAAGTCGCGTCAAACATTTGAAAATAAACTTAAACTCCTCATTTGCATTGCAAAAAACCCGCCGACACTGTTTGCCTATTAATGTCGCATGCCGCTCGCTAGTGCCAAATGCGGCATGCCAATGTCTGTCTATTAACCTGCTGCAGCCCACATAGGTATACCTACCCAGTTCGGAGCGAAATGCGTGTGAACCTATTCATTCATTGAAAATGTCCGTAATGATATCATTCCCAGTTTCAGGCGAAAAGCAAAAAACAATTATCCGAGCCGAGCCGAGAACGACCTTCAGCTAGAATTCCAGAATATATGGATCAAAACGGAACAAAGAATAAAAAATAGATCACCGCCAGAGTCACAACAACAACAAAGCCACAAACGATCACCACCAATAATGGGGCATACGCTGCGCTGGTGGGGACGACCACAACCACTCTCTCTCTAGTGTGCAGACAACGAGACAGAGGTACAGCGTACAGGTACCTGTTTCAACTGTGCAGACATGAGCAACGAAAACTGTTTCCCCTACCTACCTGAAAATTGATGATCATCAGGAACACATCCCCACTCCACAGTGAGTGAGAAAAAAAAATCAAATTCACCGCCGCACACGACACGATCAAGATGCGAACCCATCGTCGGCAACCCGAATCGAACCAAGTGTTTGCCGTTTGCCGAGCGAATCATCTTCCCCTCTACATCCTTGCCTTCGTACAGCAACAGCAACAGCACACAATCAACCACCCTAACCTAACCAACACACATGCACGAGGAAGCACCAGCTCGATTCAGATTCCGATTCTCCGATCTGATCGCGTTGGACAACCTTGCCCTGTGTACTTCCACTTTGCGCCTACCGTTGCCTGCCATTGCCGCTTGTACTCGCACTCGTTCGTACGTCCTCATACAGTCACGTAGCGTTTCCATGAATCACGCTCCGCCGACGACGAACGAATCGACCGACACAGTAACAGTACGCGACGCGGTGGGTTGTGGGTAAAGTGTGTTTATCAACAATAGATTGTGCCGCCTCTGTGTGTTGGTGTTGGTATTGGTACGCTGCGAGAGTGAAAAAGTATCTGTGCGTGTGTGTGTGACTCAGCTGATTACAGAACAATTCGCCGCAAAACGGTCGTGTGGCTGCGCTGCTGCGCTGCTGCTAGCTGCTCAACGAATGTACTTCCCAGCTCGCCGATCAACAACATTCAGTCAATTTCTGAATTCCGAGCGGTGAAGAGCTATTTAACAGAACTCGGTCAATCCGCATCATCACCATCATCACTGGCGTAGTCATATCGCGTAGGTGATGTGAAGATACTTTCGCCGGCTAAAAATAAAATCGCCAGGAGATACTTTTAACATTCAGTTTGTAGTGAAGAGCTCTCATTCGCTTATCGGACGTCGATCGTGGCACACCACCCAGACGGCACCACACACGGATTATAATTAAAATTCTCAAATCGTGTTGAACAAAATAAATTAAAATATATTTCCACATTTTTTGGAAAAAATAAAACACATAAGTGCAGTGACTTTTCAAGTGAACTACCAACAAGATACAGTTTTGTGAAAAAAATAAAATAATAAACGCAAAAATTAAGAATTTCCGTTTTACCCCTCATATAATGGTTACTGGAGTTACCGCGCCAACAGCAACAATGACTGCAAACGTAATTGGATCTCAACCAGCCATCAAGGATGCTCCAGTCAAAAGTGATCGTCGGGTATGTATCTACATCAAACTATGTCCATAGATAGTGGTCCTTGCCCACTAGTTTCCGTTTGACGCGTTTTCCATTTCGGTGACGGCATGTATTTTCGCAAGTGCGTCGGTGTATCGTCGACCGTGTCGCGTCGTATATGCAACCAAATACGATCAGTGCCAGCAGCCAGACCCACATGGATGAGTTTTAGATCTGACGATGTCTTGCTCATAGTCGACCCACAAAATGCTGCAAGGGGGCGCCCCCTAAAATGGTAACGCAGACAGCCGTCTCCTCGCTAATGTCGTCCGCCAACAACAATTATACCTACTCACCGTAGTAAGATCGGCCAGCCAAAAGCGATCGGCGCGTGGATACTACACATTGTCTAATTAAACCAATTTGGCACGATCGCGCATTCGATTCAATGGCTTGCCTTAGACTACGCTCTACCCCGCATTAGAGCTTATGTATGCAAGACGCGGAGGTGAGCCAAGTTATTAGTCTCTGAATAGCCGCCTCGTTGCTGGTCGGCGCTGTGTACACTGTGTGTCACCTATTTAGGCTAAATTGCGCTTTTACCTGACGCGACTTCAGCGCTCGCACGATCACCGCACACCGCACACAGCCCACAGCACAAAATGTGGGTAATATTTTGGCGACGGCAAAAGTGAGGGCGTTTTTTACGTAGGTACGCCACACTCGATTTGGTCTGCAACTTTCCGGTGTAATGGATGTAGGTTGTTTCGCCTCTGTTTGGTCATGCGGACGGGTCAGTGGCATCATTGGATTTTTGCGTATCCAACAATCAATTTCGCGGTCACTAACTTGTACAAAAAACAACAAAATTATAAATCATGACGTTTCTCATGACCTTGTCCAACCCGAAAAACAAATCTCGCTCTCGGTGTGTGTAGATTCGAAATCGCTTATCGCTGTTTTATTTTTATCTATATTTAGACAGCGCGCGTGCCTATTTTAGGATAATTCGTTCTATACTATTCTGGGGCAGGAAATATTTTTAGAATTGGACGATTGTGCTTTGGTATTTTTTTTTTTTTTAATGTTCATCTTGAAAACAATTTGAAAAAGCACGCGATCAGCGAGATCATGTTGAACCCCGACGGATGTGTTCAAAAAGTTTGCTAACCACTTGTCAGAATCACGAATCTAATCAGGGTTTTCTTTTATTTACAGTCTAATAAGCCGATCATGGAGAAAAGACGCAGAGCACGGATAAATAATTGCCTGAATGAGTTGAAGACGCTTATCCTGGACGCCACCAAAAAAGACGTAAGTATTTTTAGATTCTTCTTAAATTCCTTCGTATATCATTCAAGAGTCATTTTGAGACGAAATTCTTCAAATTCGATGACGAACTTACGATCCACATGGTGGCATCGGTGAACCGCTCAGTCGATTTGTCAATTTTTTTCACAAAAATTCTTCACTTTCGAGTGCAATCGAAATAAGTTTCTTTCAATTGAATTTGCATCTCAATATAGTCCACATTCGCGATTTTTGCATGTTACGTTCCACAGACCACAAAATCAGTCCCATTCAAAATTCCCCACATTTTCCTTCAAAATCTCGTTAGTGGCTCCATTTTCCCCATTTCGTCATGCATTTGACAACTTTCACCCGATAAACTACAAACATTTTTCCGACGAATTTAACTAACCTTGCCCAACCTTCCGTTCTGTTCTCCTTCCAGCCAGCTCGTCATTCCAAGCTAGAAAAGGCCGACATCCTCGAAAAGACAGTCAAACACCTGCAAGAACTCCAGCGTCAACAGGCCGCGCTCGCCCAAGCAGCCGACCCAAAAGTGATAAACAAATTCAAAGCCGGCTTCACAGACTGCGCCAACGAAGTCAGCCGTTTTCCCGGCCTAGATCCAGTTGTGAAACGTCGCCTGCTCCAACACCTGAGCAACTGCATCAACGGCGTCAAATCCGACTTGCACCATCATCGGCAGTCCACCACCGTACAACAACCTCAGTCGCATACGCTGCCCTCGCCACCCAGCTCGCCAGAACAGCAAGACCAACCGATGCACTCATCCGCTCCACCACAAATCATCCACTCTGTCAACGGCGGATATTTCCTTCCCAATGGCCTGCAAGTGATTCCAACCAAACTGCCCAACGGCAGCATTGCCCTAGTCCTCCCGCAGACACTTCCACAAAACAACCAACCACCAATGCTGGTGCCCATTCCATCACGTACAGCATCCACGGGTTCGGCCTCATCGCATGCGTCATCCAGCTATGAGCGCACACTCTCGCCACCCACCAACATTCACTATGCGCCACCAAGTCCGGCGAATTCATACGAAGCCATGGACTGCAAGCCATCTGTTATTCATCATGCCGCCACCGCTGCTGCCCACCAGCACCAGCAGCAATACCAAGCCGCTCAACAATACAGTCCCGAAGTTGCCCCTCTCTCGCTGGTTGTGAAGAAAATCAAAGAAGAAGAACAGCCATGGAGGCCGTGGTGAGCACACAACTTCTAGCCCCCCCACCCGCCCAGAGGTCAGGCATTCAGCAAAGAAAACGCAACCAAATAAGGTGGAACGATGCACTCACAAATTAAAAATGTAAAAAGAAAACAAACAAAATAACCACACACACATTATAAGACTGAAACCGAAGACGAAGAGTCGCTCGCGGAGCTCATTTGAATAACCAAGTCGAGTTTGGTTTAGCATCATCAAATAAGGCGCTCAGCTCAATTCGGAGAGGAGACGAAAGCTAATTGAGACAGCTCAATTCTGACATCCAGGTTATGAGAGCAGCCTTAAAAACTCTTGAAAACAAAACCGTTGTACCTCTGTGCTAAGTTAAGTTAAAAGACGATTTTTCTGACATTTTCCCCGAACAAAATGCCCTTCATGAAAAGTTCACCCATCCATCGTTCATCTTCCTCATATTTTCACCGTTCATTCGGAAAATATAAACGAAGTCATCATCATCATCAAAAGAAGCGCAGCGATCACCTTCTGAACAGACAAGTTCAGAGCAGCGCGCGCGCGCCCACAAAAAATCTCAACAAATCCAAAATCGCACTCATTTCGTCCATCTGTTCGAGAACAGCTCGGAGTGACCATTAACTGCTAGCAAGACTCACACTACCTCAGGCATATTAGAAATGAATGTGAAATAGGTACAAATTGCTGTGAATGTATTATGCAATTTCAAATTGAATTTAATGCACAAGTCATGTAAATAATAAACAAATAAAAAACACTAAAAGTAAGCTAAACAAAAAAAAAAAATACTTATACACAAAAAATTGACAATGAAATCCCTCAAGTCTTCCACTAGCATTACTACATGTTTTAAATACTTCATATTGACGTTCTCAATAATTAATTGTACATAATGAAAAACATAATTCGTATAATTTTTATTTTCTAATTTAATTATTTTCTATTGTATTGCATAATTTATGACCTAATTTTAAGATATTTAAAAGAGAGAAAAACAAAAAAAACAAACAATTAAAAAGAAAGGAAAATATTAGTGAAAAATAAAAGGAAAAATCGTAAATATTTTACAAAATTGAAATGCTACTGGTTTTTTATTTGTTCTGCGGTTCTGGCCGTCAAACTTTATGACGGCACGATCAGCATGCGACGACAAAATGTGAAATTAAACGTACGTGCCGTGCTAACCTTATTTTGGACACGTGATTTGTTTTGGCTATGGCTTTACGGTTGAAGGTTGTTTATTGGGTTTGTTTTGATGGTCGGTGTTAGAATTTGTTTTTTTTTTTTTGGGGGGGTTTTGTGATCCGGATTCACGTATCATCGCGTTGACCTTCGGTGGGTTTTCAGTGTGTACTCAGTGAGACGTCCGTGTTTGTTGTTCTGCGGTATGGAGGTCGTTATCTAGTGATAAAACCAAATGAAAACTTTGAATTGTTGTGAACGGCAAAAGTCATGTGTGGTGAGTGAGGTGATAAGATAAAAAATGGGTGACCCAATGCTACCAATGGGGAGACGTCAGAGTTTTTTATTTTTGTTGCCCCTGCCCCGAATTGTCTGTGGGGAAAAACGGTTCGAAAAGCGCTTGGAAATTGAAATTCTGAGAAACATTCCAGAGGTTATTTTTTTCCACAATCACTTAATGTTTGCTGCTTGATTACGTTGGGGGCGAGATAACGGACGTGTGTGTACGAGGGTAGGCTGGTGCACGTGAGAAGGGTAACGTTTGAGTATTCGTGCTTTAGTCATTGGTATTTAATGCATATATAGGTATATAGCCAATAACAGGTGGTTGGCCGACAACTTATTTCACAAGTCCCATTGCGATTTGGGTATGCGAATTTGAATGGGGAACTCGTAAAATTGTAAAATTGTAACTGTTGGGAACTACGCTAAGGTCACTGGTTCTCCAGAAACTCAAAGTGCGCAGGCCCTGCTAACGACTTTAACTGAAGTAGGTCAGTAGGTAGCGATGGGTAGTAAGCGTGTTTATTTTAGTTACAGGTTACAGCTGTTGCCCTACTGCTCATTGATTGAGAAGAACTCACAAGATTAATGCTGATCGAGCTGACACAATTTCCAGAGGACTATACGGTGCAGGGAAATAACGTCACGGGAAATAAGTTCAGAAGAAATAATTTCACTTCGTAAACAACTTCACGTCGAGTGGGAAATAATTTCACCTTTTTATGTGAAGTTATTTTCCACTGAAGGAGGGCAATTATCAATGTGTCAAATCGCCATAGGTATCTGATGAGAAATGTGAAAATGTTATTTGTCAATATTGTTCTGTCAGACATGACACTCGCGGTGAAGTTGTTTCCCATGTGAAAATGTTCCCAATCAGAAGTTATTGCCGGTGAAGTTATTTCACTGCACCGGACTATCTATAGAACTTATACCGTGCAGGGAAATAACTTCACGGAAAATAATTTCACGTGGAAAACAACTGCACCCTGATTGTGAAATAATTTCACTTTTTTATGTGAAGCTATTTTCCGCTGAAGGAGGGCAATTAGGTAGGTACTATACAATACAAAAAAAAATTATTTCCCACTCGAGGTGAAGTTGTATCTCATGTGAAATTATTTCCAATGTGAAGCTATTTCCCTGCACCGGCCTATCTATACGAATTATACCGTGCAGGGAAATAACTTCACGTGGAAAACAACTGCACCCTGATTGCGAAATAATTTCACTCTTTTATGTGAAGCTATTTTCCACTAAAGGTGGGCAATAGGATATTATATCTCAATGGAAATTGAATTGAAATAAATTGAAAGCCCCGTGAAGTTATTTCGCTGCACCGGACTATCTATAGAACTTATACGGTGCAGAGAAATAACTTCACGGGCAATAGCTTCATAAATATGCACCCAATTATCTGTATAACTCACAACAATTTAAGTGTAAATGTAGGAAGCACCTATCGGCTAGAATCTCGAGGTGCTTTTGAGTTGTTATATAGGTTTAAATTTCAAGTGGAAATTATTAATCTAAGGAAAGTATTAATCGTTTCATTTGTCGACCCATCCCCGTGTTTAGAACTAGTTAGATAGAAACACATAATAAAATTGCTGTTCTATTTGTTGCTGGATTTGCATTTGGTAAAGCATCAGTCTAAAACGATTCACCAAAATTCATATAGGTCAGTGGACAGTGGGGACGTATGAGAATCTGTTTTTGTAAGTCTGACAGCTGGCTGACTTGATGTGTGCTGGCATCGATGAATTGTTGACTCGATTTGTCTATTTTATTTGTATAAGAACTCTTCATTTTCTAATGTAAACGTAAAGAAGATTTTTTTTTTCAATGGAATTTGCATCTCAATTTGGTCCACGATCTTGATTTTTCCACGACACGTTCCACAAGCCACAAAATCAATCGCATTCAAAATTCTATATCAGTCGAACCCGGATAATGTCACATCGCTTAATAGCACAACTCGTTTAATATCACACTAATGCGAAGCCAGTTGTCTTTTTTGTACAATTTGTACTGGCAAAAAACCTTTTATTAGCACATCGCTTAATATCACAACTCGCTTAAAATCACACAAAAAATATGCTTACAAAGAAAAGCTGCATGCAATTTTGCCCGCTTATAGTCACATTTCACAGTCCATACGTAATATGTATGGAAGTCGTCGAATTCATTCGAAAGTGATTCGAATTTGAAGAATTTGTGTTTTGATTTTCGAATGATTCGAAAGTTCACTAGTCGAAAGTCGAATCATTCGAAAGTCAAAATACAAATTCTTTAAATTCGAATCACTTTCGAATGATATCGAATCTCAAAGTAACTCTGTATTGTATTACTGTTTTTTTAATTAATGTGCAATGAATGCATACTTTTAAGTTTTGCTGACCAATTTTCTATTGTTTAACTATATAAACGTTTTTAAAACAATAAAACCGTTGTATTAGTATTTTTTTCTTATTTTAAAAATACCTGAATGTATAAAAGTAACAACCCGCTTAAAGTCACAGCCCGCTTAAAGTCACATTATTTTGTCGCCCGTTTGATGTGATATTATGCGGGTTCGACTGTACATATTTTCCTTCAAAGTTCAAAGTCGTTCTACTTTTTTTATTTTGTCAAACATTTGACAACTTTCATCCAACAAACTTTCAGTTTTCATCTGCCTGAACGGTCAAGGGACAGTTTTTATTTTACCATTTGACGTTTTATCAGTCAAGAATTTTGTTACCAGAAGTAGGTACTTAGTTGATATAGTTCTTAGTTCGTATTTGTAGCCGATGTAGGAAAAGTGACGTTATTATGTGAAAGGGTTTGTTGTACTGCGACCTGTTGGTCTATTGTACCCAAAAGTGACGTTACCGATCAGTCTAATTTTTTTTCCGTTCAGGGTACATCCAGTCCAGACCAATCTACTCGACTAAAGATTTTTGATAATGTGGCCAGTATTATGTAAATTTGTTTTTCCGGCTTCTGTGAGTTTCGTACAATTCTGTAAATTTGGATATAGTCCTAGACCCTAAAGCATCCATTTAACTTAAAAGGTCTTAGGGATAATGTTTCCAACCAAAAAAGCGAAGGTTTTTCTTCGTTTTTGCACACAACCTGATGAATTTGAAAAAAATGTCAGCACGCCTCTGTGAAGTTCGCCAGTCGGCTGTCATATGCGCCATTAAAATGCATAAAAGCTGTTTAGAGTCGATCTCGTCGATCTTTCTTGACTTTCCGCAGTTTCTGTCAAAATGTGAAAGTGTGCTCGATTGTTTGTATTTCAACCGCATTGGTGTTGGTGCGCGTCAAATAGGGTCATTGACAAATGGTTTCAGGCATTCACCACAGTACGTAGGTATTTGTTATTCACTAACTGAGTTTTAGAGAGTCTTCTACGGTTATTGCTGGCAATTTCAATGCGTGAAATAAAAAATGCGGCAGTAGAAAAACGCGCGGCGAGCTCTCCTTAAAACAATATCGCCGCTAAATGTAGGCCCGGCGAATGATAGTGCTAAAAAGTAAAAGTAATTGATCTGCCCGTTCCAGCCTTTTCCCGTGCTGTAGTTAAGCCTAGATGTTGATATATTCACTTCATTTTACTCGGGCAGACAGTGTTGAACAGCGCATTCCAGATTGAATGCGGTTCATTCTGTCTGACAGCAGAACTTTAATGGTCTTCTCAATTTACAGTCTGAAGAAGAGGTTAATCAATATCTTCAGCACCAACTGACTGTGAGACTGTGACCTATTTTAAATAATAGACCAAATTCTATGAGGGAAACTTGTTGTTTACTAAAGCCTGGTCAAACGTGGTAGTAGGCTTTTACAAGTTTTTACTTAAATACCTTATGGGCTACTTTTGCTATGTCATAAACTGTCACATAAGATTTTAAGTAGAACTTAAGTCACAATGAGTAGTATAAGCAACCGGGCCTAAAAGATTTGTTGCCTAGGCACGCACTTTCTACTTTTCTGCCCGTTGCAGGGTTGCCAGAATTTAGTTCGCTTTAAGAGCCCAAACCTTTAAAAAATGTAGCCCAATATCGTTGCTCAGAAAGAAGCCCAAAAATCGTGGAAAATTTTGATATTTTTCAGACTTATTCTCATCAAACCAAAAGGCCTGCAAAATGAATTGGTGTGCGTGCAACTTGAACGACTGTTCGATGTCACTTGACTGCAAGAGTGCTGCCAAGTTTTAAAAGTGCGGGTTTGTTTGAAAATATTTCTTTTTTTAGTTTCGTGAAAGAATAAAACAAACAAAATTAACACACACTTTGTCAAACGATATGTAGCCCAAAATTGTGTTGGGCGCTAATGGAAGAAATTTCAAAAGCGCCCAATCTGGCAACCGTGTCCGTTGCACCCTTTGACGGTTGGCACAGAGTGAGAAGGGGTATTTTCATTGGTGTAAAGATTGAGAGAAACTGTCATCGGCTGACACCGTATGCGACGGATTTTATGGGACTGCTCGTTCTGTCGAATACGTTAGATAATATTGATGCGACGGAAGCGACGGATTTTATGTGTTGAGCGCTTTAAATCGATCGCAACGTATTTTGACAGTCAGTTTGGCGATCGCCTTTATAAAGATGGAGGAAACCGTTTCTGCTAGTAATAGAAATAATACGTCCCGCAACTCAAGTCTGTTTGTGGTTTCATAACTGCAGGATTATGAAGGGTGTACCTTTTCTGAAAAAATAGATTTTCTACAATCTGTGGAAAGGAAGGTGAAACTGTAAACTATATGACTGATCACTGCCGCAGGTACCTCCTCGCTGAAAGAAACGAATTCTAGAATTTAGCAAAAAGCGAACATCACTTAAGCCAGTCAACTTTATCTAGAGAGCCGGTTCCGTTAGAAACAAAGACAACATGTCGAACGCGATAAGCACGTAAGTGCGGCCTATTTGCAATCATTGACGGTCGTAATTGATTGATGTCTCGGGTCGAGTACCTACCTACCTACCATTTTAAAACATTCACGCCTATGGGACCGCTCGTTATCTAATAGCGCACGCGAATAAACCTAACGATACATTATTTTATCAAACTATACACAGTTACTAGCAACTTATCCACTTTAATGTTGAAACCTTCAGAATATTTATCATCTACCAATCTCCACCTGTGAACCTTGAAAAAGTATGCGATTTAAGCTGCATCGCAACTGCACAACAGCAGGCCGCAAACAATGACCCATATATCGATTGACGCGTTTATCATATCGACATAGGGGGACTGTCAGTTTATCAGAGTCAGGCACACTTGCCTCTGTAGCTATGCGCGCTTGTGTGTCGTCTTTCATTATCGCTGAAAAATCGTTTTGCGTGTGCCACAGCGGATGCCTTTGCCTTACGAAAATATTCCACGAGCTATCGCTCGCAACTGTGTATATACTAATATACTGTATGTGCACTCGACTCGCCGTGTTATCAGTCATATGAGCTGCGGTCTGTTGTTGCCATCGTCGTTATTGTTGTTATTGTCGGTATGTGGTATCGCGCCGCAACCCCGCACTCAAATATTACACACCCTGTCCTTGTCTATAGATGGAAAAACACAAAAGCTGAGGAAAAATTCCTCACAACAGTGTAAACGACGAGTAGACACTTCAATTATTCAACTTAGACTGTGCTCCCGCCACCGCCACCGCCGCCGGCGAGAATGCTGCTCAGCAGCTGATAAGCATTTCGTAATGACCTCATAATGAGATTGCTACCGCGCGCTACGCTGCTGTCCACCGGATCTATGTGTAAACAAATTCATTTGCCACTAAATCACATGGCAATTGTTTATTGATTTCACATAAATGTGCGCTATCACCGAGCGATGTAGCGCTGTGCGCCTCAAATCGCGATGTGCGTACGTGAGCAGTGTCAAATAATCCGCGCGCCCAACCACCCGTTGTTGTAAAATATATATAACAAACAATAGCACAGCAGAGCCCCGCTATGTCGTCTTATCTGTCGGTAATAAGGCAGAAGGCACAAGTCGAACTTGTACGTAATCGGAAATCGGATAGTTGACGAAGATTCACATACTCAGCATGGGCTATAGCAACCAGCCAGCGTGCGCGCTGTCAAGGTGACAGCGATGACTTTTTAATTGTTTTTTCCTGTTTTTCAAGCGACCTAGAGACGTTTGATATGCTGATACCGATTCGACGGCCGTAATCAGCAAGGTTTTTCGTCGAACAGCCCTGGTCCGCCCCCTTTGCCAGAGCGCTCACCTTGTGAGGGTCAATGAAGCTGACTACAAACGGGTTAGGCTAGATTAGATAGACATGCTTCAGATCGATCGCAAGACAAAATTTCATTTCCGCCTCGAATATCAGACCCCCTCTATCTTTGTCTTCGCCGCTGCCTCAGCCTTTGATAAGACATTTCCGCTAACCGAAAAACAAAAAACAAAAAATCATTCGATATTCAATCAAAATCAAATTCAAATTCAAATTCAAGACTGTACCGCTTATCTTTTTAGACAGAGTATGCACCTCTTGGCGGCTGCTTCGCAATAAAAACCAGTGAGAAACAAGTTCCCCACTATAGACAATGTCTGTGCAATCAGTGTATGCAAATCGTCCAATCAAGGTCTAACAAGGTCGCGAATTTGACTGAATTCGGACGGGTCCAATGACCCATATAGTGGCAATGTACATATACACAAAAGCGAACAACAATCGCGCAGCACAACCCGTCACTCTGTCAGCCGGTTGGACGGGTCGATCCTCGACTCGAGTGTAACCAGCCACAGGCAGAGACACATCGCTCTCTTACTCAGCCGGAACTCAGGCGCTCACAAGGCGAACGTCAAACGGCGGCGCACGATGTCAAAAGTGAGCTTCGCCGCTTCAAGGCCGCCCATCGTTCCGATGTCATATATCCCAAAAACCAGGCTGACTAGCTGTCAAACCGTAACGAAAAAAAACACAAATATCGGCGCTAGCGAGTGCCATCACCGCCACAATCATCTGCAAAGCTCACAGCGATATTTCAAATTTAAATTAACACTTTTGGCAGCCAGCAGCGCGCTACTCTACTGCTTATGCTAATGTCAATGGTGGATTGGAATTCCCCAAGTGCCTGCCTCGTACGGCATTAAAAAGCACTAAAAACCACAAATGCGAAAAAAAAAAGAGTAAAACGAAAAATAAATGAATGTTTAAACAATTTCTCAAAACCAGTCGACGCGTGGTTACTCATTTGTTTTTGTTTTCTTTGCACGGCGCTGGGGATGAGAGGGCACCATTTATACCTATTCCGTGTGGAAAGAAGTGCTGTCGCAATTGAAGTCTAGCTCTAGCTCCCGTTTGTGATCTCGGGAGGGCACCTCAAATCCTTGACAAGAAGATATACATTTATACGCAGGAAGGTGTCCGTGTCAGTGTCGCCGTCGCCGCCCTGCGATAAATCAAAGCGTGACCGAAACTGAACACGAGCAAGAAAATTTATTGATCGATTATCGAATCACGGGGCGGACAACAACAACATTTGACATTTCTGACGCGTGCATGTTTTGTTGTTTGCGCGTTTGTTGTAAGCCTCTGCCATGCCGCATTTTTTAGTCTGTTGAGGTCTGCTTTTTTCTTCGTTTTGTTCGAAGGAATTTTGACGTCAAACTTTTGTGCACACACCGACAATATTTAAATTTGTATTTTTGAAAGAGATTTAGTTCCGTAATGTTGATTTAATTTGATCGCAGAGGAATGAAGATGTGTCGCATATACTAATACTGTGTATACATATCTACCCCGCAGGTAGTTTTGCGGTTGTTTTCTGGAATTCTGGAAATACCATTTTTTTGTTATCTTGTGACCACGTAGTAGTTGCGATTGCGACTATGATGAGCTGGGATTAGACGTGTATGAGTCTGGCCTGGCGGCAGTAATTTGAGTTGTGAATTTCTTTTCGCAAATGCGCAATAAAGTTCGTGGAGGTTGGTCATAGGTAAGCGGATGGTTCCTGGTCAATGTCAGGGGGCGATAATCCGAGATTATCTGCGATTTCGACGGCTGCTAATGCCAACACTTCAGCACGGGCATTTCGATGTCTTACTGCGGAGTTGGTAAATTCTATGCTGATTTATCTTTGATCAGCTGTGGTATTTGCCTTTGAGCAAGCAGACGACTTTTCAGAAGGAACGTAAGATTGATCGATTGCTGGGCTTAAATGGCGCCAGGGAATTTTTTGTTTTTTTCCTAATTACTTAACTACCGGTTTTGCATTTCTGATGGTTGTACAATGTACCTACATAGCTTTTAGTTGGAATGAAGGGCCCAAAGGGTCCGTCGCGTCCGTTGCGGCAACGTTTTGGACTGACAGTTTAATAGAATACACAGTAGCTTATGGAAGGTGACCCATAAGCAGCGCACGTGCCGGATGCGAATGCGACGGATAAAGTAGGTTTACTTTCTACTTTTCTGTCCATCGCACCCGTTGACAGTTGGCACAGCGTGAGAGGATGCCTTTTAATGGGTGAGAGCATAAGAGAAACTGTCTTCGGCTGTCACCAGTGCTCTTATATCGATGGATTTCTTCCTCTTTTCGGGGATTTCGTTGTCTTAAAAGCCTTCCGTGGGCAATAAAAAAAAAAACTGCAAAAAACATTCAAACTCATTTTTTGTTCTTAATTTCATCAAAATATGTATCTACATTTTACCATGACAATCAACACATAAATGTACATAAAACAAAACTGACTTAAATCGCCTTTTAGCAAGATTTTTTAGTACATTCTCTAGTAAAAAAAAATTAATCGTTATAATATTAACAAACTGCTATTTTTATACCAAAAGTAAATTAATGTAATTGGCACAAATGATTGGCTCAAGGTTATTTTTTTCGACGAAAAGAAAATTTAACCTAGATGGGCCGGATCCCGGATGAGCTCAGGAGCGATTTTTAAACTGTCACCATAGCAGAGATGGAGGCTCATTCCACTTGGCACATCCCAGCTCATTGATCTCTCGCGAAACACAAGCGCTGCTTTTTCCTTGATGCATTTAGTGGTGGTTTGTTCTTAAGGTTCAGGTGCTTTAAGTGTTTAGCACGGCGAATTAAGCGGGTAAAAATGGATAAGATGGCCTTAACATTAGATTTCTCTCTAGTTTTAGCTGCCGATAAAGCTAAATTTGACGCCATTCTAAGGATACTCCTCGTTTTGTTAAGTGTTAAGACAGTAGAAATGTTTCCTTTATATTTTTTTGCGTAAGACGACCGGTTTTCTAAATAATGGCTGACACAATGATCACTTCGCTTTATTTTTCGGGCTATAGCACGGCATGAAAGACCTTCAAAGCAATAAACATCTATTCCAGCCCTTTCCTACTCTGTTAAACATTTTTTCTTGTCCATTTTTATTAACACTCAATCAAGAACAATAACTTTATAAAATTTACCGTTTAAACCGAAACAAATATGTATATTCACTTCACAAACAACGTAGATCTTTTCACTGCTTCTAATCTAATGACACGATTTATCTCCGCATATTCTTTACTTAATTTACAATTTGTCCTCAAAGTTCCGTTAGCTAAATTTCTCCTATACACAAATCTTATATTTTGTTGTTAACAAAATAGTCTCACATATGCCATAGTCCTTTTTTTCTAATCTATCATAAACGGGAGAAATATCGATTTTACTTCTCAGAAATGCCTGCTTCTAATCTTATGACTGGCAGTGTATGCAATGTTTAGTTAGAAAAATGCAATTGGATAATGTATGGACCTTTTTCGAGATATGTGTATACAAATTTCAAAAGTACCTTTATTAGATTTTCTATAGCCAAAAACTGGGTATGCAGTCACGGTAACCCCATCGACTTAAGCTCAAATATAAATTTTGGCTGAAATCGTTAGAGCCGATTTCGAACAAATCAAATTGGTATGGTGCGGGAAGTACCATTGATATTGAGGTTAGGTTAGGTACGGGTACGGGTACGTAGAGCAGGGAGAACCCTGTGCGTCCCCACTTAGGTCCCCGTGGACCCATTGTGATGTCCTTGTTCGGGTCCACCGTTGGTGTATTGAGGTTACTTTGCAAAAGAGAAAAATTACCCCAAACTCCAAATCCGAAGTTTGAATGAAATCTGGGCAGCCGTTTAGGCTGTAGGCCTCGAGACAGACGGACAGAATTTTGCGACCCACTTTCTTGAGTTTCTCTATCATCGTAATGTCCGAATTGATTAACATTTCGAGTTTGAAAGTTTGTACGAAAACAATGTCTCTCTCTTACAACGTAATGAAGAAAGTAAAAAACATTTAGCTGGAAGGGGCAGGCAGGTGTGGACAGTGTGTTTTCATATTCATGCTTATTTTGTGGGATGATTTTACTAAAGAGATGTGAGAGTCTGTTCAGAAACTGTATGAAAATGCGGAGTTGGCTAATTCGTATTTAACTTTTTATAAAGTTTTAGTTATACACGAAAAGAGACGTTCGCCAATTTTAAAGAGCATTGCGTATAATTATGATAAATCCCAAATGATAATTTTAAGGAGCCAGTTAAAAGTTCGAGTATGTCCGATTTGGAGATAAATTATTTTTATTTCCACAATAATTGAAGTATTTTTGTTCGACTTTGGCGAAGAAAAACTGCGGTCCATAACCAAACCGATATGGCCGGCACCGGGCGGTTGCTGGTTTTGTGTATTTGATACGAACCTGCGTACTCCCAGCAATTGATTAACGTGATTAATTAGTGATCTGCTGAATCGAGTCCATCATTCACTTGAAAAGCGAGACCACGGCTAAATACAGTAATCATTTTTTAACGTAGGCATAAAATATTTTCTTTACATTCATGGAATAACAATCAGAATTTTAACCCCCCTATTTGCTGAATTTATTAACATGGATCCTCTACCAAAGCTACAACTTATATTTGTAAACTCGTTTTAGTTTCTGGGCGATTATGAATATTTATAAACGTTGTAACCTAATAATTCACTTGAGAACCAGTTGAAAATTTAATTCGAATTTTTATCTCCAGCTGTAACGTTAAACGATAAACATATTCCGGGTATAACGAAATTAAGCAAAGCCGCCATTATTTGGCAAAACGACGAGATTAACTTCAATAAATAAAGAATAAATATATACGTATATACCGGTATACCGTGAACAATTTGCACAATCAACAATCTGACGATAAATAATATGACTTCAGATTTTTCTGTAATTTATTATTGAAGGAAAACAAAACTGATATACCACCTATGAATATAACTGAATTAGTTAATTCCCAATGTAACCTTCGAATGATTTTCAGGAAATGAATTGATAAGAATGTGTTTATTTTTATTTAGACTTCAGTCTTTGTATTTTATTGTTAGTTATAGGCCCTGTACACTGCGACCAGAAAAGATCTATTGTGTTGGCCTCTATTTTTTAACCCAGTGAGCTGTTGAGGCTCTTTATAAACCTCAATACTCTTCTTGGTTCCATGTTTCCTATGTCTGCAGGACTTAAAAACGCCCCTTGCATATGGATCGCTTTGCCCTTGCTACAGCAGGGCAATCGCAGCGTACGTGTTCCGTTGTCTCCTCCTCTTCTCCGCAGAGTCGACAGGAGTCGTCGTCGGAAAGTCCCATTTTCTTGAGATGATATCTTAGTGGCCAGTGACCAGTAAGATAACCCGTTAAGATCCTTAGATCTTCCTTGCTTAGCTCAGGTAATTTTCTGTCTTTACTACGAGCTGGGCTTATGAATCTTTTTGCCTGCCTGCTGCCTCTGTCCTTTAGATTCCGTTCAGTATACGGCAAGGTGATCATCTTCCCATTTCCTGAATTTTGAGTGTACGTAACTCAAAGGTACCCCGAAGTAGGGCTCAGGACCAGTGAACAGGCGTGATGCGCCTCTTCTTGCTAGACAATCCGCCCGTTCATTGCCCTCAAATCCCTCATGACCTGGTATCCAAGCAACGGTGATTGTGTCGTCTTTGGCCAGATCTTCAAGGGGGATCTTCCCAAACCATCTTTGATCTGATCGAAAACGATCTTAGGGCCTTAAGTGCTGAGGATGTATGTGAGAGGATGTAGATGCGGGCACCTTTAGTTCGCCTTCGTAAGCATTCTCGGATACATACCTCTATAGCGTGTACCTCCGCTTGAAAGATATCTGGTGATTTTCCCAGTGCTATAGCTCTTTGGAACCTAGGCCCATAGACTCCACTCCAGCACCGGTGGCATCATTTTCCATATTGAACCGTCGGTGTACCAGATTTGTGATCCTGCTGCTATTACGAATTGGTTGTTTCTCCAGGTATTCCTGTCAGATATGACTATCTTCAGGCTTTAATGTTTATGTAAAATAAAATGAAAAGAATCAATTGAAACCAGCGTTATGGAAATAATCATAGATATATTTTAAAAAATATTAAATCTGAGCTTTCAAGTGGCCAGTTTTGCATCACCATTTATGCCAAACCTGGCAGTACTTAAATTAACTAAGAATAAAGTAAAACGGGAAAGTTAGAAAAGGAAGTAGGGAAAATGGCGTACTTCCATTTATTTTTGGTTAAAAATGGTTTAGTTTAAACTTTATCCTGGTTTATCGTCCCATCAATTCAAATTTTTTCGGCCGTTTTGCGAGTAGCAACCCCCAAACTTTACTAATCTGAATGATTGGTGCGTATTTTTTGTATTATTTTCGGCATCCGAATAAATCATTTTCGATGATCCAAAAAACTCAAATTATCGTTCTTCCACAAAACTCGATTCCAGTCAGAAGCTTATTTGTGAATTTATTTTCTTTCGATTGTAGGACTATTTCTTTCCTCTTGAGCGGATTGTGGCCTTTTGGTTTTGTTTCCGGGAGTTATACCCTATTTACACCGAGTCGAAAACCGGGTTTTCGCGAAAACACTCGAAAATAGAAGTTTGCTCATGCATTTTTCAGTTTTCTAAAATAATTCTTTAAAGTCATTTTCCACGAAAACTCCACGAAAACGACTTCCAATCGTAGGGTTATTGAAACAAACACACCTTTTCCAACATTAAGCAGAGCAGCTGAACGAATAAATGTCACAACTCTCAACTTTTATTATTTTTAAATGCTCTGAATTCATTTTATTTGGTTATTAATGCGATCGAAATTTGCAACCAAAATAGTTTACACAGAAGTTTCACGATTAGAAGTGTCTCACAGCTGGTTGAAACGTCAAACGAAAACCAGTTGTTGTTCGGTGTGAATGCAATTTAAAGTTTTCGACGAAATCTTGGTTTTTCGTGCGCTGTGATTAGGGTATTCGTATTATATGTCTACAGAAACCTCTAAAGTCTGAAATCAAAATATTTCCTATATCCGAGTTGTTCTTATGACGCTGCGTTTCCACCATGCGTTTCGTAAAAGCGATTTATTCTTACCTATATGAGTGTGATTTATATCCGCCGTCGACTGTTCTGTACTGAACTGCACTTTGCTCACGTAATATGTATGTCCAAAACAAATTCAGCAAATGAATTGCCCTTTCGCTAATTTCAAGCTCAAGATTTTCAAGCTACGATTACACGTGTTATTATTGGTGGCAAATTCTGACATGCTGACGAGGACGACACAAAAATTCGGTCAAAAATACTCGTGTGACTTGAGAGTGCGCTGCGATAGCCCGCGTGACCAGATGTTTGACAAGCGATCACACATAGTGACAAATTTATGAAAAATGTTTACGTCATAATAACGCCGGCATGTTAGAATTTGACATGAAAAGTGGCTTTAAGAGTTAAGCCCGGATTTTCCATATATTTCCTCAAAATATGTCTTCCTTCAATAAAATCAAACAGCTTTCGGTTAAAACTACCAAGTAATACAAACAATGTAGCTCAACTTGTTTACGAAAACTCGGTTAAAAATAACCGAAAGACCGACCGCTAAGTCCTAACCCAGTGAAAATTAATCTCCCATCGATCCATTCTAATCTAAAGTTAGCCTTGTTTTTTTTACTGCTTTTCTAGTACTCTATATAAATAGATATACGATTTATAATTCCAATCTTGTTTTTCAATTCTGCCATAATGTGCTTATCCGCGCTACTAATCTATTTTGGCGTTTGAATGGTGCTAGCTTTTAAGATTATTTTGTTTTTTACTTATAACGACAGGGCTAAGAACCTCAAAAGACCTTGGTACCTCCATCACTATCAGACTATCGCGAACAAACAGAGAACACGCTTTGATATGTTGTTGTCTTTTATTTTAAGCAGAAAAAAAACACTGATAAAACGCGGAAAGTTCCCCTCCAAAAGTCTGTTTTATCTCAAAACAAAATCCATTTCAATATGCCTCGAGAGTGTCGTCGATTTTGTCTATTCACTATCTCGTCGACTTGGAACCTTTGCTGTCATAAAAATAAATAAATAAAAAACAAGCTCAACACTTGTTTTCGAGTTGATTGTCGAATAAATTTACAAGTGAAAAATAAACCACACTTGAGGGGCTTGCGTATCTGCCTTCCTGGCCGCATGACTCGCTCATATAATCGAGCACACGCGACAATACGTGAAAAAATCCCATGCCATACCTACATCTGAATGCAAACCAATACTCGTGTGAATATGAGTACTGTCCTAGGGTATTTCCGGTGCATGTGACATTCCGAAAAGAAAAATACTGTTAGGGGACACTTTTTGTTTTCTAAATTAGAAGGACATTGGCAAAACGATCATGTCCTCGGAGGAAGTAACTTAATTTCACCACTTCGAACGTCATTGGCAAATTTTATCACGTATACTGTGAGCTGTGAGGTGACAGGTGAGTCGTCTTTCCCGCATGATATACAATCATGCCGGCCGTGCCACGAGTCAGGTAGACTGGGCCGGGCTATATCTACAAGCGCGTGCTTTATAAATCCGATTCAGCAGTATACGTATACCAGCGGCTATTTTTATCGTACGAATATGTCACTTGATTCGCGTAATCTCACTGAGGAGAGTTCTGTTTTTTTTTTTTTTTTCCTTTCTTTTTGTTGCACACCGCACAATGAAAAATTCCAAAATATTTATGCCATTCATCAATTTCCCCGCAGCGCCGGCCTCTTCTTGTGCAGCGTGATCGCCCTTAATTGACAGTAGGTATGTACAATTGTACATTTTTTGACAACTTTGGCAACTTATCGAACCGCTGGCGCTGGACGTGCGCGCGCCAACCTGTATGTAGCACGGGGCTATTAAGCTATTTCCGTTTTGCTTACTCCACCTGAAAATATTTCCGATTGTGAATATAGTGGTAGTCCCCATTTATGGGGACGGGACGGGGAGTTGCCGAACTATAACGCAATCCAAAAGACTATCATCTGTTGACGTACTAATTAAAATGGTAAATATTTAAAATTCACAGGAAATTTAATATGTATTATTTGTGGAGTTTTTTTCATTGTTGATGTTCAGTAAACTCGTAGGTACACTTATGAAATTTTTTGCGAGTCGCGTTTGTTTGTTTTCGTAGCTTTCTTCGTTTTTTGTTCTTCTTTTTCCCCCGTTTTTTTTTTGCTCGTTTTTGTTGTTTTCGTTTCGCTTGGAAGTAAATGATAAAATTCAGTTAATGCGCATTCTCCTATTGTTTTACCAAAAAAAAAAAAAAAAAACAAAAAAGATCGTAAAAAACAAAAACAGACCCAATTGTAAAATGAAAACATGGCGGAGTTCGGCTGAAAGAATTTAACTAACTTCCGCTACTGTGACTCTTGATTTGATTGGGAGACTGATAAGGTTATTGCGAGTATGCGCTATGCGACTTGGTTTCGTTTGTAATCGTGTGCGATATGTGGCGAATTGCGTTTCAGAACAAACGAGACTGCGACTAAGGTAGGTCATAAACATAAATGAAAGAAAACAGAAACCTACGACGACACGGACACACGCACACGTGATGTTAAGCGGAATGTGCTTACGCAGGAACGTTGTCACGATCGCGATGATTCTGTAAAAGTTTTCCCATTTTGCTGGTGAATAGCGATTTACATTCAGTAACTGAATGGTGTGTAGGTATAGGAGCTAGGTTGTATTTTGTTAAAAATACGAAATACTGAATTACGGATGCAAGAGAGTCATAGAAGTACCCACCGAACAAACAGTCACATCTCACGCACCCTTTCATAGATGACTCTCTGTTTCCCTTGAAATAAACTCACGGGGTACACACTAACACTTTACAGTGGCACACAGCAACAAGTATTAAGTGTTGATTATCTCTGTAAGAATACTCTTATTTTTGTTTATTGAACTGCCTCGGGGCACTGGCCCTGGGTGGGTCGGTAGCAATAGCCATAGCGGAATTTCGCTGTTGTCAAGTGTGCTGATAGGTGATGTGCATTTGGCTGTCTGTTTTTATTTGGCATTTTAAAATTGGTGTCTTCTGCCAAACGCTCTGAAGCCCTCAGTCATTGAGTCAGCTGACTGTCTATGGTCATTAGCTTAGAGCTAAGTTCGATCTTGTACGGGCGTAGACCCAAGTCCCGATACAAACTATGCCAAGCTGATGTCTGTGAATGGGCGACTCTTTGTAGGTAGGTATACGGCGAGGAATTGACTGGCTCGGGTTTGGCAGTACATTTTCACGGACCGCGGTTCATTTTTGAACGATCTAGCGTACCTTTGACTACGGGTTTTGGTTAATTCTTTACCTAGTGTCTCCACGAGCAATATTTCATAGCTTGATATCTGTCAAATTTGATAGAGAGAAAAAACGATAGTATGCAATACAATGTAGGGTGGGCATTTCATAGCATACTATTTCATTCGTTCAAATGTCGCTGAGCAGAGCGTGTCGTTGCATTCTCGCATTAGATGCCTTAATACACCGTCCATTCACTACTCAGCCATCGTAAAAAAAGGCAAACAAGTGTCAAACTGCATAGAAATGACAGCTCATATCATACTATCAATATCATGCTATGAGCTGAGCAATATACTTCAAGAAATTTTTTATATCATACTACTTGTGGTCTCCACTGGCAATTTTCATAATATGATGTATTGCAATATATAAAATATATAAAAATATTGCTCGTGGAGACAGAGACACTAGGTTATGGAACCAGCAGTCCTGAACGCGTCTGCCTTAAAATGGGCGCAACGTTTGCACTGACGAAAACTCCTTTCGGTAATAAAGTTTTATCATTTGGAGTTGCCAAATCCACAAGAAAGGAGACCCTCTAAACTGCGCCAACTACAGAGGCATCAGTCTCCTTAACATCGCATATAAAATCCTATCTGCCGTACTGTGCGAACGCCTAAAACCATATGTCAACGAACTGATTGGACCCTATCAGTGCGGTTTTAGGCCCGGTAAATCCACAACAGACCAAATATTCATACTACGGCAGGTCCTGGAAAAAACCCAAGAAGTCCAGATCGATACTCACCATCTTTTTATCGATTTTAAGGCCGCATATGACAGCATTTATAGAGACGAGCTATACAGAGCCATGTCTAGTTTTGGCATCCCTGCCAAACTTGTCAGATTGTGCAGAATGACGATGGAGAACGCTCGCTGCTCCGTAAAGGTCGGAAACAATCTCACCGAGACCTTTGATGTCAAAAAAGGATTTAGACAAGGTGACGCGCTGTCATATGACTTCTTCAACATCATTCTTGAGAAAATTGTGCGAAACTCACAAGCCAACAGAGGCACAATTTTCCAAAAGTCTGTGCAACTGCTTGCATACGCTGACGACATTGACATTGTCGGCAGAACACAGCGAGCTGTTACTGGAGCGTTTGCTAGTATTAGTACAAAAGCGGCAAAAATGGGTTTAGTGGTGAATGAGGGTAAAACAAAATATATGCTGTCAACAAGAAGGGACACACTACATCGAAGAATCGGACAGAACGTCACGATAGACAGCTATAACTTTGAGGTAGTTAGGGACTTTGTCTACCTCGGATCCGCTATTAACTCTGAAAATGACATCACCTCAGAAATCAAGCGAAGAATCACACTTGCCAACCGCTGTTTCTTTGACGGCAATTAGTTAGTAAGGCCTTGTCAAGAAGCACTAAGGAGATTCTATATAAGACTCTCATCATCCCTGTCCTGCTCTATGGCGCAGAAGCATGGACCCTAGCAAAAACGGATGAGGATCTTCTTGGTCGCTTCGAACGCAAAATTCTTCGAGTGATTTTTGGTCCCGTTTACGTTGACGGGATTTGGAGGAGAAGATTTAACAGCGAACTCTACGAGCTGTACAGCGACATCGACCTGGTCAGAAAAGTACGCATTAGTCGTCTAAGATGGTTAGGACATGTAGAGCGAATGGACAACAACGCTCCGGCCCGGAGAGTCTTCGATTCCAACCCGGAGGGACAACGCAGTAGAGGAAGACCTCGCCTTAGGTGGCGCGCGCAAGTGGAAGGGGACCTCAACCAACTTGGAGTGCGCAACTGGAGGCAGTTAGCCAAAGATCGCGCTAACTGGACAGGTGTATTGGTTGAGGCCCAGGTCCACCCCGGACTGTTGCGCCACCTAAAAAAAAACATTTGGAGTTGCCGCTCAATCGTGTAACTTTTCTCCTTTGGCATCACTGACTAAAACAGCAGGGCCGCCATATTCCGTCGTTTTTCGAGGAATCATTTCGTCAAGTTCCTCGAGACGTCTGCAACCTACGTAAGTAGAGAAATAGAAATTGAATAGAAATAGAAACACATAAGGGAAATGTGAGGGATTAGTCGTCTGAACCTGAAGAGTCGATCGCGTTCTATATTAATCGAACTGTTTGTTTCTAAACTGCGTAACTGGTTTTATAAACAAGCTTTAAATGGGCATAAATCACGTAAAAATATACATATTATACAATAATTTCCTTTTCCACTAGACATATAATCAAAACGACTGAATGTATTCATAATGCACAAAAAGTCTTACGTAGACGTTCGATGGGCTGTTTTCTTTGGTGTTCAATATGAACAATTCAGTCTTTGAAATTTGTTCGTACCTAATTAAAATACGTTTTAATTTTATTTTTAAACATTTTCAGACTTATTTATTCGGATTTTCTAAAATGCCCTCTTTACACGTGTATAGGTAGTTATGCAGTGTATAAATAATTATAAAATTATAAAAAAAAACTTAGCAGCTTGAGTAAAATGCGAATTCAATTCGAAACGAAAAAAAAGGAAAAGATAATGTTCGAGGAATTGGTACTACTATGAAAAGTTATTCACATTCAGAGAAATCTTCCAACTTTTTCTTTTAATATGTATTTCCATTCCATTTTAATTCCAATTTGTAGGTATTTGAATTTGCATTTCTCACAAGCTTTCCAACAGATAAATGTAATAGATTTCTCCTTTTCAGTACCTTTTTTTGACGCAAGCCCTGTATAACTAATATGCATGGGAAAATGTTTTATAAATAAGAATTTTTAGGAGGTTGTACATATAAAGGCTGTATAAATACTTATACACTGCATAACTACAAAGTGGGCCAAAAGAGATCAACCTATTGGAAGATGCTCTTATTTTTGCAAATGGCCGCCAACGTCAAATCTGTTTTGACATTTGTGGACTAGACAGATGTAGAATACCAGTGAACAAAGCCATGGAGCGATACACTTCCCAAGAACGCGGAATAATCGTATCTATTTTTTTTTTTTTTTTTTTCGTAACAATTCGCCTGTAGTGTTGGCGCACCGCAAACACTGCGCCGTTTGGCCACCAACCTTGAAGAGTATGGGACCACACGAGACGTTGCCAAGAGTGGCCGTCCCCGGAGCGCCCGTTGTGCCGAGAATATGCCGCTGTTGACGAGGATGCTGTCGCCGGAAACATCGACCAGACGCCGTGCCTCGCAAGTAGCCATCAGCCGGTCGTCCCTAAGGCGAATTTTGCTCAAGGACTTGCGCATGTTTCCGTACAAAGTCCAGTCCGTGCATCAACTGCTGCCTGTCGACCGCCAAATGCGTGTAACCTACGCCCTAGCCATCCTCAATCTCGAGGACGAAGTGGACGATTTTTCGACCAAAATCATAATTAGCGATGAGCGTCATTCCCACCTCAGCGGGTACGTAAACAAGCAAGGCTATCACTTCTTGAGCACCGAAAATCCACGAGTAATGCACGAAGAGCCATTACACCCGCTCAAAGTTACTGCATGGTGCGCTGTTCACGCTGGAGGAGTCATCGGTCCATTTTATTTGAGAACGCCGCTGGTCAAACGACAACAGTGGACGGTGCGCGCTATAGGGCCACGTTAACCGAGTTTTTCCTGCCGCAATTGGATGAATTAGGACTGGAGGACATGTGGTTCCAACAGGACGGACTTACGGCACACACTGCGCGAGCCACAACCGATATTCTGAAGGCGGCGTTCCCGGGTCGCCGCATCTCTCGTTTTGACGATTTGCACTGGCCCGCAAGATCGCCCGATTTAACCGTTCCAGACTTTTTTTTGTGGGTTTTTTTGAAATCCCGTGTTTACGCGAACAAGCCCGAGACCCTAGAAGCCCTCAAGGACAATATTCGATACGAGTGCGAGAATCTGTTGCCCGAAGTTCTCGCCGAAGTGATGAAAAATTTCATAAAACGAGCCCGTATGGCAATCAATTGTGACGGCGCCCATTTGGCCGATTTCATCTTCTCGACTTGACCAATAAAATTCAAATTTAAATAAGGTTCAAATAAACATAATCACATAAAACACATCACATAAAACCAAACAACATCGGATGACTTCTTTTGGCCCAGCTTGTATATACAGGTCTTTTGGGGGGAGCTGAAAAAAAAGGCTGTGCGTTAAGAGACATTTTAAAGAGTGCAAAACTTCATACATTCTCTACAATACGTTTATAAGTAAGGCTGTTTATATTCCACAGAAATTTTATAGTTTTCCCCTTCTTTTAAGCTTGTCCCACTTTTTCCCCTTTTTCATTCAAAAAGCGCCAAAATTGTGACCACTGCATCCTGTCGTGACTGTCACACATTGAGGCAACTTCTTCTGACGCACTTCAAACCACTCTTAGTCCAAACAAAATAAATCAATAAAACTTCCATTCGAAAGATAAGAACACATTCAGTCTATAGAGTCTTTAGCGCGTTTGACACAGCACGGTTTTATCAACAAACGGCCAATTTCTGCCAAGAATCACATGCACTTTGACGTCAAACAGTTTAATTTTGCCTTATGTCGAATTCATCCTTGAAAACTGTTTTGATAGTTGCAAGACAAGAAAAAGACACGTGTCCCCGCCGAGATCGGTGTTAAGACAGCTGTCATTGTCTCGCTGTTAGTAGCAGTGCCACTTGTTCGTTACAGGGTGTATGTAACATTTTTGCTGCGTGCACAAACTCATCCGGCGATTGACCCTTGCGACTGACGCTTACCAATGAATTAGGTAAATATCCAAAATTGAAACGACAACGCAAAATGGACACACCTTTTTTGATACACAAGCAGAACGTCGTCATATATTTTCGCTTCAATTTGGGTCCGAAATTAAGAATTCCTGCCAACGGAATTAAGATCTGAAATGTCAATGACGCGGTGGAGAGCACCTAAAACCAACCGCAGAAATGTGCGCCCAGTTGATTCCGCTTACTAAAGAGCAAGTCTCATTCGATCTGATGAAATCCATTCGCGTTTTATTTAATTAAAGCAATCAGATCTTGTGATTCGTGGAAATTTGTTGGTCACGGGTGACTTTGGGAAATAACCGTCACCTGTCATACAGCTTATCACAATGACATCATGTCATCATCGCGACACCATCAACAATCGTCATCGCTTCCCAGCATTTGCACCTATTCATCGAACGTCAGACCACACTCTGCCTTCCTTTCAATGAAATTCAACATCAAAATAAGAAGTTGCGCCATCATGAGTCACGAACACACCAATTAAGAGCCAAACAGACTCGCGCTATGTCTATCTAACCGCGGGCGGTTATCGGAAGCCTGAAGCCATATAATACAACCGCTTGACCCTTGGCATATACAAACAAACGATGAGCAAAGTTGTTTTTGTTCGACACAGGCAAAAATCACCCAACCTCACTTAGCGCAAACGATAGCGATCTCGTGCGTCAGAGATCGCTGCGGACTTTGAGTCGTTCCAGCCCTATTGGCCTTTTTCGGTGGCGAAAATCGAAAATAAGTCAGCTTACAGTTGAGCTACTTAGCCAGTAAACGATACGGGCGGATATTTGTCAACATTTGACACGATCGCCTGATAGAGCAGCCAGCTCCGCGCTGATAAGGCAAACAACAGCTCCGGTTATAGTATAAGCTCGTGGTGGACAGGGGGAGCATGGTCGTGCCTATTTGCGAACCGGCACGTGCTTCGACGTTCCTATTCTCGGTACTCGGCGATAAGATAAAGTTCATCGAAGTCACATGCAGATAGATAAAGTGCGCATGCGCTACCTGCAATTGTTTTTTCCATTGACGGGATGGACTTGGCTGGGGCGCATGTGTATAACACACTCTTGCACAAACAACAACATGGTAATCGAAAATAATTTAATCCAATTATAACTTGTAAGCCAGTCGGCGATCGCACCGATCGTGGCGACATATTTTACGATTATTTGACGTCAACAGCAGCTAATTCGAATTATTGAGATGATAATGAAATGACTTCTTGGTTCTTGCCGATCCAGTGGGCACAGCGGATAACAATCCATTGTGCTGCCGCCGCGGCCGATTTGCTAATCTATTTTAGCACCAAGTGCGAGCGGATTGAATTGTGGATCAGTGGAGACTGGAGAAGGGCAACGATTTTTGCGAAAAATTTCCATTTGATTGTGCGGTGTTTCTGTCGCTGTTGCTGTTGCTGCTGCCGTCACGCTGTATACTATATCTGCTGCTTCGTCCCGTCCAACTGATCGATGTTTGTCCGATTAGTTAGAGTTGTTTACGCCGCGCACCGCCGCCGCCGATTCGAGCCTCCTGTGCGCTGCGGGTGCGGCGTACCAAACACGCGTCCGCTCCCAAGATGAATGGAAATTTTTCCACCACCCAATAATAAATTAAGCTCGTTTATTAGCACTTCGTATAGTGTCACGCCATGCTAATGGCGCTGCGGCAGTGCCAGCAGCAGCAGCCAAGCCATACGAAAGTGTGCGCTTTCATCGTTAAGCCAATCGGCTGAGCTAGAGTGGTGCCTATCGTTGGTCGGGCTTGTTGTTGTTTGTGCCATGATTTTATTTGCATTCTTTATTGCACAGCTATAAGCTATCGTGTTATGATTTCATCTTGTGTTTTATTTTTTTACGTAGAAAGGGGACAATATCACGTGTGCCTTATAAACAGGGCGCAGACCGCAGACCGTATTTGCATCTGAGTTAAGGTCATAAATATTGCAAACGGCTTGAATACCAATTTTGATGGTGGTTTTTTATAACATATTTTTATTCTGCTATTGTTCCTGTCTATTTTGAAGCGACGGCCGGCGGAAGCACTAGCGCGCTCACTCATGAACGGGATAGAGTTGCAGTCGCAGACCTCCTTCAACTTTTGGCGGCAAAAAACGGTCTTCATTCGAGACCATTGATGCCAACCCTACAGAATTTTCTGTATATCTACAGAATTTTCAACTTGTCTACAGAAATACAGAATTCAAACTAAAATATACAGAATCTCAGATTCCAGTAAAAACTTGAATTCCTTAGTTTTGCGTTGGTATATTTCACTGACCTAAATAAAGAAATGCAACCGGAGCACCCAAAACTCTTCCTGCTGAACGAAAAAATATTTGGAGTGTTTTCCTTTCTTTTTTTTCAGATGAAGACAAAAATGGAATCGATGATCAAGATTGAACAAGGCCAACACTACGACGAGTATTATCTAGTAATATATAGAAATTGTACAAAATTAATAAATATAATTAAAGACTGTTATTTTATGCCATTCAAAACTTACGTTTTAAGCACTTTTAGTATGTTAAAAAAAAGTCTGGATTTCTACAGAATTTCGACAGGCATGAATACAGAATTCTGCAGAATTATTATCTTTCATCTACAGACTTTTGAAAATTAGGGTTGGCATCACTGTTCGAGACTTAAGCGATTCAATGAGAATGCGCGTCGTACTAACAACAAATTTAAGTCTCCGTTTTAAATTTACTGAATCTCTCAATTGTGAAATTTGTATGGGAAATATAGCCATTCCATGGCAGGTTGAAAATCTCGCACTTCAAAGGTTGACCACATTCCTTAATTGTGGGTGGGGCAAATGAGCGGAATTAAACCCATAGCGGGTAAACAAATGAGAGAGAAATCATATTAAGTTGCGTAACTAAACCAATAAAATTGATTCAATAATTGAAATTGATTATAGCCATTCCACGATAGTACATCATTTTGAGTGCCCACCCTAAATTTTTCGAACTCACAGTAGCGAAATTTTCGACCCAAAATTGCAATATTGTGACCTACAAAATATTTAGTGTGGATGTTGTAAAAATGGCCGCGTTCGACTGCCCGCTAGATGAATAGCGGCATGTTATGTCGTTTTCCATTGGGAAAAAAGAAGCGTTCGGGAGAGTCCGGAATCGAAAAATTCGCTTCTGAAACCATTCCATTGGCACAAAAAATACTCTTCTGGTGATTCTGAGAAGAGAATTTCGCTTCTGGATTTGAAGTTAGAATTCACTCAAGAAGCACTCACACAAGTGTAATTTATGTATTTTATATAAGTCAGATGACAGCTGTCGTAGATTTTTTTTTTTTTTTTTGACATTTCACCAATACTTTTGTGGATTAAATCAGAAGCAGTTTTCTTGTTCCATTGGATTACATAATGAGTGGATTCCCGAGTGAAACCAATGGAAAACGACACAAAACTCCTTTAAAAAAAATTCTGTCTGTCTGTCTCGAGGTCCACAGCCTAAACGGCTGCCCTTATTTGTTCTAACGAACACGATTAAGTAGGTGACATGACTGCAAACTCAGTTTTTCGCTAAAAAATCTAAATCGAAAAATCTTTTGAATTTGGACGTATCTCGAAAACGGTCCATACGATTGCAACAAAAATTCATATCGAAGGTAATATCCTCATTTCTAACTCAATAGCAAACTCAGTTTTGGTCTATATTATCGTACAATAGATTTTTGAAAAAAATCATTTTTTAAAAAATTCATGTTTTGAAAATTATTGCGTCGTTAATTTCCTATTCGAATCACCGAAAAGACAGATTTTAAAAACTGCTCATATCTCGAAAGCCCCGTTTTTTACTTCATTTAAACTTTAAAAACCAAGTAATGCTTGTATCCCGAACAATAACTTATACTCGGTTTTCAGCTAAATAGTATTTTTGAAACTAAACATTGCAATATTTGGTACTGTTTTCGCTGCCAAATTTTACAAAAACCTCTCTAACAATTTTGAATAAAATACATATTAAAGATAATATCAGTATTCTAAATAAGTTCCCGTACTAAGTTTTTCTCAAAACTTTCGAATAAATCAGTTTTTTAATTATTGTTCAAAAATAACTACCCAAAAGCCGATCCAAACTATGAAAGCTTATAAAGTAGCACAGTAGGAGCTTAAAACTCTCCAATCAGAAGTTGCGAAAAATGCCTGTTACTAGAGTTTCAACTTATAAAGTCTTACATTGTTATTATTTGATATATACTGCAATATCAGATGAATAACTCAAAAATGGATTTTATTCAACACTATTCCTAGCATTGCTTCTCAGACTTTGACCTACCTACCTAACCAATCAAACTTTTAATCAACCAGAAAGTTTCGTTCGACCCAGTCGTGCACTTAATTTTTTCCGGTCTAGCATTTTCCATTTTGAAATTCTGGCAACGCTGGTTGTGATTCTTATTTGGATAAAAAGCCCCAACTTCCATAGGTATAAACCTTTATTACAAATAAATTCCAACTTAAAAACTACGTAAAACAATTGTGAGCTCCCGTGAAAAAAATCAGGCGGAAGGTCCATCAGGTTGTGGCGGAAATCAAACAAGATCTTTGACGTTTGAAGGTTTTTTTTTTGTATGGGATGTGCAACCTTTTTCGTTTTAAAGACTAAAGCTCAATAATATAAAAATTTTAATAATTTTTGTGCTTGTGACGCACCTATTTTCTATCCCGCTTATTCTTTTCAAAAAGCTTTGTTTATCGAAGTTCTACACTCAACAACTTTAGCTCCCATAAGTGTCAAGAAAAACCGTTTTGAATGTCTTTTGGGACACGGAAAGTGCCAGCCCCTTTTGTGTTATTTGGACCAAACTTTACCAGAACTTGTATTTGTAGGCGCAGTGGCTTAGTGGTTAGTGTGTTGGACTACTAAGCGAGGGGTCGATGTTCGAATTCCGCAAAAAAAAGAAGCAAATTCCAACTTAGAGTTTTTTCCACTGCGCCACCTTTCGCGAACTTCTGACAAGCATCCGAGAGTATGACTGTCTTGAAAGAGCTTCTCCATTAGCCGTTTGGAGTCGTCATAAAATTGTAGATCCCTTCAATTCGTTCCAAAAATGAAAACGCACACAAAACGAATGGTTGTGAGAGGCTAGGCCTAGGGTCCCTCCGGACCTGTTGCCTGTTTATTTTTTTTTTAAACTTTACCAGAAACCGGATCAGTGCCGAAGAAAATTCTGCCTTCTGACAGTGATTAGTGATTTTGGCAAGACATCGGGATCAAAAAATGTCTCTTTCCACCAAGGACATAATTTGTTAAGTGAAATAGGCTACGTTGCCACTTTTCTACAATTGCAGTAGATGATGCATTTTTTTTTTTTTCGAAATTTAAATCCAACGCCAAAAATGAAATCTACTGCATTTTTTATAACTTGTTTATATACTCGTTTTTATTAATTTTGTATTGTTTATGATATTTTTTAATATTTACCGTGGTCTGCCTTGTTTGAAAAGAAATCTACACCAACAAAATTAAATCAAGTGCATTTTTTTAGAGAATCTACTGCGAAAAAATAGTCCTAAGGTGGCAACGCTCGAATAGACTGTCACAGTAAGTGTTATAGTAACTTCGAAAAAAAAAAATCTTCCTCTGTCGCATATAGTACCTAGGTACGTCAGCTAAAAATCGACAAAGCTCCCCTTTGTATATCTACTTATATTGACTTGAACACTTCAGCCTGCAGACTTTCTAATGCTTACTAAAACTAATAAAGGGTTTTCCAATAAGAGGTTATCTTGTGAATGACCCGCTATTTCGGTAGCTGTCACTTTTGAAGCTTTTATTCTTTGATATTTGACAAGTATAAACTACGCCATTACTAAAAAGAAAGATACGCGCTTCAACAACGCATTGAAATTATTAAAATTCACTACAAAGTGAAAATCTTGTAGTCACATTTCGCAAAACGAAAGCATTTGTTGGTCGTCGTGAAGCACCTTGTCGAACCGTTATACAGAAATTGGTGGAAAAATTCGAGCTGTTGGGACAAGTTAGTGATGTGAAGAATAAAACCCGTGCACGTCGCTCAAGAACAACTGAAAATATTGCTGCTGTAGCCCAAAGTGTTGAAGAAAACCCAGGTTTGTCCATTCCTCGTCTCTCTTTGGAATTGGGCAATGGGCATTCCACAAACGTCATTACACCGTATTTTGCATAAAGACTTGGGTCTTAAGGCTTATAAAGTTCAGTTAACACAAGAACTCAAGCCGGCTGATCATCAACAACTTCGTGTATTTTCTGATTGGGTCCTTGAAATGCATGAAAAGGATCCGGAATTCCATCGAAAAATCATCTTGACTGATGAGGTCTATTTCCACCTCGGTGGCTACGTCAACAAGCAAAATTGTCCCATATGGGGCTCGGAAAACCCAAGAGTTATTGTTGAGAAGCCTCTCCATCCTCAATGTGTGACTGTTTGGTACGGTTTATAGTCCGGCGGGGTCATTGGACCTTACTTTTTCGAAAATGAGGTTGGATCAACAGTTACGGTGAATCGATTGCGCTATCGAGAGATGATTAATGATTTTTTATGGTCGGAGTTGGATGGTTTTGATCTGGACAACGTTTACTTTCAACAAGACGGCCGGCGCTACGTTCCACACAAGCAACGAAACCATTGATCTTCTACGGCAAAAGTTTCCGGAACGTGTTATCTCTCGAAGAGGTGATCACAATTGGCCACCGAGATCTTATGATTTAACACCTTGCGACTTCTTCCTTTGGGGCCACGTGAAAAATAAGGTTTACGCCAATAGCCCAGCGTCGATTCAAGACCTCAAAGATAAAATTCGTGACGCTATCGAGGACATAGGGCAGCCACTTTGCGATTTGGTTATGGAAAATTTCATGAAAAGGATATGGTCCTGTATGCGTGCTCGTGGTGGCCATTTGGCTGATGTTGTTTTTCATTATTAACGGCATACCTTCCTCTTTATTATGAAATAAACATCCGATCATTTGTCTCAAAAAATGGCATTTTTCTTTGAATACCAAAATAACACCTCTTATTGGAAAACCCTTTAGATGAGGCTTACAGCCAGTGGTGAACTTGATGCCGCCCAGACACCGTGAGTCGTGAGTGTCACTGATGAACATATTTATGTCTAAAAGTGATGGTCGCTCAAGTCCATCGTCATCTGCTAAAGAAATAACAAAACTGATCGACCAGCGGCCATATCCTTTTAATTAGGACATCTCACTCTCTGCTCTCTGGACTGGAAATTCTTCGAATCTAATGATTGGTTATCGCTTCAAAATCACAACGAAACCACTGAGATGGTTATATATTATAATGGGCGGCAGATATCTCTTTTTGCTGCTGCACGCGGTGACTCTGTTCTCTGACTCCGACTCTGACCACCGACAGGGATTAATTGTTTGCATCCTCTCTCGCATTTAAATATCTACCACCGGCGAATATACCATGAATGCCGTGTATACAGAAAACAGCAGCCATTGTGCCTTCACCATGAGCATGACTAAATCCACATGTTTCGTCCAATCCCTTAATAACCGAAAAAAAAAAGTCCTCTCTCTAGACGCGCGAGGAGTTGCACAACCGCACAGCAAATATTGACGCAAAGAAAAAAAGATTTAGCATCAGCATCGACAACAAAGCCAAAACGACACGACATACAAGATACAACGACGACGCATGGTTCCTTAATTAGTCTGGTGCTGCTGCTGTTCTCGTGGCAGGCGGCGGAGTGCAGAATGCAGATACCACACCACTCTCCATATGCCGAAATTGAGCAATTTGAAATTCAATCAGTAGCCCCTCCAATAAGGGCAAATTATAGCAATTCACTTGGCCACCACACAGCAAGAACGGATATCGTCGACCGACTACGTCGCCGGCCGTCGCCGTTTCTGTTGTGCGGTGGGGTCCGGGTCGTCCGACCTATACGTTTGTTGATAAGAGGGCTTGTCTGCGAAATGGAAATCACTGCTAGTGCTCACCATCAGCAACAAGTCCTGCACGGCATCGGCATGGGTATCCCGTATCGCCGGTGGTCTTGAGATCGATTGTCGGGGCGGGGAATCTGGTATACGTTGGGTACAATAAAATGATTAATAGTTGGCTCTAAAAATTTTTATAATTTCGGGGGTCCTACCAACATACACACGGCCACGGCGATGCGACCGTCGGCCAAAAATAAACGCGTGTAAATTTCCCCCTCGAAGCCACCGCATCAAGTTCGCGCAATGGAGACGCAAGAGAGAGATTTACATTTTACTTAGCAGGGGCACGGTCGGATATACACAACGTGATCCGCCAATCTTGGTGGTCGACGTCAGAGTCAGAGCCTCTGATGCAGTATATATGCAGCGCACACTGCGTGTGTTCTTATAGCGTGAAAAGCTTACGCTGATGTCATTGCAATGTTTACCCGTAGGGCTGACAAGTCGATAGCAATCAGTAACGGGGCCGAGTGCAGTTCTGGTCAGAAGTGATCATTTCCCCAGTCGACTGTGTGTTATTAGGTAAGGGAATGGCAAACTGTTTATTGACTTAACTAAACAAATATTATCCATCGCAAATAAAACTTGGAACTTGGAGGACTGTCATTAGTACGGTTCGTAGTTCCACAATATAAGTGGAGAGTAGTACTACGCGTGGAGACCACTGGCTGTAATATTTCGCAAGAAAGTAATTGCATTTAATCAGCGCAATTAAGATTGCTGGCCGATCACATAGATAGCTATGATGTGTCAACTGGTTATCTAATCTTTGTCGTTCTCTGTAAATTTAAGTGGCAAAGTCAGATTGGATTCCACATTTTGCCTTGGTTGTCAAAAAGTTACAAAAGGTGCTGAGAGATTGTGACTCACAATGTTGAAAGAATCTCAAAACCTACAAATTGTAAAATCCAATCGGTGGTCCTTTCAACACTCTGCGGTACCATCTCTTTGGACCTTCTGACCTTTTTCACAACTTGCGGAACCCAATCCGATAAAATAACGTGAAGTGACAAATATGTAAAACGAATGGTGGTTTTATAAAGGTAGGCCAAGGGTCCTCTAGGTTCGGACCCTTTGCACCAAACTTTGTCGGTTTTTATTAATCAAAATGTCTTGTATTTTTTATATCGAATCGTGGCATTGAAAAAAACCTTAAAAAATGAGTCTTTCGTCAAAAGACCAACGGCCTTATTCATGGCAACACGTATTATTGGCGCCTTATTTTACGTTCGAGCTCTACTAGCACTATAGGGCCCCAAAACGTAAATATAATTGACTTTATGTAGCCTCATAAGAAAAACTATATAGCTGTCAAATCAAATAACCTATTTGTAGCTGCGTTTCCCGAAATCACCTCGACAAGGACTTAAGCTAATCGTAGCTAATCTGACGCTTTTTTATTTTGTTTGTAATCGAACTTCCTCTACTGGTTGTTTGGTGGAAGAGGGTACTCATTAACGGTGACAGAAGCAAGGTATATAGTGCGACTCGATTAGAACCGTTTACAACAAGAAAAAGGTTAGCAAGAAGCCAACAAGTGCGCAACTAGTATTGTTAGAATAAAATTAGCATTTAAATCAAAAATTCAATCGTCGCTTATCTTCTCAACGTGACGGGGCGATGCCTGAGTAGACCTATTTTCTACTATCGCATTTGACAGCTTTAGAATTTCGAGTTGTTCGATTTGAAGTCATAGAGAGTGCCGTTCGTAGTTGGAGTGACACAGATCCACAGATCACACACAAGTCTTAGGGATCTATGTGATGTTTTTTTAATGGAAATTAATTATTCAGACGAACAGGCACCATTTTATTTTCTGGAGCAAAAACTTATTTCCTTGTTTTTTTTTTGAGACAAAAATATTAATTAACAGTCTTGTATCCGTATTGAGGTTGTGTTTTGCTTTGATATGTTGTTATATATGATTTTCTTGTATTTTGGATAATCCTTTTTCAATTCATGCACAAACACTTAAACGTTTCGCCTTATGTTCGACAAAGTTAGGTCTTTTGTGTTACACCCCTTTAGCCACAAGTTATTGTTTGCCCAATTTTATTCTTGCTGACGAAATTTTGTTTGCCTGCTTATCTGGTCCAAAGTGGTTGAACGGTGGTGTCTGAAATAATGGCTTTCCATTAATGCGGAGAAAACAGATCTAATAATATTCACAAGGAATTTGAAAAACCTGGAATTTCGACCCTTAATACTTTTCGGATCGGAACTAACAATGGCCAAGAAGGTTAAGTATCTGGGAGTCTATCTAGTTACTAGACTTACTTGGAACTACCATGTTGAGGAGAAGGTCAGGACGGCAAAAAGGGTACTATATCAGTGCAAATGTGTATGTGGACAGAGGGGGGGACTCTCGCCTAGGTCAGCATACGATGATAACTAGACCGATTATCATCTTCGCCTCGGTTGTATGGTGGACGAAAACCTCCCAGGAAACTGTGAGGAAGCACCTGGATAGGACCAAACGCTTAACATGTATAGGAGTTACAGGTACAATAAGGACAACACCAACATGCGCATTGGAAGTGATCCTGGGGATCTTACCGCTAGACTTATTTATTAAGAAAACAGCGGCCCTAACGGCCCTTCGTTTGCATAGAGATGCGAAATGACACAATCGTGGTACCATCTATGGACATAGGAAGATCCTTGAACCTGTCAAAAATTAGATTAGGGAGCTGAACATGCCTATATGGACGGGATAACAAGGCGGTGCGTATTATGGAAAGGAATCATAAAAACTCGTATTGAAAACGGATTACTTCCAGAAAAAAGGAGTAGTGAAATAGTATTTTCACAGATGGATACATGATGGGTGGCGGAGTGGGTATCTTTTCAGCAGAGCTGGAACTAGCCCGTCACGTTAGCCTCGGGAAACACACTTCCGTTTACCAGGCTGAGATGATTGTATGACTGCATGCATTGGACTTAGGTTAGGTTAGGTTGGGAGGGCAGTTTTGCAACCGATGCAAATTTCACCCAGAAGCCATGAAGGCCCATTGTGAGTACCCTGTTTGTACATGCAAGGACATGTGGCTAACAAAACCACTTCGTTCTGTTGAGGAATAGTTTTATGTCTGATAGAGGTACCCTTGCCAAGTCGTCCAAACTTTCGAAGAACCTTGTTCCCATACAGGATGAGCGGCGTTCTTGTAAAGCTGGGCAGTGGCATAGAAGGTGTTCCACGGACTCTATTTCCTCCTCGTCTCTACAGCTTCTGCAGAAGTCATTTGCAAAAAGTCCCAGCCTTTTAGCCATGTTTCCTATGATGCAGTGTCCGGTTAAAACCCCGACGAGCATGCGGATTTGGCTTCTATTAAGGGAGATTAGGAGCTTTGATCTTTTGGTGTCAACCACAGGCCACAGACTTCGGGTTATGACGCAACCGGTGGTGTTGCTCCATTGTTCCTTAGCCAGTTGTGTGGTGACGTCTTCAATAAAAGTCTTAGCAGTGTTGAAAGGCGGTAGCACCTCTCCGTCCGCAAGTTGAGGGTCCATATCAGAGCCGTATCTGGCCAATTCGTCCGCCTTTTCGTTCCCTTCCACCCCAACGTGTCCCGGAACCCAGCAGAGTAGAATTGAGTGATGACGTATAGCCCTGAGCGCCACGAGGCAATCTGTGACACATTTCGCATTGATAAGATTGGAGCCGATAGCTTTAAGTGCTGCTTGACTGTCCACACAGATGGTTATTTCCATTGCTGGTAGTCCCATCGATAGGATAGTCTGTGCTACTTTTTTAACCGCATATATCTCAGCTTGGAAGACACTGCAGTGATCGGTCAGTCGGAACGACTGGCTAATAGCAAGCCTTTCTGAGAATAGGCCGGCTCCTGTTCCATTTTCTGTTTTTGAACCATCCGTATAGACGGCTATACCTTTAATGATGGTACTGGGTGATTTCCAGTCCTGCCTTTTGGGTATAGTGATTCTAAAATTTTTCTCGAAGTCATATCTGGGTTTCTCGTAATCGGTGAGTGACATGAGTCCCTTCCGATCGAAGATTTCAAGTATGCTTGAGTGTCCGCAGTAACCAGGCTTCCAAGTTTTGTTCTCTCTTAATCTGAGAGCGGCTTTGGCTGCCACGTTCTTAGTGAATAGCTCAATGGGTTGCAGGTTCAATAGTGTTTCCAGACCTAATTGTGGTGTGGATTTAATTGCGCCTGTTATTCCCAAGCAAGCAATTCACTGCACCTTGTTCAGGTTCTTAAGATGGGATTTGGTTTTAACCGCCTCCCACCAAACAACTGAGCCGTAGGTAAGAATGGGTCTCACAATCGCGGTGTACATCCAGTGCACAATGTTCGGTTGCAAGCCCCAGTTTTTCCCAAAGGTTTTCCTGCATGCATAAAAGGATGCATTGGACTACTTGCTTGAGAGTCAGGTGGAGGGAAGAAGTATTCTTATAGCACTGGACAATCAGGCGGTGATCAGACGTATGGAACAGAGAAATACAATAACATCATTGGCATTGGAATGTGTTTTTAAGCTCAATAAGTGTTCATCTAAAAATTAAGTAACACTAACTTGGGTACGAGGACACATAGGGATCGAGGCGGACTCCCTTGCAAAACAGGGGTCAACTGAGAAGTTGCTGGGATCAGAACCATTCTCTTCAATTAGCAAATGAATGGTAGAACAGCTGATTCACAAATGGATCACGGCAGAACACCTGAGAAGGTGGTCAACCGTGGAACAATGTAGACAGGCTAAAATGGAAATTAAGTGGCCGACCTGCTCCACTCAAAAAAGGGTTCTTAGCATGAGAACATTGAAATGGGCTGTGGCTTTGTCAACAAGGCATGATAATTTCGGTTATCACTTAAGGAAGATGGGCCTTTGAGAGGATGATACCTGTAAACTATGCCTGGAGGAATCTGAGACAGCGTCACATTAATGTCCGGCGTTGGTTGGCAGAAGAATGAAGGCTTTGGGACATCATTGGGTCGAGACCCAGTCGATGAAACAGATGCTAGCGTAACACTAAGAATTGAGCCCAGGGAAGAACTCTGGAGAAATCCAAAGAGTATCTCTGGGTAAGATTCCTAAGGGTAGATAGACGAAAAGAGACCCGACAATGGTGGTCTGATTCGAATATCTCTCGAAATCTGTAAATATGCCTGGTCCTATTGAAAGCATAGATTTGATTAGGTAGGTTAGTTTTGTGACGCATCGACAGGCGCCCAAAACAGGAACTTCTACACATATTTTCTACTACGTATATCTGACACTTTTGACACCTGCCATATGGGTTGCTTCCAAGTCCAGCCGTTAAAGTTGCTTACGTCAATATTATACCGCACAGTGCTTTAAGTAAGCGTCGTACAAAAGTCTAACTCAATTGACTTAACAAGTGTCAACTGTCAATGCCTAAAGTGTGGCACTCAAGTTCTACTCGCTTATCAAATCAACTTCGTACCTACACTTGACTATTTTTCACACATCAAAATGCCAACCTTTACACCGCACTTCCACTATTCGTTTCATTCTCTTGCTGCCGCCGACCGCCGTGCGTCGCCTGTAGACTGCACTCGCATTACATGCCAACATAGCGTGGAATACAAAACAAGGCAACAAGGGAAGAAGAAAAAAATAATCATAACAAAAATAAACTTCATATCGAACAAATGAGATTTTAATTTAGCGCCGCACGCGCTTGCTGTTCGCTATAGACACCCGTATCCGTATATGTGTATATCGCGAGTAGATCGTCGATATCGTCTCTTAGGAGCTTACTTGCTGCTTAGCTGACTGGGCTGTCGTGGAACCTGATTAGAGTCCGGTTGTGATAATTGAAGATTGCAGGCGGCATGATGACGCACTTGAACTCTCGTCGCACGGGGCACGGCGGCGGCGGCGAGCTTAAGCTGATTTATAGTGGAGAATTCAATTATCACGACCGAAGCGACGACGCTCGAACTCAAACTCCATCTTCAGGTGAGATGTGCATATAAGCGAGTATAATTATTATTTGTGCGCCCCCCTGCTGCAGGCCCTCCATATAAACCGATAAGTGCTCTCGCCCGATGCGCCCCCCAAACCCAATTGAGGCGCTCAATTTATGGTCGGCCATTTCATCTCGCGCTGGAATTTCAATTTGACAGAGCCCTTGCGATAATCTTCATAATTTTGTCCGTCCAGTTATTATCAATTAGCCGCGGCTTTTATGGGCCTCGAACTTCGATATTGAGATGCTGTTTGGCCGTTCGGTTGTTTGAGTGCTCGAGGGGCGTTTTCCCTGTCATAAATATAATTTTGGACATGTCAAGTTACTCAGACAGTGGCACAGGACCGGATCAGTAATTTAATGGCCGTTTTGGTCCAGACCTGTCAATGTCACTTTCACTGTTCGTATGGATCAATCGAATTTGCGCAAGTCCTGTTTTTGTTAAACCAAATATAAAAAAATCATCAAAGAGGGGATTTTCGAAATGGGAAAAACCCATTCATATTTACAAAAATGTCAATCAGGAAATGGCTGGGCAGAATGGGGCATGGGGGTATTTTTTTCATTTTAATTCGTTTTAAGCCGGGGAGATTTAGCCATTTCAGGTGTTGATAGTCGGATAGACTTGATTTGTTACATCAGTTGTTCGGATTGATTTCTTCTCGAGTGCTAATTGACATTGTCAGGCTATGCGGCACGTATTATACAAACGAGTATGGAAATGCAGGTTGGGACAGAGTTTTAGAGTAATTTGATAAAATATCAGCAAGGGTCCATTGATTGCCACTGCTGTCAAAGAACTCAAACAGTGGTACTGAACTTTTCAAAATGAAACCCAAATTAACTGTTTTTTTTTTTGTTACTGTGTAAAATAGCTAACAGGTCTTAGAAATAGAACGAAGACTTAACACAGTCACCTAATAACAATTTACCACCGATTTAACGAAGAGTTGCTAAAACAATTTTTCCTTCTTAATAGATATCGATAACTTCTATGGAGAGTTGTGCAAAAAGAGAGGATTATGTTGTTTGGAAGAAGAGAATTTTGGGAAAAGGGAGAATCTTTCGAAAAAGGCGGAATTTAGATTTTACACATAAAATAGTTTGACATTTATGACTGAATTTTTGTTTGTTGTCGATAAATTGCTCGAAAATGTCATAAATGAGATTTGACGTATTGGCTGAAACTGATATTGAAATATAAGGTCTGTTCCATTACTCTTAAATCTTACGAATTTTTACTAATTCTTACGAATTCTGACGAATTTTTACTCAGTGCCGTTCCTTAACTGGAAACATTCGTAAAAGAGAGCGTCCTCGAGAGAGCAATATATTACCCTCCACTGAGAATCTTACGAATTTTTACTCAACAAATTTCTTGGTGTAAGAAGTGGAAAAGCTGTCAGTTGTCCCATTTGGCATATGCGTGGACTTTTTTTTTATTTCTTGCGTATTAAAATGGTATCAACAGGCGGAAAAATAAAACTGAATGTTCTCCTCGAGATTCTTTCGAAAGTGGCGACAAAATTCTTCTTCGCTGGAACAGGGAATAATATCCTCCATGTAATTCTTCATGCAGTGTCGCTTTTTCGTCTTATCTCTTCCACATATACTCGGATTCATCACAATAAAATTCAAAATAAATGATAGAACAAATTTTCTTAGTTAATTAACAAATTCTTCGAATTTGTCAGACATTTTAACGACTTTTCGTACCATTTTTTGAATATTTGAATTATGTGTCTGTCATTATTCATAAATTACTACAAACGCGTTCCTTAACTTTTTCGTTAGCGTCTCTCTCTGTGAGAGAATTTCTCCCCACCACTGCTATTTTGACAGTCTTTTCCATTCTTACTACAAAAGTAAAGGAAAATTAAAGTTTTTCCTTGTAGTATTAGTAAGAGCAAACATTCCCATTAATAATTGTGGAACACAACGTCGTTCAAGTGACTGCCTCGGCTGGCTTCGCAATAGCGCATTCTGTCACTCCAATTTTGCAAGACCTTGTTGATGGTTTCGGACTGTAGCTTGGATGGTATTGGCCTTAAGAGCTTGAATCGTTTTCGGACTATTGGAATAGCATCGGTCCTTCACGGTTCCCCACAAAAAAAAGTTCAAGGACATAAAATCGCAGCTCCGAGGGGGATAATTGACATCGCCAAGACGGCTGATAACACGATTTGGGAATTTGGTTCTCAAAATATCGATTGTGGAATGGGCTGTGTGGCATGGCGCGCCATCCTGCATGAACCAGAGGTCGTTCAAATCCATGTATTTCTCTGTATTCAATTTCAGTACAAAAAAAAGCGGTTAAAATGGTTCCCAGTCTCATTTTCGAAGAAAAATGGTCCAATGATGCCACCACTCCACAATCGGCTACAGCAGCCACATTCTCGTCTGTACGCACTGTACCAGTCTCACGGAATTTTTGGTGGGTGCTTCAATTCAGCCAAAACCTATTTTCAAAAAACGCACTGTTTGGGGCTGCACAGCACTCGTTTTTAAAAAATGTTTTCAATATTTCCCAACATTGTTCAAGCGTAGTGCTACGTTTCCACCGGATATAAATCCCGCGATTAAGTACAAAAGGTTTAAAATTAATCCTGAAGTGTTTCAAAAAAAAAAGAAGATGATTAACTTGACATATTCTCTTTGGCTATGTCCATTCGAGAGAGGATGACGTTTCACGAAAGAGGGAAAGAGAGACATTTTTCCATTTTTGACGTCTTATTTGTCGTTTCTGTCAAATGCAGCTCTGTTTGCTTTGTATTTTTGACATCTCGAGCTGTGAAAAGTGTGTTCACAAACCGGACTATACATGCAAACCTGGTTGACAATAGAAATTTATTTCTAGTCTCCCTTTTATCAGATTAACTTTTTTATTATAAATCCCTAGATTTATGCGGGATTTACGGACATTTTTCTTAAATCCGCAGTTCATCTCCGGTGGAAACGTCGCATACAGCGACTCATTTTGTTCCGCAGAGGTATGACACCGACTTTCTGTCAATAATTCGATAGGGAAACAGCTGTCAGTGTCAAAATAACCTTTAATTTTAAAAGAAATTATTAGAAAGCCCACCCTTTATAAAAATTTAAAGAAAGCAGCAGAAGTTATGATGACAGATGACACGATTCTTAAAGGCTAACCTCGTCAGGTCTCGGGTTTTTATAAAAGAAACACAAAATATGTCGATGTATACTTCTTTTATTCGCCGTAATCCCTTTTCTTTAATATTTCTTAAAAGGAAATTTTTATATAAAAAAAAAAGCGGTAAGATCTTAAAGCTGAATACTGAAAGATTCACTATATAGTTTTAGTGCAGGTATGTTGTATGTACAATTGTACAAGGTGGTGCAAAAATCATCACACTATCGGAAGTTGGTATACTTTTTGCAAATGACGGCAAGCGTCAATTCTACCTTGACATTTACGAAGTAAACAGATACAAAAGCACGTCCATAAAACAGGAATCGCTATAACTCCTAAAGAACGTGGATCTTGAAACCGAATGGTCCATGTTTTAGTGGTTTGGTCGTCCTCAACTCTGGATTCGAGCCTTGCTATGATATGATTTAGAGTAGGTTCTGAAAGATGGAGAGTTGTCAACTTAAGCATCCTACACGGGATATTTAAAAATGAATAAAAGGTTAATTTAATATATGTTCCGAAGAATAATCATCATCATCGCAGAAAACAGCGCGCCACTATAGGTACCGCATGCGCTATAAAGTCCAAGAAAATTGTGAAGACATTTCACTGAAATGACAAGCCACATATGTACTATTAGAATTTCCGGCATTACCGACAAATAGTTGTGGCTTCATGAAGTAAGTGAGTGACGTCAGTAACCGAGTGGAAAATTCACTCAAATTTAACTAGTGGGCTTTGATGTGGACTTTTCTATTTTCGAAAGATTCACTATACCTCACTGGAATTGTAGAAATAATAGAGCAGATTAGCCTGAATATATTTAAACCGACTTTTTACCGACTTTTCCTCCAAATGTTATTTGTATTTCATTTTCGAATATTTACAATTGGGCTACCAAGGGCAATAATAGAAAAAAAAAAAGAAGTTTATTATCATTCCCTTGAAACAAACGCAAACATAGAGCTCTTGATGTTTTCTGCTCTGCCATCCAACTTCCTACATCGCAATCCCAGCCCTACCTCACCACTCACCTTCTAGAAGGTCCAACCTTCACACACCCATCCCAACAGTCATAGACGAAACAAGTTTGATCCAATCGTCTGTGACCGTTGCCAGACGGCTACTACATCTAACACCACATTCTAACGTTCTGACTTCTAACTTCAAAGTCTGCCATTGAACCAGTTTTGGAATTTGCGGCGAATTCAGAATATCTAGCAGCGCCCGCACTCGGATTGGGATTTGGGAATCTTCCACTATACTAGAGAGAGAGCTGCTCAGTACCATTACTACACCATACGGCACCCATTACACAATAAAATAAAATAAAAAACTAATAACACAAGTACATTGTTGGCGCTGGTGTTTAATGGGCCGCGGCGCGTCTTATCAATGCCATACTTTTGTGTACGCGACGCCACTGTCGAGGCATGTGACTCCCAGAGCCGCCCGTTACCTCGCTTCAGTTCCATTCTACGGCAAAAAGAGGGGGTATTGACGTGATGCCATTTGAGAGCACGTTTTGTTTACTTTGGTGAATAACATTAAGCACACAGGTACACAATTGAAAACACAATAACACCGTGCTGGCCATATAGCAAAAATGAATAAAAAATGAAAAAATATCATCACGAGAAATAAAAAAAAAAAATAAAAAAAACAGCTTTAATGCCTCACCTACTGTTTATCGACTTGTGGCACACAAATGATCGCTCGATTACGGTGAGTGTGCTTCACGTGAAATTCGTAATCGCCGGAGAAGGTCGCGTGTTGACAAATGACAACTGCCTGATGGTGTGTGAACGCGCTGAAACATTTCTAGCGTCACCCTATGAAGTTATACGTGCCAGACAGAAGGTGTGAATCGAAACAGCGGTCAGTCACATGCTCTAAAAGATACGATAGTTGACAGATAGACAGATATGTACCTATACCTGTCTGCCCGTGTAACTCCGCTCGCGATATGATAGTCCACAGTCCACACCAACAATTAAGTGGCTTATATTTCATACGATAAAACATATGCTGGTGGAATCTTTTGACCTTAACTCATTGATCTAATTTTGGAATGACACGAGTTCTCTCGGCGGAAGAACATTGTGTCTGGTATGCAATTAAATAGTAAATTAAATTTCTGTGGCTATGAATATGATAATTAAATTTCTGTTCTGACGCACATCCCTGGGATTTGAGTTTTGATGATGGATAAAATGGAATTTCCTATACTAGGGCATAGGGAAATGGTTTTCAGAGAGGTTAAGTACGAGCTGGGGGGGGGCGATGGTTATATACATATAAGTGAAGTTATATGGATTCGACAGACTGGTTCGTTTTTGAAGGGGTGGACAATTCTTAGAAAATCTGCCAGAATGATGGTAGGTAAAGGATTCTTTTGAGCACTGCAAAATGAAACATGAAAACTATATAGACCCACTGTCAGCATTTAAGGGCAGCACTAAAATCAGAGACAGCACTGTGGGACCACCAACCTTGGCCGATTCCCGTTACCTTGCAAGATATATTTTTACCGAGTGTCCTCGATTTGATGCGCTAGTATTGACAAACGTCACGAAACTTCAAAAATTCCGGCTCACTAACACACCCTCAAAAAATATGAACCACTTCCGCTGTGGGCAAAGTTGCTGTCAGCGTTCATTAATTAACTTAACATTTGCTTACAATACTTATTAAAAATCACTGCAGAGCAATTTTTTTTTCTGCAGTTATTTAAAAATTTACACATGAAATCGAAGTTAATGATATTCATAAGCGGAAAATACACAACCCATATATTAGCCACGATAATGTGATTTGACACCGTTGGACTTCTTTCTTTGCGGATATTTAAAAGAAAAAGTTTACGTCAATAAGCCAAGAACAATTCAAGAGCTAAAGGACGAGATAATTCGGCACATTAACGACATTGAACCTCAATTAGGTACGTCTCAAAGTCATTGAAAATATGGACCAAAGCCGTGGCGAGCATTTTGCCGATATTTTGTTTCACACATAATTGTCATAGATCCTTCTATCATAATAAAAAATACATAGATATTAAGATAATTCTCTGAAAACTTTTTTTTTATTAACAATTAACATCGTGCGTTGTCCTTGGACCACCCTTTAAAAAATTGAGTGTTAATTGATTTAAACAGCGAATTTTACAATTACAGCAATTTTTCCGCGAATTGAAATTTCTAATATAGGTTTATTCGCGTACTTTCCCGAGCCAAGCACTAAAAATCTGTCAAACTCAACAAATTGAGCGAAACTCTCTCAAAGGGCTGAAAATATACTCCAAAGTCCAAAGTATACGTGAATAGACTCTGAGCCTCTTTCATCTTTGACATCTAATCGGTGTCACAAATATATATCTATAATTTATCTTTTTACCCGACTGGACAAAGGGAGGGTTATGTGTTTCGCGCGTATCCTATGTAAGTTCCTACGTGACGCCCTGTAGCCCAAACAGCTTGACCGATTTTGAAGAGTGAAATGTCATTAAATTGGTATTCTTTCCCGGAGTGTCATAGGCTAAACAAATAAATATAAAAATATAAATTAAAAAAAAAAAACGTCACAAATGTCAGCGAGATTTTTTTTACAGTCAGTCGGGTTTTTGTTTTTTTTTAAATTAATTACTATTATTGCAACATATGAAACGACCACCACTGATTTTTTTATTTTCGTAGATTTTATTTTTCTGTGCTGTGATTTCTAAGACGGTTTTTGAATTTGTTTCTTGTCAACTTTGTGCATTTGACATATATATTTATCTGTACTTGCACTTGCACGTTGAAAGCTGTTTCTGTTAGGAGAGGAACTACTCGTTACTCTTTATTTTGCTAGTTTTCTCTATTTCTGTCATTTTTTATGAGAACGTCTATAGACTTTGTGCGATTGCGATCGATTTATATCGACTGCGTTCAATTTAAGCCGCGTACGCAAATACACCTAATATAGTCGCGATTCTCAAACCCACAAAAGGAAAATTCGTTCAAACTTAACCTTTAAAAACGAAACTGAATCTGCAACTTAGAAACTTTTCGATGAATTTGTTGATGTGTATGTAGGTACATCATGAGAATTAATTTTGTCAAATTCTTAATGATCTTTGGTGGGTTATAACTTCAAAAGGGGTAGGCATACAAATGATATTTGTTTCCGTGTTAGTTTTTTGGGAGTAAGAGTTCAAGTAAAGCTAGTGAAAATGACATATTTCAACTAACTTCGGAATCGAAAAAAAAAAAATAATTTTTAACTATCAATAACGAAGAAATAAGAGTTATCAAAAAACTACGGGGTGGATCATTAGTAGCGTTATATTTAATTATTGCATTTTTTTTTTACGTACGTCAGAATTAACTTTGAAAGACTTCGACATTTTTTTATGGAAAGGCTCAGACTTAGCGCAGAACAAAGAACCAAAGTCTTTTAATTTAATTTTTAAAGTGACATTCAATTATCCAGGTAAAAAGATCGAAACTTCGTTCATGAACGAAATGCGCCCACTGCTAGAACAATATCCCGATTGGTCCTGAGTTTTTAGCAACAAAAGGTTCAATTTGATCTTTCTCGTGCAGGAAGACCTCGTGCAGTTCGAAATGGATATGAACAATGTTCGTGTGCAAGCTGAGCAGTAGTCAATGATTGAACTTTTTTTTAATGACAAAGGTAGAGAACAATCCAGAATTGTGGTTCCAATAAAATGCAGCTACAGCTCACACAGCTCGATATTTTTGGCTGTCGATTAATATCACGTTTTTAACAGCTCCAGATATGTAGTTTTTTTTTTTTTAGGGCTCTAAAGGGTAAGGTGAATGCCAAATAGCAAAGAGCAGGGGCGAACGTAGGTAAGGGTTTTGGGGGTTGAAAAGACGGTGAGTGTCGACTTGAAATTAGTTCGTCTTTTCTAGGATAAGATTAAGTGTGAAAATTCGGTCTTAAGTCGATCTGCCGGTCCACACTTATGGGGCTGACCACACCGCATATGGAAAAAAAAAAGCTTGATGGAACCGTATGAAAATTACAATTTTTTTTCAAACCCCCCCGATTTTTTTTCCTGCGTTGGCCCCTGGCAAAGAGCCATTCAACATCTTAAGGTCAATATGCAATTTTTATCTTGCTTATCAAAAAGGTATAAGGTTTTAGAAAATGACATAATTTTGTTTTTCTGGGTTTATGCATACAAATTTCGATTCCGGTTGGCCTCACTGATTCCACTTATAGTGAAAAATTTGCACCTGTATGATGTAAGCTGGTCAACAAGTCGTAATCGCAAAAAGCTTTGCTGCCGCTCAACAGACTCCCAAACAAGAAAGGAAATTCTTTCCACACAAATTTCTTCCAATATGACTAGTTTCCATGGTTTTAAATACTGGTTGCAGATCTCACAGCACAGCCGTCATTCTGCTGGAGACCGATCGAGCAATGTAACCAAAGCCGTAGCCTTGAACGTTTCGAAGGCTTGTTTGCTGTTGGAGCGAAATATTTTCAACCATACCTTAATAGCTTACCGCATTTCAAGTCGATCTAAAAATAACCTACGTTTAGAAACTGATCACCAAAACGTGATCAGCAAGTAAATTAAACACTATCATGTTAACGAACCGCCCCTGCAAACATAAAGGGCCGCTTTCCTCCAAGCCTATACCCTTGATGGGTATTGTGTACTAATACAACGGCCGTTGACTTTGCTAACAACTTAAAGTTACCTATTTACTTTATTATTTATTATTTAGAATCTCAATGTCGTCCGAATATATATCCGGAACCGTCCATCAACAAACAATACAAAAAAAACCGTGAGTCACATGTTTATTGTCTTGAAAATAAAACGCCAACTTTTAGCAAGTTTCTATAGGCACAATCAAAAGTCAAATCAAACTAATGTAGGCCATCAAAAGGTCTCTTTTTTGTTTTTCAGCTCGTGCAATTCGCCGCTGACGTCAATTATTTTCATTATCAAGTTTATAGCAACAAATATTTTTCTGACTTTGTCTTTAAACTGATTAACAATTCGCATGGCATCGTGCACACTTGCCATGCTAATGTGCGAACGGTGCGTGGTAATGGTAAGTACACAACTGTGCTGTGCTTCTACACATTTCCAATTCCAATTCCAATTCCAAGCTATTGCTACTTCTGTTGGCAATTTCTTAGAACCCATATCGCAGTCACACGTCTGTGCAGTAAACATTGTCAAAATAAATATTTAACCAAGTCGAATGGCGTTCATCGGTATCGGTTCAGCAGCACTTGACTTGTTGTTCGACACTCGAATATCTACAACAACAGGAAACAGAATGTGGGGAATTTCTTTTCGAAAAAAAGACGAAAATAAGGGAAACGTCACATGAGCCCATCAACGCAGACAAGACTTTCCGTGTTATCTGTCTGGTTGTTCCGACTGGTTCCGACAACGCGTCGGATGATTACAAGAAGCATGAGCAAATGAAGAGAACTATGAGGAGGAGGAGGAGGAGGGTCAATATGTATATGTACTTAAGTTTGCAATTTTCTATTAGTCACAGGAAGAGTTCATTTATCACCTCATTGTGCCGGGACTTGGGACTGAAACCTGAAACATTTTTGCAAGATCACGCTCGTTACTACGTGTTTGCCAAGACACCTAATCGTATATGGCCAGAGCAAATTGCGTTCCTGAGACATGGAATATATAAGCGCTGATGAGGTCTCTTCGATTGTTCCATATTTCAATGGAATATTTGCTGTCACTGATTTACATTTGAATGGTAGGGCGAGGATGCGCATCTCAAATGACGGCGTCTACAACTGGCATGTTGTTTGATGCATGTAAGTTACTTTCAACGAGGGCACTTGCGACTAGTCTGACAAAGTAAATTAACGCAAATAGGTACTCGGACGTGTGCCAAGGTAATAGAAGCAACGACTATCACAAGATCCCACTTGAAAAGAAGAACCAAATCTGCAGGAAGTTTTTAAAAATTCATCTTGCCAATAACATTTTTTTAACGATTCATTCTTAAAAAAATATCTCTAGGATAATATAATCGACCAGGTTTATATTAGACGATGAAGTCCGCCTAGTTTGGACTTCGAAGAAGAGCCACGGTTGCCAACACGGTACATTTGGGACAAAGTATTTGTCTTTCCCAATGTTTCTTTGCCCTTTGTCCTTCCCGACGATTTCTCAGTCTGAAAGTTAATTTAATTCAACAAATAACTAAAAAAATAGGGTAATGTACACAAATAACCTTTGTTATGGAAAACATATTTTTTTAGGTTATTTTAAGGTAGTAGGAACGTTTTGAGCTGTACTAAAATACGAGTTGGGTGAGCAATTTATAAAATTTTTAAAATTTGTTATTTCAGTTGGAAAATTAAATCTTTGTCCCAATGTTGATTTCTCCGTCCCACTCTTTCGTTATATTTGTCCAAAGTTATGTTTCAAGTTGGCAAGCCTGAGAGCATTTTTGTCGCTTTTGTAAAAAAAGAAGGCAATAGGGGGAAAAAATCAAAAATCTCTGTGGAACTTACATTGTTTAAAAGTAAAAGTAAAAAGCGTTTTTATTACAAACAAATTTCAAAGTTTACTCACAATGAAAAAATGTTCATAAATGTACTAAATATGGAAGAAAACAGCCCATCGAAAGTCTGCGTAAGAAATACAGGCCTATTCGGCAAAATCTTTTATCCATTTATTCTGTTATTCTGTTATGAATTTCCATACAAAAGTTCGAACTGTCAAAAAATCTTTTACGGGCTCTAGAATTGGTATTCTGTGTGGAAAAATCTGTTATGAATTCTTTTAAAAATCATAACAGAATAAAAGAAATAATTTTGTGACTTTTATTATAAAAGATTTTTATTAAATAGAAAGATTTGGATTGAAATGGATCTCTATATAATTCTTCATCAACGAAATGCTTACAAAAGGAGACAAATGTAATAAATGTGCTTAAAATAGTTTAATAATTGAAATAATTTATAAATTTATGTTTTTTATTTAGCCGAAAACATCGTGCACTTTTACTGGAACTAAGATGTAATAGTAATCCATTTGATCTTCCTGATGTGCGTTTTATTCAGCTCTTTAGATTGGATAAGGTGAATGCTAGATTTCTAATGAACAAATTAGAACAATTTACGCATGCCACAAATACAACCATTTCATTTCAAATTCAAGTAAATTGTATTTTTAATGATGAAATGAGATGTAAATTTGGAGATTTATCTATTTATTTATTTATTTATTCATCAATGGATATTTATCTGTTGATTACTGTTAACAATATTTTATATAATTATAATTATTAAATTTTTTGTTAAATTACTTTGAACAATGCTTTATATAATTACAATTATTAATAAATATTAAAAATACTCAAAACACTTAGTTTGAAAACATTTCTATTCATCTGAAGGTCGACTTCACGATTGATAGAATTATAAAGCGTTAACGAACGAGTTAATGGTTCATTTAGCCCATAGTTTGTCCTGTGACTGGGGACGAGAAAGAGAACATCTCTGTTTCTAAGATTTCTCTCTGGAACATAAAAAGCCATAAGATTCAGTAACTCGGGTGAATTTATTCTACCAATAGCAACATCTTTTACAAAAAGTGTACATAGAGTTTCTCTACAGCTTTTTAATGATTTGAGATCTATAAGGGCGCACCTTGACTTATAAGAGGGTAAACCTTCATGCCAACTTAAGTTTCTCAACGCAAACCTTGTAAATCTTCTTTGAATGCTTTCGATCCTATCAGAAGAATTTTTATAAAAGGGAGACCATATAACACAGCAGTATTCCATTATGGGTATAATTAAAGAATTGTAAATAGCTTTTAAGGTATAACTATCCTTAAAAATTAGAGTGCTTCGCTTTAAAAAACCAAGAAGTGAATTTCCCTTGGATACAATAAAATGTATGTGTGATGCAAAAGACAATTTGGAATCAAAAATAACGCCAAGATCCTTAATTTCACTAACAGTGGATAAAATTTCGTTCCCAAGTCTATAATTAAAAAACAGTCTATGTGTTGAACGAAAGACTCTAAAGATTTTGCATTTAGAAATATTTAAATCGAGATGATTATATTTGCACCACTGAAATAATTTATCAATTTCTTTTTGAAAAATCTCACAATCTTCAATTGTGGATATTTGATGGTATATTTTTAAATCGTCTGCAAACATTAGACAATTTGTTAACTCTAAGAGATCCGGAATATCATTAACGAAAAGGTTAAAAAGAAGGGGCCCCAGATGACTACCTTGCGGAAGACCTGACAATGCATCAATAATAAAAGACTGATCATTACCAATTTTCACAATCTGCTTTCGATTCGATAAATAAGATTCCAGCCATTTAAGAAAATTAAGATTGAAACCCAGTTTCTCAAATTTTCTAATAAGAAGACTATGATGAACTCTATCGAATGCTTTTATAAAGTCTGTATATAAAACGTCTACTTGCATTCTACGCTCCAAGGATTTTAGGCAAAAATTTGTAAAAAGACATAAATTTGAAGTAGTGGACCGACCACTGCAGAAACCATGTTGTTTTGTTGTTATGATTCCTTTGACTGCAAAATTAAGTCTATCATAAACCAATTTTTCAAACAGTTTAGGTATGGCTGAAAGCTTAGATACCGGTCTATAATTCTTAATTAAATGTTTAAGGCCACTTTTGAAGATAGGACTAATCGAAGACATTTTCCATTCTTGAAGGAAAACACCGGTATGAAGCGATTTGTTGAAAATTGTTTTCAAAATTTTGAAAAGCGAAAAAGCACACTTGGAAAGTAAAAGTGGAGGAATCGAATCCACACCCGCTTTTTTGTTTGAATCAAGATGAGTCAAACCATCTAAAACTTCTTGATCTGTGAAAGAAAAGCAACCAAAATCTACTTGGCAATTTATTTCATCATACATATTTGCACAATTTTCTATAATGGCTAGATTATAATTTGATTTAAAATAATTTGCAAAAAGATCACATGTAGATTTATTATCATAGGAGCATGATTCATCCAGTTCCATAGAAATTGGAAATTCAGAAACTTGACGTTTTGAATTCAAAAAAACCCAAAAAGATTTTGAGTTATATTTAATATTTCTTTCTATCGAACCTACATACTGAGAATAAAGAAATCTGCTTAAAAAATCAAACTCTCTTCTCAACTGCATAAAACGAATTTTGTCTTCGGAGTTTCCCGATGACTTATATTTTTTAAAAGCTTTGTTTTTAACATTTTCTAAATTCTTAAGCCTTTTATTGAACCAGGGTGATTTGAAGGACGCTCTCTCTCGAACCACAGGAACAAACTTTTGAACACCCTCGAATAAGTAACCTTTAAAAATCGAATACATTTGATCCAAAGACTGATCGGCTAGAACCAACTCCCAATTTATAGAATTATAATAATTATTCAGTGAAATGAAGTCGGCCTTCTTATAATTGAAAAAAGAATTGTTGTTATTAAGACTAATACTTACATAGTTATAAAATTCGAGAATTACTAGAATTGCCTTATGATGAATTTGATTTTTAACTAGTGGAAAGTTTGATTCAAAAACTTTAAATTTAATATCATTCAAAATGAAAACAAGATCGAGAAATCTATTTAAACTATTTTTGACATGATTAATTTGAATTAACCCTAACGAGAAAAAATTGTCAACCAATTCAATTTCCACATCCTTAGTAAGACCAAATGGTATAAGCAATTGCTCATCTTCTTGATGACGCCAATCAATGTCACCAAGATTAAAATCGCCAAAAATACATGGGTATTGATTGGATGACAAATTCTTCAATAAAGTATTTATATTTGAAACCAGTTCAATATACAAATCTAAGCTACTTTTAGGTCTTATATAATTAACTATGAAAAAATATTCAAATCTATTTAATTTATTAGTGACATTATTTGAATAAACATGAACACATAATTGTTCAAAATGAACTGAGATCGATTGAAAATTTATTTGTTTACTATTAAATGAACTACGAACTGCAATTAATACCCCTCCTCCTCTAACCATTCCAGACTCAATAGAACGATCCATTCGGTAAACTGCATATGACGAGTCAAACAACTCAGAAGAGAAGATATCTTGTTGCAACCAGGTTTCCGTCAGAATTATAACATCATAGTCGTGTGCAATCGAAGTAATAAACACATCATTAGTTTTAGTGCGTAAGCCGCCGGCATTCTGATAAAAAACCTTCAATTGTGAAGGATGTTGGGAAGAAATTAGAGCACATGTCAATTTTCCGAGGTTTCGGTAACAGCATTCTCGTTTTTTGATTTTTCAGTTTCGGTATCAGCATTCTCATTTTTTGATTTTTGGCGTTGAGTAAAATTTTTTATTCGTACACCCAAGGGCCAAAAAGAAGCGTTGAATACTTCTTCGAATAAAAACTCCGGAACACCGAGTTTAAAATTTATAAAATGAAGAGTTGAGACTTCAGCATCCTTCTTAGTCAATCTCTTACAAAGCAGCACATTTTCAGATAATTTGAGCTTTTGTGCTACGAAAGAAATTATGTTTTCCTCAGAAACTTTTGTTTGCAAACGAGAGAGGTGTAAGAATTTCATTTTTGGCACAGATGATAGAGACAACGTACTCGTGCCATCAATATCAGTCCAGTTACCAGTGAGGGTTCGTTGGCCTGATCGTTTTTTATTCCACTGCACTTCGTTTGCATGTAATTTTTTGGAAGCGTAAGGCTCGCGTGTAGACAATGATGGTGGGGGTGTGGATTCAGATTCTGCGTGAGATGAAAAACCAGTTTTGACACTGGGCTGGCAAATAATTGCATCGATTGTTTTTGTTGCTTGAGATGATGAAGATGATGAAAAAGTTTCTCGCGACACTACATTTTTACGGATACGGTTCCTATCAGACATCTATAGGAAGCAACCACATTTTTGGTTTATCGCAGCCCAGTACATCGAGATCGATTCAGTTGGTTACTGACTTAATTAATGACCACTTACTTCATGAAGCCATCAAATTCCCGAGTGGCATACTCGACACAGCGGAGATAAAAAGACAATAAGCGAACATTAGTAATAGTTTATGGTAATCTATCTAATCATACTGTTTTTTATTTCCAGGTTTCTTCAGAAATACAATATGCCTGGCATTATAGGAGTTATTGATGGTACGCATATACCAATAATTGCTCCACCGCAAGATGACATTGACGCACCAGGACATTTATACATAAATAGAAAAGGCTATCACAGTCTTAATGTATTGGCAATAACGGACGCGAATATGAAAGTGATTTACGCTGATGCTCGATTTCCTGGATCAGTTCACGACTCAGCTATTTGGATGGTTTCACCAGTGAGAAGATTACTTAAAGGCGCTTTTACAACTGCAGAAAATCAGCGATCGCATATTATTGGTATTAACAATATTATAACCACATATTTATGTGCATATTTTTTTACGTTCTACTGTTTAATTTTCTACAAGGTGATTCTGGCTTTCCACTTGAACCATGGTTATTTACCCCAATAAATAACCCACCAGAACGGTCACCTCAATCGAATTTTAATAAGCGCTTCTTGTCCACAAGAAACTCTGTGGAAAGATCTTTTGGAGTAATAAAAAGTCCATTCAGATGCATGTCCCGTCAGAGAATATTGCACTATGCACCAGAAAGAGCAGCAAAAATTGTTTATGCAATTTTTTGTATACACAATATGTATACTATGGGCTTGGAACAATTTCTTGACGATGTAGACCAAGAGACGGAAACAGCAAACGAAAACGATAGAGAAAACATTCAAAGAAATCGCAACGAATGGCACGGCGTTGGATCTAGGGTTCGCGGACGATATGTATTAAATTTAACATAAGGAAACAACTATTTTATATAATATACATATATTACAATTACAAAAGCAAACAAACTTTTTTTTGTATTATTACATTTAGATGTTACTTTTACTAATAACTACCACAAGATTTTCAATAGCAGCTGCAGTGGCCATTTGTGCAGCAGTCAAACTGTCGATGCTGGAGATAATTTTGTCCAACCTATTATTAACACCATCGGCTTGTACCTGCTTATTGGCTTCACTCCTGTTTAGCACTTCAATAAAATCATCATCTGTAATTTAAAACATTAATTAATATGTATATATTGTCATTGAATGAACAAGTTCACCTAGGTTTTGTGCTGTACTCTTTCGTTTTTTGTGTGTTTGTTGCGGGTCACCGGCACCGATTGCATCGTCTAATTCCAATGCAGAATCACCCGAAATATCCCTCTTAGTGTCTGCTGTCGAGATGTTTTCCTGTAATGGGTCATATAGTTCATTACCCCTTGATGGTTGAACTGCGTTTTCTGCGAATTTAAAGCAACCAGCAACAGGGACATTTTTGCGACCTTCCACCACAATACGACCCCAGCAAACCATTGCTCTTTCCTCTAATTTTTGAATATCCTTTTTCCTTGGAGATCCACCACCAGTTATTTTTAACTCCGCTTTTTCTTGACGTAGTTTATGCGTCACAGTGTAGCGCCAATTATCAAAAACCTAAATAAAATCTCTATAGAACTTTAAGCCCACAAAAATTCAGGAAAAAATATACCGTTTTCCATTCTTCTACAGAGTGTGAGACACCGCCAGTTCCATTCAAGAGTGAGGCAAGTTCCTGCCAACAAAATTGTACCGACACATCGGAATGCTTTTTCTGCCTCATAGATGGATTTTGCTCCATGTAGGAGCAATATATTTCTTTTTGTTCGGTAGTCATTTTTTGTTGTCTTTTTCCTAAAAAGATATAAAAGAAAAGATGTATTACACAATTATTTAGTTTGTAATACTACCTTATTTAAAACTTACTCTTTTCAGCCGACATTTTAGTATATTTTATGAAAAAAGTTATTAGATGCCAACTTATTTAATTATAAAAATTATATATATTTACTTACATTAAAAGCAAAGCTAGCTATTTGTCAAAGCTTCGTAACAGATTTAAATTTTCGAAGTTTCATAACAGAGTTTCACAAAAGTTCGAAACCCAGAATACGATTTATAAAAGATCTTTTATGGTCGAAATCTTTTATGATTCATAACAGAAATTTATAACAGAATAAAAGATTTCGCAGAATAGGCCTGATTATGTGTGTCTGAATGCATTCACTTGTTTTGTCTTACAAAAAAGGTAATCATTTCAAATTCAAACTTCAATATGACTCAGTTGTTTATTAATCGTTGTGTAATTTATGTACATTTTTATTTTATATGTTTATTTTAAGATTGTAAATAAAACGACTTACGTTTTTTTATATTTTTTATTATAAAATAATAAATGGAAATAAAGTGCATGACTGGGTCGAACAAAACTTTCTCGTTCGCCAAAAGTTTTGTGGGCTGTTTTCTTATTTTATTAGATAGGAAGGTAAAGATCTGAGAGGCTATGCTAGGTAAAAGAAACGGTTCATGAAATATAGAAAAAGGAATACATAGTGTTAAATAAAATTCCCTTTTTAAACGTTGAAGCTCTAGAAAAAAACAATTGTCGCAAGTTCTTGTTAGAGAGTTATAAGCGCCTACTGTACTATTTTATAGCTTTAGCACTAATTTTTGAGTACGAGAACAAATGAAGTAGGAGTTTCTGATTTTTGATCAATTTGGGAATGATTTTCCCTTTGACTGGAATAAATTAATGACGCTGGTTTAAGTTGTCAATAATTGAAGTGGAATATTCTGATTGTTGGACTTATTTTCAGGTACATATTCAAAAATGTTTGCGTTGCTGTTATTGCATTTCTAATGATATTGAGTTTTAAAAATGTGTATATATGAACAGAGATCGACTTTTGGGTAGTCATGTTTGAGAAATAATTAAAAACCAGTTTATTTCGAATTTTTTGAGAAAAACTAAGTACGGGATCTTATTTAGAATACCGATATTATCTTTAGTTTGTATTTTGATCAAAATCGTTAGAGCTGTTTTTGTAAAATTAGGTAGACAAAACAGTACCAAATATTGCAAAGTTTAGTTTGAAAACTACTAAGTAAGTAAGTAGTTGGCGCAACAGGTCCGGAGGGACTCTAGGCCTAGCTTCTCGCAACCATTCGTTTTGTGTGAGTTTTTTTCTTTTTGGAACGAATGGAAGGGATCTACAATTTTATGGCGACTCCAAACGGCTAATTGAGAAGCTCTTTCAAGACAGTAGTTATACTCTCGGATGTTTATCAGACGTTCATGAGAAGTGGCACAGTGAAAAAAAAACTCCTAAGTTGCAATTTGGATTTTTGCGGGATTCGAACCTCGACCCCTCGCTTAGTAGTCCAACACACTAACCACTAAGCCACTGCGCCTACTTGAAAACTACTATTTGTTAACTATATAGGTCAAAACCGATTATAAGTTATTGCTAGCGATATAAGCATTACTTGGTTTTAAAGTTTTAATGAAGTTAAAAACGGGGTTTTCGAGATATGAGCAGTTTTTAAAATTAGCTTTTTCGGTGATTCGAATTGAAAATTAAGGACGCAACAGTCTTAAGAACATAAATATTACTCTAAGTTTGCATTTTGGTCAAAATCGTTATTGCCGTTTTCAGGTAAACTAAGGAAAATTAAGATTTTAAAAAATTACATTTTTCAAAAATCGATTTTACGATTATACAGAGAAAAACTGGTCAGTTAGAAAAGACCATATTACCATAGAAATGAATTTTTATTTCAAACGCATGGTCCGTTTTCGAGATATGTCCATATTTAAAAAGTATACCGTTAATCGTTTTTTTAGCGAAAAACTGGGTATGTAGTCATGGTAACCTCACATCAATTTTAGTTGAAATCGTTAGAGCCATTTTCGAACAAATCAAACTGGTACGAAAATTATATATGGGAAGTACCATTAATATTGAGGTTACCTTGCAAAATAAAAAACGGCCCCGAACTGTAAGCCCATAAATTCCAAATCCGAATTTTGAACGAAATCCGGGCAGCCGTTTAGGCTGTAGTTCTGTGGAAGGACGGATAGATAGACAGACGGACAAAATTTTGAGACCCACTTTTTTGAGTTCGTGTATCATCGTAATGTCAGAATTGATTAACATCTCGAGTTCGAAATTTTGTAGGTACGAAAAAAATGTATGTATTTCTCTTAGTACGTAATGGAGAAAGGTAAAAAGGAATTGTTTTTTTTTTTTTTTCGAATTAAGTGAAAAACTGTTGCTTTTGCAGATACAAAAAAAAATACAGTATTCAAAACCCAGGAAACACTGCCTACACTAGACCCAGTCGGGGACTTCTGAAAAAAGGAGCAGTCAAAATATAGAAAAAAGGAGCAATCATCTCGCAAGCCTGATAACTATATACACATTTGTGTAAAGCCGACATAACCTCACCATATCGTGATACGTAGTACTTCAAAGCGCAAATCCAACCAAAGTACATTTAAAAAAAAAAAAAAAAAATCCATTCAAAACATGCAGCACAACCTCTAATTGTTTGCCGACGCGAACGCGTTCCGTATGTGTACAAATCGTGGCGTGCGGCACTTTGCTCCACAGTCCACAGTCCACAGCAACCAACGGATGCCTGATGATGAGAGCCCATGGCCACTCTGTCTTCACCCTAATTTGTTCAATAAACAAAATTAAATTCCTTTGTTAACAAAACTCACCAAATTAGAGTTTGAGTCACACATCTCCCGGCGAAATGGTAATAAGGCTGTACGTGTACAGTGTACACCGTAGCCGTTACATATACGCAAGGGTTACAAGGTGCCTCCGGAGTAGGCACACTGTGCAGTGCAGTTATGGTGCGTGGACGTGGACGGGGCTTTGTTTACTTTTCTCATGAAATCGGTATTTGCACCCAGGCGGATCGACGGCTTCCTTTTTTTTTCGCCTTCGCCGCCAGTCAGAAGTTAAATCAACATGCACAAAGGTACGTATGTGGTTATGTGCTGAGCGCAGGTTTTCCAAGAAATAACAGATCACTAGCCAGCCCGAGGACGATCACACCAAATATTTTCCCAAATCATTACTCTCTCGAGAATTTATCAACGTATCGTACCAGATCCCGAAACCCAATCGATCTAGGTCAGAATCGGTGAAAATGGGCAATCGGCCACAAGTCCCATCTGAATGATGAAGGAGAATCTTTGATGTACAACGCTCCTTCGGGGTGAGTTATTGTTGGCCGTGTTTGGCAGTAATTTAAGTACGAAAGAAGCGGAAAAAACAAAACAATTTCGAAATCTTGCATGATATAAAGATCCAGCAGTCCTCCGGATGGAAAGTATCACAGAGATACGATCGCGAAGGACACTCAGACTCACTCAGCTCGAATGCAGTTTACGATCTACACAACTTTTGCAACACGTAGCATTGCGTGCTGTCGCATTTAATAAGATCGTTTTGGCATCCGTTGCTGTTGCATAGCTGCTGATGCTGGCTGTGTCGTCACAAATATACAGAAGTATGTATACTCCAGAAATGGCGTGCGGCGATCGCGTATAATGGAGGCATTGGTCGAAAAGCAAGCCACCGTCAGTTGTAATTAATCGTTGCGCTGCATGCGTTTTTGAGGTGTCAAATTCGCTCTGCCCAGGAATAATTAGTCTTCACTTTAGTTGGTGTGTTATTTAATTTTATGCGGACATCTATGGATGTATTTGTGTGTGATGCATAAGATGTAGCGTGGACCGTGCGTCATATATATGTATAGACGCACTGGCTGCTGTTGCGCCTGCTGGGTGTATGTTTTCTTATCGGCGAATTTATGTTGACGGCGAAATTGTCCATGCGTGATTGACGGTCCGGTGATTGAAATCTTTGTGGGCGCGACGTGTTCCTGTTGGTGGCACATTGTAGTCGCGGTTGTAAAACATGGATGAACTTTGACGTTCAACATGTTTTTGGTGAATAATGAAGGTGTGGGTATACCGAGAAAGGGCCTTGGGTGTGATGAGGTTTGGAAACTGCATAAGTACTGATTGTCAAGCACTCACTTGTCACAAATGAATTTAATGATTTGTCGATTGATCTTGAATCAGTCTGGCACAGTGGCTTAGTGGTTAGTGTGTTGGACTACTAAGCGAGGGGTCGAGGTTCGAATCCCGCATAAAAAAAGCAAATTCCAACTTAGGGTTTTTTCCACTGCGCCACCTCTCGCGAACGTCTGACAAGCATCCGAGAGTATAACTGTCTTGAAAGAGCTTCTCAAATTAGCCGTTTGGAGTCGGCATAAAATTGTAGATCCCTTCCATTCGTTCCAAAAATGAAAAACTTACCTACACAAAACGAATGGTTGTAAGAGACTTGGCCGAGGGTCCCTCCGGACCTGTTGCGCCAACTATTTATTTATTTTTTGATTAGTCTTGAATGTACATGCGCTTAAGTCAGGCTTACGTGAACTTATGCAAGTGTCAAAAATGGACGACAAATGATTCGAGTTCAGTCACTGATTTTATTTATGGACTCCCTTTATCACCGTGTCCGTCTGCTTCTATAGCTCTCTTTTATACATTCAATCTGTTACTTAAGGAAAACTTCTAGTACATTTGTATGGGATCTCCGCTTAACTCAGTACGGTAATCAGCTGGTTTCTTCTACAATTATAATTCACCATTCAGTGTTACGAAACTGCTGGATATTTGCATCGCTTTAGTCTCCAATAGATGGCGTTATTTGCGTATATCCACTCTCTTCCTTAATACTGTAATGAAAGGATAAAACCTTTAAAACTCGATTGTTCTATTTTATTAAATTTATGACACGTTTAAAAGAAACTTATACTCACCGTCGCGTTGCTGTCAAATAGAAAAGAGACAGCTGGCAAGAGATGGTTGACCGAATGGATGCGGTTGTGTTTTTGACGAAGTGTTTGCTGGTTGGTTGTGGTGTTGTGGCTCTGTTCGCTTTAATATTTTTTAAGCATGCACGCACGTTTCTTCCGATCTCTCTTGCTTTTCCTTAATTTCAAGTCGGAACATACCTACACATGGAAGCTTATAGAAAAAAAAGTGTCTCAAATGCGAGATTTCACTGAACCAAAATTCCAATTTCGGTCCAGGTATATGTTGAGTAGTCTTCATAAACTAAAATAAATACCACCCACGCCCACCGCGGCTGGCAACATTTCATACCGCACAAATTCGAAATCTCATTTTTTCTGCTTGAAAAAGTCGTTCGCAAAAAAATAAAAATAAACGATCATCGAAAAGTGGATCCCGTCGAGCACGTGCTAATCGAAGAGTAAAAAAAGGCTCCACATGTCCAAAGATATTTTTTTTTTATTTTCCTTGTTTTTTGTTCAGGCTGTCATTCGGTCAAATGTAAGTTGATACAACCGAAGGCAACCCAAAGAGGATAACTGTAACAGTAACGGAGACAATAGCAGCATAAACTAATTCGGTAGCAGTTACGTCGATTAGCATTAGCAGCAATTAGCCGAGATTCGGGACTCCAAGTGATCCTTTTCATTGGCCTTATGCCATATACATTAACCGTGCTCTGACGTTTCATTTATGCGGAGTAAGCTAATAGGTGTCAAGATGGATCATATGACATCGCATTGAAATTTTCCAATTCGTTGTTCACGTGACAGAGATAGCCACATAAACGCATAAACGGTTCTTTGTTAACCAACCAGGGATTTTTCATTTTACCTGTGTGTTTGTAGACTGAACGCACACTGAACCCTCTTTGTTTCGACACGGAGGGGCTGCATGGATAATTAAACTCTTCCAAATGCTGTCGACCGCCCGTTCTTCGCTCAATGTATGGTTCGACTGTGTAAAAAAGTATCGAGTTTTAGGCTTTGTGTCTGAATTGAAGTAATTTGAGTCCAGATTTTGTCAAATTATCGGTTCAACGAATCTTTCATCAGATGGTTATACAAAAAAAAAGAAGTGAGGTTATTCTTTTGATCAAACATCATTTTAATATGAAATTCAGTCTAAGCGTTTAAGGTACATAATTTGGCAATAGTTCTGTAAAACAGCACATTTCTCCATTCGATGTAAGTTTGAACAATTAAATGCCAACTACCCATGCAGTTGTCATTTCTGACATTTACTAATTCACAACTTATTTCTTTTTGAATAATCTAAAACGAGTTTGACAATAAATAATCTGCAACCTCCCATCGAAAGATCTAGTTAGAGTATAGATTAAATGTCACAGGCAGCATTGCCATAAGTGCAGATTTGTCTGCATTTTGCAGATTTTCAACCTAGCAGCAGACTTTTAAAAACCAGAAATCTGCGCCTCAGATTTTGTCTGCATCCGCAAAAATATATTTTGTTCTTTTCAACAAATTTTAACATTTGTTGCACACTTGACTCGTATTCAGCTTTTTTGTTTTGTTATTGTTTCATAAATTAAAAAAAAATTGTAAAGTGAGACTCTCTATAGAAATTGCAGATTTTTTTGTCATAATTGCAGATTTCTAAAAATATTTTTATGGCCACACTGATCACATGCGTTATTCGAACCAAAACTCCGCCAATTTGTTCGTATTTTGACACTGACATTGTCCACGGGTTTGATAAATTTAAATGATCAACACAGTGAAGGAATTATTAACTAGAAAAATAATATTGTTATTAATAAAAAGCAATAAAAAATGCTGCGTCACGTCAGTCAGTTGTTGTCGACTTTGTGAACTAGTTCCTTGAACGCACCCATTGCTGATCGAATAGTATAGAATCGGATAATTCGATTTTCGAAAGATTCACAATTCGCATGTATGTACTTGTACATGTACAAACCGTCTGTCTGTGAGAAATATAGATTGGCAGCACTAAATTCTCTACATACAAGATAAAAGACACAACACTGACCGAGAACAGAAACCCCCTTTTGATGTGTGCACACTGCGCTGTGACTGCACAGTCATTTGATAATTATTTCACTGACTCGTGTTCACACAGCGGGTCAGAGGCAGAGCTCCGTGGCGGCAGTCAACCGTCAACATGATTAATACCTCACTCCAAGCCTTTTGTTTCATTTTCGGAATTCTTTGTGCTCGTCCGAGTAATAAAAATAAAAATATATTTCTTTGCACAAGTACAACGCTAATTACTGCGTCAAATTTCCCACTGAACTTCAAGATCATGGACAATGTGCTTTCTGACGTTGTAGGTAGGTACTATTAATGAAACTAATTGGGCAAGGCGCAAGGGGCAGGCAAAGCATCGAATTTCACACTCATCCTTCAGAGTCTCAAAAGTCAAAACTGCGCCAACTAAGAATTCACCCAAACTTCACGGACTGTGCGCGGTGCGCGCAATTATGTGTGAAATATTACGGAGAAGTGTTAATGAGACGCGGAATGCAGTGAATAGCGCTCCTTTGACCGGCAAAATTTCAACTTCATCAGTATGCGGGCATACCTAATTGTCAGACCACTCAGTCTGACGTCTGAGACGGTATATGACTAACAGAAGTCAGTGAAATGACACGTTTGCCTATACGACTGAGGACGGACACTTCAATCCCGCATTTTACAGCAAATTTACCAAATAAGGCGCACATGCAAATCAGCAAATGCAACGGCCAATGAGCCCTTGGTCTGCCACCACTCATCCGAATCAACCCCAGCCACCAGCCACCAGCCACCGCCACACTCTGATCTTTGATTGGCAAAATGCCGAACAAAAAAAAAAAAAATTAATATGTTGCGATTTACTTTCGCAACTGCATCTGAAAGAGTGGAAGCCTGTCGATAAAACATTGAAAGTGTGCATCAGCGTGAACCAGCTAAACCACGTCAAAGGCTGCCGCCCTGTATACGCTTGAAATATGAAGCGAGTTCACGATGGAGGTGTCTTATTTTTTTCCCGCGCGTTGTTTCTTGCCTTACGATAAATTGTTGTTGTTTTTATTTTATTAAAACCGCAAGAATTAAAAAATTAAATTGTTGAAGCTTTTGTCTATTACGATTCTCGATTACGATTTTGATGCGGAAAGTATATCTCGTTAGAGTAAATCAAGCAAATATGGAAAGTGCGTGAAGTTAGTCCCCGTTTTTTATAGCTCTGAAATTTTGTCCGATCGTTTTGGAATAGCAACTAAAATGTGACCCCAAGCCTTTTGGGAAAATCTGAGAAAAATAGGTTCATTTTATTAATATCTGTGATTTGTTTGACAAATGAATTAATATAGGTTCCTTACGTTAAAAATGTATTCTTGTTCTACTTTGATTAAAAAGATTAACAAAAACAAGTAGGCTGCAAAAACAGCATAGGTAGATACTTATTTTTTTTTTTCAGCCGTAACTTCAAAAGTTGCCAATCAAGACGCCAAGTTGTGAACAGAAGTTTGTAGTTGCATTAATTTAGTGCGTGAAGTGCTAGTGTTAGTTTCACTCGATTTCATATTAATATACGGTTGTGATATCAAAAGCAGTACCTACATTATGGAAAAAACAAGACAAGCATCTGGTTGTTGCATTTTTGGTAATATCGAAGATATGAAGGATAATGTTTTGCCTTCTTATAAAGAGGTCATGAAATTTTATAACTATACGAGGTATCAAATTAAGCTTAACACAGATACCCGAAAGGAACCAGCAATTAAAGATATCGCGGAAATTGTTGCAGTCAGATTGATAAGTATATGGTGCAAGGCTTCTATTCCAACCGTTACCCTCAAGCGTGTGATACAATTGTTGAAAGTATACCACTCTAAATGTAAGAAGTTGATAAAATCTTGGAAGCGACTTTCAAGTGCTAAAAAGGCAGAATTTCATATAAGTACAAACATGCTTTTTGATATTTGCTCTTGCAAATGCAAAGATTTGAATAGATGTAAGTGCTCGAAAGAAAAAAGAATTCCAAAAGCAGAACATAATTTTCTTATTGATCAGAGATCGGAGAGAAAAATGATAATAGGTGGCATAGACTCTTTAGCAACAACCAAAAATGAAAAACATCGTAATAGGAGCGAAAGACTACAACTATACTACAACGAAAATAGTACTACCAAGAAAGATGCAGTTGACTTAACGGAAGAATGTTCCATTTTCTCCGATGACTCAGAAAGCAGTCAAAGCGACGATTATTTGCCGTCATCATCAGTGACACGTGAACGACGAAAAAAAAGACCACTTCTGAGACTGCCAACATTGTCCAAAACATGTGATCGATATGGAGTATCTGATCGAGCTGCTGCAGCAATTGCATCTGCTGTGCTTTATGATACACAATCAGCTGTTGATGTAATAGATAAATCTAAGGTACGTCGTGAGAGAGCAAATGTTCGCAAAGAGATCTGCGCTAAGGACCGTTGCATTAATGTGCCAGCACTCTATTTTGATGGCAGGAAGGACAAAACATCAAGGATTGTTGAAAAAGGTGCAAAACCGTCAACCGTCAAGTTATCGTCGAGGAGCATATATCAGTCATCAAGGAACCAGACTCTATTTACATCGGTTACGCTGTTCCAAGTGACGGGACGTCTAAGGCCATCGAACTCGCTGTCTTTCAATTGCTTTCTTCGCAAAATATTTCCTTAAAGGACACAAAAGCTGTTGGATGTGATGGAACAGCGACAAATACTGGAAAGAAAGGCGGTATAATAAGACTTATGGAAAAACGTTTAAATAAACCCCTGCAATGGATCATTTGTCTGTTACATATGAATGAACTTCCCCTGAGACACATGTTTTTGCACTTAGATGGCACAACCACTGGACCAAATTCTTACGCAGGTAATATCGGAAAGCTTCTTGAAGACTGTGAAAAAAAACCAATTGTGCCATTCGAAAAGTTAGAGGGGGTTGTATTGCCAGATATTGGTGAGGTCAAAGATCTAAGCAGTGATCAGAGCTACCTTTACCAGATAGCATCGGCTGTCGTGAGTGGTGAATGCTCTTCTGATCTAGCAAACAGATCTCCAGGAAAGATGTCTCACGCTCGCTGGTTGACGAAAGCTAACAGAATATTACGCCTGTATGTTTCCACTAAGACACCATCTAGCAACCTTAAATATTTGGCCACATTTGTTGTAAGAGTATATGCGCCTGTTTGGTTCCAGATAAAAGTGCATCCTTCGTGTAAGGATGGATCTAGGCATTTTTGGAAGCTAGTTTCTAGTTCACGATATCTTCCGTCTCAACTTAAAAAAGTAATAGATCCAGTAATCAAACGTAATAGCTTCTTTGCTCATCCGGAAAAATATCGATGCTGGCAGATCCCCAAAAACACATTCGAGAGCTTGCTGGCAGGATAATTTAAAAAGTAAGGCGTACGATCAATTTCGAACAACATATTCGTGTTTTCACTGTCCCGGACATAAATTTTAGTGCAAAGTCGTACGTTGAGCTCATACACTGGCAACAAGAATATCAACAGCCTCCTCTTCTTCGCGATATTACAGACGAAACACTGCTTTCGCTAGTGGAATCAGGAGGAGATGACATAATACCTTTTTTAAGACTTCCATGTCACACGCAATCTGTTGAACGGTCAGTAAAAATTGTAACAGAGGCTTCGATGCAGTTGTGCGATACAAGCTCCAGAGATGGTCTCATTAAAGCAAAAATAAGTTCCAGAAAATCTATGCCAAAATTCGAGAGCAAGCAAGATTTTAAAGTTTCCTCTGAGTAGTTTTTTAATGTTTTTTTTTTTTTCAACTTTTAAGAGTTGCTAATAAAAAAAAATTTATTTTTATTATTATTATTATTATTTATTAACAAGTAAAATTAATTTACAATATTAATGACTATTTCTGTTCATTCTTTCTTATTTAAAAAAAATTAAAAATCATTTCAGAATAAAGTGTTGAAAAATATCGAAACATCGGCGAAAACACAAATTTTCAAATTCAATGCGCGGGTAGAAGGAAGTTTTTTTAAAAATATTTTTTTTTGTTTTTAGAATCAACTTTTCAAACTTTTATCACTATTCCAATCCAAAATAAAAATATTTTTTTTTTCATACATCGATGACCCAGCCTAATACCCATGGTTCATTCGCGTCATTCATTCAACCGCCAACGATATACGTCGATCACAATCGCACAAAGTCTATACACGTCTCATCAAAAATGACAGGAAAAGAGAAAATTAACAAAATACCGAGTAACGAGCAGTTCCTCTCTTGGCTCGAAACAGCTCAGAGAATTTCAATCGGCAAGTACTGATAAATATGTCAAATGTACAAAGTTGACAAAAGAAACAAATTCAAAATTTGTCTTAAAGTTAAGATTGCAAGTGCCATTTTTCGTGGCAAATTTTGACACACTGACGTCACAAAAAGTTGATCTTTTTATTGTCACTCCTAGTGCTCACTGGTGTGTCTCTCGTGAGAGTACGCTGCGACAGCCAGCGTGATCAGAAGCTTGACAGGTGCTTACGTCATAATGACGTCGGCATGTCAAAATTTGCGAAGAAAAATGACACGACGTGCAATCTTAGCTTAAGAATCAATTGAGCATAAAAATAAATTCTGTGAAAATAAAGAAAACTCGGCGGTGCTCGAATGTTCTCGCAGAACTTTTCATGTACCTATTGCAAAAAGTTAAGTTACATTTTTATTTGCGATGTAGATTAGATGTCCAAGATGTAAGTGGCCCAAAGTAGCTCAAAAGTCTATCCACGTACCTACTTTAGAGTATAAATTAAACTCTCTGAGAGAGTTTCGCTCACTTTTTGTAGTTTGACAGATTTTTAATTTTTAGTGCTTGCTGCTTTGTACGCGGATAAGTCTTCGTATGTTCGGAGGTCCAAAGCCTAGACAGTTGCGTGACTTAAAATCACGTGCATCGCTTTCATTTTTTTCGCGCCTCCGCGGCATAATCTCATTTACTACCCATGCAATCAAAGTCAGTGGACACCAAGCAATTAGCTAGAGAGGATTATTCGCATTTTCAATCGTTACAGTTATACGTATATCTAAATCTTTAACGACCTTCAGTCGCCCCATCGTCCTCCGTCCGCATCTACTTATTTTGTACATTCGGTCAAGATAAACACTCTCGAAATCACTGGTGCTTAAATAAATGACACCGGCTTTGGCTTTGCGCGGTTTTATTTTCCTCACGGAATGGATGCGCTCAGCATTGTGAAACGAAAAGACCACCCATGGCGGACATTGGTCCCAAAGATGTTTCGGACATTAATTTAAGAAGTCATTTGGCACGTGATGCCTCCTTTTTCGCTCGGCTGTCAGGGGGGGAATGTTTTTTGTTTTTGTTTTATGAGACATTTCGAAGGCCGCAGCGTAGCACACTTCTCTTAAGATTTTACGATTTCATTTTGATGAATGAGCACACATTACAATCGCTCACGCGCGCTCGCCGCGATCCAGCCCCGGCACAAGCACTCTCGTCAAGTGTGATACGCTATCAGTAAAAACTTCGCCTTGTAACGACTTGGCTGACCCATTTGTCAGAGCCGACTTTCATTTACATACACGCGCACCGATGCATCCTCGACGCTAATGGGTCAATATGTAGTTCCGCCCACGGGCCATTCGGACGGGCCATCGAGAGCATCCTTTTATTAATTAATTAGCCTGCGTACTACTTTTCGTGATTAATATGTTACTCGACGTGTGAGTTCCAGAGCAGCCCCAAACTAATGACGAAGAGGTTGGTAAGATGTGCGGTGCATGCGGTGTTGGTGCACGGTGCATTGGGCCGGCGACCTACCTGAAGCCGATGCCGATGCCGTAGCCGCATGCCATGATGAAGTGTTATTGATTGCAAACTCTCCTGATTGATATATGTGCATAACGTGAGAACTCACACGGACGTGGAGGCGTCAAAAGGTTTTTTGTGTCCCGCAAAAAGTGACCACAGGCATGCAGATTATGACACTAATTGCTTTCTGCGGTAAGCGTTGGCTCTTGGTCGGGCGTCGGTTGTTCGCTGGTGTTCTCGTGTGTGTTGGCAGGAAGGTCACTTGGCTCAATTTGAGAATAAGAATATCTGAATAATTTATAGTCATACACGGACGCGGATGTGACGGCCGGCCGAACGGAACGCACAACGTGTTGTTGTGGGGTGATAAAGGGCGTAGCACCCCACAGCAAGTCTCTAGACCTTAATTCCTTTTTACGGTCATTTTAGTATCCATCATCGCGGATCAGTGAATCAGCTCTTCTCAGTGAACGATTTCGTTTCTATTCAGCGGAAAGAAACAACAAAACAAAAAAAAATCATAAAAAAAACACACGAAAAGGAGAGAATATTCTGGTGAAAAATAAACGCACCCATAGACTATGAAGTTGGAGTATACAGAGAGCCGCAAATCGTTCAGTCTGGTTGGCCACATTACGAACGTCGGCGGCGGCGGCACGATATAATGTATTAGTGTGGTCGTCGGTGCATGAAGGACGATTCCAAACGAAACCGAAAGATAAATTCGCCGCGCACCGCTGTTCACTTTAGCTCTCAATGAAAGCACACCAATTCAGTTCTGAATTTATACAATTTTATTTTATTTTTGCATGTTTGGGTATATGGAATGGTGGCGGTGGCGGTGGGTTGATGGGTTCGTTGTATACACCGCTTTATGGGTGCTGCATCCGTGCTGATGCAGCAAGTTTGCTTTATGAATGCATTCCCGGTGACCCCTGCTATTAAATAAATTGTTTCACGAAATATAGTGAGAATGCGATTTGTTCATGCATGCAACAAAGGCTGCGAACTCGTGTCTCAGTCTGAGCTCTGAGGATCATCGAACCTTCAATTGTGTCTGTCAAAATTTGAGTTGTTTTTCAATGAGAGTTGTCAAAGTCGACTACAGCTACAGTCTACTTTGCGTACTTAGAGGGACAATTGTGCGCAATTTAGACTTGAGGTAACTAGGAATAGTCGTGTGACGGACCTGATACCTACCTATATTTCAGTTTGTATTCCGCCAGAATGGTCATGTGAAAAGTTTTTCCAGTTGACGTTTATGGGGGGTAGTCGACATGTTTAGCCATGAAAATCCTGCCATCATACTCAGTTGACATTTCGAAGTGTCAGAATTCAAAATAAACCGCGAAAATATATAAAAACAATTTAAGTTGATGAAAAGTCTCCACTCATTTAGCTCGCGAAATAAATGTCCGGTGCATTAAATCGAAGATAAATTTTGACATAAAAAACGGAGGAAAAATTTTGTGTTGTGTTTGCTATGATTTTTTGGGCGGAAAACGCAGAATGTTTGCGTGATAAATAAAAGAAAACGCAAAGTCAAACAACAGAGCCAAAACAGGGATAACTATAAATATAAATAAAGCGAATCGAATTTTATGGGGACTTATGCTTTCATTTGGCCCCGTCTTTTGGGTAATAAAAAGTGTTCCAGTAAGGAGATTGTGGAAAGTTTGAGGACACATGTCGAAGTTCTTCTTATAATTTCTAGGTTTCTTACGTCTTTCAAGTTTGAGATTCGAAAATTCTATTAAAATGACGTTTAATGATGTCTGTCTTGGTACTCATGGTTCATAAACATATGGGTTTTGTCCCATCTATATCATGTTTAATAATAATTTAGCGACCACTTATCTTTGGTGTGGAGACACGAAGTGGAGACTAGGGGTGCCAAAACTTAGTGCGAGCAGGATACTAGGCTTAAAGAGGAAATTTTCCAAAATAACGAGTGGCAAGCAAGACAACGAGCATTGAAATTGACACATTTTTAGTGCTGGGGGTCTAAAAACTACAAAAGTGGATTCCGGCCCCTGTTCACAATGACAAAACTTACAAAATAAACAAGAAACCATTATTTATTGTACAACTGTAACTGCTACAAGTATATTTCACCTTCGGTCATACTTATGGTTCGGAATTACTACCAAACAACCTGTCGATTTTATTTTTATTTAATTGAATTTAGAAATTGCTGCCAAACGAGTTCGGTATAAAAAGTTCCGAACTTAAACCTGTCGCTTTTTCGTTTCACCATAGCTTAGAATTTATGTCCAACGAGCTATCACTTTTTCGTTTCACCAGAGTGTGGAATTTCTACCGAGCGTGTTGTCCCTATTTTGTCTCATCAAAGTTCGAAATTAAAACTACCCAACGTCAAATTAATGTCCGATCAAAACTTCCACTCTAAAGAGACATTTTAGAAGACATATAAATTTTAATTATGACAGACTGACTCCAACTACCTGCAGGCATTGCAAACCTTGAACAGAATACTTGTGGCCACGTGTTGAAAGTCGAAACCTCCTCTCGGGTTCACAGCTGAATTGCACTGAAATAAGTCATCCCTGAAGACCCGCCAAATGCAGTTGTCTACCGCAGGTATAAATCCCAAACCAGTAGTCATTAGGCACAAAAACATTGCCTATCCCATCAGCAAGTCAAACTTGTACACACGAACCCGATCTAGATATCTACTGCGGATGGGATAAAAATGTGTGTCCTGTCCCTTTGCCTCCATCATCATCGAAAATATTTGTTCAAAAACCACTTGATGATGTATGTCGGTGATGATGACAATCGGAAAACTATTTTACCCGAAAATACCCTTTGGATTATGTTGTTCATCCTTGATGCTAGGAGTGAGGTTACAAATATTCCCAATCTCACTCGTGGTGGTCCATCTCATCTCATTGACTGACCGACGGACCACAAAACGATGACAGGCCATATAATGGACCCACCGCCGCACAACAATGGCTTCTTATCTAGGGTTCATCACATATTGCATATAGTAAAAAATTGTTTCCTCTGATTTATGGCCTGTTTCTGACATTCCATGTCGTCGCATGAAAACAGACAAGCCACACGCTCTGTCCCCGAGTATATCTATCGACTCTTGAGTTTTGACAAAATCCTAACCTCACTACCTAGTTCTGTTTGCGATTTCTGTGCGCATTGTGAAACGGCGACGCGGCGCTAAAAATGTTGCTAATACCCGCTTGTCAGCGGTATATCAGCGGCACTTACTCAATTGGCAATTGGAATGAATCGCACACACACGAATGTGTGCCACATATTTACAAAACATCGCTGATGCGAAAGATTAAACGAAACGGCTGCAGTTCACTAAACCGCGACCAACTGGGTGAATCACCACCACCCAACGAGATCCATCTACTACTATATTATTCCACAACCAACATCCATGATCCGCCCAAGGAGTATGGGGGAGTTGGGAGAAAGACGTGCAATGTAATTCGCAATCGCTGAGTTGAAAAAGCCGGTTACACACTCTGCCGAATTTGGTGTGTGTCTGTGCACGGTGGTGTACCTGTACATTGTGCTCCTGCTACACGCGCGGTCAGTCGAGTGCGGTGTGAGGCAACCGAATGTATCCGAACGCAACCGACCGGTATCTTTTATTAATAGTTTTCTGGTAGATATTCTAATTTTCATTGGTTTGGAGCGTTTGGCGCACCACAGTGAAGCGTGCCGCTTGCATGCATCTGCAAAGATCGACATCAAGCGCTGCCGATCTCCTATTATTAGTTTGTACGTGTGCTCGGGTGCATGGCGTACACATCGGTTGCAATAGATATCTTTTGTTGTAGCGTTTTGTGAGCAGTGATGCCATTTAAATGATTTTCATCTCTATTCGGTGGAGGATTTAAATTGCTGCCTCATATTGACGGTTAGGCTCTGACGAAGATTCGCACGCACTGTTCGGTTTTATTGACATTGATTGGGGGAATGCAATGAGAATGAACACCTGGAACTGAAATACTCCATTGGACTTCTATTTTCTATTGCGAGAAACCGATTAAAAAAGCGAAATCAACAGCAACTTTGATAACCACAGCGCGTTTTTTAGAACCAGTGTATTTTAGTTACTTTGAGCACATTAGCACAGCAACATCGACAGCGACATCGACGTTAGAGCTAATCCTAAATTCGCTGTTGCTGTTGCTGTCAATTGCTGTCAAAGTCGCTGTTGATGTCGATTTCGCTGGGTTAATCTGTTTCTCGAAACTCGAATATCTGATTTGGGGAGTGACAGTTGAATTTTAGCAACGAAGAAGTTAAGTTGTGTCTTTTTTTAACTCCAAAGTATTTAGGTGCTGCCATTCAAAATTTAACTGTCTAAGGCCTATGGGACGTAAGATTCAATGCTTGATTTTATTATATGTCAGCTAAAATTTTCAATTTTGGCAGCCTATTTCTAAATGGTGTTCATAATTTCCCACAATATTTGCTGCCAACCTAAAAAAAAACGTCTGTCAGCTGTCACATTTTTTTGTTGGCAGCACTTTACCGCACAATTGGAGCAGAATTCAAATATTGTGGTAATTTCAAATACTGTGGGAGCTTTAGAACACCACTTCGAAATATGCTGCCAAAATTGAAAAAAAAAAACTGAAAAAAACGTCTGTCAGCTGTCACCTTTTTTTACAGTTGGCAGCACTTTGCCACCCAATTGAGCAAAATTCAAATATTGTGGGAGCCTTAGAACACCATTTCGAAATATGCTGCCAAAATTGAAAAAAAAAACGTCTGTCAGCTGTCACCTTTTTTTAAGTTGGCAGCACTTTACCACACAATTGCAGAAAAATTCAAATATTGTGGGAGCTTTAGAGCACCATTTCGAAATATGCTGCCAAAATTAAAAAAAAAAACGTCTGTCAGCTGTCACCTTTTTTTAAAGTTGGCAGTACAATTAGAGCGAAATTCAAATATTTCGAGAATTTGACGGTTTTTAAAAGTGTAAACCTTGTTAAACAGATTTTTAAAACCTCTGGAAGTTTGACAGCTTGCAATTTTCGTTCTATACCTACTTTGATGAGCGATGAAGATCATTCGCATATCAATGGACTTGTTTACTGTCAAAACTCTCAATTTTGGAGTTCAGAAAATCCAAGAGTGATTGCTGAGAAATAAGTTAATCGACGATTTGTCAATGTTTGTAGCGGATTTTGGGCTCGAGGCTTTATTAGTTCATTCTTCTTTGAAAATTTGCTGATCAGGCAATAGAATGGTAGGTATTTAAAAATTCTTGATGGACCCCATCTCTATGTGGGTTATTGCGACGTGGCAGTCCCTCGTGTCTAAGTTGCAAGATGTAGACAAAATGGGCTTTCAACGAGACGGTGCCACCTGCCACTAAGCGTAAGAAATAGGTAATCTAACCATTTGTATAGTTTCCTGCTGCTGTAAATTAAAAAAAAAAACGTTTTGGTTACAATCGCATTACCCGCTCTCATCATATCCAAACGCAGTTGGACTTTTGACTTTTTGGATTTATTTTTAAGTCCTGGGACTTGGCCAACAATACTACAATCACCCATGTCTTGAAGTGGACAAATTTATAATTTACCAAAGTATCAATTACGCGCAATGGTTATTGAAAGTATCGACAAAAGATCCCCAAAGTTAATGTCTTGTTCTTTCAGCCGCAAATGAGGAACCATCTGTATGTACCTACCCGCAATTATTCAAAAATCCTGGCAATTTTCTCTTTCACAAGACCGCTTGTGCAAGTTGCAAGTTGCAAGTTGCGATACCGCCTATCGTCGCGTGTGCTAATTCAACAAACGCGCACTATCCGCAATAACAGGGTATTCCTTATTATAGTGTTTATAGGGCTTATAACATATACGAAAGCACTATAAGTCATAACGCTTGCGTACATATTTCAGCGCAAATTGCATTCCATCGGTGATGATGGGATCTCGTGCTAATACCTTCGGGTGGCTGTTGAAGAAATCTCTTTAGCCACACCCCGTTGTGCCGATGCTGAGATGCAATTTCACGTAATATTGGCACCGCATTATTGGCATCGTCGAAAGCAACAACCGGCACAAGCACAACAGAAAGTAGTTGCACCCAAAAAAGGGTCAGGTATTCATTGTCCGTGCTCGGAATCTGCTAAGGGACGATCAAATAATCACCTGTATTGAGGATTGCAGTCTGTGCATATATGCGTGGACTGTCGCCTACAGAGAAATTCAATTAGAAATACCAACTGTGCCAACCAGATCCAGAAGAAGACACGCCATATCAGAGATCATAGGTGGAAAGTGCACCAGACGCGCAAACTGCGAGGCCTCAGGTGGGGCTCTACATGACGGGCGGCTTGTGTAACATCAAATTGGAACACGCTGCCAAGAGAGTTATTCGCGGCAGCATCCAGGACAGTATGCTTATAAATTTCCACCGCCGCCGCACCCGTTTCTGGATGCATATACTAGTGGCGATGCCATCAAATCTGACCTGCTTGGGAATATCTTGATTTTGCGCTCTCCATCGGGTGTATGGGAAGGAGCAGGGAATTAAGGAAACCTTTTTTCTGGCTTTGTAATTGGACTTAAAAAATTGCAACACTGAGTGAGGTATGCATTTTCGGTTTTTGCGCGGACCGCCAGATAGCCAGCCGCCCGCCAAGTGCTGTACTGCCGTATTTCTCCACATAGGTATATAACCTATACTCGAGCGGATTCGTGTATAATTTCGGAATTTCCTTTCGTGCATCTTGGTTGGGGTCTTTCTTTTTGGCATTTTCGCTGAATTTACGCATCAGTGGCGTATGGTCGTGTCGTAATTTTAATCCGTTTTCGATCGCAGATAAGCATATCCACATATACGCAGAAGAGAAACTGTTTTTATTTTCAGTTTGGTGAAGCCAAATTACCGATTTGCATTGGGTCATGTGTCTGACAGAAATTATACAGCTCGGCGTGGAGTTCCTGGTTCGACTGATCATTGGCACCATGAGCGCGCCTTGGAAGTGTGCATTTTGTTTGAATATAAATGGATTTGGAGAATATATTAAAAGAATTTTATTCGTTAGGTATTGTACTTAATTCGGCCTGGAATGAAATGCATATCAGATGGTCGGTAAGGTAGTATTTATTTGGAGAATCATTATTCCGAACTATAGTCCGTTGGTTTCCGTATTTGATTCCAATCTGACGCGCATTATTTTTTTAAGGACATTGCATATACCAGTACCTACGTATTCCATATTTATATCTAAACCCGATTGAGGATTAAATTTAAGAGCGATTTAAAGTTTCAGAGTAGTGATAAAGTTCCTTGGCATTTTTCGTAAATTAGCATAAAAGCTGTCAAAAAATATGTTTTGATACCAATCGACTTTTGGTGATATTCGCCCTCCTTCTGACCGAAAATCTTACAAAGCTTAACCCAAGAAGCCACTAAAACGTACAAAATTAACCAAATCAGTCAAACCGAGTAGGTATTAAGAAAGCTTCTCTTTCGTTCAACAGAATGTGATGTTAGTTTAAGGCTTACTATTCTCAAAATAAATTTGTTTAAACTTTTACAATCTTAAAGACCTTAAGTCTATATGTGAAAGATGTTATAAAAATCAATAAATGAAAAATGAAAAAACTGACATTTCCAAGTTCCCACCTTCAAATTGTCTCGCATTTACTTAATCTGACAGTTCCCTAAATTGGTGTACCTATCTGAATTTTTTTTTATTTAGTTTAATTTAATTATTTGCCGCTTATGGAGGAGCAACCAATAGAATTTTACGAGAATTCCTCGAGAATACCTAGGGCTGACCTTTTTAAAGTGACGTTAACGACCAATGTAGTTTATGCGTTCAGTGGAAATTAAGTCAACACAAATTTAGTCAACTTAAGGCAGCAAATGTTGCCATTTTCAATAATTTTCAAAAAAAAAGTTCCATTATCGGTATTTAAGACTGGTATGCTGTTCAATGAAAGCTTAAATTAAGCTCCTCTCCAATGCTTTTCTCCGCCACCTTGGTAAGCCTTCGCTTAATTTTGACAGTTCGAAGTTCAGCGAAAAAATACACAAAAACCGACCGACATCCATTTGGAGATTTTTCTTCTTCTTTTTTACGTGGTTTTTCTACATCAGGTTGTTAATTCATTTGATCTGTCAAAATTAAGTTATGGAAAGATGTTTCCGTCTGCATTTTTTCGCTAGTTTAAATTTTGTGGAGACTTTTTGTACAGTGGAGTACAAATCTAGCTTGAGCTGCGTATACTTGGGTTAACTCAATTTATCCTTATAGATAGTATGGGGCTTCATTTGAGAACGAACTGCGTGCCAGGCTTTAATGATAAAAGTACGGGAACATTTTAAATGTAATAGATAACTTAAAAAAGGTGGAATTTATTTTAAACGCACAATAGACAAACTTAACTTTTTCTTGTGTAAATTGTATTATTGTGAACGTTATCTTAAAAGAAAAAAAGTGAAGATGGTGTGGCAACAAATAACTTGCCAATTTAAATTTTCAATCGAATCTCCTTTTTTATCCCTGCACACCTTGCCAGTAGGCGCAGTGGCTTAGTGGTTAGTGTGTTGGACTACTAAGCGAGGGGTAGAGGTTCGTATCCCGCAAAAACCCAAATTCCAACTTAGGACTTTTTTCCACTGCGCCACCTCTCGCGAACGTCTGACACACATCGGAGAGTATAACTGTCTTGAAAGAGCTTCTCAAATTAGCCGTTTGGAGTCGGCTCGGCATAAAATTATAGATCGTTTCAAAAATGAAAAACTCCAGAAAACGAATGGTTGTGAGAAGCTAGGGTCCCTGGACATGTTGCGCCAACTATTTTTTTTTTCCACCTTGTCAAAAATCTGATAATTATTTGTCGGTTGCTGTTGCTGACAACTGGCAAAAATAAAACAAGAATGAGAGAGTTAACTTCCGTCGTTCTTTTGCTTATACTATGCATCAACAGCTTAATTTCGAATTTCGATGCTGCCAAGTCTTTTTGATTTAAGTCACTGCCTTATTATATGTAGTTTATTCAATAATAAGGATAGAATGAGATCAGCAGTGCATCTCTTTTCAAACAGTCAGTAAACAACTGGGTGAATGCGTTTAAATAGAAATATACATAAAATGAGCACTTAACCTGTGTTTTAACCTTGAATTCCCAATTTGAATTTCCAAAATGAGTACGATTACCAAAAAGCACTCTTACTCGAAGTAACATAAATATTTGAGTGGCAAAAAATTGTGCGAGCGAAACCTTCTTCCGGGGAACTCCAAGCGAACGAAATGCGAATCGGGAAGAGGAGGATGCGAGTTTTCTGCTCATGTGTCAATTGGGCATTTATAGTAAATCATAAATCAACCCATTTAAAGTTTTTATGACAGACTATCCATAATATTGAATGTACAAATGAAACCAAAGTTTAAACGCATTTTCTTAATCAAGTGTACAGAGCTCAAACAGCAGCAATGAAGGACTATTCACATGAGAGCGAACTACAAATATAGGCGAATTGCGAACAAATCAATTTGCGATATTTGTTCTATTACAAAACCATTATATTTGATTAATCTGACATCTTATCTAAAAAAAACATGAATCCCAATTGATTTAAGGAGCTAAATTAACAATTAAAGCAATTTTCCCGCGAATTGAAAATTCTTGCCGCGAACTGTCACATTTTATTCACAATCCACACAAAACAGTCGCGATCCACAAACCCACGAATGAAAAATTCGTTCGAACTTAACCTTTAAAAATGAAACTGAGCGCGGGTATCTGCGTTCTGCGACCAAAAAAAGTTTTCATGTGAATGAAGTGCCAGAAACTGCGAATATTCGCGTGTTCGCAGTTCGCAATTCGTTCTCATGTGAATAGTCCTTAAGACAGGCTGTAATAAAATTTAGGCCCGATCAGAATAGGAGTTGCAATTCAGTTAGATAGACTTTACGTAGTTTACACAACATTCTTGCGCTCTATCCGTCAAAAGCGACAGAACTAAGTCAATCCGAAATTTAATTTCCATCATTTGAAGTAAATGGTACTTCCACTTTGCACAGATTAAGGCCCTTGAAATCACCTTACAAATCGTTCAATAAACCTTGCTAAAAAAGCCACCACCAACGTTGATGCGTAATTAAAAATGAATACAATGTACCTTGCCTATAAAATTTAATTACCCGTAAGTAATGTCACGGTGCCTTGCGCAATAATTGCATTCGAGTTTTCACAAGATTACTTACATAATTTACTTTTACGAAAAAAAAAAAAAAGGACGTCGCACGGTCCTTTTCGTGGGGTCACAAGTGTAATTAAGACCGCGTTTACACGGTTCGTTTTAAAAGCACTTATGACTCCTTATTTTGTTCCTTCTCAGCAAATTGCAACAAATCTCCTTCGCGTCTCCTGTTTAAATGTATCGCAATTATGTTTTATACTACAGAAAACAATGTCAAGACCATGTGCAGCAATAACTCTTCATCAATTACTTTTGGCCATAATTGTTGAACAAAGCGGCAAAGCCAACCGAACAGGACAAGCGAATGTATAATGGGACCTGATCGCTGCACGCTGCACGCACACGACTGCCATGCCTGTGTGTTGCATGGAAAAATGTCACCGCGACATAAGTATCACGACAAACAACGGGTTTCCGTCTTGCACTTTTCGCCCATATATTAAAGCTTGCCCATCCGACCAACCTCAATTAAGCACCAACTGGAATTCAAAACATTTAGAGCCGAATAAAATCCGTCCGTTGTTGTGGTCTTTTGATGCGGGCGCGCAAGACACATTGCGTTTCGGTGTACGCGTCTGACACAGATTCTGCAGCTTCAAGACGACATTTTTAATGCTGTGCTCTCCGCATCTCCAGAACAGCGATGCGTTACCTTTTTTTTTTATACAGAAGGACATTACAGATTTTTATACAAGTCGGGGGTTATCAGATTGAAACAGTTCGGATCGGTGGTGCCGGCTGGGGTACTCTTCTTCAAAAGGCGCAGCAACATTCACTTGAAAACAAAGGCTGTGTTGCCAGCAATCACTGTCAAAAGATATGTCCAGCAGGGCCTTTTTCGCCGGGTGCACGGTTGACGTTGTCAAGGAATTCAATAAATGAGGTAATTAGTTGAATTACCCCAGAGTGACCCTCAGTCTGGGTGCCATAGTGTCCGCGATGATGTTTTCACTCGGATTTCTTGGAAGTCGATACTTTGATTGGCGTATTTATTTATTTTTTTCTCTCTTTTTCAGTAATAAATATTTATGGCTTATATTTACCACAGCTAATTAGTTGGGATTGTGATGCTGTAAAAATTGTTAAGGCTGGTGGTGATGGTGCTGATGTTATCTCCAATCGAATGTCATGTTGTAAAGTTGTTTGTTTTGTACCGCAATTCGTATAAACTGATATTGGCCAGAGATTGGGATGCAAATAGGTTATAGTCATACGAGTCGACAGTAAGTGACACAATCGGATGAGAAGAAAGTTCAACATTGCAAACGTACTGCTGTCATAAAACGAATAGTGTCTTAAATGGATTTGTTGTTAATGGGACGTAGAGTACCATCACTTACTCCTTTATAGTCAAAACCAGAGACAAAACTGAGACCCCCAACGCTCCAACCACGCCTACCAATGTACTTCATATGTAGTAGATCTACTTCATTTATTATTTTGGATGCATCTGCTACTTAGCAACTTATTTCTACTTCGTTTGACTTATTTTTATGTAACGATCAACATTGAATTTAAAATGTGTTGTATTTAGCATTGCCAGACCGTTGCCGGTTTGCCGGGACTTTCCGAATTTTAAGATATAATTTCGGTTGTCCCGGGTAGCGACTCACTCACAAAAAAAAAAAACTTGTGCAAGCATTTTTATTGTTTACAGCACCTGACTGCATTGTATTTTGACCTTAAAAAATTCTCGTTAAAATGCTCAATCAAACACAACTAGCATACTATTAGAATGCCATTTTTGCAAATTGACAGCTGACATTGAAATAAATAAAAACAACATAATTTGCAAATTTTTCTCCGGGATTTCGAAAGCAAGTCAAAATCTGGCAACCCTAGTTGTATTGTACCATTTTTGCAAATCAAAGAAATCATTTGCTTGATCTAAATGCACTCTTCGCAAAAATCTACTACAATTTGCCTTCAGTTTCAAACATCTTTTCATGGAGGAGAATTGAGTTGAATTAAACAAAAATTTTCCCATTTATTTTAAAATAAACTAATGTACTATGCACCTATTAATTTGCTAAACTTATTCTTTGAAAGCTGTAGGTAATTGTTAAACGAAAAACTAGTGAAATATTTTTTTGGTTTTTTCATATAAAATTTTTTTTTTTCAGTATCTGCTAGGTTTTTTGGAGGCGCTCTCAAAACCCTCGATATCTGGACCCGGAACTGCGGTCTAACTTTAAATCCCCAGAAAACTGAAGTGGTTATATTCACTAACAAAAGAAAATTACCACAGTTTGTCGCACCTTCTGTTGGCGGTATACCCCTCAGAATATCAAACAGTGCAAAATACTTGGGACTTATACTGGACAAAAAAACTAAACTGGAAATTGAACACATAATGAAAGAATAAAAAAAGCCACAGTAGCCTTTTACTCCTGCAGCAGAATTTTTGGGAAATCCTGGGGACCATCTCCTAAAATTAAACTGTGGATGTACACGGCTTTAGTAAGACCCATACGGACCTATGGCAGTCTCGTATGGTGGCCGGTAACCTACAAAGCCACCTACCTAAAGGCCATTACGAAAGTACAAAGACTAGCGTGTATTGGCACCGATGAGGACAACTCCAACAGCAGGTCTTGAGGCTATCCTCAATCTGCTGCCGCTAGACATCTTTATACAACATTCAGCCGCCATTAGTGCCATGAGAATAAGCCAATCAGTAAACTTGAAATGGGGTCATTCGTTGATCCTGCAGAAATATTTTGGCTATGTACCTAACACAGATTACATTACGCCATACTTAGATTCCACAAGACCTTTCTCGAGCGCATATCAAAGCAGGGAAGAATGGAGAGACGGACTCATACCTAACACGCAATCCATAACCGTTTTTACGGACGGATCAAAAATGGAAACCGGGGTAGGGTCAGGCGTTTTCTCTGAGTCGCTGGGTATATCAAAATCGGCACGACTTCCTGACCACAGCAGTGCCTTCCATGCAAAGGTCCTGGCAGTGACAACAGCAGCCCGTGAGTCTGTGGTAAGGGCAATACCACCTGAAGGTATTACCTTCTTTATCGACAGCCAGGCCGCAATAAAAGCATTAACTGCAGTAGAAATAAAATCAAAGCTTGTGAAATGCTGTCGTGAAGAACTAAAGGTTCTTGGCACTCAGTATAAGAGTTCCCGGACATGAAGGCATTCCTGGCAACGAGAAAGCGGACGAATTAGCTAGACTAGGTTCGACAGCTGTATCAGAACAAGCTGATCCCTCTGTGAATATCCAGCCTTGCTCACTCAAGCTTGAAGCAGGGAAAAAGGCCACAAGAGAGGCGAACGCAAGAGTAATGTCAGAGCAATTTTATTAAATGCACTTTGAACCAAATTGTGCGCTGGCTTAACCCCACTTAATCGTATAATTTATCTCCGAAACGCTACCACAAGAATGGACAATCCTTTCTTGCTTAGTAGCATAAAATGTCAACGTTCTCAATTGCAAACGTTATCGATCCATACAGCAAACAGCAGGTGAAAAGAAAATCACTATTCCAGTTTCAAGTCAGCTTCGCTGCCGGCATCAACTTACCACACCCATGTATACCATATCACTAACGCTAGTTAGAGAGCCACATTCTACCATCAGTCGGCCCGACTTTGTGTCTCGCGATATAATTACCCAACCTACTCTCGTGCCAGGTCCATCCGGTCACAATTAGGACAGCATATTCGAGACTCCAGTTTCCAGAAACGACCCCATTTTAAACATTTCGTGGCTTAAATGTTATACCATGTCGTTACATTATTCTCACAAAACAAGATAATGGCAAATAATGTTTACATGTAGCATCCCTTGAACAAGCCTTTCTTAACACTGACACATATGCAAACAAAACTCCATGCTTGTCGCAGGCCATCTTCCATCAGACTCCAAAAATTAAGCATAATCTTACAATTTAGCGGACAAACATTGTGTCCCGTACAGCAGCCATAACACTTACGTAAATCACTTCAAATTCATAAATATCGCCGGACATGAGTTCGCACTCCACTACGAATCGCAATTTACAACTTTGTTTGCCCGAAGATTAGCTCCCGAAAGAGCAGGACGCAATTAGACCAGCATTCGACAAGGTGCTAAAAGAAGACAATTTTGTTGTGATTGCCAAGAGTGTTGGATACTGGCTGGGATGCGATCGAAGCCGCAGGCCGTCCCTGTTGTTTTTTGCGCTTTAATCACAAATTTCAAAGAACATGCGCACCGTAATTGCCAACTACATGTACGTATGGATGAAGCCTGCGCAACGGCCTGTACCATAATCTCGCGCCAGTCACCTTTTCTCTCGCCCCATCAGACACCACGACACCGCAACACAGTATGCTAGCCAAGAGGTGTCGTGGTAAATTGCCCACTTATCAGGATGCTTATTTTAAGTTATTATAATGTGCTTTCAAGGGCTTTACTGGCACCAGACACCGGAGTATATGACGCCTTAATGATGCACTAATGCGGGTAATGAATGAGGTCCATCGGGAGACCACAAAAATAACGCCATAATCAAAGTTTATTGTTTTAAATAACTATGGACGGGACGGGTATGGAGCTCTGAATATGAAAATGACAATCTAATTTCGCAAATGTCGAGGGTTGTCCTGGTAAATTGTTACCCTGAAATCGTATAAATTTTTATTCGGACTCTGGGCGCTGAGGCACAATCCCGCTTGATGCAGTGACAAGTGGGTGACAGTGCGGCCAATAGCTGGTAAAAAGGGATGTGATGTTAACGTTCTTTTTACTTGAATTTAAGGTACCAGTTATAGCCATTAATTAATTGAATAGTTTTAGCCTTAAACAAGTTTTAACTTATAAATTAGTAAACGGAATTATACAAAACAAGTTAACAAATAACATAACCTCTTCTCGGACAGAAATGCATGCTCTCCTCCATACAGAAGATTATATCTGTTGAAATTTTCAATCAATTCAGAAAAATTAAACACAATTTGATGTTTAAAGTGTGTAATAGATTTTTAATAGAACTAAAATCCATTCAAAATTTCTTTTTAAAAATATTTTCAAACACAGTTGCCAGATTGGGCGCTTTGTCTTATTTTGGGCTATAGAAACAATAGAAATTTCTTCCATGAGCGCCCAACATAATTTTGGGCTACATATTATCGTTTTACAAATTGTGTGTTAATTTTGTTTGTTTTATTCTTTCACAAAACTAAAAGAATAAATATTTTCGAACAAGCCCGCACTTTTAAAACTTGGCAGCACTCTTTGCAATCAAGTGACATCGAACAGTCGTTCAAGTTGCACACCAATTCATTTTGCAGGCCTTTTGGTTTGACACTAGCCACAAAAGCCAATAGCAGAAAAAAAAAAGTCAAATAAAATCCAAGGCGTAGAAGTCAAAAAAAAAAAAAAAAAAAAACCGAAGTGAGAATAAGTCTGAAAAATACCAACATTTTCGACGATTTTTGGGCTTCTTTCTGAGCAACGATATCGGGCTACATTTTTTAAAGGTTTGGGCGCTTAAAGCGAACTAAATTCTGGCAACCGTGCTCCCAAACAACTATGAACGCCCATAAATAATAATAAAGTGTTTTATTTTTCAAATTTTGAGTCAGAACTTTTTTGACAGCTGTTATTGGTATATACCTTTGTACGAGCACACACAACGTTGATGTGCTTTAGCAACAAAAAAAAAATTACAAACCCTGCTGGTCCCTTCATTTTTGTTCACCTTGACTTTGACATAGATCTGCACATTCGGTTCACCTACTCGCGGTATGTTCATAACAAAAGAAATGTAGTGAAAGCAATTGAGAGAGGGAAGTAATCGTAGTCCAGCGATTTACGTCTGAAGCGGAGTTTTACGTCTGAAAGTTTCGCAAAAAAAATTACTTAGGACTATGGCCACACCAGCATCCTACTTTTCACTTCCTGACGGCGTAGGTCGTATATCTATGGACTATACACTGTACCCAAACTCAACTTCCATAAAAACTTCTCTGTTAGATTCCCCTCTAGATCAGAATGGGAGGAAATTGCGGTTTTAAACGAATTCGACGTACCTATCTTCACAGATGGTTCCAAAATAGAAAAATAGGCTTCTTCGTTGACAGTCAGGCCACGATTAAGGCTGTCGGTTCGATTAAGTCGACGTCCAAGCTTGTTGTAGAATGCAGGGAAACACTCATCAGGGCTTGTCATCGGTTTGAAATCAGTCTCGCCTGGGTTCCCCGCCATAGGAACATTGAGGGGAATAAGAAAGCTGATGAACTCGCCAGACGAGGCTCTGCTCTGTGCGTGTCTCGTGCGGAGGAAGTCTTCCCTGTCCTTAACTTCCTTCTCCTCCTTCTTCTTCAGGTTAGTTGTGGTCTCAAAACGGCGCTCAATGCCTTATTTTTTGGTTTTCCTTCATCAGAAGACGGGAATACAGCCACTTAAACTAACCAACCAATGGGACTTGAACATTTAATGCCCGTAAAACAGCACCTACCTACAATCATAGGGGTGAAAGAAGTTTTTTTTAAATCCGTATCACGCTGAAGCTGTCAAGCTTTTCCTAACCAGCAGCACTTCAACATTTTGTATGATATTTGAAGCCTTCCGGTATACAAGCTGACTATCTTTTGAAACTTTCAACTTCATAATTATTGTCTTACCTCCTGTCAAACTTTTAATGTCAAAACTTTGATTTCATTCTCTTTATTGGGCACATTCAAAAACCTAATTATCTTAAGGCGACTAGATTGATATGGGCTCGAGCCTGACTGCTAAAAACGTTTGCTACGTCAGCCACATTTATGTCAACTTAGTACTTACGTCACCAATTTTTTTTTCTAGATTCGTCGGCTACCCCTAAATAAACGTAAACTAAAAAAAACTGTTCATGTGACCGATTTAGGCCAATCAAAACTGAGGCACATAAAGTCCAGCGAGCTGTCAGATTTACTAAACTAGATGCTTGAACGTTCCCAATCTCACTGCGAAGCTAAACGAAGTCCAAATAAATGAATCTGCTTATTACGAATAAATCACTCGTTTTTCCTATCATTTCTTTATTAAAATTATAATATTTTTCATAACTAAGGAGTCCACTTCTTGATACTTCGAATATGATTGTACAAGTCTCAATACACTCGACTGTCACTGTAAAGATTCAAGTCTCAATAAACTTCTATGTCATTGGATTACCACACCAATTATCGCAAAGATTGTAAGAATTTGTGGTTGGGAATGAGCTACTAGATGCATACGTGTTTGTATTAACATGCGCACATGGATACCTTATCCGATCATTATCGACGTAAATTAGAGTGTTGACTTCATTTTTCTTTTCCGAATTGACGTCAAAAAACGTCAGCGCGGGTGTATCAGAATTAAATAAATTTATTCTACCAATATGTGCAGTATTGCGAGTTGATAATAGCTTAACACTTGCGTCATCAAAGCGAAATGTTCTACCTCCCACTTCTCAGTCGTTTTATAATGATACATTATGTAGGCACAATTTGTATTTTCTACAGCTGGTCTGGGCTTCATCGGAGATGACTCTTTCTTTGTTGCCTCTAACTTCAACTCAAGTAAAGAATGCCGTTTCATAGATCGTATTGCAGACTCCAGTTTATTCAAGGTTAGTGGAGTCTGCAACCATATGGGTAGACAATTGGACCTAATTTTCACTTCTGAAACTACAAAAGTCTTCTGTCTCACTTTCCCCCCTTACCCTATCAACCATTGATATGTAACCATCACCCACCACTTCTACTCGGTTTTTTCCTCGACTCTCCCATCCAACCCATTCATTCAGCAACTGCCGCCGTCTTACGACTTTCACAAAGCGAACTTCACCAAAATTAATACTTATTGTGGTGTGTAGTGTCGAACCTAAAATGGTGGAATGAAAACAACCCCTTTTATCACCAAACAAGTTCCACTTCCAGTTCTAATTGGAAACTCAATTCTGTCAAATGTCAATGCCATCTGTCATCTGTCAAGTGTAACTCACCACACTAAAATTCTAGAACCACTATATATCTAATTTTAGAACCATCCAGAATAATTGGAATATTCGCGATAGGTGGCAGAGCGGATATAAAAGGGCATGTTTGAGAAGATGATGTTTAAGCAGTGATTGGTGAACTTCGAAATAGTAATCGGTTGTGAAGATAATTAAGTGTAAAGTAAAACAGTGAATTAAGTGATTGATTTGAGTCTTTTAAGAATTGTTTTAAGTGATATTGTTTTGGTACTTAATAAGTGAATAATTAGAAAGTGTAAATAAAGTGATTTTATTGGAAAAGTTAAACAGAATAGTGTTTTATTTTTTCGAATCCCAGCCTGAATGTAACAATATCTTAGTAAATGTTCTTTTGAGTTCGATGCTCTCACCAATTTCTATAGAGTATTATTTAATTCTATTTCCCTCTATGTCCCACTTTCCGGCAACAAAGCCCCCCTTGGTGTAATCAAAGGCTTCGCTCCTTACGAAACAAGAGAAATTAATTATGGGAAGTCTGCCTTCGAAGTAATTCCTCCTCAGACTATTCGAACTATCTTGGAGTGTACCTTCAATTCACCCAGCTATATGACTCCCTTTATCAAAATTATCTAAATAGTGCGCAAACCAAACTATAAAAATAAATCCTTCATCACTTTCGTACGAAAATATATCGTCTACCGACGCCCATACCATTGCCAACCTATTTGCTACTTTTTTTAAGCAGTCTTTCGCCGACAACTCCAAATATCTGTCTAATTTCTCTATCGATATGCCCATTTCCCTAAGTAGTATTGATCATATAAAAATATAAAATAAGTTACTAAAACTGAATGATGACTACTTACCCGGCCCTGATGGCCTTCCTGCCATATTTCTTAAAAAGTGCTCCTCAATTCTTGCCCTCCCCCTTCTACATATCTTTCGGCTATCGCTTTCTCGAGGTGAATTCCCTCAGATATGGAAATCCTCTTTCATAATACCGATTCACAAAAAGGGATTAAAAAATTACCCATAGCAAAACGTTCACATATACCCAAACTCCTAGAAAGTATTTTATACCCTAAGCTCCAGTGTAAGTCTTTCATCTCCCCTACCCAGCCCGACTTTCTAAATTGTAGATCAACCACCACTTATCTTGTCGAATTTTTATCCTTAGCACTCTTAGAATAATAAAGCGGTAAGGAAGTTGACGTAATCACAACCGATTTCAGTAAGGCTTTTGATAAGATATCCCATAAGTTAATTCTTTTCAAATTGTCTGTCCTCGGCTTCGGTCCAATTTTACTAAAATGGATATCCTTACTTAGACTTAGTAAATCGCTTCTCCAGCGTTCGCTTCAGGTCTGTCCTATCGGTCCCCTTCATGACCACCTCTGGTGTTCCACAAGGCAGTCATCTAGGTCCCCTTTTCCTTATCCTTGCCATTAACGATCTTGAAAAAGTCATTCAGCACTCATCCCTTTCTCTTTATGCTGACGATACCAAATTTGTTAAGCCCATCTCCTCACCACACGATTGCAGTCTCCTTCAGATAGATCTGGGCAGTTTTTCCACCTGGTGCCTCAAGAACTGCTTAGAGCTTATTGTTACTAAATGTAAATCTATCACCCTCTCACGTAAATGCAACAAGTCCTCTCCCAGAATCTACTTTCTGCATGGCCATGCTTTATCTCGCGTTGAATCTATTCGCGACCTCGGCATACTTTGTGTTAAGGAGCTTGATTTTCGATCACATATTGACGAGATTATTCTCAAGGTTAACTCATCACTTGGTTTCGTCAAAAGATTTTCCAAAGAATTCTGCAATCCATACGTCTCCTTATCTGTATACATCACTTTTGTTCGCCGGCTCCTCGAATGTGCTAGCCAAGTTTGGTCTCCTTTTCAACAATTTTATATATCCCGAATTGAGAGCATTTAACTTCGCTTTCTACAATTTGCTCTCCGGGGTCTATCTTGGAATGATCCTCTTATCTTACCCCCCCTACTAAGACGCAAGACCGTCTCAAACTCATTAACCTTAACACCCTCGAAGAGCGAAGGTCCGTCGCAGACATTCTCTTCGTTCACCGGCTCCTCTCAGGCTCCATCGATTGCATATCCCTTCGCAACGCCACATCTTCTTCAATACTAACCCTCGTAACCTACGATGCCCCCGTCCCTTCTAAAGGGTTATTCAATAAGAGGTGTTATTGTGAAAGGATATGGTCCTGTATGCGTGCTCGTGGTGGCCATTTGGCTTATGTTGTTTTTTATTTTTATTATTAACGGCATACCTTCCTCTTTATTATGAAATAAACATCCGATCATTTATCTCGAAAAATGGCTTTTTCCTTTGAATACCAAAATAACACCTCTTATTGGAAAACCCTTTATCTGCCAAACCACCGCACCGCGTATGGCTCTAACGAACCAATCTCCCTTATGTTGCAAAAAGTTAACTCAACATTTATAGTTTGAGATTTCAACCGCAGCACTCCCTCCCTTAAATTCGATCTCCTTCACCATCCTTGAGTCTTAGATTTAAGTTCTTGTGTTAAAAGGAGTCTTTATCTTTAAGTCTTTATTATAGCTTATATTAAGCCTAATAAGTGGGCGTTATGCCCCCACTAAAATCAAATCAATAAATCTGTAAGCCTCTCTTCGGCGTATTATGATTTTTAAAACACTTTTGCCTTCAGAAATTTCTTGGCTCTCATCGTACACGAAAATTAACCATGACTCCACTTCTCTTTAAGCGAGCACCCACTGTGCTCGTATTCCATTCGCGTGCGCACATACTTTTGTACTTCTGTTTATTCGTCTCGAACCAAGTGGGGTAACTTTGCTTCTCACGATCGCACATGACGAACAAGCCATTAAACTCTGGCGCGAGTAGAACATTTTGTGGATCCTCGTCCCGCCCAATAGATTATTCCCACACATGTAGGGAACACGTATATTGATACATATCCATAGTGATGTACATGTAAACACACCACGTTCTCGTCGCATCTTTTTATATCTTTTATATATATAAAGATATAGCCGGCGCATGCATGTTCAACTTGTATGTTAGGACGACCCTGGTCCCTGTGGATGAACGTGAGGTCGGAATTGTGCATCTACGTGCGCATCTCGGAATTAATTTCATTTCACTTGCACGCGCTCATGTGCAAGATCACAGATTGTATTGTGTTTTATGTTACCCCATAGAGCGGACCTGTGCGGCAGCGATGACATTTTTGTGTTGCGCATACACTTGAACTTAGAACTCCAGCGGATTCTATTTTCAGTTGAACATTCCTGTTCACATGCGCGAAGGTCGCACTCTAAACGCACTCGCTGTTCGAACCTTATCTATCAAAACAGAATTTTCAGAAACAAATTAATAAATAAGGAGATAACCCACAGCCACACGTAAAAGGAAACAACGAAACGGAGCCACACTAAACTTATACCACGCACGAGCCTTGGGAACTTGGAATCGCGAGCCGTTCTCACGGCCTTTATATGACTTCTGGAATGAGAGGAAACCAAAAAACCGACAAAATAAAGGAACAAAAATGAAAAAGAGAAAATTGCAAGCAGAAATCAAGGAGCACGATAGTCGAATGCCAGACTTTTTGCCCACAATACAACTGCAAGAGGTAGGTATAAGCGCGACAGGCACACGAAGCCTTTATTCTCCTGAATGATGCTTCTGCTGCTGCTGCGGCGGCACCGGCTGATGATGATGATGATGTATAGATCCATTTAGAGCTCGGACGTCGATCGCCGTCTACGTCGTCGTCGTCATCATCATCGCCAAGCGAAATGTGGCTCCTCGGTCGGCTCCAAAAGAACCCTTTCCCAAAATAGATCTCGAATGCCAGCACCACTATATATGCAATCCACATCACGAAACCATACCCGCACACAGCAGTGTTCGCGAATGAATTACAACGATCAGAACGATGATGATGGCACTCGGATGATGATGACGGCGATGAAGGTAAAGGTCTCAACTCACCGCACGGTCTGGGACAACAGACAGGAGTCTCACGACTTGCTCAGATTCACATCTATAAAAGGCAAAGACGTACACGGCGCATTGTTGAAGCGTGTGCGAGATAAATGACCGAACGAACCAGCGATCGCGATCATGGATCGTGGCAACAGATCCATATGCAACTACCGACCGTCCGTCGGATGATAGTTATACCCATACCTACCTACCCGCTACCCACAAGGTAAAACGTGCATCATGGGACGTGCTAGCGCACCTCGGCGGCCTCAACTATGGCCAAGTACAGCACAAGCGCAGCGCAGCGCAGCGCAGCGCAGCACAGCTCTCAGAGGACTCGCTGTGCTGCCTTGTGTCGCAAGCTGTTTTAGGTAAATCAAGAAAGGGGCAACTTCACTTGAATAAAAGTGCCAAGAAGATGGTGGTACATTAATCCCAGGATCCATATCTAACCATGGTATGTATATTTACTCTTTGGCTGATGCGCATGCCGCAGCCAGTCTCTGATGTTCGTGTTGGTCTGTGTGAGTGTGTTTATTGTGGAGTCCGTTCGTCTTGATTGCTTCATTTTTTCAGTTGGGTATCTATTTGTCTCTAAGCCATCAATGGGAAGCGCATGTGAGTAGTTCCATGGTCATGGATCGTATCTAATATCTGTACACATGCTCACTATATAGGACTAGGTAAAGTGTTGTGACTCGAGTCCAACGTGGTGGCATGACTTCGACTGCAATTATTCGAGAGGCAAAGCTGCATCCGTGCTCGGGTATGGTGTGTGTGTGTGGGGCTGTAGTTTCACGGAGTCGCGCGAATGTTTGCAATTTCATTGATCGTGCGCCTGATCGTATAGATAGTAATCACGTTGAAAGCGTGGAAAGTTATCGACTCTAATTCTATAGAAAAGAGGCGGTTATAATCTAATAGCGACCGCTCACGATAGGGCTTTGATGATTATATGGGGTTTTGCTAATGATCGTACTAGTGGCTGCTTTTTTTTTTCAATAATTAGTTCGATGGGTTCTCATTTGTTCATACCCACATTTGTCGATTGGATTTTACGGCTAAGGCAAGTTTATCTTCATGTACGTTGGATCAATTTGAATTTTGGTATAAATTCTATCCCAATCTGGTTCTCAGTTTTTTGTCCTTTCAAAGAATTAGAAGGTTGATTTGGAGAGACTAAAAATGATCAGTTGTGTCGACCGGATGTGATGCATGTCACTCTACTATTTGTATAGCTTACGTCTTTACTCGAGAAGTTTCAATGAAAAATAATACTGTACATCCTTTCGCATGCTAATAATGAATTAATAATAAATATGACAGTCAACTAATGACAATCGACGCTTTAGAGGATGTTCGAAACAATAGTTATGTCTAACAACAGGCAGAAGTCGAATATCTGGACTTTTATTGGCATAGATTATTCACGTAAAATGTTTCTTTCAGTTGACGTTTGGATCGGTAGACAACAAATCTATTTAACTATTATATTATATTGTAATATACTATTATGACACTTTTTTGTCATTTCGTATGACTGTCATCGGTGACTGTCATAGTAAAAGCGGCATAAACCGCCAATCTAGTTATTTAGTTTAGGTTAATAATATAGTCCCAGACAAATCTAGACGAGTAGAGTTTTGAACGTGCCCATACTTCCCGGTTGCTTTAATCAAATGTCATTTTTGTACTAATGGTGCTAACGCTTTAGAGTGCATTTTTCCAGGTGCGAACGCGACCATTAAAAAGCGACTGCCTATAGAGTCAAATATTTCCTGGAAAACATTCTTATACCTACCCTTTTCACACCGCAGCGAAAACCGTGTTTTCGTCGAAAACTCGAAATTGCATTCACACCGAACAATAACCAGTTTTCGTTTGACGTTTCTATCAGCTGTTAGACACTAGTCGTGAAACTTTTGTGTAAACTATTTTGTTTACCAATTTCGATCGTTTAATTAAAAAATAAAATTAACTCTGACCATTTTTTTTTCTTATTTGTACCTTGCCAAATAAAATTGAAATTGAAATTGAATTGAATTGAATTTAAAAATAATATTAGCCCACCAATTAGTGTGGAACATGATTGGAGACGTTCAGATTCATAGCTTGTAAGTCTGACAGCTGTCTGAGTAGATGTATTTCAGTTTTGATTGGCCTAGAGTGGTCACATGATTAGTTTTTGCAGTTGACGTTTATGGAGGGGAAGCCGACAAATATAGTCAAGAAAATCCTGCCTGCACTCAGTTGACATTTCGAAGAGTCAGATTTAAAATAAAGATAGTGGCCGTGGCAGAATTCTGAAGAGTCGAAAAAAGGGCCGGTGAGAGAAAAAGGTGCCATTTCTAAAGCTACTCTGCAAATTTCGAATTTTCGCACGATATGCAACCGTGTTACATTTTAAATGTACCTACTTATTTTAAAAAAAAAAAAACAATTTTTGAAAAAATTATGAGGGATCTTTTCCGAATAAAAAAGGGCAAAATCAAACAAAGGTAACGCTGACCGCGAGATTACAAATACAATTCATGTTACTTAGTCAACGCGTTCGGATTCCTAGTCACGACGAATCTAGTTGACGTTTTACACAAATTAGGTATCCAAAGGTCCCCATTATGAGTTGTGAGTTGTCACATTTGTTCGGTCAGCTGTTCTGCTGAATGTTGCAAAAGGTGTGTTTGTTTCAACAACGCAACGAGCGGAAAACGACTTTAAACGACTCGTTTTGAAAACTGAAAATATGTATGGGAAAACTTCTGTTTTCGAGTAAAAGGAAAAAAGAAAACCAGGTTTTCGGCTCGGTTTGAATAGCTTATTAGTTATTAGAATGAAAAAAATGATGGGTGTTAATTTCCCTGGACCGCAAGACGTCTAGCACAGAAGGGTCTGTTAAAGCAGGAAAAATACTTACGGTTCTTTTTGTTCCAGAAATAAATGATAAATGTATTTCCCATGGGACGGTAGATGTTGAATCTTTCGTTCACTCTATTTCGCTCATTTGTCAGTTTTGTTTTCAATCGAATTACATTGACAGCTCGTTCTTATCTCCCTTTTTTCTCAATCTAGGTAATTTTGCGCCACATCTAGTGAATAGCGATTAATGGAATGCGAACTTTTGTTTATTCCAGCGCTGAATAACCCACTGAACACTGAATTGAAAAAGTTTCCTCTTAGAAAAACTATTTTTGGCTTTGCTCTTGTACAAATGGTTTTGTATATAAATAGAGTTTCACGTGTCGCTGGTCCTCTAGCCTAGCGTTTAATGCAACGCGGCCAATACATTTTCATCAGCCTTTCCAAATCGCCTGTAAATTATACATTTTCCATACATATCTCTGCGGCTAAATATATTTTCTAAAATTGAATAAAATATTGGATGTGATTCCTCGATAAAATTGTTTTAAAAAAATCCATTTCCTCTGAACCTATCCAAATTTAAATCCGAATAAATTAAACTAAGTAAACAAATTCACTGCAACCGCACAGGCACAGCTATTGAATGAACCAAGTAAATTGAAAAACTAAAAGTGCGACTCGTTTTGCATATCAAACATGACAACGGAAAAAAAGGTAGGTACTTACGACGGGTCTATACTATTTTGACCGTAAAGACGAAAATTATACGACAAAATGACAGACGCGAACGAATTCACATTCTCAACGTCAGTTGTACGAATGGCACTAGTCAAGAAAAATCAGAAATCAGCACATATGGCGGCAGCCAGCCTTACTACAGTACAGATTCACAAATGGCACAGATTCGATCACACATGGAATTGTGTGTGTTTTTGTCTGATGCCTTTAGAGGAGATAAAAAGATTTTGTGTCGTCATCTTCGCCCGATGGATCGATCGTATCGAATGAAAAATTCAGCACGTGGATAAAATTGAGGGCGGAATGCTGCCTCGTCGCATATATCAATTTCTTTATACAGTTTAGAGCGCCATCATTATGATGATGACTTAAAAGTATCAAAATTCAGACATCGATTTTTGCTGCCCATCTGTATCGCGGCGGCCGGCGGCGGTGTGCTCCCAAATAGACTTAGATCTATGCCCATTTAGGCAATGTGCCTTATGTTGGTCGCAGGAGCAGACGAAAAATTCAATATTATGATGCTAATTGATTTGGGACTGTTGCCCACTAAGAAAGGGCAGATGTTTGATATGAAAGCTCATAATCTTGTCGGCATGCGGTCAAAGTCGACTTCAAGAGAAAACCCTAGCTAAGATTTCTAGGACATAAGATCGCGTCGTACATATTCGCGGAATAATATTCCCTTTGGTCTTTTCCGAAAGTCAAAATGAGGATGGCGTTCATAGGTTTATGGCTGGAGCAGGTGGCCATATTGGGACGGGTTGAATAAGGAATAAGAATAAACTACATACTTAAATAAATAGAAAAATAATGTCACTCCTGTAAGTTGGCTGCCATTCGTAGCGTAACGTATTATTTCTCGAGTGTACAACATCGCATTTCGCATTTAAAGAAAGGAATTCTTATATCATGACATTCTATATAGACCACCTTATACCAACAGAGGTGTGTGCGATGTGCATTCCTCCGACATCCACTTTCATGATTTTCATACCAGACTTAGAGTGGGCATTAGTGAGGGTGTCTGTTGACATCGTGCTGGGATAATTGCAAAAAAAAACGAACAACAATTCCATTTCAAATTCATTCCCGCGATTCTTCAATTTCTTCTGTCATCCATAGACGGCCAACGACTCGGCGAACACTATAGAAATCCACTCGACTTACGCATTCCTTCTACGCACGCTTGCGCGACGCTTTACTTTACTTATGCCGTGGGAAGAACTATATCTACTCCACTAGTACGTACACTTTGTGTTCTCGAATAGCCTTTTATATCGCATTTATTTTTATTTATTCTGCAAAAGGATTGTTTATGATACTTAAAAAGAACATTTGGCCTTTGGATTTGGCTTTTATATTCTTGACAAAGTATGATTTAATGCCCGCGTTCCACTGCCCGCCAGATGAGTAGCGGCCATGTCAAACTCCGTATAAAAAAAAAAAACTGAAATTTCACCATTTGCGCTAGACGTCTAGCACTTTTTGTGAGATGTCAGTTTTTTTTTTATATGGAGTTTGACATGGCGCTATTCATCAAGCGGGCAATTTAAATAAGCCTACTACAGTTCGCTCTGAAATATAATTTATAGGTTATAGTGAAAAATGGTGTGCTCAAATGGCCCTGGGAGAAGTGTGTATTTTTAGTCAATATTCATACGATTTTTGTCCAAATTTGACAGAATTCTAAAGCCCTTTAGTCAAGAGAGTACAGCGAAGGAAACTTAACCAGCAAAGTCACAAAATTTGGTTGGTTGGTTGGTTAGTGTGGGTGAGCATTCCACTGAGGCCTTTGATGGGCCCGTTGTGGTCCACTCTTGTTTTCACAAACTGTCGGAATAATATTATTGGCGTGTGTGAAAGGATAGGGGATAAGGGGTTGGTTACTATATGTAAGGTTTGTGTTGTCAGCAAATCTGTTTGTTCGCTTGGAGAACTCCATCGCTTATTCGCTTAGTTCCACATTTCTGAGGCATGTAAGGTCTGGTATCAAATGTGCTCCCAGAATTTTGTTACGTAGCCTCGCTGTAGCTGGACAGTGGCATAGGAAATGTTCTATATCTTTCTCCTCCTCCTGGCAGTTTGGGCATATCGATGTTTCTGAAATGGCGATTCTATTTGCATGTTTATTAAAATTGATGGGTCCTGAAATAAGTCCCAACATCAGTCTTAATTGCGCTCTTCCAGAGTTAAGCGCGCGTTTTGCCAATTTATTAGTTAGTGTTTCTAATATTATTTTTGCCACTCTACATGTTTCTAGGTGTTCGTTCCCACAGTATCTGGTAAAATCAACTTTGGCGCGTTGACTTATAGCCGTTTTAATAGTCGTCAGTGGTACGCCTATTTCTTTATCCGGGGGTTATTTTTTTCCCCCCACCTTACTTACCTTGCTAGTTCATCTGCTCTTTCGTTGCCCATGATACCTTCGTGTCCCGCTACGGAGACATTATTTTTACTAGCTAGGATGTTCAATTTGTTTTTACGCTCCCTTACCAGAATAAATTTCGTTACGGGGTTGCTTGGGCGCTTATGGCTGTTTTACCTACTCTCGAAACAGATTATTATCTATTTGTCTCCCTGAGATTTGGAGCGCTGTAAGCATTTCCACTCCTTTTAGTATGGCAAAGACCTCTGCTTGAAACACTATAGTAAAAGGTTCCAAATGCGTTGCCAGTTGAATCTCTTGGTCGGCGCTATATATGCCTGCTCCTGATTCTCCTGCTATATATGATCCGTCCGTGTATACTGTTATTCCTCTGTGATTTCTTGTTGAGCTATAGTTTGCTTCCAATATTCTCTTGAGGGAAAGACAGTTACGAAGTTTCTATCGAAATTTATGGATGTATTGGTTAGGTCAGTGCGTCGATCGATAAAAGGTGTTATTTCTTTGATCAGGCCCATGATTTTCCGATGTCCAATTTTCATTAGGATGACAGCTGGCTTCAGTGACAGTATTTCATCATCAGATAGTTGGTACTTGCCCAAGTATTTCAATCTTTTATGGGTCAGTGCCCCACATTATCCCAGCACATGTTCTGGGATTTCACTGGACTCATCGCAGATAATAATTGAGCCTAAAATGTCCCGTTAGGATACGGAGAATATTTTTGATAATGCCGTTGCAAGCTTGCAATCTTTTCCGGTAGTATTGCCCCAAAAGTTTCTTGGCCTAGCTCATGCCCTGAGCGTTATACCAGGTTCTTGCCCTGTTTTCCTTCTCTAGATCCCTAAATTCTTCTTTGAGGATGTGATGGTTAAAATGATTAGAAAGGTACCTAGTTAAATAAAAGTCAATACCATGTACAAATTGGATAACTACTACAAACAGCAATTCTATGCAACTAAATTCATACGTCTTCACAAACCTGCTTACAATGAAAAAAAAGTACTTAGCCCCCACCTAGAACTTTGAGCATAAATCAAAAGACATTTAATTTAAAATGTCACCTATCATGATCAAATATCGACACAAACATTAACATAACACAACGCATTTGTACGTAACTCGCGCGCTCGTGGCATCCCCCAATTTATTTCACAATACAAAAAAAAAAAAAACAATTGTTGACTTCTATGTGGGAGATGGTGTACGCGTCCCGCGCTTCATTAGCCATCACAATAATGATAAGCACGACGGCAATGGCATCGGGTGCAACCAGCTATTTACTCAATGCCTGCTTCATATGGAAGCGTCAACCAGCACAGCAGCCTATACCCTGAGCGCTGTGTGTGAGCATCATCGTCGCTGTCGGTCGTCAAAGAGCAAGCAGTCACATTTCAACTTTATTAATTTCGGTTTACCCCTCTCGCCCATCGACCACCTACAGACTCGTTTTCATAAGGTAACTGACAGAAGGAGGAGATCTTTTTACCAGATCTTTACTTTGAATGAACTGTTTGTTATGTCTTCGGTCTTCGCCATTGTCAAGACCAAGCGATGTGTTTGTGTATCGTGTACGAATATAAATGACAAAAGATATTAATAAAGAAGAATTGGAAATTTGTGTTGAAGACAACTCTGCGGGTGGCTGGTTGACTGCCTGCTGTCACACCGGGGTCAGACGTTAGCTAGAGCATCTGAAGTCAAACGGGAGTTCAAATTGCAATTGTGTGGGGGCTCACCACAAAAAAAAAAGTTATGGGTTGTGGTCCAGAGGGACACTGCAACTGGTTGACGAAAATTAACAAGTAATGTCAACAATGCATGCTCGAAATGTTAGCAATGTCATTTAAATGAAATTTATATACCTAGACATATTAGGTCTGTTCCTTTACTTCTGTAGTAAGAATGGAAAAGACTGTCAAAATGGCAGTGGTGGGGATAAATTCTCTCACAGAGAGAGACGCTTACGAAAAAGTTAAGGAACGCTTTTGTAGTAATTAATGAAAAATGACAGATACATAAATCAAATATTCAAAAAAATGTACGAAAAGTCGTTAAAATGTCTGATAAACTCGAGGAATTTGTTAATTTACTAAGAAAATTAGTTCTATCATTTATATTTAACTTTATTTTGATGATGTGGCGGCACGACCGACTTGACCGACTACGCCACCACACCGACGAACATGGAAATCATTAACAAAAGAACACACCCCAGCCGACAAGGACAACAGCTGCGATGGGCTGCGAGAGAGAGACCTCACTAACTCGCTGTCAATTTAATAATTGCGCGTCAAAAACGCTTTCTTTTTTGGCTTTCGAGAACATTCTTCGTTCAACCGTACTGGTGGTGGTGACCTGTTCTCCGTTCGTCGTTAGTAAAAATATATTGTTAATAAACCACTCTTTGTAACGTAAACTCGTGTTTTATTAACTAACAAGTGGATAACACTCCCACACTGGTGACCCCGCTTTGATTTAAACGGATCCATAGTTTTTGCATTCGTCACCACCACCCCGGCGATAGCAACACGAATCCGCAAAGATCGATAGTTCCAAGAAAGGCATCAGACCAGACGGCAATAAAACATTTTTTTTTTGTTGGTTGTTGGAGCTGCAATTCGGCATCTACACGAAATCATCTAAGCCCGAATTCCAACAGAATATCAATACGTGCAAGTAAGGACATCGCCAGCAAACCATGCGGTAAGCGTCACACCACAGTGCCGTTATGCTAAAAATCCCGCTATCGCATTACCGTACGCACAAAAGGAACGACGCCGCCAGCAAACCACGCATTAATCGTCACACCACAGTGCCGCTATCCTAGAAGTTCCGCTATCGCAACACCGTATGAGCAGACCCGAACTGAATGCCGAGCAACGAAGCATACCAAACCTACCAGCCAACTACTTCAACGAGGGATTATTTTCGAACCTGTTTTGTATCTGTGCATAATAATTAAACTTGATGTATTTTTTTGTGCCAATCATTTTCATGTTAAAGTAATCGTTTCCTTTTATCTTTATTAACAGTTCAGACTCCTAATTGTAAACGTCCAGGCGGAACACCTCACCACCATCACCATCAACACGTAAAGAAACATGCCGGGAGACAGCAACGTCGCAACAGCGCAGCCCACCAATCAGCTCGACGACCAACGAAACAGCAACTCCTCCGCCAGCGAGATGGAAAGTGGTATCGGAACCGCTTCTTCAAGTAATAATGTGAGTGCTTTGACTTTTAAAAATTTGCCCTTCTGGCCTGATAATCCGGATGTGTGGTTCGCGGTGCTAGAGGGTCAATTTACCGTGGCTCAAATTAGGTCGGACAATTCGAAATACTTTACGGCCGTTGGCCTTTTAGACGCGAGAACGGTTAATACGTGTAGGGATATTATTTTGAATCCACCAGCTAACGGGTTGTACGATAATTTGAAAAAAACAGTGCTTTCGCGCCTAACCGAATCGGACGACGTTCGTTTGCAAAAACTCTTACATGACGCGGTATTGGGTGATAGAAAACCTAGCGAATTTTTGCGGGAAATGCGTGCACTTGCAGGCAGTCAGTTTTCTGATTCGGTGTTGCGAAATTTGTGGATTCAACGTTTGCCTTCTACGGCACAAGCTATTTTAATGTGTGCTGAGGGTGATTTAGATACACTCGCGCAGACAGCCGACAGGGTTGTAACCGCTCTACCATTCTCACCAGCTATCGCGGCGTTAGCTAACGTGAACCCGACTTCACACCCAGAAAACAGCAGCGCACCTGATACTGACCTGCAAATCTTAGCACAGGAGGTTGCGGAATTGCGACGTCAGGTATATCAGCGTCCGAGGGAGCGGGCTAGGACCCAAACTCTTAGATCTTCTGATAATTCTAGGGTTCAACCTGATATACCCCTTTGCTGGTACCACCGTCGTTTCGGTACTCAAGCCCGACAGTGTGTCGCTCCGTGCAGCTTCAGAATTCGTCGTAATAACAACGTGTCGGAAAACTAAAGGCCCAATCGTTAGCGACTTGCGATTCGGGCATGCTTATTTCAAATTGTCGCTTATTTACGCATGATCGACTTAACGATATAACATTTCTGGTAGATTCGGGTGCTGACATATCAGTACTGCCCGTTAAGTCACTAACGAAGTTCGTCTCACCCAACTCGAATTCATTATTCGCAGCCAATGGCTCGCCTGTCCCTACGTACGGCCAAACCAAGTTAATTCTGGATCTAGGCTTGCGGCGGAAATTCGCTTGGGTATTTACATACGCGAAAGTAAGCAAACCTATTATAGGTGCTGATTTCCTACGCGCTTTCGGACTACTCGTAGATATCAGAAATAAAAGTCTGATCGACCCTCACACCAATTCACAGGCTGTTGGGTCGGTCGCACGCGGTTCCACACCTAAGCTATCAGTTCTGGCTGTAGGCGCGGTTGACGACGACATACGACATCTTATCAAAAGTTTTAATGTAGTGTCAAGTCAAAACCTCTTAGTACGACCCATTCAGCATAGTATAACGCACCAAATTTTAACGGGTACTTCCCGTCCTGTCGCAAATAGACCCCGCCGTCTGTCGCCCGATAAACTTAAAGTAGCGAAGGACGAATTCGATTTTTTAATAGCACAGGGAATTTGTCGACCCAGCAACAGTCCGTGGTCTACACCCTTGCATCTAGTCCGGAAAAAGAGCGGCGAATGGAGGCCCTGTGGTGATTATCGCCCATTGAACGCCATCACGCAGGCAGACAGTTATCCAATACCTCATATACAAGATTTTGCCCATGCCTTACATGGCACTACCATTTTTTCCACCATCGATCTGGTACGTGCATACCATCAAATACCGATAGACGAAGCCGACATCCCTAAAACCGCTATTACGACACCCTTCGGGCTGTTCGAATTTGTCAGGATGACCTTCGGGCTACGTAATGCTGCCCAGACCTTTCAGCGCTTCATGCACATGATTCTAAGGGACCTTCCTTTCATTTTTGTTTACATAGATGATATCCTGGTAGCGTCAGAAAACAGGTCAGAACATTTACATCACCTCAAAATATTGTTTCAACGCTTAGAGCAAAACGGCCTAGTAATAAATGTCAGCAAGTGTAAATTCGCGCAAGCCAGCGTTTCATTTCTAGGGCACCTCATATCCAAAGAGGGACTAAGACCTTCGCCCGAACGAGCTCAGGCGATCGCCGAATTCCAACGTCCTCAGAACGTTTGCGAACTCCGAAGGTTCTTGGGGATGCTCAATTTTTACAGACGTTTCATTCCGAGGGCGGCGGAAGCTCAACTCCCTCTCACGGAGTTCCTCAAAGGAAAAAAGAAGAAAAGTGATAGGACACCGGTCATATGGTCAGCAGACACTATCCTCGCTTTCCAAAAGTGTAAGGATGAACTGTGCCAGGCCACCATGCTCGCTTTCCCCTCACCGAGCGCTAGGTTGTCGTTGTGTGTTGACGCGTCTGATTTTGCAATCGGCGGAGTTCTGCAACAATGGCACCAAGGGGGTTGGCAACCCTTGTCTTTTTACTCAGCCAAGCTTAACTCTCCACAATGCAAATATAGTGCTTATGACAGAGAACTACTGGCTATTTACCTGGCCGTCAAACACTTTCGTTACTTTATAGAAGGACAAACGTTCACCATTTTTACAGACCATAAACCTTTAACGTTCGCGTTCCGGCAGAAGCCGTCAAAAGCATCACCGCGCCAACTACGACACCTAGACTATATCGGGCAATTCTCTACGGATATTAAGTATATACCTGGTAAAGACAATGTCGTTGCAGACACTCTTTCCCGATTGGAAGAAATCTCACTTCCGCCAGGAATCGATTTTACTGCGATCGCCAAAGCTCAGGTAGATGATCCCGAGTTGCAAAATTTTCGCTTAACGGAAACGTCAATGCAATTCGAAAGCCGTCTAATAGCCGGAACGCAGCAATCTATCGTTTGCGACGTCTCCACAAACGTCATCCGCCCATACATCCCCGAAAGTTTCCGCCGTACAGTTTTTGATTGTTTTCATGGTTTAGCCCATCCAGGGGTTCGCGCTACGGTTAAATCGATAACCAAAAAAGCAATATGGCCGGGCATTAAGAAAGACTGCCGCAACTGGGCTCGGGCCTGTACTGCATGCCAAAGATCAAAGATATCACGACACGTAAGGAGCGCACTAGGAAACTTTCCACCAGTTTCCAAACGTTTCGATGAAATACACATAGACTTAGTAGGGCCACTCGCACCATCGGAGGGATACCGATACCTACTCACCATAATAGACCGATATACCAGATGGCCCGAAGCTATTCCCATTAGCGACATCACCGCTGAGACAGTGGCAAATGCCCTGTTCTCACAATGGTTTTCCCGCTTTGGGGTTCCTTCGGTCGTGATTTCCGATCAGGGATCTCAATTCGAGTCTGTATTATGCAATGAACTTTGTAAGCGTTTGGGAATCCAGCATCATCGCACAACGGCATACAACCCCAAAGCAAATGGGTTTTTAGAACGTTGGCATCGTACTCTCAAGTCGGCTTTGAAATGCCACGATAACGTTCAATGGACCAGAAAACTTCCTCTGGTTTTAATGGGTCTCAGGTCGGCATATCGCGAGGAGTTCAGGGCTAGTGCAGCAGAACTAGTTTTCGGGCAGAATATTCGCCTACCATCAGACTTCCTAACATCCAACCGCATGGAAATTCCCCAATCAGATTTCGTCAAGGAAATCAAACGTCATTTTGAGACCATACGTCCAGTAGCCCCATCGCGCCACTCCAACATCGAACCGTTCGTGTTTAAAGAACTTCATAACTGCTCACACGCTTACATCCGAGTTGATTCGGTACGCAAGCCTCTACAGCGACCGTATGACGGACCATACGAGGTATTAAATCGGGACGCTAAAAAATTCGAAATATTAATAAACGGGCGGAAAACGGTCGTAGGTATTGATCGATTAAAGCCGTGTTTCACAGAAACCGAACACCATCCAATTAAAGTTGATCCGCGAATCGAAACTACCCCCATCGCAACACACACACCAGTGAATCAGGTCAGTCGTTCCGGACGCGCCATCCTTCGCCCAAGCAAATATCGCTGAAGTAAAACACTTTACATTCAACTGGCGGGGGAGTATTGTGGCGGCACGACCGACTTGACCGACTACGCCACCACACCGACGAACATGGAAATCATTAACAAAAGAACACACCCCAGCCGACAAGGACAACAGCTGCGATGGGCTGCGAGAGAGAGACCTCACTAACTCGCTGTCAATTTAATAATTGCGCGTCAAAAACGCTTTCTTTTTTGGCTTTCGAGAACATTCTTCGTTCAACCGTACTGGTGGTGGTGACCTGTTCTCCGTTCGTCGTTAGTAAAAATATATTGTTAATAAACCACTCTTTGTAACGTAAACTCGTGTTTTATTAACTAACAAGTGGATAACACTCCCACAATGAATCTGAGTATGTGGAAGAGTTTGTACTGATTGAACTACAAGCATTCGAGAAGAGGAAAAAGCGACACTGCATTAAGAATTACATGGAAGAGATTGTACCTTGTTACAGTAAGGAAGAATTTCGACGCCAATATCGAAAAGAATCTTAAAGAGAACATTCAATTTCATTTTGCCGCCTGTTGATACCATTTTAATAAGCAAGAAGTCAAAAAATAATCAACACATATGCCAAATAGGACATCAAATTTCAAATCAGCTGTTAGTTGTAAGGTGACTGACAGCTTTTTCACTTCTTACACCAAGAAATTTGTTGAGTAAAAATTCGTAAGATTCTCAGTGGAGGGGTAATATATTGCTCTCTCGATGACGCTCTCTTTTACGAATTTTTTTAGTTAAGGAACGGCATTGAGTAAAAATTCGTAAGAATTCGTAAAAATTCGTAAGATTTAAAAGTAAAGGAACAGACCTATTGTTGACGCGTCCTTCTCATTAGATGTGAGCTGATTCCTTGTATTTGCTCTCTATGCTGAACTTATGATGTAAAACGCACTTAGCTGCTTGTTACATGAAGAGGAAATTGATCTATGGCCTCTTTTCCGTGATTTTTGACAGCTAATTCCATCATATTTGTTCTTACATATTTTGATTTAAAATGGTTTACGAATTATAATGTAGGTCATACAAAAACCGTTCGTGTTCTTGGAAGTTTGTATACCAGATGCAAAATGTGACATTTCATAGTACGAAATAATAATTGATCATAAAAAGAACGGCACATCCAGTTGGTATAAGTAAGTAGGTACTCATTTTCAATTTGTTACCCAAATTCCTAATGTCGCAATTGACGGGTACGATTTAAATTTATTTACCTACATTACGCCCAAAATGCTGCAACAGTTTTATTCATACTTTTAAACTTAGCAAAGAGTCGTTGTCATATTTTAGGGTTTGGTTTATTATCTTTCTTATCTGGCCTATCCGCTTCGTTTGATTTTTTGTCGCGTGCAGTCCAATCATTGTTTGAATGCAAGAAGACCAAGAGAAGAAAATATAATTGGAATGAACGGCCCACAGAGATAGAAGTCAATAACCCGCATGTTAACCAGGTTGACCCATATGCCTTTGTTTTGTGCTTTCGCTATGGGCACTTTCTATTTAGATACAAAAATAAAAACATCTTCTTGTTTGTTATTATATTTTCGTGAAAAAAAGTGTGGTTACACCCGATATCAAAAATGAAAATATATTTAGCAACGAAAAAATAATCAATAATGTAAATGATGTACTTATGTTGGAACAATGCACGCATTTGTAATAGGAGAACAATGACGAAATTCCTTTACATAATTCGATCAATCCAATCGGACAACTGACTAAGTTGATTGGTTTTTCCCGAACCTGGGTAGAATTGAATATTCTGACTGAGCTGAGCGAATTCAAAGTCCTTTCCTTCTTTGCCCAGAAAGATAGCCTTTGCCTCTGTGTCATCTACCGATTGCAGCTTACTTGTGCGAGTCTTTCGAATTATGTTCCTGCAGTTAAACGAAAATTTAAATATGTCCACTAACTAGTAGCGGCACTTCCACTCACATTTCTTTTTCTAGCAGGGTCTTAATGACTTGTTCGCTCTTGGCCATTTCCTCGTCTTGTTTGTTGCAAAGAATCATCACTGAACAGGGATAAGTGGCAGTGTCCGATAGAATTGTGTACAGATAGCTAAAGAAATCCTTTAATTATTGCAATCTCTCTAAAGCATGAAAGAGCAACTCACTCAGCTACATCTCGCACATCCTTCTGTATCGTAACCGAATCGATGATGAAAATCAATCCCTTGGCTGTATTCTTGTACTGGTCAAAGAACTTGTCGCGTACACGTTCATGACCAGGAATATCGATGACTCGAGCTGACAGACGCCCTGAGTAATAATCACCAACATTCTCTGATATCGAGGTGAAAGTCTCGGGTACTTTAGAGTACAGAAGCTGTGTAAATATTACACTTTTGCCAGAATCACAAAGTCCAGTGAGTATAAAATTTTTTCTAGATGATGACCGCTTTTTATATATAAAAAATATTACTACAAGTAGAAAATTCAAAGAAAGATGTTAATTGAAAAGACTAGTACAAGATCATGCTGTGTTTTCGTACCAAGTAGTATAAGTCCAACGACCAGAGCGATGAGAATTTGAGAAAAATCAATTGAGACAGGTGTTACTGGGTCCTCCACGTTTGTTTCTTTGCTTATTTTGTCCATTTTTAGTTAAAATCTTCAAATGAAATCTTCAGTTGAAATCGTTTAGTATTGCAGTGTTACAAACAAATATTGGGAAGGCAAATAGAAGGAAATTTGACAAATGATGACGGCACAAACTACTTGACACGCAGTTGATTTTTGACTTAAGGGCAAATGATGCCAAGTTCCGATAAAATTTGGTTATCGAAGCGAACGGAATCATTTTTATTTATATTTACCACGTAGTTAGGTTATCAAAATAGTAGGTGTTCGGTTTTTATAAGTCCGAATTGGGAAATTTGCAACCAGAATGGAACTAGAAACTGTTCTAATTCGGATGGCACGGGATTTTGTTTTCGTGAATTGACGTTCAGAAGTTTCAAATTCTAAGTCAATTTCGGAAGTATTCACATGAGAGCGAATTGCGAACCGCAAACACGCGAATATTCGTAGTTACTTTAATAGAACAATATGTTGTAGGTACCTACATTAAAACAGTCAGACACTTGTTGTTTCCAAATTTAAACCAATAAAGTGAATAGAAACTGCCTGAAAAGAAAATGAAGTGCTGAAATGCGGAAAGTGACAAGGAAACCAATAGAAAAGGGTTATGGACATTTTATTGAAAGGTTACCTAACCAAGTTTTGTGGTTTAACCATTGAATTGCAAAATCGCCCAAAACAAAAAATATGTGTTGTAATAGACTTTTGATAAGCTCTAGTGCACACATCACAAAAATGCCGGCATTCCACTGCCCGCTAAATTATTAGGGGCATGTCAAACTAAATTGACATTTGACAAAAAGTGCTAGTGCTAGCGCAAATGGTGAAATGTCAATTTCGACAAAACAAACTGTCGATTTTTAATGACCATAATATAAAAAAAAAGTGTTGTAACTATGAAATAATAACAAATCAAATCAAACAGTTCTCTTATTTTCTTGTTGTCAAATATTTTCTGAGTTCTGACTGCAATTTTGTTATTAAAATCAAAAAAAGTGTAATTTAATTTGGCAAGAGCAAAACAAGATTTATTAATAATTATGATTCAAAAAATTGATATGTCTCTTCGCAGTTTTTACATATTCAATTCTAAATTGGCCAAAAGAGAAGGAGAGGTAAGTGCCAACACAACGTACACCTATCACTTCAAACTGCATTAGTAAACTCTTCCCACAGGAAGAAAACAAAATTCTTTTTTACTTTCCATCGGACATTGAGCTGGATACTAAAATCAAAGACATTGGCCTTAGTGAAGCGATTATTAAATTCTCCGGGTAAGTTACTCCATCTGTTTATTTCTTCTTCTTTTGTATGTCTGTCGTTTTTTCTCCCCAAGAACATTTTCATCAAATGATGGCTGTAAAGCATTGCATACACAGAAGACTACGCAGATTTTCCTCCAACCGGAAAAGGATTTTTGGATGGTGTTGGTATAAAATGCTAACAGCCAAACCGATCTCAGTTGTAGTAATATTTGTAGTTTTAAAGGTTCTCAACGTGCCAAAGGAAATCAAAATGAAGGATGGAGTCGAAGTTGCCGACTATAGGGGCGGAGAAGTCCACGACAAAGTATTTCGCGCTGTCCTCGAGCAGTGCTACAGAATGTTCCGTCTATTTGCTGGATTATTTACTTCGAATATGGTGGGTGAGACTGAAGAAGCGCAGGCGAACTATTTGCGGAATAAACTAGACATATTCTACTCAAAGGCAAGTAACGCATTTCATACGCTGAATTTTGGTTCACAGTTGTTTTTTTTTTTTTAGTACGTGTTAACATTGAAACTTCCAACCTGTGATATCTTAGATGCACTTCGCACCATTCAGTATATTCCACTCGAGAAACACTTGTTCTTGAGAGTGCATAACTTTATAAACATGATTCAGGCAACATTCCCGACTGTCGAAAATACAGTTTTTTTGTATAACGAACAAGTTGTCTGGTGAGACTTTGTTGATTTCATCCAACGTAGCTATATAAATGTATGAATTTCAGCTCTAAGATAGATCCACACGATTTGTATTGCCTTCATGAATACCTGCTGGGAACGATTTTTCCAAAGGCTACAAATATCGAATTGAGTGGAGGGTCGTTGGTGAGATCAAGCAGTCTAGACGGTAATCGCCACGGATCGTTTATAACAGGGCCAGTGAAGTCTGAGAACTTTGAAAACTCGGACAAGGCACCTCGCGTTCACTTAGCTACCAGTGATGATGGCTTAAGAAGCATGCACTTGGTTATTTATCGAGCGATGAGTGCCACGCTCTGCTTATTTGTTGACGGTAATTTGAGATTATATTTATTTAAACGATTTTTTTCCATTTCTGGAGAGGGTTGGGCTACTTACATTTAAACAATTTCAGCTGCAGTGGCATTGAGTGATGATTTCTTCTTTGAACTGCACTCCTTTATGGGACCACAACTCTCTAGCATCGCGTCAGATATTGGCGAATGTTTTATATCAAAAACGCATAACACCACCACCACCACAAGCAGTAGCGTTCAACTTACCGACACTTCTGACGTCAACGGTCCTAAATTTCTCTTTATCAACGAACTAAGCTTGATCCACTATGGTAACATTTATGCTGACCACCGACGACCTAAAAGGTGTTCCATTCCAGCAAATGTAATGAATTTAATTGCTGATCTGCACCAGGAGAAGGCCTCTGACAAAGTCGAAGAAGTCCACATAAAGTGCATCAACGACTATTGGATCGTTAAGAAAAGGTCCAATTGGCGGCAATTTTACGTAATAATTTCCAACAACAAAGCAACTTTATTGGATATCACGAACGAAGCCAAAAAAATCTTTGACCAAGAAATTACAAATGATGTATTTTTTGACAAATAAACAATATTATTATAAAGATAAACGGTGTTCTCCAATTGAAACGTTTCTCCCTTTTTCTTCTATTCCCCGAAGATCCAAATAAATCTCAAGCAATTATCGAATTTCCCACATCTTCACTGGCATCAGAGAATCCACTGCTCGACGTATTGTGCTTCTGTTTGATGATGTAAATCTTGCGATTCGACATGCACATGGTGTAGCTATGGTCGTCGTAAATGATGGAGATTTTCTCACAGCTACTCTTGGCCATAAAGTTTTCATCAATTCTATTTATATAGAATCATTTAGGTTTGTAAGGGAATAGTGATCAAAAAAAATGCTGTAAACTTACGTTTCTGACATTTGCAGTAGTCCCATGAAAATGTTTGCGCTACGTTCATCGTTTTCAAGATCTCCGCCTGATTCGAGGACAGCACCATCGTCCTTGAGTACTAAATAACCGATTTGATTACCAATTTTCTCCATATTTTTGTGTAAATAAACAAAAACACAGGAGTTCTTTATGCGGGCAAGGATTAGAATTTAGAAATGGAATTTCAGCAAACAGCTGATACAAAGCGAAATGTCATCTTTTCGATATTTTGTATGTATAAACAATCGGAGGTGACAACGCAATGAATCAAAAATCGCGTTGCCAAGTGCGAGCATTTCGAATATAATAAATTCAACGGTTTGTAGTTTTATCATGCAGCGTGTGACGTTTTCGAAAAATTCTTATGTCGTTTTAGATTTGGCGAAAAGATTTTTTTTTTTTTTTGAGAAAAGATCAAGTTCTGTTTTAATCGAGATTACTTTTCATGTTCGGTTTGCCAAAAAAATCAATCTTTGTTCTTGTTCTTTGGCACTTTTGAATTTTACTTTTAAATTATTTCGAAATTGTGTGAAAATCAATTGAATTGTATTTCCAGTGCAAGTGAAAAGGTTTTTTTACGGTCAATTCAACACACAAGAACCAATAAAATCCGGATTTCATGTTCGATTTGGCAGCAAAAATCTGAGATCTCAGATCAAAATCTGAAAATCCAAATTGAAAACAACATAAATATTATTACCAGTATAAAAGTTCCATCTCAGATGTCAATGCTCGTAGTTTATTCATCAGTACTGTACTGTAGTGTACAAGTTTTACAGGGTAATAAGAATAACACAGAAATTATTTTTTCTCAAAATCCAAAAGCGGCTGTCATTTAGGAAATGAATTATCTTTTATACAAATTACGAAACACAAACTCAATTAGAAAATCTTTATTTTATTATAAAACTTCATAGGTACCTATTTAAAATATTTCATTTGAACAAGACTGTTGACAATCGGGGATAGCCAAACCCAAAGATAATGGAATTTAAAAGAGATGAATAACTTTCCAGTGGAAAGGCGGCTGCCTACAAGCTGTTTTCCAAAAAAATTCATAAAGTCACGCATACATGCTCATTTCTATGATAGTATAAGTGAGTTCGTGAATTCACCCGCAAGATGGCGGAAAGTTGGTGAACTCACCACCGAAATTCATAAAATTTTCAAATATCCTGGAAAACTGGTTTGGGCATGTTCACTAGGAAAATTTGAATTTTGACGGTTGGCAGTTAATTTGCTTGCAGTGAATATATAATCAATACGTTTCTAACACTTTGACACTGCCTTTTATCAAGCATGGTTACAGTTACGAATAAGAATTTAAATTCCATTTTTATTAACAGAGTAATTAAAAAAGTTTCTCGTAAAATTGAGCACAAGCAAATTCAAATTCAATTAATTTGCATATAAATTTTATATGCAAAATGGATAACGTTTTAGTCAATTAGTAATCTCTCAAGGCTGTTATAATTCGGCATAAAATGTTTGTATTGTTTATTATTTATTATTTCAAAATTTCAAAACTTCAATACTTCGTTTTTCTACATTTTAGTACTGCACGTAGAAATAAGTTATATTTTTTTTAGGTTAAATATCGCAATTTGTAATGTTTATTATCAACATTTTTATAATTTTAACCCTAGCACACCAACCACTTCTTAAAATATACAAATCCATTCCTGTAAAAAATTAAGTATTGTCAATAAATAATTTCACATATAAAAGCAGTTGTTCCTTCCAGTCGGACTAAAACAATGGAGATATACGAAAAATCGTATATCTTACGAACAGACCTATATGACGTGGCACCGCGTATGGTGAATACAACATTAAGGGCCGGTCTATTCACAGCTGGTTAGACCCTGGGTTAGGTTAGTTACCACGGATTTAGGTTAACCCATGATTATAAATCAGCGATAACCAATGAGTATCTGTTGACCGTTTTTTCACTTCGGTCATCAAACCATATCTTTGCAACAAATCGTTCCATTTTTCCATTTAGTCATTGACCGAATCCATGGTTATATATATATATTTTTTTTTTGTTTTTTTCTTCGGGTCTGTTTGTTTTTTAAAAATTAATTATTTAGGTAAGAATTTTTTTAATGTATTTATTTTTTGTAAACTTAATAAACACAAAAATTATTGTCATAACCAAATAATACAGGCATTTTCTTAGAACTAAAGAATGAAACTTTGTATTTGTGAGTCAATAAGCAATTTTTTTGTGAACAAAACCGAAATAAAGCCAAAACCAATAAAAATATATTGCAAATTAACAGGCCACATGTTGATTTAATCAACGACAATCGCAATTTTCTCGTTCTCACAATATTTTTCCTAACTCGTGTGCTTTATCCCAATCTATTAGAACTGTCATTATTCCAAAAAATTTTGAAAATAATCTTACTTCATCCCTTGCATCCATTATTTTGGCGTGTTGTTTATTCTATACTTATGTGTCAGTTGAAAACGTCAAGGAAACCGATGTGCAAGATTTTATTGGTTCACTCCATCTTGCGTTATACATTCCTTCATTCTTTTATTTGCATTTTTCTTTTTGTTGGCACAATATTATACAAAAACTTTTTGTATATCAGCTACGTCAAAATGAATACCTACATAGCCCTTAAAAAATCTTGAACAAACAAAATTGCAGGAAATCAGTGGTTAATTAAAAAGATGCCCAAGATTGAATAATCTGGGCCTTAATATATTTGAATATTATTCAAATATAACTCACCACACTGAATTTTGAATGGTGGCCGGTCATTGGTCGATTTTTTTTTCTTGTAGCTCAAAGCTCACACGTATTCACAGACAGGGATTGAAATTACAAAAACAACAATGTAAACAAATGGGTTTTGGGGGGATAGACGTACGAAAGATATCCATCTCTTTTAATTCTATAATCTTTGGCCAAACCAAACAGAACATCTCTCCATTTGACATTTCTATCAAAACAAGCCTTCACGTCCGATATTAAGAGCTGGCATCACTGCAAATTAGAAATTCTTCACCATTTTGTAAAGTGCTCTTAAAACGATCAAATGGGATTAAAGTAACGCTGAAGATTTTTCAATAAGAAATACATAAACTGTGCTTAAATCAAAAGGATTATATTAAAAAAGTGTAAGTTAGTTAATAACACACCCGCTAATATAGATAATTTTTGCGAATAGAATGTGTTTAGTATAAGAAATCTGTATTGAAAATTTTGGGGTCATCATCGCCACACCCTCAACAAAAATTTCATGCGAAGCTGTATAAAAGTGCACAAATTAAAAACTATTCTTTAAAAAAGTGTTAAGGAAGTTCGTACTATAATAAATAAATGAAATTTTTTTTTAGTATTTTCCAGTGAAGTTTGATATAAATTTGCCCAAAATTGTACGTAGGGTAATGGAGACTACGTCATCATCGGCAAAGTGAAAATCTTTCTTTTTTCTGCTATGGTGTTTCGCGTACCTGTGTATAAATCGATAAAATGAGTAACATGACTTCATTTCTATTACTTAATATATAAATTCTTGAGATGTTTGATAATTTGATGAAGATGGAGCTCACAAAATTAGTACATTATTATCAAAAGAGCAACAGACAATTATTTAATTGGTTGAAATGCTAAATTCCTGAGTTCGGGTCGGGAATCGGGGTATACTTTTTTTTAATGAGTCTCATCCTCCCTCCGACTGTTTATGTATGTTGTGCTGTGTTTTGTTTGCGTTTGTGTATGATTTGTATGCATTTTTTTGCCAGTTGCTTCTTCCTCCGCAGTCTTATGAGGGGTATAGACAGAGACAAATAATAGAAACGCGGGTTTGAATGGATTACGTCATTCTGCCTATTTTGGAACTGCTATTACAATTGAATAGATACAATTATACATACAACCTATATCTTTTGTTTTACTGTCGCTGTAGTAATAGGAACTAGCAATCAAGTACCTATATATATGGTGGCAAATGTTAATCTCTGCAAAATTGTTTAAACTAACAAGTTACAGGTTCCGAATTGAAGAAGGTACACATTTTAGCAAGTATAGTCCATAGAATAGATTCTTTTGCGCTGGTATTTTACTTGTAGGAACTTTTAGATTTATGTGTGGTAGGTACATAAAAAAGAGAGATGGTTCAAATCACGGAAACTTTGAAATTGTATCTACACCAAAGACATCCAATACGATAAACTCTGTGGGTGATAATGGCTTGAGAAAACGCTCTATTCTATTGAACATATTGTGTCCAACTCCAGCCTACCTAAAGCCTAGTATCCTGCTCGCGCTAAATTTTAGCGCGCATAGTCTCCACTTCGTTTCTCCACACCAAAGATAAATGGTCGCTAAATTATTATTAAACATGATATAGATGGGACAAAACCCATATGGTTATGAACCATGAGTACCATGACAGACATCAGTAAACGTAATTTTGATAGAATTTTCGAATTTCAAACTTGAAAGACGTAAGAAACCTAGAAATTACAAGAAGAACTTCGACATGTATCCTCAAACTTTCCACAATCTCCTTACCATAGCGGAACACTTCTTATTACTTACGCAAAAGACGAGGCCAAATGAAAGCAAAAGTCCCCCTGAAATTCGGTTCGGCTCTATTGTTTGGCTTTACGTTGTCTCTTATTATCACGCAAACATTATCTGCGTTTTCCGCCAAAAAAATCATAGCAAACACAAGACAAACTCTTTCCTCTGTTTTGTATGTCAGAATTTATCTTCGATTTAATGTACCGGACATTTATTTCGCGAGCTAAATGAGTGGAGACTTTTCATCGGCCCATCTATATGAAGTTAAGGATTTAGCGTGCGAACAGGATACTGCTTTGCTAAACTGCCTCGCTAAATTTTATCTTTGTAGACATTTTTGTATGGGAGATAAAATTTAGCGCGAGCAGGATACTAGGCTTAAGCAATAAGTGAGTTTCAGTTTCCAAACAAATTTGGTTTGAGTGATCGATGGTTTTTTTCATGTATCTCCAGCTTTATAGCAAAGATGATAAAAACTAGGTAGATGGTCAACTGAGAGCAGAAACGGTACATTTGCCTACAAGCTTCCTGTGACCTTGTCCTGCATAGGAAGGAATTTCCTAAGAATTGGTGCCTGTACAAATTAAAAGAGCGCCATTGCTGCCGCACGCATACCTAATAGGTATACCTAATATAATTTCATCACAATGTCAAATACCTTTTAATAATCATTTGTCAATATCTAGCAGAAATCCATATCATGTTTTTAATCAGAGAAAAGTGAACTAACACGGATTTTTGCACTAAGGAAAAAAAACAATTCTGTTCAATATCTACCTGAGTATCAAGAGTGCACTTCTCTTAAATGATTGTGAACGATCTTTGCGTATACATTATTCTAGGTATTTTTCTTTTAAGTTTTCAGTTACAAATACATATTAAAAACAGAGATAACAAAAGTATTTTTTACGACTTATTTCCTTGGTAACTGAGTGATCGAGAAGTTCTACATTATAGGTATACGGTATAGGTACCGTCTATGGAAAACGACATTAATGTGTCAGTCAGTTTTAATTAGCCTTCGTCGGCCAAATGAACAATTTTGTTCAGTTGTAGTTTATGGAGGGGAAACCGACGAATCTAGTCAAGAAATTTGTAACTGAGTATTATGTTGACAGTTCGCATGTGTCGCTGACGAAGGAAAACTGACTTTACCGACCAATCCAGTTATTGCCTTTATGGTACATCTAATCCAGACAAATCTCGTCGACTTATGAATACTGATGACGTAGGTATTCGATTGGCAAATATCCGATTATGTGAATGCATTCATGTAACTCCAAGTTCTAAAATATAAACTAATAGGTATATACCGCTATACCGAATTGCGACCGAATTTGACTACGGATACGGATTAAGAGGTGCTGATTAAAAAAAAAAAAACGAGTCAGTGCGTCTGTAAGTAAATAACTGAGCTAACTGAGCACACCAAAAATTCACACGAATTCAAATTCGTTCGGAATTTAGCACCTCTATTTCCAAAACTAAGTAGGTACCTGCTACTGGGAATGGGAAAAACCGGTTTATTTGCTTCGTTTAATCTAATTTTTCAGGAAAATGAAATATGACAAATTTGGACAAATCTGCTTTTTCACTTTTGCGATTTCCTTACATGTAAAAACTGATACACTTCCATCATTTTCATACTTGCCTTTCGCTCTCACATGCAAGAAAGCCATAATAATGTAGGTACTTCGAAAAACTGATTATACAAAATTCAACATTTTTTTAGGAATTAAACTAAGGTAGTGAATAGAAATCAAAATAAAAAATGATTGCAATAAATGACAAGTAACGAGATCAAAAAACTAATTACCCTGAAGTAGGGTAGATGTACCAGTACCCGGCCACCTAACACTTTTTCATACTTTGATCCGTGATAACTAATTCACCTGGCCATTTAAACAAGGTTTTTCTTTTTTTTGCTTTTGATAGACAATTTTTGTTTGATAAAAAAAATGGTTGAATATAATTGGGTTCTTGCATTTAAAATTAAAATTAATTTTTTGAAAGAAGTCAATTTTCACCAGTACCCGGCCAGCAAAATTCAGTAGTCGGCCACTTTTGTACCAGTATCCGGCCAGGATATAACAAAGTAAATTAAACATTTAAACCCGATTTTAATCGATTATTTAATAAAAATACATATTTACTTTTGTATCATATATATTATATGCATATATACACAATATAATTAAGATAATTTCAATTTGGTAGACTTGTCAACAATGACCCCCGATGATGCTATTGCAAACCGATCTTCTTCAGAAGGCAAAGGTTTGCTGTATTTATAGGATTTTGTGGACACTTTTTTAAGTATTTCTTGAACTCAGTTTCCATAATCTATAGCATTTGCATCAAATGGGAAAAAGCCACACTTTCTGAATCCATTTCTTATGGTATTATGAGCAAGATTTCTAGAAGTGGGCAAAAGTCTTTAAGAGTTAGAACATTTCCTCTGTTATTCATATTCCATTGTTTTACCGTCTTCTTCCAGTCTTGTTTTAGTGGCTTAAACACACTAACGTCAGCTGGTTGAAGGATATGGGTGGCAGAGCATAAAGTATAATATTTTTTGCATGGCAAAGTTGGCTTAGTTGCATGGATTAATGCAACCTTACCCGCCTTGTCCACCTTGGCCGGACACTTAAACACCTCAAAGAAAAAAGTTCTAGTGACCGGCCACCATCTAATACTTAAAAAGAAATCAAAATTCCGTGTTATTGGCACATATTATGATTAATAATTATATAACTTAATAGATAAACAATAAAAAAGTTCGTAAATATTTAAGAAAAATACTGAAACGTACGTTTTCCGTTTGATACCTCCATTAACAATCTCGAACTCTAAAACGCACTTTTCACTTCCTCGAAGACTGCGCATTTTTTTTCTTGCAGTTTAGTGAAGTTCACAGCCGTCAAATTTTACCAGCACGATAAATAGGCCAAAAATTATAGCCCCAATTTTTGGCCCGTGAAAATAGCGATTAATTTACTTATTATAAACTATTTAACGTGGCCGGCTACTAGTGACTGGCCGGGTACTGGTACACCTACCCTACCTATGCCAAACTAAGCACCATTACGGTAATGACAGGTGTTTTAACAGCCAGCTGTCAGACTATTGTAACTATTCTTGACTTGGCATACCCGTACACGACATCTGATTCATATTTTAATATTAATTCTGTTTTACATTTAGGTACTATTTTCTCGTACATTGCTAAATGTCCTTTTATATATGTATGTATGATGTTTTACTTGTTTACCATTTAAATGTAACTATGTAGGTAGTAGGAATAAAAGTTATAACACTGAACATATTAATATTGTGTACGTGTTCAAAACTTTCATCACACACTGTATATTGTTCTTTTAATGCACTTTTGATTTCATTTGAGACGTATGCATATGTATTGGTGGAGTTGTTTTCTTTTCGTTTACCTGCAGTGCTTACCTTAAATTAATTTAAAATAAACTACCTACAGCGTTAAGGTTTTTCCTGGAGTGGGTTAGGTACCTAAAATAAAAACAATAAAATAAAAATTTGCAAGCCTTTCCAAATCTTCGAAAGAAAATTCGCTTTGAGAAATCGAAAACAAATTTAGTTTAACTTTGAGCGCTGACGATGATGTCAAACTTTCAATTTTGCTCGTTTCATTAATTTTTGTTCTTTTATAAGAAATATCTTCAAATTGCAATCAATCCTGACGCCATTCTGCTTTTTTTTTCTGTTTTCCTTCAGATCGGGCGAAGACAAAGCGAATTTTCTTTTAATTTTGGGACCTTAATTGATTTAAAACAAGTAAAACTCTATAAATAATATGCAATAATAAGTAAAAAGACTCGTAAGACAATAAAACAAATCGAATAAAATGGCAGACCAACTTTTAAATTTAATAATAACTACACAGGAACCATTCGAACCGAATTTCTCTGAATGGTTTCTTAACCGATTTCGAAACGACACACAACTCTGTACATTGGAAGAATTCGGAATATTCTTCTTGAATTTTATACGTCAGCAGACGGAAGAGTTCATACGAAGCGCAGGCACGCCAAAGTGTGTTAGTACACCTATCGGGAAGACGAACATTCGAAATGATGTCAACGAAATACGCACACCCAAACGTCTTTTTACAAATAATTCGATCCAGTCGACGCCTGAGCAGCGACATACTAAATGTGACGATTCTTTGCAGCTGCGGGGCACTCCGCCGAGAAATATGTCACTTTTAAACGAAAGCATGCATCCGTCTCAGCAGTGGTTTAATACGTCTACACCGCACAAGAGCGCCAATAGATCCGGTCATAGTGCGAATAACTCGAATGACTTTAATCGCAGTTCCAACAGTGGGTTTTGTTTAGGTGACTTCATTGTCTCCAGCTCGAGGACGAGGAGGAAACAGCAACAAAAGGACATTTCGGTTAACCTCTCGGATGGCAATAATTCAGATCACAAGACGAAGAAGGCGGACAAGCCGAAGAAGAGAGTCGTGCCGACACAGGTAAGCAAACCATCTGTGGGGACGTCGTTCAGTAATCCAGCATTTAGTAGCGAGAATAATATACTAAAGATATTCAATGACGCCGAGATTGTCGACAAAGAAAAGTGCGCCGTCATGGAGGCCCGAAAGTCGCTGAAGACGAATATCTTGGATATCAGTCGAGAGCTCGAGGAAGAGAATCGGCCCAATCTTATCAACCAGAGTCTGCGCGAGGCGGTTAAACGAATGGAGAATATGAACATGGACGCTGAAGAAGACGACGTCAGTTGCGGAGCCATGAAGATAGACTTTAGTAGACTCACACACCGCAACATCTTGGAGCGCCTTGCGGATATTTATTCATTTTTGATTGATGTCCACATCGCAGCAAATGTACTGAGCGAGTTGTCGTATCTGCTGTGCATTCTCAACGCCGACAATGGTTCTTCGCAAATTTTAAGTCCTCAAGTCTCCGTTGACATGGAATCGCTGTCGAACGATAAGCTAAACGTGATCGTGAACAGATCAAATAACGAAGCATACACAGCTCTCAAGACGCACACGAACTGTATCTACTTCGCTCTGGAAGTACTTAAGCGACAGAGGCACTTACTAGCTCTGTTGGACGTGAAGACCTTGCGAGTTGTGTTGAATAACGATAGAATCACTGAGCTGGCTATGGATCTGAGAGAATTTCTAGAGAAAATCGCCATCGAGAAACAGCAGTTAGAAGCGACAAAGTCTTCGTATGAAGCTTCGTTCCGGATCAGTAAAACATTCAACAACGTCGTCTACCAGCAAGAGAACGACACGAGGAACAACTTCCCCAACGACAAGGAGTTCGGTTGCTTTAAATCGCAGCGCGATTTGTTTTACACCATTTTTAAGGCATGGGATGCAAATCATCTCACTCACACGTGGAACTTCAAAGCGGAGCTGTTTTCAAAAATGCAAATGCTCTTCAACATCAGCGATCATCCCATAAACATGGCCCACTTGGCAAAGCTGTTTGTATCACAGCTCTTAGTGTCGTCGAACTACAGTGAGACATCACCAACGGATATTGGAGTGGAGCTGAAGGCACACGTGGACTTGCAAAAGTTCAGCAGATTAACGCAAAGGCTGGTGGAACCGAGTAACTTTAGCATAGACTATCAGTTCCCGGCTAAGCAGGCGTTTTTTAAGGATTTTCTTTTGGTCTCGTCCTGTGTGACATTCAGCGAACAAGTAAAGATAGCACTCCTCGCCGAATTGCTGCAGTTGAACAGTTCAACCTTTGAGATCATCAACTTGACAACAAATGAGGATTATGACATGGCGACGGAGTATGTTGTGCGACCGGAGATTTTATCAACAATGCAGGTGCTGGCGAAGTTTGTAGGCCTACTGCAGGCACAACCATTTCTGTACAGTCCGACAATTGGCTGCTCCAGCATTGATAAGAAACAGATTGAGCTGCGGAACATGATGCAGCCGAACTTCGATTTGATGCATTTGCTGAATGTGGCGTTGCGAGAGAGGAAACTGCTGATTAGCATCCCCTGGATAGTGCAGTATCTAGCGATGCTTGATCACATCACCCTGCAGCTGGATTACTACACAAAATTGCTGCACTTGCTCTACGAGCTGTACATCTGCCTAGGAGAGACGGAAGGCGTACTAAAAATGCGTCCAACATCAGTGTTCATATTGAGGACGTGCCTGGGGTGGTTCTTCGAAGGGACCAACGTTGCGGAGTCGTATTATGCATACAGGCAGAATCGTTCCCTATCAATAAGTCATCTAGTGGACATGAGAGAAATCTCAATACTGATACCCAACTCTTTGGCATCGGAACTAGTGCACAGTGATGAGAAACCAATGGTTGTGCGGAGCATCAAGGGCGTAGCCGCAGAAAATCTACTTCTTACTCTAGAACAGACCACAGCAAAAAACGAAGCCAACAGCAGTGAATTTGTTGCACATCGTGAAATCGGCCAATTTGATCCAATGCTTGAGAGCATTCTCAACGTTGCATGTCCATTCCTCTCCGATTTCCGTGTGGCCATCATGCCCGCGAAATACTCGAAGAGCGTGTCTCGCAGTGGCCGCTATCGCCATGTGACGCCAAGGATAACTGAAATCGCCAGCAGCGCAAGTTCTAAACAGCAACCGCCTCAGGACAGCCAAAGCAAGCTTGTTGAAGCCTTCCTCCATTCGCAGAATTTATCCGTCCGCCGAATCATTGAGTTTGTCATCGAACGCACCACCTCGGCTGTTATCAAAGACGCTCAGATACAGATCCTCTTGCCATCGAAGGACAACGCCAACAAGAAAGTGCAAAATGTCCAATCTACAGACACTTTCACAGTGAAGAAGGAACTTCTACATATCTATTCCCAAGCGAATGAGCACGCTATGTCGAGATGGAGTACCGAAGTACCAAATATGTTGGAATCCCGTGTTAAAATGGCACTAGACGCTCTGCTGCCGAACGAAACCCAAGACGTTGTGAAGAAAACTTGCCTAGCACTGATCCTCGAAAAATGTCAGCTCAAGATCAACGATTGGCGCACCACAAACCTTAAAAACATTGACTTTTACATCAAGGACATCGATGTGACGGTGGACAAGATTGTCAAATCCAACATGATCAGCAAGAAAATGTGTTCCACCAATCTAGAAATAACTACAAGCTCACCCTGTCTGTCTGATGTGTTGGAAGATCTTCAGTTCTGGTTGCACAGTTCCTCTCGACGTCCCGATCTGGTCGAAGCTGGAAAAATCAAAATGTTCCTACAGGATCTTCCGAAAACCTTTGTCAACATCCTACCCCAGTCGTTCTACCGCATAATAGGATCATCCGTTGTCCATTTAATTCAGAATCTCATTGAGAACCACAGCGACATGGTGTCGCATGATTTAATTGACTATTTCATTGCTGTATGGACGTCAAATGGAATGCACGAGTTCACCCAATGGCAGAGCACCCCCGAGACCATAAAAAACAATAGCAGCGTCACCCAAGACGTAGAATCCGCATCCCCCAAGGACAGCATGTCGTCAAACTTGTTTTCTTCCCTAATTACGATCTCCTTCATGCGTGGCCTCAAGACCGACAAATCAATGGACAAACTGGAACTTTTACTGTTGAAATTAGTCGAGCACAATGTGATAACTATCGATCATTTGAATGAACTTTTCGTTCGCTTATTCAAGGTGGATTGGAACGAAAAGGTGTTGAGCAGGATGTCGGCGTTACTGCAATCAGTATCGGCGAGTAGAAAGAAACCCACCCACGATGATGGCCGCTCAAATCTGTTTATGGAAGCGCTAGCTGATTTCTCTAGAGACGTAGACCTGTTTTAGCCGGTAAAGTGTTCGAATTTAGTTCTAAGATTAAAATGTTGTTTCTGTCGTTGAAATGTGTTGATGCTTTGTTGGAAGCATTTTTTGTTTAAAGTCAATAAACATCCTTTTGTAAAAAAATACATTTTCTGTCGTCTGTTTTATTTTTCACCGAATTCAGGTGTGGAATAAGATTTTGGAGTAAGATTTTGGGAAGTAATAAGTGTAATTCGCGACGAATTTTTTAGGAGTTTGATTGGTTTGAAAGTTTCCTACAAAGCATGCGCTTGCAAAGCGCTTACGTCGATTTCGATATCTTTCCGGAGCAGAACTCTGCCTCATAGCTTAATCGAATGATGATGAGTAATTTCACCGCAGCATTTGTCCAAATTTGTGTTTCTCTATTATGTTAAATATATATTTAGTGATTTAAACAATAAAAACTTTATCAAGCTTACTTATCTGTAGTATTTTCACCCATTTTCAGCAAAAAGAAATTAAAAATTAAATAATCAACAGCGCAATGACAGGTTATGCAAAATACAAATGCAATAAGATTCTTACATCTGCACGATTGCACTCAAAATTGCGCAATAAATAAAACTCTACTACATTTATGACTTCTCTGCTTAGCAGTGATGCCAATTCATGCATTTGTGAATTATCTGCTTAGCATATCGTGCGCAATATTGCATTTATCGATGGGCTCATTTATAGGCACAGGCGCGACTTTGGAGTAACGTCGACTCGTTTGAGACAGAAATTCCGTGGCGACGGCGGAAATTGGCATGTCGCGATAGGTGGCGCTGTTGTCGATCTTCTAAACCACTCAACCGATTTCAATGAGATTTTGTAGGTGTGTATGGTTGGTTGCATCTTGGAAGATAGAATAGTTTTGGCCCCGATAGATGGCGCTGTTGTCGATCTCCGAAACTATTCAACTGATTTCAATGAAATTTTGTGGACGTACCTATATGGTGGGTTGTAGTTTGAAAGATAGGAAATAAACATTTTTTTCAATTCATTTAACTTAATTGTTAAAGTGAAGACTTATATGGGCACACTAACGCTGGGGAGCGAACTGATAAAGCTTGTTCTTACACAGACTCTAGACTACTGAATCAGTTGTATCACGGGCGAAGCTGGGCGGGTACAGCTACTTGTACTATATTTCTGACCTTAAATGTCAAACAGAATTTGGTTTATTCGTACACGAGGGTTTGATTCGTCTACCCGAACCTAAATCCGTTGTTTATGCCAGAAGAAGATCATTCCACCAGTGAGTTGCTTGTTCTTTCCACGTAGTTTTTAATAGGCATACGGCCCGAACATAGCTAACTGTATGCCGAGAATTTGTGTCCATATTCAACGTATTGTTTGACAACTAATCGTGCACTTGGTGAACTAACCGCATATCCCAAATTAAAGGCAGAGTTGACCCGTGGGTCTTTTTAATGAAATAAGTTTGTTTTGATTTGATTACTTAATTCCTTAGATACTTGTGGTAATCATCAAATAAAACAACTTCCGTTCGCATAACTAACCGCAAGCAGGTTGTAAATGACAACCCACAAAAGCCGAACCCAGTTCATTGTATTTATGATAAATAGGGCGCTGGTAAATCACACTTCACGATGGGCTATTAAGAAAATCCTCTCAAGGATATTAGAATTCTGTGCGAAACAACATAACCACGCCTAAATTGCTTTCGAATTGGAATCTCAAGTTATTTTTACTATCCTAGTCAAAGCCCCTTATCGATGATAAACTATTTCATGAGAAATTTAATCAACACTCAGTTTACGTTTAAACTCTAACGCACACATGCGAACCATCACCGGCAGATAAGATAACGAGTTGCGACTTTGAGGCTTGAATTTAATTAAAAATGTCACAGTCGTCGAGCAAATGCGAAGATTACGTCATTGTTGTTCCGTTTTTATTCAATGGAACCCGCTCACATACAATTATCGCACTCTACACACATTCTGTTCAGCGACGATTATGTAATCACTTGCAATAATTGAAGTGACTCAATTATTATTTCTACTTATAGGTTGACCAGCGTTTTACGTGAACTGAACTGAACAGTATTATCAAGGAGAAGAGCAAAATAAGGTTAGTACGAGCAACTGAGAAACATAATCAAATCAGCATCAGCATGAATTTGTTGTTAATTTTATTTTACAGAACAATAACATAAACCCACATCCCAATCAGTTTTTATAAAGAATCGAACGAACGAGATAGACACACCACAGACAGGCGCAGACAAAATGGAGAACTTTACACCGAAGGAGGTGAAAATCCTCGAGACCGTCGAAGATATTCAGGAACGCCGTGAGCAGGTTCTCTCACGATACAATGATTTCAAGATCGAGACCAGGCAGAAGCGTGAGAAGCTCGAAGATTCACGTCGCTTTCAGTATTTTAAGCGTGACGCCGATGAATTGGAGGGCTGGATCCATGAGAAACTGCAAGCGGCCAGCGAAGAAAGCTATCGTGATCCCACAAACTTGCAGGCCAAGATACAGAAGCATCAGGCATTCGAGGCTGAGGTCTCAGCTCACAGTAATGCCATTGTTTCGTTGGACAACACCGGCCAGGAGATGATCAACCAGGGTCATTTTGCATCGGAGACAATTCAGCGGCGATTGGATGAGTTGCATCGTCTGTGGGAGTTGCTGTTGAGCCGGCTCGCGGAGAAGGGACAAAAATTGCAGCAGGCTTTGGTTTTGGTGCAGTTCCTCCGTCAGTGTGAGGAGGTGATGTTCTGGATTAAGGACAAGGAGGCGTTTGTTACTGCCGATGAGTTTGGCCAAGATTTGGAACATGTCGAGGTATTGCAGCGAAAGTTTGACGAATTCCAAAAGGATATGGCTTCGCAGGAATACAGAGTGACCGAGGTCAATCAGTTGGCAGACAAGTTGATTCAGGATGGTCATCCGGAGAGGGACACTATTACAAAGCGGAAGGAGGAGCTTAACGAGGCTTGGCAGCGTCTGAAGCAGTTGGCCATCGTGAGGCAGGAGAAGCTCTTTGGAGCCCATGAGATTCAGCGCTTCAACCGTGATGCCGACGAGACTGTCGCATGGATTGCTGAGAAGGACGTGGTTCTGTCTTCAGACGATTACGGTCGCGATTTGGCCAGCGTGCAGACCTTGCAAAGGAAGCACGAAGGAGTGGAACGTGATTTGGCTGCCCTCGAGGACAAGGTATCCACACTAGGCGCTGAGGCTCAACGGCTGTGTTCCATTCACTCGGACCACAGTGACCAAATCAGGGATAAGCAGTCGGAAATCGCCGATTACTGGCAGAGCCTGACCGCCAAGGCTAGAGAGCGTAAGCAAAAGTTGGACGAGTCGTACTATTTGCATCGTTTCTTGGCCGATTTCCGTGATCTGGTTTCATGGATCAATGGAATGAAGGCGATTATCTCGGCTGATGAACTGGCGAAGGATGTCGCTGGTGCTGAAGCGCTTTTGGAGCGTCATCAAGAGCACAAGGGAGAAATTGACGCTCGCGAGGATAGCTTCAAATTGACCACTGAATCCGGACAAAAGTTGCTGGAACGCGAGCACTATGCCGCTGCTGAGATTCAAGAAAAGTTAGCCGCCCTGGAGAATGACAAGAGTTCGCTGCTGTCGCTATGGGAAGACCGTCGCATTCTGTACGAGCAGTGCATGGATTTGCAATTGTTCTATCGTGACACTGAACAAGCCGACACTTGGATGGCTAGACAGGAGGCTTTCTTGGCAAATGAGGATCTGGGCGACTCATTGGACTCTGTAGAGGCTCTCATTAAGAAGCACGAGGACTTTGAGAAGAGTCTGGCTGCTCAAGAGGAAAAAATCAAGGCACTGGACATTTTCGCAACCAAATTGATCGATGGCCAGCACTATGCCGCCGATGATGTTGCCCAACGTCGTCAAATGCTGTTGAATCGCCGCTTAGCCCTGCAAGAGAAGTCGTCTAAGCGTCGCCAATTGCTCGACGACTCGAACCGGTACCAACAGTTCGAGAGAGACTGTGACGAAACCAAGGGCTGGATCAGTGAGAAACTCAAGTTCGCCACTGATGACAGCTACCTGGATCCAACCAATTTGAACGGAAAGATGCAAAAGCATCAAAACTTTGAGCATGAGTTGAATGCCAACAAGTCTCGCATTGAGGACATCACCACTGTGGGCACCGAGCTAATCGAAAACAAGCACTATGCCGCTGACCAGATCAACACCCGCATGCAAGAAGTTGTAGTCCTGTGGGAGACCCTGGTACAGGCGTCAGACAAGAAGGGTTGCAAGCTGCAAGAGGCAAGTCAACAACAGCAATTCAATCGCACCATTGAAGACATTGAACTGTGGTTGAGCGAGATTGAAGGACAGTTGTTGTCAGAAGACCATGGCAAGGATTTAACATCGGTGCAGAATTTGCAGAAGAAACACGCTTTGTTGGAGGCCGATGTCATGGCCCATCAGGATCGTGTTGAGACCATCAAGGTGGCAGCGAATAAGTTCATTGAATCGGGCCATTTCGACGCTGACAACATCAGGAACAAAGAGTCAAACTTGACAGCACGTTATTCGGCTTTGGCCGCACCAATGGCTGAGCGGCGGCAGCACCTTTTGGACTCCCTACAAGTCCAGCAATTGTTCCGTGATTTGGAAGACGAAGCTGCATGGATCCGCGAGAAGGAGCCAATCGCTGCATCAACCAACCGTGGTCGCGACCTGATCGGTGTTCAAAATCTTATTAAGAAGCATCAAGCTGTGCTGGCCGAAATCAACAACCATGATGCTCGCCTGGTCAATGTGATTAGCTCAGGAGAGAATATGCTGAAGGATCAGCCGTTTGCCAGTGATGATATTCGTCAAAGACTTGACACACTACAAGAGCAATGGAACTCCCTGAAGGAGAAGTCCAACCAGCGCAAGCAGGACCTGGAAGACTCCCTACAAGCACACCAATACTTCGCCGATGCCAATGAAGCTGAGTCGTGGATGCGTGAGAAGGAACCCATTGCTACTGGAAGCGATTATGGAAAGGACGAGGACTCATCTGAGGCGCTCCTCAAGAAGCACGAAGCGTTGGTGTCCGATTTGGAAGCCTTCGGCAACACCATTCAGGGTTTGCAAGAGCAGGCCAAGAATTGCCGTCAGCAGGAGACTCCTGTAGTCGATATCACCGGCAAGGAATGCGTCGTCGCCCTATATGACTACACCGAGAAGTCGCCTCGCGAAGTTTCGATGAAGAAGGGCGACGTGTTGACACTGCTCAACTCAAACAACAAGGACTGGTGGAAGGTGGAGGTCAACGATCGTCAAGGTTTCGTGCCAGCTGCCTACATCAAGAAGATCGAAGCCGGTCTAAGTGCCAGTCAGCAAAACCTCGTCGACAATCATTCGATTTCGAAGAGACAGAACCAGATTAACTCTCAGTACGACAATCTCCTGGCATTGGCCAGGGAGCGTCAGAACAAGTTGAATGAAACCACCAAGGCGTACGTATTGGTTCGTGAAGCCGCCGACTTGGCCTCCTGGATCAAGGACAAGGAGAATCATGCCCAGATCGCCGATGTTGTCGGTGAGGACTTGGAGGAAGTTGAGGTTCTTCAAAAGAAGTTCGACGATTTCAACGATGACCTGAAGGCAAACGAGGTGCGTCTGGCCAACATGAATGAAATCGCCGTCCAACTGACATCGCTGGGACAAACTGAAGCTGCCCTAAAGATCCAAACGCAGATGCAGGACTTGAACGACAAGTGGACCAACTTGCAACAGCTCACTGCTGAGAAAGCCAGTCAATTGGGATCTGCCCATGAGGTGCAACGTTTCCATCGGGACATCGACGAGACCAAGGATTGGATCGCCGAAAAGGAGAACGCCCTCAACAACGACGATCTCGGAAAGGATCTTCGCAGCGTCCAAACATTGCAACGCAAGCACGAGGGAGTTGAACGTGATTTGGCTGCGCTGCGCGATAAAATCCGTCAGCTCGACGAAACCGCCAACCGTCTTATGCAATCGCATCCAGACACCGCTGACCAGACCTACACCAAGCAGAAGGAAATCAACGAGATGTGGGATCAAATCATCACCAAAGCAACCACCCGCAAAGAGAAACTCCTCGACTCGTATGACCTGCAACGTTTCCTCAGCGATTACCGCGACCTCTTGGCCTGGATCAACTCAATGATGGGATTGGTTACCTCCGACGAGTTGGCAAACGATGTTACCGGCGCTGAAGCCCTAATCGAACGTCATCAGGTGAGCGTTAAACTAGTCTTAAGCAAACAAAATCCATCCAAATGCTTTTTTTATCCTCAAAAAGAAAACAAACACGTATTGGACAGTGAGAAAACATTCTGTTTCAATCCAATCTCATGTAATCCTTTTTTTTTTCTCTCTTTCCGTTTGTTTCGTTTTTATACCGCTTTTTCGTTCGTTTGTTGGATAAATTACATCACATTGTCACCACTTCCCTAAATAAAAAACAAAAACAAACTTAAAACATATCTAGGGTCATCGCGCCGAAATTGAATTCCTCTATGGAATCAATCAATTGCCAGAGGTAGATGAATATAATAAGATTGACACTCGACTTCTTCTCTTAAGCAAAAATGTGTTTCTTTGTTGTCGTTTCAATATTAATCAGTATTCAGCTTGTTTACGTATGAATCTAATTCTGTGTTGTCCTAACCAAATTGTTTTATAAAATAATAAATATAATAATAACTACTGCAGAGAAAGCAAACGCAATTTATTACCTGAAAACTAGTTAGACTATGTTTAGAGCTGTTACTAATTGTACATTTACTGAGGCAACATTTATGTTTATAAAATTCTTTCTCATTTTAACATCATAACTCAAACATTTCCTACAAGGAAAGCTTAACTACTTTGTGTTCACTTGGGAATAGCATTTAGCAAGACACTTTTATTTCCACAGCAGGTATCTTTGATTCACGGAAAGATTCTTTACAAACGCAATGAAACCAAATAAAACAAACAATTAAGAAGTCTGTGCTTTTATAAAAAAAAAAAAATCAAAACTCTTTGTGAAGCTACATGAAATATATACGTTTCTTTGTTCAGGCTGACTTCCGCAGTAATTTCTAGGATACCATTTTGCGCTTTGTCAGTACAGTTGCACAGTTCTTAAAATAAAATCTCCGCGCAAATGAAACCGCTTATGCAAGGTGGCGCAAAAGTTGTCAACCAATGCACTTTGACTGTCAATTTTGTTTTTTATGAATGAACAACTTTGGTTCTGCTCTTGGATTATGTCTATCTGATGTCTGAAATTTGTTTGCATTAAGTCGAGAAAATTCGGCCCTAGCGAGGTATCCGTCGGAACGGAAAATTCTCCGATTTTATACGATTCGGAAGATTTTTGCTGCGAGGTATTCTTCGGAACAACTGTTCGGAGATTTGTTCCGACATTTTGTAACGCGTATCGGCGAATTACGTTGAAGTGCGATGAAGTGCATTTTTTTGTTAAATTTTTGACAGCTAGGTTCCGATATCCTCCGACAGAAATTGGTTGCGGAAATTGTTTACGATTTGGAGTGCGTGCGGTGCCCCATCGCAATAGTTTATTTCTCTTCCGAAATCGGACACCTCGAATGGAATTTGAGCCTCCGAAAGAGTGTGCGTTGCGGAGAATTTTCCGTTCCGACGGATACCTCGCTAGGGCCGATTATATCGGCTAAGTGGCCGCGCCAGAATTGATGATCATTCCGGCATTTTCCATCACCCTTGTCAGAACATCCGGCGACAGTTCGTCGCATTCTTGACGGATATTCTCTCCCAGGGCTTCAAGAATCCGATGCCTGTTAACATAGACTTGTGAGTTCAAAAGATGTCTGGAACGGGTAAACCAGGTCAGTGGAAATCGCCAAACCAAGAAAGATAAGCCGACCCGGAAATGTGCGTAGTTTTCACACACTTGGTGGTCAACAGCTAACATCTTTCTGTCTGGAAGTAAGGGCAGATCTGCAAGTTTTCCATAAAAATTCTCTGTAAAGACAGCGGATTGACGCCAAATTGCGAATCTAAAAGTTTTATTTCTATATTTCTATATTTCTCTGTTTCATTGAGGAAAAAAGTGCACTTCCATGTAAATTCGTAGCACAACAGAAAGGTCCGGAGTATTTAGAAAGAATTGCTCTGACGGAAGTTGTTTTTACTAAAAACGTTTTGTGATCACAAAATATGAAAAATATTGAATTATGTATTTTAATTCGGGCCACAATGTTCATTCATTTCTATTTTAGAAAACAAAGAAGATGTAAAAGGTTACGGTATAGAACTTTAAGTTGGCAAAACTATTTTAACTGGCGGCCATATTGTCAGCTGTCAAGTGATTTATTTTTGGTTGGGTTTGGTATTTCAACATGAATAGACTGACGCCTGAGCAACGCTTCCAAATTGTGCACATTTATTTTGAAAATCATGGATCTGTTCGAAATACGTATCGCGCTCTATGTCCATTCTACGGTGTTTAGCGATGAAGCTCACTTTCGGTTGAATGGATACGTCAATAACAAAAACTGCCGTATTTGAAGTGATGATAATCCTCAAGTGTATGTTGGTCCGTACTTCTTTAACAACTATGCTGGCCAGAACATAAGTTGTGGGTTTTTCCCACACACTGACATTGCGTGTACAGCTCAGGACTATTTTGGACCCGATAGGTGGCGTCGATCTACTAAACCACTCAAGCGATTTCACTGAAATTTCGTGGCTCTGTATTAATCGTTACAGTTGAATATATAGGACACTATTTTAGTATGGTTAGTTTCAGTTTTAAAAATAGGATAGTTATGGATCCGATAGGTGGTTCTTTTTAAAAGATAAGCGGGATAGGAAAACGGGTTGTAGAAAAAAAAAAAACAGAATACAGAATTTAGAACGCTATATCTAAAGTTATATAATTGAAAATATTACTGGATATTGGAACTTTTCGAGATCTCGGCGGGATTTAATGCGAAAGGCACGGGCAAAACCGGGTAGGTACAGCTATATGGAAGAAAGACTGACGTCCGTATGTGTAGTCATAACTTGGGAATAGATCGTGCTTAGTGGATTCGTAACAGCATTTCCAAAGTAATTGGTTGCTTCGTGGACTGCGATGAAGGTACACAGCCGAAAATTGAGTTTCTTCGCAAGCTCACACAGCTGTCACATCTGAAACCTTGATCACCTTTTCCATAGAATTCTACTTCTTCTTTTTGTAATTTTGCGCACTTCGCATGAAAATGTTCTTTGCAATTTGAGCACTGAATATTTAGGCCGATTCTTTCGATTTTCAGAACACAAAAATGACACTTCATTTTAGCAATACTTTTTTTTTTTACTTTACTTTAGAACCAGGAATTATCCAAAATTTAAAGTTTATATGTAATTGAACTTTGAAACTTGTTCTCAGCGCATGTGTCCCCAATCAGTGGTCCCAGACTTTGAAGACTGTTTTCCCCTGTTTTAATCAGGAAAAGCTTTAGTTTTCCCCTAAATTCCAAGAAAAAATCCCCTTTACACTTAATATCCTACGTAGACGTGCGATGGGCTGTTTTCTTTCATGTTTAATATGAACAATTCATTCTTTGAAAATGTTTCGTAATGAAAATACGTTTTAATTTTATTTTTAAACATTTTACGTTTAACAGAAATTTTGTATTATTCCCTTTTTTCCCTTTTTCACCTTTTTCATTCAAAAAGCCAGGCGCTGGTCCCCATTAACACTCACGGAGAGCAATTTGCCATTATTTATTTATTATTTATTTATTATTATTTAATTTTTAAATTATTTTGATGTTCTGGGCTTTTCCGGCGGATTCCGCTTATTCAGAACGCTTTGCCATTCGTATTTAAACGTATCGATTTCGACAATCGCTGGAATTATGTGCAGTCAAACTTGCATTCCCATGTTTCTCTTTAAGCCAATTGTATGTGGCGAAACCTCCCGCTTTATACATATTGTACCGTAAAGGACTTTAGTGAAAAAGCGGAGGGTTGACTGACAAAAACGAATTTGAGTAGCATGTGCATTGTGCATGCTCGGAATTATTATTTTCATTACGTTAACAAATTTGGGCGAAACAAAGTTCGCCGGGTCGGCTAGTCTTTTATAATTACCGCGTAGGAGTAAATCGAAAACGCCTGCTTACTCGCTGTAACATACGAATGCCAATGTCATATCTCATTTTGATGGTTGACGTTGCATCCTGTCAATCTACCTTCCGTCGCTCTTTTTTTTCTGCATTAGGATTGATGGAAGATACTTTCCTTTTGACTGTGGTATAATTCCAGGAACCCTATTTATTGTTTATTTCAGAATTCTGTAATTTATTTGGAATTTCACTCTAAGCCCTCTCGAGTTATTATAAGTACATGCATCTTCTACGGCCTTATTTCTGTGTGAATTAAATGTAAAATCTTTTAAGCAAATTGTGTGTAATTAGATTAAATGCAATTGGGGTCACCATAGTTAGGTTTTTGTTTTTGTTCTTCTTGTAAGTAACAGCTAACTCGACCCGTTGCCAATATTCTGAGCAGCATTAGTGTCTCCGTTCTAACCAATGAAATGTTTTATTACCTATCGTTTAAAGTGAACCAGTGTTAATCGTTTACAATTCGTTCGTAACCACTCATTCACACACACATACATCCATCTGTATATTTAAACGCAAGAAACTCTATCATCCATTCCATTAAAGTCAACCAAGAAAAACAATTCATTTATTTAAGCGCCTTCTGTTACTGTGGTTCTGGACTAATCAAATGTGTGACTTCAATGAGACGCTCCCTTGCTAATACTGTTTCTTTGTACTCCCAACTAGGAACACCGCACTGAGATCGACGCCCGATCTGGAACCTTTGCTGCTTTCGAGCAATTCGGTAATGAGTTGCTGCAGGCGAATCATTATGCCTCACCTGAGATCAGGGAGAAGATCGACGATTTGGGCAAGACGCGTGAGAACCTGGAGAAGGCCTGGACCGAACGTCGTCTGCAATTGGAACAGAATCTTGACTTGCAGTTGTACATGCGTGACTGCGAACAGGCTGAGAACTGGATGTCTGCTCGCGAGGCATTCCTCAACGCTGAGGAGGTCGATTCTAAGGGCGATAATGTTGAGGCTCTCATCAAGAAGCACGAGGACTTTGACAAGGCCATCAACGGGCATGAGGAGAAGATTGCCGCCCTGCAGGTGTTGGCGGACACTCTGATCGCTCAGAATCATTATGCGGCGAATTTGATTGATGACAAGCGCAAGCAGGTGTTGGAACGCTGGCGTCACTTGAAGGAAGGTCTGATTGAAAAGCGTTCCCGCTTGGGAGACGAACAGACCCTGCAACAGTTCTCGCGTGACGCTGATGAGATTGAGAACTGGATCGCTGAGAAGTTGAACTTGGCCACCGAAGAGAGCTACAAAGATCCGGCTAACATACAATCGAAACACCAGAAGCATCAAGCATTCGAAGCTGAATTGGCCGCTAACGCCGATCGTATTCAGAGCGTTCTGGCCATGGGCGAGAACTTGATTGACAAAAAGCAGTGCAGTGGCTCGGAAGATGCTGTTCAGAAGCGCCTCACTCAGATCGCCGACCAGTGGGAATACCTCACCCACAAGACCACAGAAAAGTCGTTGAAACTGAAGGAGGCCAACAAACAGCGCACCTACATCGCAGCAGTTAAGGATTTGGACTTTTGGTTGGGCGAAGTCGAGAGTCTGTTGACTACCGAGGATGCTGGCAAGGACCTTGCCTCTGTTCAGAATCTAATGAAGAAACATCAACTGGTTGAGGCTGATATTCTTGCTCATGAAGACCGCATCAAGGACATGAACAACCAGGCCGACTCATTGGTCGATAGTGGTCAATTCGACAGTGCTGGCATCCAGGAGAAGCGTCAAAGCATCAACGAACGGTACGAGCGCATCTGTAATTTGGCTGCTCATCGTCAAGCTCGATTGAATGAGGCGCTTACTTTGCATCAATTCTTCCGCGACATTGCCGATGAGGAGAGCTGGATCAAGGAGAAGAAGTTGTTGGTTGGATCCGATGATTATGGCCGCGACTTGACGGGCGTGCAGAACTTAAAGAAGAAGCACAAGCGTCTCGAAGCTGAGCTGGCATCGCACGAGCCCGCCATTCAGGCTGTACAAGAGGCCGGAGAGAAACTGATGGACGTGTCGAATTTGGGAGTGCCCGAGATCGAGCAGAGACTAAAGGCCCTTAACCAAGCCTGGGCTGAGCTTAAAAACCTGGCTGCCACTCGTGGCCAGAAACTGGACGAGTCCTTGACTTATCAACAGTTCCTGGCTCAAGTTGAGGAGGAGGAAGCTTGGATCACCGAAAAGCAACAGCTGTTGTCTGTTGACGATTATGGTGATTCCATGGCAGCCGTCCAGGGACTCTTGAAGAAGCACGATGCTTTCGAAACCGACTTTGCCGCTCATAAGGATCGCTGCTCGCTTATTTGCGAACTGGGCTCAGATTTGGTCGAGGCCAAGAATCATCATGGCGACTCGATTGCCCAGCGATGCCAGCAACTTCGCAGCAAGTTGGAGAATTTGAACTCCCTGGCCGCCCGACGTAAGGGTGCACTTTTGGACAACTCTGCTTACTTGCAGTTCATGTGGAAGGCTGACGTTGTCGAAAGTTGGATCGCCGACAAGGAAAACTACGTCCGCTCCGACGAGTATGGTCGCGATTTGTCTACCGTTCAAACGCTGTTGACAAAGCAGGAGACATTCGATGCAGGTACGTTAAAAAAAAAAAAAAAAACAAAACATTTTCACATTTGCCACTGTTAACTGTTCCTTTCCATTTCAGGTCTCAACGCATTTGAACAAGAAGGCATTCACAACATCACAGCCCTTAAGGATCAACTTATCAACGCCAATCACGCGCAGTCCCCGGCTATTCTAAAGCGCCACGAAGATGTTTTATCGCGTTGGCAAAAATTGCGTGACGCCTCCGAGACTCGTAAGCAGCGCCTGCTTGCCATGCAGGAGCAATTCCGTCAAATCGAGGAACTGTACTTGACATTCGCCAAGAAGGCGTCGGCATTTAACTCCTGGTTCGAGAATGCCGAGGAGGATCTTACCGATCCTGTACGCTGTAATTCGATCGAAGAAATCCGTGCACTCCGGGAGGCCCATGCCCAATTTCAGGCATCCCTGTCGTCCGCCGAAGCCGATTTCAAGGCGTTGGCTGCCCTCGATCAGAAGATTAAGAGCTTCAATGTGGGACCAAATCCATACACCTGGTTCACTATGGAGGCACTCGAGGAAACATGGCGAAATCTGCAAAAGATCATTGAGGAGCGCGACGGCGAGCTGGCCAAAGAGGCTAAACGACAAGAAGAAAACGACAAGTTGCGAAAGGAATTTGCAAAGCACGCCAATCTCTTCCACCAATGGCTAACCGAAACGAGGTGAGTGGTTGCCAAATTCAGTTTTACTCCCTATCTTTCGGAGGGCATTTACTTACTATACAATTTTCTTGGCTACAATCCATTCCATTTTAGATTTTATATGCTCGGTTATAATGGTCAAGGGTAACGAAAGAACTTTTTTTGATGAATAGTGTGAATTTCTTCGCTAATTGTTTTTTTTTTTTTGTAACGCCGTGCATTACATTTTAAGCTTTTATTAACCCAGCGCGTGTTTTGTGTGTGCCAAGTCTAAACAACAAAAAATCTAGAAAGGAATTAACTTCAAGCAGTATGAATCGGAGTGGGTTCACTTGTAGTGGAACTCGTTTACGGAGTGAGGAGGGGTTTGTGGTGCGTTTTTCACCTTAACTGCTCTTTGTTTATGCTGCGTTTTCTACTAATCCGATGGATATTTTTATTTGGCCTCCTCAGTCTGTATATACAGTGGTTTCTATATTTTGAGGTACAGCGAAGACGGAAACAAGTAAAGTGTCAGTTCGGAGCACAATATCCACTCTGATAATGTTAGGTCGTCGATGCGGCGATAGCAAGTGAAGTTGCTAAAACGGATGGAACCCACAAGCATTTCACATATCTTTAAATACAGCAAACAGCACGTGTGTAGATATTTCATGAATTAGTTTGAGCCAGTTGGCTTTCCCCCAATTCGACTATCAAAATGGCGATAAATGATAAACCGTATAAACATCACAAAGTGATTTTCGTCATTGTGGCCCGATTTGGTCCTCAATTTATACAATTCGCCGTTTTGTAATGTGTGAAACGTTGAAAAAATATCATTCCCCCGCCTCCCGCTCACACCTTTTACAGAAGGCAGGCCTATATATGTATCTCTATATAGCTCTAAACAATCCCGACCACGTCGCTAAAAAAATAAGCAAATTGAGCAGATTGCAACCAAATATACTCGAAGGCATTTGCAATTAACGCGCTTATATTCAGCATTTCATTTCGCATTTTCTAACAACTATAATTGTCTTCTACTAGAACATCCATGATGGAAGGATCTGGTTCTCTGGAACAACAACTGGAAGCCCTTCGTATCAAAGCATCGGAAGTACGTGCACGTCGTGTCGATTTGAAGAAAATCGAAGAGCTCGGTGCACTTCTCGAGGAACACCTAATTTTGGATAATCGTTACACAGAACATTCGACAGTCGGTCTGGCACAGCAATGGGATCAATTGGATCAACTCTCAATGCGAATGCAACACAATCTCGAACAACAAATTCAGGCAAGAAACCACTCGGGCGTATCAGAGGATTCTCTCAAAGAATTCTCCATGATGTTCAAGCACTTTGACAAGGACAAAAGCGGCAAACTCAATCATCAAGAATTCAAATCCTGTCTGCGCGCACTCGGCTACGATCTGCCAATGGTTGAAGAAGGACAACCCGATCCAGAGTTTGAGGCTATCCTAGATGTTGTCGACCCCAACCGCGATGGATATGTGTCCCTTCAGGAGTACATAGCATTTATGATTTCCAAAGAAACGGAGAATGTTCAGAGTTACGAAGAAATCGAGAATGCCTTCCGCGCTATTACTGCCTCAGATCGTCCCTACGTCACCAAGGAAGAGCTTTATATCGTAAGTTGTCTTGCCGTTTTTCCCACCATCAGCAACATCACCTCTCATCATTTGTATTTTCCTTTTACAGAACCTCACCAAGGACATGGCGGACTATTGTGTTCAACGCATGAAACCCTACAGTGACACCCGCTCTGGACAGTCGATTAAAGACGCCCTGGACTATATCGAATTCACTCGAACATTATTCCAAAATTAAGCATAGCCAGAGGAGGGAGAGCGATGTCTTTTGTTTCCGTTTTATTATTTTATTTTAGCAACTAAGTATTTTACGAAGAGTCTTTATATTTACAATATTTTAAACGCAATATGAATCCAAGGTTTTTTCTATAGAAACAAAAGTAAGTTTTGCATTTCGTACCACCCCCGCCCACTATTCCATGTAACCAACAAAAAAAATTATACCCTCTGTGTGTGCCGACATTATTTCTTAACCAATCAAATGCATTTAAAACAATAATTTGCGCCGAATTAAAGGCTTAGTAACTTTTGTTTTCATAGAAGATGGAGGAAAAAAATTGATGTCATAGACAAAGACAATTTTTCCCCTCAGAACATACCAGTGTTACTTCCTTCCACAAAATTTAACGTTGAAAGTAGACTAGATGAATAAGGACAAAAGTAATTTTTTTAAATGTGCGTGTGTTATCAATGAAAACATTTATAAATAGTTTTTCTAATTAATCAGCAGCTTTTCAAAGTACCATATGAATATTACAAAAATAAACATAAAAACGAAAACCAAACTCTAAACATATATCTATATAACCAATGTACTGCTACAAGTAAGTTATTTAATTACGAACAAAACGTAACGTAACTACTACTACCGGTTAAAACACAACAGTTGGTCCCTACTCTTACTAAAAATGACAGGCAGCAATTATATTATGAAGCTAGGCTTTTCTCTTTCTTTTTATTAAATTATTTTTATTACAAACAAAATATAATAATATATTTACACGTATATAATAGTAAATTATATATTTAAAAGAGCAAAACAATAAAAACAAACAAATCTTTGATTCATGTCAAATATAATTAAATTTGACTCTTTTTTTTTGTCGGATTGTGTGTTCTCTTGTGAATTAAGTTTTAACTGGGGTGATTTGCAGTTTCCTTTTCCTGTCTAATGTAAAAAATAAAACTTACAGCGTGGTGCAAATGTTCTACTCATAGTGCTGATCATTTCTTACAGCTTTCATAGGTCGCAGCAAAATGTGTTGCGTTTTCTTCAACGGCATCAGTGTTGATAGTGTATTTCCAGGCGCACTTAAGTTCGGTCTTCAACTGCAGTGTGAAAGCACATCAAATAAAGATCAAGTCAAATAGGGATGGACGGAAAATTATCCAGCGGCGCATTGGTATTGATATGTTCAAACAACTTTGAACGAATAAGCAGCCAATTTTTATTGAGGAGGCGCTACCATAAGTAAGTTTTATCGTAAGAGAATAAATCAAATGAATGCGGTGTATATTGTTAAGAGAGAGGTAAATCGCTCTAGAGAGATGATCGGTAGTTAAAATACAACCCAAAAGCCGTTTATTTTGATGGCTTGGACCCTTCATTTAGTTTGTTGCAAAACAATTACCCCTATCGCGGTATCCCTTCGGAACGGAATTTTCTCCGATCTGTACGAAATCGGAGAAATTCCATTCGAGGTATCCGTTCCGATACAGCTTTCGGAAAAATTTCTCCGATGGCATATAGCGCACTTTGTCGCATTGCTAGGAACCGCGTTATAACACTTACTTTTGTTAACCACACGGCACATTTTTTCCGAAGCTCTCCGACAACGAATTGCGGAATTCATGTAGAATGAACGCGTTTGTATGCTTCATTTATTTTATTCCGAAACGGATACTTCGAACGCAATTTGAGTTCTGATCGAATTTTACTTTCGTATCGGAATTTTCTCCGAACGGATACCTCGATAGGGATGAATGAGTCAAATGATGTCTCAGGCGAGATGCAGAAAGAACCGTTTACAGAAATCTTTTTCCTGTGGCAGCACACATTTAATCTACTGTAGCGACCACCGCCACTATCTCATTCATTTTCATAGTTACATAATGAAGCAAAAACCACCAGTGTCAACTAAAACAATTTATTTCAAAGTAAATTTACAAAAGCATTCGCTGAACACTCTCCGAGTAAGCAGGTACATTTAATTTCGTTCCCAATGCTGTTTGATCCAACCATTCAAACTTTTTGTTAGCATCCTTATCAATGTTTCCCACTTTTAGTGTTGTTCTAAAGAAGAACACCTTAGCGCCAACACTTTCATCCCGAGCAGCGCTTGGATATTTATACTTATAGAATCCGCAAGGAGCGTTTCCGTAAAAGGTCACGTTTAACTTGTCACCACAATGTTCCTTTAGCACTCGTTCAGCAGTCTGACGCATAGTTTCGCCATCTAAACGCTTTCCCTGTGGCAACAAGAACAACGTTTTGTTTCCAACTTTTTGCTCTACCAAAAGATAAAGTGTATCTTCAAGTCGCCTCTGTGGTGATTGCAAATTGTTTGTCTTGTCATCGGCGGTCACTCGAGAAGCAGCTTGGAATTTCTTGGCTTCCTCTATATAGGCATCTTTCAGATCCTGTGCCGTTTGTTTTGAAGACGAATCATCAAAGTCGATTTCGATTTCACCCTTTTTGAGAAGTTCTGCTTGCACCAGATCCTTTTCGTGTTTCATTTCGTGATCGGATTTAAAGCTGTTCTCGAATTCCACTTGCCAGAGGAGTTTTTGGAACTCAGTTTCAATTGGGTTTAGTGTTTTGGAAACGACTGGTAATCGTTCTACGAGCACACTTGCATAGAGGTCCCATTTCTCTTTCGTTTGAGGTTGAGTGGAATATTTTGCGGATCGGGAACGAAGAGTCACAAGACAAACTTGGGACAATCGACGCAGCATGTTGGTCTATCTGCGAAATAGTTTATATATAATTTATTTAGAGTTTTAAGTCAAAAATTATAAAATCAAATGAAAAATATTGCTCACCAAAGGAAAAATTCGTGTATGTTAAGTCAAAGTGACAGTTCTGCAAAGGACTGTTCAAAGACCTCGGTTGTAGGTCGGATTTATTGAAAATATTTACGTAGGAATGTGGGAGTAGTTAGGTACGTTTTTTTAAATCAACTTACTACAAAAAAAATCTTGTAGGTACCTATAGGTTTATAAAAAAATACGCTTAGAAATATATTTAACTAGAACTAGATGAAGCGATGAAACAGAAAACATGGAATCACTAGGGGCGTCATAACCGTTTATGTTTTGAATTAGTGTGAATTAACAGTTAGGAACCAGACATCAATCTAGCTTAGTAACATTATGGACGTGGACACTGTGACCATCCCAAATAAAGTCGAACAAGATTTTGGCTACATGATGAATAAAATAATCTTATTAAAATGTTTGTTATTATTTAATGTCGTTTTCCATTGGGATTTTCAGATTTTGCTCTCAGATTTCAGATTTTTCGTGCCCAATGGAACATAAAACGAGATTTTTCTTCCTTTGCATCTGTGGTGGTGCGTGTTTTAAAAGCCACCCGTTCTTAAATTGTAATTTGTGTTTATAAAAATCCATTCAATTTATTTTAATAACTATTGCAGTGGCCAAATGTAATTTTTTTTCTATTCTTCACAGACTTCTAGTCTAAAAACGTAAGTAAACAAACGACAAACGACAAATGTTTTGGTGTTAGTGCAAATAGGTGTGAATCTTGCTCGGATATCGAGATTCGCAAAATTGCTCTAACTCTCAAAAAAAGCTTTTTTTGCGCCCAATGGAACAAGAAATCTGTCCCAATGGAAATCGACATAATTTTAATTCATTTTATTGTAGCCATCAAATACCTTATAAAAAACTAATTTTTACATCCACCCTGCATTTATGGATCCGTTCATCTTGCCTAGCATCTTGCCAAGCTTCCCTGTACAGAAACTAAAGAGCCGACCAAAACACGGCATTTTTGTTTATTAATCCTCTTCCTCGCATCATTCGAATGAGTTGTCTACCATCGCTTTCTATTTTATTTTTGCGGTTGTTATAAGAGATTTACCTATTTTAAGAAACAATTAAGTGTATTTATAAATTAAATTAATCATTCAGTAAATTAATATTTAAGCAGCATTTCTTACAATGGGATGCACCGAGAGTAGGGATGCCGAAGGAAATTCCCGTCCCAAGTATAGGGTGTGTACCGACACTTTTTGGCTTGGCTTGTTCATTCTCTTTTGGCTTTTTCTGGTACGTACACATATTTGAACTTTAATAAGGATGCGAAGTTGTATTACTTCGGCATTTAATTAGGTTAAGTGAAAGTGACTAATTTTATTCAATCGGGAAATGCTTTGGGGTGAGATCATGATGCGTGTGGGGTGTGGGGTGTCTATAACACTAATTCCATTAGCACAGCACTGCCAAGAAAACTTATATTACTGTGATGATCTCATTCCATTCATGCGCCAGTGAAAAACTTGTGATTCAAATGATTTGTTTAGCGACAAAGATAATCTCAGAATCTACTTCATCCCACTTACAGATTGTCATTGCGATATTTTCATTTGTCTACGGCAACCCGTTGCGTATTATTAACGGCTACGATTCATTTGGTAACACCTGTGGCATTAAGAACAATGAACGCTACAAAGACTTTCCTTTATCCGGCATGGACACCTCAGATAAACCAGATTTGTTCTTCTTCGATGTGAAGGAATTGCGTAAAGCTCTTAAAATTTGCGTCAATAATTGTCCCAAGAGAGAGATAAAAAGTCCTACTGATCTTTACAAATACTACAAAGATGAGAAAACAAAACTCTGCCGGTATGACTTTAATATGAGTTTATTGAATGATAGATTCGATACTACGAAGAGCTACTTTGATATATTGGGACCTTGTCCAAAGACCCCTGTTCCTGAAAGGTGCGAACATTCTTTGAACCATCACAAAGCATCTCCTTTTATGAATATTTCCTTTTAGTTATCCAGTCTTGCACAGATGTGTCCCAAAGGGCAATGTAGAGTACACTAAGGAGGTTTACACCCTCTTGAATTCATGGGACGTCGCTCAACAGTTTCTCGGTGATATTTACTCTACATGGCACTATATAGCCATTCTCTCCGGGGTGGCATTACGTAAGTATATTAAGTTGAGCACGAATCTGTCACTGATTCATATATTTTTAGTGATCTCTATTGTTCTGGTTATCTTGATGCATTGGCTGACTAGAATCGTCTCTTGGCTCATATGTATTCTGGTAATCGTCGCTAGTACGGCACTGTGCGCGGTACTGTGGTACGCATACTACAATATAAAACACAAGACTGACGTAAAGATTCACTATTCGATGTTGGAGGAATATGTTAGGAACGAACAGGCTGTCTTCACATTGGCTATACTTGCTACCATCACAATGGTGGTGCTTATTGTTGTTATATATTTTTTGAAAAGCAAACTCGCAGGGCTTGCAGCGCTCTTCGAAGAAGCTGGGGTTTGTATGCTCAACTTGCCAGGATTGCTGGTGGCTCCGTTGATTGCCTTCGTTGCGCTTGTTGCGTTCCTTACGTTTTGGATATACGTCGTCGTGTGCATATCGACGGCAAACTCGCCGGGAATGACGATGATGGACCCCAATGCGAACATCATACGTCACAATACAACATTAGAGGGCGGCAAAACCAACTCGCAGGATGACTATAAATGTAAGTACGTAATGAGAAATAACCAAACAGTTTGCTTATCGGGTAGCTGGTAGACTTCATATAAAGGTTAAGATTCGCTGACGTTTTTTTGTACGACCGGTTCTAGGTCATATTTAAAAGAAATTACATATTCTTTCTCTATTATTTTAGCTCTTCTTAAAGTGGAATACGTTGAAGCAAAATGGATTCGCAGCATGGTCTGGATATATATCGTCGGCCTTATATGGACAACCGAATTTATATTTGCCTGTCAGCAGTTTGCATTAGCTGCGGCCGTTGCGTATTGGTACTTTAAAAAACCGACCAACTCGCCTACATGGTATGCTATTGGCAAGTTGCTTAAATACCACTTGGGCACAGTAGCGAAGGGGTCGTTCATCATCACTATATTTAAGATTCCAAGACTGATTTTAACCTATCTGTATGCAAAGTAAGTAGCATTAAAAAATAACGTTCAAGCAAAACGAAATAACTGCTTGCTCACTTAGGCTTAAAAAGGCCGAAGACAAAGGATCGGACTGCGCAACGTGCTGTCTCAAATGTTGCATCTGTGGCTTCTGGTTGCTTGAAAAGTTCATCAGATTCCTGAATCATAACGCTTACACTGTAGTAGCCATCGAATCGATTAACTTTTGTCCCGCTGCTGGAATTGTAAGGGCTAATGATCTGGATATGAACAATATTTTGATTTCCGTTTAAATTTCAGGCATGGAATGCAATGGCAACCAATGCTCTCCAAGTCGCTACCATCAATAGTGTCGGCGATTTCGTTTTGTTTTTGGGCAAACTAGTTGTGGCTGCCTTGACATGCCTAATAGGAATACTTTTACTCAAAGATCGTACAGATTTGAACTTCTACATTGCTCCCGTAATAATTATTACCGTGTTTGCGTTCTTCATTGCACACATTGTCCTATCGTTATTCGAAGTAAGTTCAGTAGGTGTGTTTTTTATGTCAGCAAAAATACTAAATCATTGTTTTGCAGATGGTTGTGGATACTCTTTTCCTTTGTGTTTGTGAGGACAAAACGATCAATGGTCGTGGCGGACGTTGGGCTCAAGGAAACTTGGCTAAGCTCTTGGGTGAGGAACCAGTTGGACCAGAAGAAGCTCCTATTCAAGTTGTCGAGATGACTCCAATTAACAAGCAGCCATTCAGTTCAATGGCGTTGCCTCCAACTTCGTAATCGAGTAACTTGTTACGAAAAGTTTATTCACTCCATTTGCATAGATGTTTGGCTTTTAATATTATGCAAACATTTGTAGACTCTTTTTAATTCAGTCCATCCAATGTCCGAGTGTTTAATTGCTTACTATATATGTTTTTTTTTATACTCGATATTAACGCACAATTTTATAAAAGTGACGTACAATTTAACGTTCAAATTTGTCTCATTTTACTATATTAATGTTATGAAGTACAATATCGGAATTTCATTATATTTATAAATTATTTATGTGAAAACAACGAAATAAAGAACACGTTTAGATATTTATTTAAAAAAGGAAACCGAGAACAGTTTTTGCCTTTCAATTCATTGAAAATTAGTAGTACAAAAAAAACTTTTTATTACTTTAATAAAATCCTCTTCAAACAAACATCTGATGGATATTGAAACGATACCAACTTTAAAAAATAAAATAAATATAAAAGTGTGTTTCCAGACGACGGTAGTAATTTTTTTTATTCTTAGACGTAAGCATATTATTCTAACAATATGCTCAATTTACAAATTAAAAGTTTTCAAGTATAATGTTTATATGTGTAGCTATGTTATTCAAACAAAATATTAACAATTTACATTGTTTCTAAAAAAAATATGAAGTTTTTAGTTTTTTATCCCTCTCGGGGCACTTTTGGACAATGCGCGAGGGGAACTTTTGGGCATGTCCTAATCTGCCCCCTTTTATCACTTTGAACAATCTATTTCAGTGTGATTGTTTTTAGTTTTATTTGTTTAGGTTAATCTCTGCACTAATGGTCAGAAATTAAAAACAAAAAATAAGAAGGAAACCGCTCCTAATGAGCGTTTCTTAAGACATGTCCAAAACTGCCCCATGGTTGTCCTAAGGTGCCCCCCCAGAGGGGCAGAATGGGACACTTTAAAGAGGTTATTAAAATAAATAAAAAATATATAAATCATAACTATAAATATAAGTTTGGATATAAGATTCAAAGATAAAACAACATGTAATAATAATTTTCAAGATCCGAAAGGATACTCCGCTTTTTAATGGATCTAGAGCGATTTTTGTAAAAAGTGACCTAAGGTGACCACCTCTCCCCTATCAGTTAATACATGCTGTCAACAAGAAGGGACACACAGCATCGACGAATCGGACAGAACGTGACGATAGACTGTTATAATTTTGCGGTAGTTAGGGACTTCGGACATCATTAAATCGAGCGAAGAGTTACACTTGCCAACCGCAGTTCCTTTGGCCTAAGAAGGCAACTGAGAAGTAAAGCATTGTCAAGAAACACTAATGTCGTTTTCCATTGGGCAAAAAGAAGCGTCCGGGAGAGTCCGGAATCAAAAAATTCGCTTCTGAAACCGTTCCATTGGCTCAAAAAATACTCTTCTGGTGATTCTGAGAAGAGAATTTCGCTTCTCGATTTGAAGTCAGGGGTCAGATTCTGTAAGGCGAAACGATTAAACGTTTTCGCATAAGGAAATTTGCTTGTGTAACATAGGGCAAATCATTCGTGTGCACGATAACGTGTCAGAAGCAGTTTTCTTGTTCCATTGGATTACAGACTGAGTGGATCCCCGAGTGAAACCAATGGAAAACAACATAAGGAGACTATAATATGAGACCCTCATCATCCCAGTTCCACTCTATGGCGCAGAAGCATGGACGTTACCAAAGGCGGATGAAGATCTCCTTGGTCGTTTTGAACGCTAAATTCTTGGCGTGATTTTCGTTGACGGGATTTGGAGAAGGAAAGTTAACTGCGAACTCTACGAGCTGTACAGCGACATCGACCTGGTCAGAAAAGTGCGCATCAGCCGACTAAGATGGGTAGGACATGTAGAGCGAATACACCAAAGGTTCGGCCCGACTCCAATCCAATCTCCAAGTGGAAGGGGACCTCAACCAACTTGGAGTGCGCAACTGGAGGCAGTTAGCTAAAGATCGCGCTAACTGGAGAGTCGTATTGGTTGGGACCCAACTTCACCCCGGACTGTAGCGCCATTTAAGTAAAGTATCAGTTATTCGTATTCCCATTGCAGATTAATGCGACGACGAGGGTAAATATACAAATGTGAAAAAATAAAAGAAACATTTAAAACTCGAAGAAAAAATAAATCTGCCAGAGGGAGAAATAATGGCCCAATACTCAACAACCTGCAATACCTTTAAACAAGGATTTTAAACTTATCGAAGCTCCCAAAAGCGAGAACTAACAATGGGTAGTAGTACGACCCCAATAACGGATTTTGAAATCAATACAGGACATCATTAAAAATGCGTTTTTTTTTAATTACTATAATGTATGCATATATGCAACTAAGTACTCCTTTGATGGTTAACTGTTTGTAGTTAAATTTAAAAATTTAAAAACCAATTTTATGTAATGCCAAAGTATATGTATATTGGAAGTAGCTCATTTATAGGCATAAATCGTTTGACCATAGTACCGTAATCAACGCCGCATATCCAGCACCTAGAAAGCAATTACAGTGAGATATTTACGCATATTGAACGATGGGATGTTTTCGCTCAAATTACCCGGAAAAAGGGAAAATGTGCACCGATACTTCTTGGCTTTGCTTTTTCATCACTTTTTGGATTGTTTTAGTGAGTTTAGTTTTTTCCGATAATGTTTTTAAATAAATGTTTCTATCGCATTGCCAGTTAGTGTCGACTCTAGAGCATATGCACAGTTTTTTTCAAAATCCTGAAGGATTGCGATTTCATTAAAATATACACCCCTATCGAGGTATCCGTTCGGATAATATTCCGATACGAAAGTGAAATCCGATCGGAACTCAAATTGCGTTTGAAGTATCCGTTTCGGAACAAAATAAATGAAGCATATAAACGCGTTTATTTCACATGAAAATATTCCGCAGCTTCGGACAAAATTGCCGTGTGGCTGTCAAAAATAAGTGGTATAACGCGGTTCCACGCAATGCGACATATGCCATCGAAAATTTTTTCCGAAAGTTGTATCGGAACGGATACCTCGAATGGAATTTCTCCGATTTCGTATAGATCCGAGAAAATTCCGTTCCGAACGGATACCTCGATAGGGGTGATAATGACCATGAATGGATTAGTGGCCCAATTTATAGATCATATATATAGCTTAAACCAACAAAATCTTGTTATGGTCTTTTGGTTTGAGATGTGTTGAAGAAAATAGTTAGCTAGAAAAGTGAAATAAAACTATGTATGTCAAAAGCTTCAAGGGGTTATAACTAGCCCCGTACGGGTACCTACATCTAATTTCAATGTAATCGCACCTTGGCGTAATCTGGATCGATTAAGCAAATTTATTATGATCCTTCTGAGCATTGAACCAATAATGATTTCAACTTACATCCTACACTATTTACAGCTAGCCATTACAGCATCCGCAATTGCTTATGGAAACTATAAGCCAATTATAAACGGCTATGATTCTTTTGGAAATATATGTGGAGTCGACTTTAATAAACGGTATGAGAATTTTTCTCTCTCCGGGACAAATACATCAACTAAACCGTATGTCACATTCTTTGGTGACCACGACGTATCCAATGCAGTGAAAATTTGCATTGAAAAATGTCCTCAAATAAACATAAATATCGGATTGGATTTACTTCGTTACTCTAAAAGATTAGGGAGCCATTTCTGTCTGTACGACTTTAAAATGAGCGATCTAAGGAAAAATTGGGAGAATGACTATATGAATCGACTGGGACCATGTCCAGCATACAAATATAAGAGAAGGTTAATTTTGCTAATCAAACATCGTAGTTGATTTTAATACTAAATCCATTTTTAGTATCCCTATCAAAAATAGATGCATAACTCATAGCACAGAGTTGTACTCACATTTGGATTACGGGAGCATCCCACAGCAAGTTTTCATTCCCATATACCTGGTATGGCATTACATCAGTGCACTGAGTGCATTTTCAGTTGGTAAGTTTTATTGGCAAATAAATCTGTTGCAACAAGGAAAAACCGCTAAAGTCGAATTTGAAAATTTTTGACGAGAGCATATTTAAGTTTCGTTAAAAAGTTAAAAATTACAAATGGCTCTAAACTATCTACAGGGTGTCCGCCGGGAAGGTATACTACTTTGTTTGTTTATAATTGTTTTTTATTGATAAATGTTTTATAATATAAAATATAATTACGTACCTATAATAATGTCGGCATTATGTATGGAATACAATATCAGGTAAATGTCCGCCTCTATTAGTCTCACAAATGCGAGCCCTTTTGAGCACATTTTTCATGACATTCTCACACATTTCATGCGGTATTTAATTAATTTCATCACGAATATTTTGTTTGAGTTGCTCAAGCGTTTCTGGTTTGTTTGCATAAGCCTCGCTTTTCAGATATCCCCACAAAAAGAAGTCCGGAGCAGTCAAATCAGGCGACCGTGGAGGCCAATTAACATCACTATTTCTTGAAATTACTTGTTGTGGAAAGAGATCTCGCAGTAATTCCATTGTAATCCTGGCTGTATGCGTATGGCACCGTCTTGCTGATACCACATGTTAATCAAGCCCAAAGCATGAAGTTGTGGCGTTAAAAAGTTTTCAATCATATCACGATATCGCTCCCCATTCACAGTTACCGTTACGCCGTTTTCATTTTCAAAGAAGTAAGGTCCAATGGATGCAAAGGTGACTGATGAATATCACCTACAGACCCTCTTTCTTCGAAATCATTCACTAAACGATAAATAGTGCGTTTTGTTGGCACGTTGTTTCTCCCAAAAATTTCACGCAACTTTCTCATCATCACAGTAATTGATGATTGATTTTGATAAAATGTTTTAACGATTAAAACAAGTTGGTTTATCGAATACTTTTCCATAATAAATTTGTCACGTGTCTACTTCACGACTGCCAAATATGAACTGTCAAGACTAATGTTTACCAAAATGGCGGCAAAACAAAGTAGTATACCTTCCCGGCGGACACCCTGTATTATTAAATGTCGGCATTGTAGCTCCAATTTTGAAGATAAAGAGCTAGAAAAAATGCATCTTGAAGATTTGGGCATGCCGAATTTAATGATATCAAAGACTTAATTTCGTCTAAACTCGACTTTAACGGTTTTTCCTCCTTGCAACAGAAATATGTTAGTAGTTGGCATTTTATAAACAAACGCGCGAAAGTGGTCGTGGAGGAAAAGTGCGCAATATAATTTTCATGTGTATGCATACAATTCCATTTGTATGGCAGCGCATCAACGGAATAGTTGGAGTTAATGCTTCACAAATATTACTATATAATAATATATAGTTTCAAATCATGTGATTGAAGAAATGTTAGTCACCGGAACTTATGTTTATTTCCGCTTTACGTACCTATAATTATGGGTAGAACATCCATGATACTCAAACGGATCTCTCTGTCTCGTCTCGTGGAAAAATGCAGTTTATGTAATTGATCTAATGTGGTATTCATTTGGGCTTCTTCAGATTCGCTCTCCGATTTCAGATTTCGTGTGGCTAATGGAACATAAAAACGTCACTTGCTCTTTTTTGTGATAATATTCGTGCGATTCGAATATGTGTACCCTTCAACACTTTTCAAAACGTTTTCCATTCACTGCTTAAGTTTTAAATTAAAACATTCGAAATTTGCGTCTCGATTGATTTTTAAATATTTATACATTACCAATTTACTAAAATAAATTCACCCGATGCAATGCCTTTCTTTGCTGTAGAACAAATTCACGAAAACCTAAACGCCCTCCACCAGTTGTCAAACTCAAACGCACTTGTGTTGGTAAATCTGAGAAAATATCAAGATTCGCAAAAGTGATCTGAAATCTGAAAAAGATTGTTTTTTTTTTTGTACAAAACGAACATAAAAACTGATCTGAGAGCAAAAAAAGTGATCTGAGAGCGCCCAAACGAATACCACATAAGTTTCAGTACGAATTTCTGTTATTGAAAACTATATTTTTTCAATCAGACTTCTTTAAACTCGAATGCAATATCGACCTAAATAAATTCTTTTTAAATAAAAGATTTACTTTTCAATTTAGGGAGCGTATCGGCTTTTAAATACTGCCTCTGAAAATCCCGCTTATTCTAAATCCCGATCTATTATAATCCCACTTTTTAAAATCCTGTTTAGTGCCAATTTTTTTTTAAATAAAACATCCAGTTTCAATTGCAAATCCTAGATTATTAAAAAAAAAAAAAGCGGGAATGAAAGAAACGGACTTATAAGAAACAGGATTATAAAAAGCGGGATTGTAAGAAACAGGATAAAAAGCGGGATTTTAAATAACCACCCGTACCCAACCCTTTAATTTATTATCGAACATTTTAACAGAATAGAACGGTTTTGGATTACTGGGCTGTAGTAAATACCAATCTTACTACGCATTTTTATTTGTAAAACTTCAATTGCTGACCTATGATGCTGAATGCTTCTATTATATGATGTTTAACAGTTTATATTATTTTTTAACATTTGTTTTCAGTTCTTTCTATGATATTATTAGTTCTGATGCACTGCCTAACGAGAATCATTTCGTGGCTGATCTGTTTTCTTGCAACCGCAGCAAATACAGGGCTTTGTGCTCTTTTGTGGTCGGTATATCGCAGTGTGCCCAGTGATAAAACTGATTATTATAACAGTAAAGAAGATCTGTATTTCTACTATAATAATGAAGAAGAAATCGATGTCTGGTATTATTTGTTAAAGGATTTTCGCACAAATAGGGAAGTTATTTACGTGGGAATAATTCTAACTTCAGTTGTAACGGTAAGTTTCTATTTCAATTTATCAGGCCGGAAACTTTTGGAAGTTACAATTTGTGCTTTTATTTACTTGTTTTTTTTTTTTATTATTATTTTAAGGTGGTTCTGCTCATGGTTATCATAGTTTTGAGACGGCAAATTACTTGTCTCACATTGCTTCTTAAGGAAGCGGGTAACTGTCTGGCCAAGTTGTCAGGACTTATGACAATTCCATTGATTTCATTGCTAGTATTTTTCGTGTACATTTCGTTTTCGATTTATACTATGCTATGCATAACGACATCGAGCTACTTAGAAGTGAAACCAATGATTTATAACCGTAAAATATCAAAATATAAAATCAGATGTAAGTATACGGAGCACATTGTCCAATTCAAGTGACAGAAACTGGGGTGCCAGCACGTAACTTGACACAATCGAAGACTGTTCATAGTGTTCATCGTCAGCCAACTCGAAACAAATAAATTTCTGTAGCACGTAGCTTGAAACGAGTTTGATTGTAACTTGTACTTAAAAGGGTGATATAAAGTGTCAAATTGGTTTTTTTTTTTTCTTAATTTAAGGACCAACTTATTTCTTAAAACACTATTTTTAATGAAAATACAACTACGTTACGTCAATTACGTATACGTGCCCCGAAGCAGACAAACGTGTGAATAGCCACTTCGACGAAAATAAAATGTCGGTAGGTACAAATGGCACAGACAACAATTTCGAAGTTCTTTCATTAAAAATTTGTTAAAATTTGTATCTGTTTTTTTTTTTTTATTAACAGCCATTTTTTGCTTGTTTTCCATTTTTAATTAGTTAGCGATAGGCGTTTTCTATCGAGTAAAATGTTTTTTTTAAACGTCATTTTCTAGTTTGTGTGCTGCCAACTTCGACGATACAATCGAGAATAATCGATTGAGACAAATTAGGTGCTGCCAGAGCTCGACTGCATCAACTGAACTCGATTGTATCAAGTTACGTGCTGCCACCCCTCTTTGTTGCAAAATACTATTACTAATTCGTGCGTCCCCGTGATTCTATATCTTCCTATGCCAGCATTTCAGCAATTAGAATACACTGATCTGACGTTTATTCATCATTCATTCTATGTGTATATCGTGGGCTTCATTTTGACTATCGAATTCATATTCGCATGTGAGGAATTTACTTTAGGTGCTGCTATCGTATATCGGTACCTTAGAAGACCGGTTTATTCACCAATATGGGTACAATGGTGAAGGGATCAGTTGCAATCGCACTCTTCAAGATTCCGAGATTAATTGTAACCTGCCTATGCCGAAGGTAAGGACCCTCGTACTTGTTTTAAAATGCAAATGCAAATTCAATATTTTAGGCTGAGGAAAACCAGTTGTCATTCTTATTCAAAACATTGCAACCGTATAATTGGTATTATGGGGGCGATCGAAGAATGGTTAAGAGCGCTGAGTCACAACTCCTATCCCGTGGTAGCAATGGAGACACTTGATTTCATTCCGGCTGGTGCAATCGTAAGAAAAATAAAATAATTTTAACTTACACAATTATTTATAATCGAAATTTCAGGCGTGGAACATAATACGCAAGAGTGCCGTGGAAGTTCAGGCAATCAGTGGAGCTGCTGATTTTGTTTTGTTTCTAGCCAAGCTATTTGTAGCCACTGTCACTTGTATAGTTGCCATTTTGCTGCTAAGAGATAGGGAAGATTTGTTGTTCTATATGGCTCCTGTTCTCTTGAGCACAATAATTGCGTTTTTCATAGCCCACATCGTTCTATCGTTGTATGAAGTGAGATTTTGTCAACTTCTTTTGAAGAAAATAATCCAAATAATCGATTTCCTTTTCCAGATACTGATCAACACACTATTCTTTTGCTATTGTGATGAAAAAGCTGCGCATGATCGTACGATGGTAAGAAATCTAGATAAACTTTTTGACCGCACCGGAAGAGCAAATGAAGGTTTCATTCAGTTTATAACGGTCAGACCTATAAATGGGTCTACAAATGACACAGTGAATAAGTAATAAAAATTTCTGCATAATTCATGTCTTACTTTTGAGAGCTTGCAAATACATAAGTACCTACTTACTTAAGTAAACTGCTGCTGGTTTTAAATTTTTATCTCTTTTGTATGGAAGGAAAGAATTACTTTTAATATCAAAAGATCAAATCTAGAAATGCTCTTTCCAGGTTTTCTATTGCCGTTTTCGATTGAAGAAAAGAATTGCCCTTTCTATCAAAAGATCAAATCTAGAAGTGATCTTTCTCGGTTTTCTATGTTTCATTGAAGAAAGATGACACTTTCAGATCAATTCTTAACACGACAGAAGTGCCCGGGATAGTTTTAAAGAATTGCCCTGAACTCACCAATACACACTAGCAAAATGTCAGAATGGAATTTTTGTTGTATTGTTGCAATAAAAATTGCCGCTAAGTGATAAAAAAAAATGCAATTAGGCGTGTGAATGTAAAATTTAATTCATATAAATTGATTTGTTTTATTAAAAAAATAATAGGTATTCATTTTAGAAAACAGCAAAAAAAAAATAGCAACATAATAACAAATCTCAAGTCAGCCACTATTGAAAAAGTGTTCCAACGGAATTCATTGAAAAGAGCAATTCTCTCGGATCTTCAATAAAAAACGCCATTAGAATTACAAAGGAATATCTGCGTTCAAAATGGGCGCTTTACAAAATGTCGATCAGTCAAAATCGAAGTTTACATGGATTTAATTAGCCGATCAACGATCTTTTATCAATAAAAAATATGTATTATAGGATTTGAAAAAGTTTCCGAACAATTTTTTAAAATGTAGATGCACAAACATAATCTACAACAATCTTTCGAAAATAATGTCAAAATAAATGCATGTATGTAGGAGGAGTCCAAAGAAAAATTTCTTTAGTTTAGTTATTCAAGAGCAATCATTCCAACAGGTAAACTGGTATCCCGGTTGCTAGGGGGAATTGTCGGTCTTTTTGGCATGATGGAAAAAAGTGAATGGATTTTTGTAATTTACTTAATATTTATGTACGTTGGAGCATTTGATTGCTAAGCACCTACATCAAATATTCATCGGTCTTAATAGAATTGCGTACCAATAACAATTTCCTTTGGGAGATAATTTAAAATGGAAGAGCATTATTCATTAAAGTGTTTTGTTAAACAACTTCGTCCATTATTAATATACAATTTTATCAAAAGGTACTGAAACTAAATAGAGTATGTAATATTTTATTATAATAAACACTACTTTCGTGTTTAGTCAGTGAAATGTTAACGGTGCTTGTTAAAGACCCGAATCAGAAATAAATGTAATAAGTACTAAACTTTATTTTAAGTGCGATTTAAAAAATATAATATACCAACATTTAACAAAGAAAAACACACTTAATTATGAAATACTCCAGCAGTAAGGAATACCTTCAAAACTTCTGCAAAAAGCCTAAAATGTGCACCGATGCTCTATGTCTTTTCTTGTTTATCATATTTTGGGTCTTGCTAGTAAGTATAAATTCGATCTGCAAAGGCCGAAAACAGGGCCTTCCTAATGAACATATACAATTACTGGTCGGAATAATGGACGAAAAATATAAAAGTCTGGGTTTAAATTGCTGCGTTTGTGACCTAGCTAAAAGATCTTTTGATTCCGTCAACGTAGATGTATAGTAAAACTAGCTGTTTCCACCCGGCTTTGCCCGTGCTAAGGAACAGAGACAATAAAAAAAGTATTGTCTCCGCTAAGGAACTTGGTTGCTTAAATATCTTGTCGAAAGTCCCGGTCAGCTAAAAGTGCTTTGTTTTGAATTTTAACTATCATGAGTGTCGAGAAAAAGCGTTTTCAATGTTCTTAAATTCGAGGTTACGTTGAAGCAACGTGTTGTTGCCGCTAATAATATTTTCATACTGGAGATATCAAAAATAAATAATTTACGTTTTCCAAATTACCGAAAATCCAATTGCATAAGCGCAAGAAATGAGTACAAAATGTATGGAAAATACATTTTTATGAATTTTTAAATTTCCTTTTAAAATTTTCCAATTTTCTCATCGTATATAAACTTTCCTTAGGCGTAGACAGACACAACAAACAAAAAAAAATATAGCTCAAATCGGACGATATTTTGGATGCAACTTTGTTTCATATTTAGTTTAGTTGAGTCTCTTTAATTCGTCAAACAAAGTTACAATACCTTAGTGATTACTTGACAATAATAAAATACATTAAACATAGCCACCATTACTTAAAATTAATAGCAAATTATTTTGAAAAGAAAATCTGCTTAGACTTAAGTCGATCATATCGCAATTGGTATTGCTTTCTCTTAAGCAGCTAGATAATGGTTCATTTGAAGCATAATTTGTTCTGTGGTACGGAATATTAAAAAAACAATCATAAACAATTTAAAATATTAAAGTTGATTAAGGCCAAAATATCGGAATAATCAATGTGACTAGTCAATACACCACGAATAAACATAACCTCATAGAATTTTCTTCGAATGCTAAGAGGCAATATACCAAATAATTTGCATCTTGGAAAGATTTAGATTTGACAAGGAAGCTGCCAAGCTGTTTTAAGAAATCAAGTTTTTTATCAAAAATTACCCCAAGTTATAAGTCTACAATTGAAAGTAACGCATCGTTTATTTTATAAGAGAAGTTGATAGATGAACGGTTTCGACAAAACTTCAAACTTTGACATTTTCCAATATTGAGGTGTAAGGAATTGATCAAACACTAATTCGATAATCTGATAAGATCTTCTTGTAATAACATTTAATCTTGTTCAGTTTTTGGCATATTTCCTGCTATGAATCCATTCTTTTCCTAAGACACCAATCTTATGTTGCAGATAGTGATCTCGGTAATCTCAGTCACTTTTGGGAACTACCTTGCTTTCGTTAATGGCTATGATAGCTTTGGAAATATTTGCGGCATCAAATATAACAAACACTATGACAACTTTTCCCTTTCCGGTGTAGACACTACTAAGAAACCGTATGTGTTTTTCTTAAGCAGTTGGAATATAGAAAAAAACTCTACTGTGCGAATTTGTGCCGAAGATTGTATGGATGAGTTTTTATACAGCAAACATGATCTAATTGAGGAATGGAATTTAAAAAATGTGCAATATTGCCGATACGACTTTTCAGTTGAAAAAATAATGTATGAATCAGGGTTTGAGTATTCCCATAGACTGGGACCGTGTCCCGTAATTGTTGCAAGGCAAAGGTATACTCGTACTTTCAAAATGTTATCAAACGTTTGCTGGAATATATTATGCTGCTTTTTAGTGAGCCTGTTAAAGGAAGATGTATTCCATCGTCTTTCAAATACGAATTTAAGGATGTAAGAAATATGTATTCGGCTTTAGATACCGGCAGTGGATTTGCTCAACTATTCTTTATGCACATTTACTTGGCGTGGTATTATATTGTAGCATTGTGTGGATTTGCACTGGGTACGTATAAAAATTGACAGAAGCCTGCTACAAAATGTATTATAACCTCTTCAGACCGTAGGTGCACATATGTGCACCTTTGTTAAAACATTTATTTGGTACACTACATCCATCTTTTCGCAATTAGCTGCAGTTAAGTATCAAGTATATATAATCATTTTGCGGTATAAATTTTTAGATGGCGCTAAGCGTTTAATAACTTTCATTATTTGAATTTTATAGTAGGCCAGTTTTATCGTTTTTTTTGGGTTCCTCAGATTGAAAAAGTAATTATTCAGGTAAAAATTTTAAATTGTTGTTTCGCAGTATTATTTTTTTTTTGTGATGTGCTACTGAGTTCAATTTTAGTTTGTAAGTTCGAAAATATTATCTTTTCATGTTATTTCTAACAAAACTGAGCTATATTTGAGCTACATACTTTGGAGTTACACATATGTGTACTTCAGGACTATATACTAGTTCCATTTTTTTTACGATAGATTTTCATCGAAATGAAGGCTTCCTAGATGCAAATTTCGCTGCCGTACAATCTGCACAAAGTGACAGGTTTATTTATGCATTTAAAAAAACAACTTTTTTTAACTGTATCAATTTTTAATAAAGTAAAATTAGGGTATTTTATGCCATGACAGACCTGAGGTACACATATGTGCACCAGGAATTTGTCCATGAAGTTAATAAAAATATTTTTTTTTTTAAATGCAAATCTCTTATTTCATCTCATTAAAGATTAAAAATCCACTAAAATCTATAATTTTCCTGCTTTTATTCGTCTGGGTCTGAAGAGGATAAATATTTAGTTTTTGCAGTTGTGTCTATTACTTTGGTAGTTGTAATGCGATGGCTGCCGAAAATAGCCCCATGGTTTATATGTGTCCTTGTAATCATGTCAAATGCAGCGCTTTGTGCTGAGCTGTGGAATACGTGCAATTTAAATATTATAGCTGATGATGAATTTATGTTCTACTATTTATTTGAGGACTACTTTTTAAATAACACAACTGTTTACATATTAGCAATAGCTAGCTCAGTTGTAACGGTAAGTTGAAAGCACAACTACGCGTTAGCCCAATTTATCGCGAGTCTTATGTTTTAGGCATTGCTGATAATTGTTATAGTTCTATTTTCGTGGAAATTTAACCGAACAGCTGTTATTTTGGAGGAAACTGCAGTCTCTTTGGCGAAACTTACCGAACTTTTGATGATTCCATCGGTAGCCTTCATTGGACTCGCTGCGTTCCTTTCGGCTTGGAGCTATGTCATGTTGTGCGTGACAACCGCGACATACACACAAATTAATCAATTTGTAAATGACACTAATAATAGTAATAATTATGACGACAATTTTAGATGTAAGTAATGCAGTTTTTGACCACACTTAAACAAAGTACCTATTTTCGTTATTGGTTTACGGTTTATATATAACTTCTATAACTTTCTCATTCAGCATTTGAGAGAGTAGATTTCGTAGACTCAAAGCCGATACAAGACTTACTGTGGATATTTATTGTGGGCTTCATATGGATAACCGAGTTTATATTTGCATGTGAGCAGTTTTGTCTGGATGCCGCGGTCGCCTATTGGTACTTTAAAATATCGATGACTTCGCCTACAAAACATGCCATGGGGATTTTACTTAAATACCACATGGGAACAGCGGCAATGGGCTCGTTTTTCATTACTCTCTTTAAGATTCCCCGGCTAATTTTATATAATCTGTTCGCAATGTAAGAAAAAAAATGGAAAATGTTTGTGTATATGGTAAATTCAATTCTTTTTAGACTAAAAACCACTGAAGGAAAGCACAAATTGGATTGGATTGCAAGCCTACATCACACCGCATATGCACTGGTGGCAATGAAAACAATGGACTTTTGTCCAGCTGCGAGGACTGTAAGCAAAGGTTTTTTTTATGATCTTTTTCAGAAGATTTTTTTTTTTGTATTCAAGGTTTGGAATAAGATGACAGCAAACGGTGCACCAGTAAAGGCAATCAATAACACGACGGATCTCATCTTCTTTTTAGCCAAGTTATTAGTTGCGAGTCTTACTTGCCTTATTGCATTTTTGTCACTTAAGGCAGACAAGCAGTTGTATTTCTACATGGCTCCAGTAATATTGAGCAGCGTTGTCGCATTCTATATCGCTCATGTTGTTCTTTCGCTATTTGAAGTAAGTTGTTTTCTTTCTCTAGTACGACTTTAATTTATTTTTATTTTTTTTGGAGATGGTAGTAGATACACTGCTGATATGCACGTGTATGGACTTCCAAACTAATACCAAAAGAGGACGGTGGGTAGAGAGCGCCATAGCTGCGCTTTTTAACAACGTTCAAGAAAGAATACGACAGGATCAAATTGAAGTTGTCGAGATTTGTTCTATTAACAAACATCTTGCAACGGGCAGCATCAACTGACTCTGTGTAGGTATTAGCAGTTAATTTGTTTATTTGCTCTATTTAAACGTGCAATCTTATGTCCAAGTTCTATTTGAGGGAACTTTTTAAAATTTGAAATTTCACAATAGGCCTTTTTTATTATGCCAGTTGGATCTGGTACTATTTTTGTAAACCGTGGAAATCAATCATCTATATAGATCATGTGAGTCACAAACGTATGTTTAGTGACTCTGAGTCTGCACACAATATTGCTGCCAAATCGAACATTGAAATCCGAATTTCATGGATTCTTGTGTGTATTGAGTTGGCCACAAGAAAAAACGTTTTTTCACTTGCACTGGAAATCCATTTCATTGGCAAATCAAACATGAGAAGCAATCTCAATCAAAAAGAAAATTGATTTTTTACGAAAAAAAAAATGATCATTTTGCAAAATCGAAAACGACGTAAATTCCGGATATGACGAATCTCTGCAATATTTATTTGACGGCTGTCACATCCAAAAAGAAATAAGCACGATAATAAACCCAAATTCGAATAAAAAATTAATTTTGTGTTGAAAATTTCGTGGGCGTATACATAACATTAAACAAACTATAGGTACCTAGCCGCTTTTTGGAATACGATTTGGGCTACGGTGTATTTTAACGAAAGCGTCTAGATCAGCGGCTCCCAATCTTTTTTAGTCTCGGAGCACTTTTTAGGTGAACAATTCCTCGCGGAGCACTTCATTGCACTTATGCTATTTTCGGGAATTCCCTATACCTACATAATGTTGATATTATCATCCCGTACCACATATTTTTACACGAATTATTTTTTTGTAGTTTGTTTGTATGTGTCGATTTCTTTTAAATGAGCGTTTCAAATTCGATTGCTGTGATCAAAATGACAAGTTCAGAAGCACAAAAATAACTACAGTCGAGCCCGTTTAAATGAAATGAGAAAACTGGGGTTTTCAAATAAGCGGGTCCGACTGTAGTAACTTCTAACTAGTGTAATGGAATTTTGTTAGGTACCTATTTCTTTTTCTTTTTTATCTTTCCGCGGAGCACTTGGATATCCTTCCGCGGAGCACACTTTGGGAACCGCTGGTCTAGATGTACAACATGCAATCGAGGTAAAATCACAGCATCCAAATTTCAAACCTCTCCAATTGTCACTGCACGTCTTTTGCCGCATTATTTTCGAAATCCTTTAAAGCCTTTACCACAGCATATCTTTAAAGATCTTAATCTAAACAATGTGGGCCTGCAATTGTTTGATTTCTAAAGTATGAGCAATGTCCCAGAACTAGCAATTTCAATGACAGCTGGGACATATGCCAGACGGACTTTAAAATTTACCATTTAGAAAGAAGTCGTTTTAGGTTTAGACTGATTTGACTCAAATTGAATGTTAAATGGTTTCACTCTCAAAAATTGTCAATTCGGATAAAAATATTCAGTTTGTAAACCTTTTTTAGACTGAAAACAAAATCAAACTCAATAATGATAACAAAACTGCAGTTATTTTGGGTGATCATTTATTAAAAAAAACACTGACATTTTACACATTCATTCATCTGATTCCTTAACGTTTTTGACTGCCTTTGGTTTTTTTCCTTTGCCCTTCTTCTTTTCGATGACCTTTTGTACAAGTTTTAAATGTTTATCCTTAATTTTCTGTTCCAATTTAGCCTTGACAGGTTTTGTGGTTATGGTTTTCTTCTTCTGTTTTTCTGAATAAAAAAAAACAAGAAAAGTTGAACTTTAGATAATTTTATATTATGGTATAGGACTAAGTTCTTTAACGAAATAAGATTTGGGTACTGTACTGAATTGAAAATAGAGGAACACGAGCACATCTAAGTGAGTGAGGATTCTAGATATTTCGTTTGCGGACATCTAAATGCATTTAAAAATCCTACGCGTTATTGCTTCTAATGACACCTCTCAACGAGAACTCCATGCATAAAGACGCGAATAAATGTCGTATGAGGAATAATACTCACCAGCTAACACCTTTGCGGCGGCAATAGCATCCTTTGCTTCGAACAAATCATCATATTCATTGGCTTCATATGCATGCATTGGTTGTGTGGCTTCGTGATGAACCTTCTGCTCCACTCTATTCACATATTTATCGCTGGCTGCTTTCTTCAACTGCTGCCTCTGTTTTGATGGACTGACATAGTTAGGATTCTCCCAAATAGCGTTTCCAGTAAATGAACCATCGAATATCTTAACCGGATTCATAACAAAACGTGGACCAACTTCTGCCAAGCCACCATCTTCGGATAGAATTTGGAAATTTCTAAACCAAATTCGGTTGTCTAGGAATGTGAAGGTGAAAACGTGATCAACAAACGGTTGACTTTTTGGATGATAGTTGGGAACACCAAAAGTTTGAATGAACAATTCCTTCAGCAGAGACAAATGCGGTATTTCATCAAATTGCTGATCAAATGAGAGCAGTGGGCGAGAACCACGCAAGCAATTCCCTGTCATTTTCAGCTCACCCATTGTGTGAATGTTTTCCACAAGAAATTTCGCGGAAGGTCCCTTGGGCACATTTGATACCCACATGTACAAATCGCGTTTTCTTCTTCCTTCGAAAAGAACCGACTTGTTGCAGTGTTTCATTTCGCACATTTCGTTCACGAGCGATAGGGTTTTAGAGCGTTCCATTTTTGACTCTGCTCTATGGTGCGGCATTAAAGTTTTGATGTCACGCATTAGATGACGATCTCTGTGATTAATCCCACGGGCGGCAAACACGAGTACGCGCTGTTTGTTGGTCCATTTTTCCTGCGAGATGAATGTTTTTAGTTTATTTTTTGTCGAATTAAGTTTTAGTCTTTTATTTACCTTCTTTGGAACGGGAGCATCTGATAATCTTTTGGCTGGAAGTGGCGGATTTTCATCTTTAGGTATAACAACTGGGGCTACCTTCTTCTTTCGGAATTTCCTGCCCATGTTTGTTTTAAATAAAATAAAATTTGCTCTCGTGAAGAAATACACGTGCTCGGCAAACCGCAATCAAAACTTTTAAATGACAAATGTCACTTTGACAATCATTAGCGTTCAGGAAAAGAGAAGAGCTTGTTCATAAATAATATTGTCAGTTGGGTAAATAAGTCATATTTAAGGGCAAGCTCGCATCGACTAGAGTACGGTAAAGTATTTTTATGTGGTATTCGTTTGGGCTTCTTCAGATTCGCTCTCAGATTTCAGATTTCGTGTGGCTAATCGAACATAAAAACGTCACTTGCTCTTTTTTATGATAATATTCGTGCGATTCGAATATGTGTAGCCTTCAACACTTTTCAAAACGTTTTCCATTCACTGCTTGAGTTTTAAATTAAAACATTTGAAATTTGAATTGATAAACATTTATAAGTAACCAATTTACTAAAATAACCAATAAACATTTTTAACTTCGACTCTAAAATTTTAGTAGTTCACAGTATCTGTATCGCAATTGTGAGCTTCCGTAAATTTAAAGTCGAGACTAAAATTTATTATTTGTACGGCGCAATATGTTTATAAATAAATACATTTATTTTCAATCAACTTACCCTATTGTTGGTAGAAGTTCAGATGTTTTGTACCTAACTGAAACAGATAAGGCTCCAGTTATAGCCATTATTTAAACCGAAACAGTAGAAAAATTATTTAGCTTTTTTTAACCACTTAAACTTGGTGGTTGAACTCAGTTTTGGTCTTAAAATGTTGCGTATGTACCAAACGAACATAAAAAGTGATCTGAGAGCAAAAAAAAAAAGAAAATGTTCTGAGAGCGCCCAATCGAATACCACATAAGTATGTGTATAAAATGACCATGGACGAATGATACACAATGCACATTGATTGAAGCTAAATCCAGGCCTTTTCTTCAAGAGTTAACTTTGTGCAAAAATAATTTAGAAAATGTGGAGCTGACAGTAGGTTATCAAATCTTTAAAATTCAAGTTTACAACCACTTACCTATTTGATTTTTTTTTTCTTTTTGCAACAGGAAAATATTGTTTTCGCATTTGCAAACATTCGAAAGCTGCTAAAAGTATGAATTTTAAGCTTCGTTCTGCAGATATTTAAATCTGATTTGAATTATACCGCCTGAAAAGAAATCTCATTTTGCGGAAACAAAAAACTAGAGCAACAAGTTGAACCACTAAAACGTGTCCCTTAATTTTTTGGTTATTTTTTTGAGTAGCTTACACTCCAATACCCAATATTATAGGAAATATTAGAACACATAAGTATAGCAAAATATAATTTTTCGCCCATCGAGAAATACCTTGATAGGATTCTGTGATGCGACAACGAGGAAACACCTTGTCGCTAAACTTTCGAAAGCTTGCAGATAATAGGCACGCTCTTCAGGGAAGAAGGCAAAATGCTTTGCGTACGAAATATAGCTGACGAAGAAATGAAATGCATTCTGTAATTTAACAGTTTTATTTAAATATAAGTTTACTATCGTATTTCTTTTTAAATAAAATTGTACATCATGCATAACACAAAAATTCTACTCAGAACTTTTTAAGGCAAATTAAAACACATAGTATTACTTTTGATTTGTTTGTTTTTTTTTCTCGTTTTCTTTTGGAAATTGCTGGTTATGTTATACAGTAGTTATTCTATTATAATTTAAAAATATTTCATAAGCTTACATACGCTTAGGAAATAAATTTTCTCTATTTTAAGTCCTGCTTTCTACGACTAATCCTATGTGTTTTATCTCATATACGTTCCTTTTTTATTTCAGCAGTTTTTCTAATCCTTTTAGCCATTACAAATGTTCAGCAGATACAATTAGCTAATAACCAGTATTAGCTAGCTCTGGTTGGACATCCACGTGTGTGTTTGTTGGGTGAGAGTGAGTGTCTGTTGTCTATATATGGTAAACATTGTTGTTGCCCCCGAAGATACAAAAATAAAATCACAAAAGCACTTTCCAAATTCTCATCATGGAATTGCGTCTCTGAATTTAAAAACACTTTCTTTCTTCTTATTAAAAAAAAAAAAATGAAAATGAAATAACAGTACCTATAATACAAATGAAAACAATTATTATCCTTGGTGAGGACGACACGTTTTTTTTTTATAGTACAAGACCTCTGTTGGGTGGGTAATTTAAGCAGCGCAATTATCCGCAACAGGGTGTACTCTGGCTAGTTGTCATTGCCGTGGTTGCATGCTGGGCGGCTGTTCACGATAAGCTTTCAGCTTTGTTTCCATAGCCTGCAAAATAGAATCAAGAAAGAAACACCCATCAAGTTTAGACAATTAAAATAAAAAAAAAACACGGTGTTAGTTGTTGGTAAAACACGAAAGAAAGTGGAGTTTAGTAAGCAAACATTCCATTTCAGTTTGATAAAACGTTTCACAGTTGCAATTTGTTTTCATGGGGGGGTTAGTAAGACTACGATTACATGTCTGCGGTTTTCGAGATGACAGATGGTATAAATTACAAGAGCAAGGATGCAAAGATTAGAAGAAATAGCAAACAAAAGTGGTGTTACATTGTTCTGATCATCGGTGGTGGTAGTTGAAGAGGAGGATGAGGGCGAAGGCGATTGAACACCGCTGACACGCTGCGCAAATCGTTTAAAAATATTTGACCCAAAAGACTGGTTGGCTGAATTTGAACTTATACTCGTTCGACTGCTACTGCTCGTCATATTTACGATATTGCTATCGTTAAGTTGAAGTGCGTGTTGCTCGCAAACACAACGAAACTTATCACAACGTGAACAAATTAGTGTTTTATCCAACTGAAAGAAAACATTTAAACAATTTTTTTTTTTTTTTTTTTGGGAAGAGAAAGATAGATACAGAGATAAGCGTGCAAGGGCACAGAAAACAAAACAATTAATTTCTTAACAACTAAAGGATAATTAACAAATTTCCCAAAGCCCTTTACAATACAAAATACATGGGTTTAGTAGTCTCGCATTTGGAATTGTACTCACATTTAGCTTTCTTAACATATCAGCAACAATATTCAACGCTGTTGTGCGGGAACTCGCAGTCATGGCATTTCCATTCAGCAAATTGTCTGGATCTGAAAGAGATTTCTCAACATGAATCGTTTTTAGCACAAGATAGCGACTTTTAAGAGCCAACCAAGAGACGAGCACACGACATTTAAGTTAAAAGATGAGAATGCACACGTATGGGATTTAGTGTTTATGCTTTTTATTTATGCTTTATGCGTTTCTTACTAGTATATGTGCGTGTATGTATGAGTATGTGTGTGAATAATTTACATGAGTATTTTTAATGAATAAAAATGAAGTACATGTTGATGATTAAAAAAGAAAAACAACAAAATAGTATACAATATGATATACACGAAATGAAATCAATCAAATCACATGCGACATGACTTGGAGATCTTTAGGGCTCGTTTGGTTTGTTTTAGTGATGCGATTATCTTACTTTTTAGAGAATTTTGATTATATTCGTTCAGGGATGAATGGCTATTGCCAATGCCAATTGTTGCATTTGTAGGATTAGGTAGATTTTCTGAATGGACTGAGTTCTCAGCGACGCCATTGGGAGTACTACTGGGGTACCGTGTTTTAACATTAAGTTCCTGTTTTAAATCTGCAACAAAACGGAAAACAAATGCATTAGTAAGCAAATTCGTGTGTGGGTATACATCGAGGTGTGTCATTAAAATTATAACGGACAGGAATACATATTCCTGATATGTACCAACTTTAAATTACTAACTGATGCTGTCCAGGGGATTAAAACAGTAGATTTCATGGGAGAACAACGATAACCCTCACGAGAAAATCTAAACGAACATTATTTTTGAATTGCAATCCTTTTTGAGTACTAATACACTCTAGTACATTATTTTTGTCTAAGTGCAGTGGCTCAGTGGTAAATGTGAGAACTAACGAGCGAGGTCTAAGCATCAATTCAACAGTAGTTAAAACTTAAATTGCACATTAAGGTTTTTCCACAGCCGCACTTCTAACAAACATTTATACTTATTGTAGGGTAAGAGCTCATTCGATTCAATTTTTGCTGATTAACTTATGGTGGCTGTTTAGGTTTTTTTTCACGCGTTCTCGATCATCATGGTTTTGAATTCGGCACAGACATTCTACTTGTAGTTCGGTTTCGATTTTTGTTTCACTGTATTCTATGGGATTTACCATTAAACGTTTACTTTTACTTCCCCAACTCTCCTTTAGTTTTGTCTTTATAGGCTCTAAGCTCTGAAGTGCTCAACGATAATCAATAATGCGCCCATTTGGGGTCGACCTACATAAATACATGTCACCTCACACAAAGAGAAAACGAAACAATTAATTTAAAATACCGCAGAGTTCACAGATACATCAAATTGGGGTTTATAGCAGACAAATTAACATTAACTATGTATACTTGTTATATTACCAACCTTTGTCAATAAATCGTTGATTATCCATGTTCGCTGGCAAAAATGTCTACGACCTTATTACGACACACAACCTGAATGAATGAAATGAATCAGATTTAGTAGCGCGTACAACATTCAACGACCCGTATACAATTGCCGGCAAAAATACAAATCTGATGTTACACAGAGAACAATAATAGTTCTGCTGCAAACGTTTTAAAAATGAGAAAAAACAACTGCGCAGTGTGTATGCATTGCCATCATCACTATAAATCTAGTTTTGACACTATGGTGGTAGTTTGTGGACACTCATTCATTTCATATGCTCGTAATATCGATTTTGCAGACACGTAGAATCGTTTTCTTGACAAATATCCCCTCTATGGAATTTGCGCTAGGGTATGAATAACACCAAACAAATCAAGGACAATGGCTAAAAAAAAAAGCGGTGAGACCTATATGGTTGATATCTACGCAACATTTTCTTTCTTTGATTTCAAACAATTCTATTAGCGTGCAAAGAAAGAATTACTATAGGATTGAGAAGTGAGGTTTTATTATTTGAATACAAAAATTACGTATCATTTCGAGGATTGATAATGCCTTTAACTTTTGAACACTTTATTCGTCGTTGGTCGGTTTGTCCTCGATTGGCGTCATAGAGTTCTATACCGTTGAGAATCAGAAGTCAATGGTATAACAGCAAAATCGAAATAATAGAAATTACATTGAGGTAACCAAGTTTTAAACTGCTTCTTCGCCTGAACGGATATCTAAACAACTAATTATGTCCTACCAGCCACCAGCCACATCGCCGATACATTCCTAGGAGCATTTTTATGGTGCAATAAGCTCTAATTCCGAAAACAGGGCTTCACAAAAACAAGAGTTTTAAAAATGACTAGTATTTCATCAGTTCGTCTATGGGCGAGTCGCAATGAAAAGAAGGATGTTTCATATACATGCTGTTACCAAACATTTACGAAGTGGCTATTCGCACGTCGTTAGGGACACGGCTTAGGTCGACGGCTTATGTATTTTAATTAAAAATAGTGTTTTGTGCCTTAAAACGTACAGGCTCGTGCCCGAAACTGTAATACTGGAGTTTAGAGTCCCTTTGCCCAAGAAGCGAGCCCTTATACCAATGTTTTACCTAGCCCCGTCCCTAACGACGTGTGAATAGCATCAGCCAACAATTAAACCCCAGTTATACAAATAAAATACACAATTGCTGCTATCAGACAATCCGGATGGCAATTGTATCAAAACTTGCCAAATTTAGATAACTCTCGATTTTCGACTTTGATTTACACAAAAACAAAACAAAATAAACCGCCTTACCTCTAGTTTCATCCATCAGCCTTTGCAGCTTTTCTTGTAGCATCTCTTTTTCGTCCACCTCCATTTCGAGTAAGGCATTCTTTTCGTATGCCTTGTCAAGCATTGCTTCGAAATCAGCTATACTCTCGTTTAGTATTCTGTGAGCACGCTCGAGATCGTCGTTTTTCTGTTCCAATTGACGCAGGTACTGCTTCATTGAATCTCGTTCGATTTTGACTGTATCCAATTGTTTCTCCATGTTTGCAAACTCGATTATATGAGAATCTTGTTTCATCTATTTTAAGGATACACATAGACGAACATTATGCAACCAAAACAGCATCACACAATTTGCAACAAAGCAAAATACTCACCCGAAGGGACTCATTTTCTTTTTCCAAATTTGTTACTTTCAATCTGAGATCTTTGATGGCATTCTGTTTCTGTTCCAACGTTGCATCCATTTCTGCTTCCATTTGTCTGGACTGTTCAACATATTCATCGTATTCTTGCTTTACATCTGTCCATCTGCAAAGTGAGCCAAAAAGAAAATGTCTTAAGTTAATCCAGAAAAAAAAGTTCTCCTCTTACTCTTTGTGGTAAAGCTTCGCCCTTTCCTTCCAGTATCTGCATTCGTCTTCGACACTATTAAACATCGGCGGCGAGTCCATTTTTTTTTTGTAAAAGTAAACTTGAATTCTTTTCCTGAGGGTTGTTGGTTGTCTCTCCCAATACGATGAAGATTTGTTTTCTAAAAATATCGTTTATTAACAGGTGACTACTGACTACCATTCAGAGAATATGAAAATTATACATTCTTTTTGTTTTTACTGACAGATAGTGAAAATCAAGGAGAAATGAAATCATCGCATCAGTAGAAAATGCGTGGCTGCGACGCACAATATATTTATTGATTATGCGAACGCAAACATAGCAAATGGAAACTCACCAGATAAATTAAGTAAATATTTGTTAATTGACTTTAATCGGATTTCCAACACGTAACTTTAAATAAAAAAAGAAATTCTTCAAAAATTCGTATATGTTGTTTGGGATAAAATGCCATGGAAATGTCATTGCCAGATATCGTAGAATTTGTACATGTGTACGTATCGAGAGGTTGGCATCGAAAATGATTGAGTTCAATGCTAGTTTATTTGGATTCGGTTATTATAAAATATGTGGGTACATCGAGGTTTTTCATTGGTTGAGCCGGTTAACTACCAAATTATAAATATCGTTCACAAATAACACGATAAAAACGCTGTTCTGAGATGCCACAATATAATTCCAAATATTTCCATTTCGAAAGGTGGCAATTTTACAACAATGGCCGCATTCAAGAATCTAGTTATCTTAAGTCGACTAGATTGGTCTGGATAGTATGTAACCTGAACGCAAAAACTAGATTGGTCGGGAACGTCACTTTTTCTATGTCAGCCACATACCCGAACTGTCAACTTAGTACTCAGTCACGAATTTCTTGACTAGATTAGTCGGCTACCCCTCCATAAACGTCAAATGTCACAGGTGCCCACGTTTAAACCAATCACAACCGAGATAGATCTAGTCAGACAGCTGTTAGACTTACTAAACTAGATACTTGAACGCCCTCAATAACATAGAATCATGAAATTGCCGTATTCTTGTATTTTACTGGCGACGTCAATTAGATTCGTCGTGACTAGAAATCCGAACGCGCTCGACTAAATCAGTTTGAATTGTTTTTGTATTTGTGTTACCTTTGTTTGATTTTTTATTCGGAAAAGGCCCTTCATAAAATTTTTAAAAATTGTCTTTTTCAAATAAGTACATTTAAAATTTAACACGGTTGCCTACCACAAGCCTATTACACTGCTATGTGAACTCATAGTTATTAAATATCGTGCGAAAATTCGAAATTTGCAGAGTAGCTTCAGAAAATGAAACCTTTTTCTCTCACCGGCCCTTTTATCGAATCTTCAGAAATCTGCCAAAGGCCACTCTGTTTATTTTAAACTTGACTCTTCGAAATGTCGACTGAGGCAGGATTTTCTTGACTAGATTTGTCGGCTTCCCCTCCATAAACGTCAACTGCAAGAGCTAATCACGTGAACACTCTGGCCCATGCCCAATAAAAACTGAAATCCATCTTATCAGACAGCTGTCAGAATCCGAACGTCCCCACTGATTCACGAATAGTGTAACATCGGCCAAATAGCCTAGTAGTTTTAGGTTTCACTCATAGGTGACTCATTGCACTCACTGACATTTGTTTACTTCGTTTTATTCGTGTTGTTAGTGCTTTTCGTTTTTTCTTCCATTTCACAAGTAATTAGATGTAAAAGGTGAATTTTTTTTCTATTTTCCCTGCGACTATCATCCACTAAAAAATTTTAAAATATTCAAATTTCTTCCTCATTATGTCTACAATAATATTTTGTTATTTCTAAAGCCCCATAATTGGCCGCACAAAGATTGTAAGCGAATATAAAAAAACATTCCAATCTCTGGATCGTCAAAGGGAGGATACTACACAAAGAAAAAAAAAGAACCTCAAATCCATTCGCCATTGTTACTACATAAAAATCGTCAACTTTAACAATTTCCTAGTTCTTTCGAATTGGAAAGGTATAAACGAGCATTCAAAGTAATAACTGAAAAGTAATGGCCGATGCGGAAAAGCAAACTTTGTTGCCGAAGCAGTACGAATCCGGTGAATTGTACACTACCGGCGAAGGAGCTACTTCTGCTGCAGAAAATCCAAATGCAGGTTCGTATTAAAAATAGGTTTTTATTTTTGCCTTTCTCGTCAGATACTTCAATCTTCAATGTGCAAGTACTATTGACGAATTCAACTGGTTATTGAACTTTTATCGATGAAACCCTTTAAGTGTTTTCGCTTATTTACGTGTGCTTTCCAATTAGCCGCAGCAGCAGCAGCAAGAGCAATGGTAATCGAATTTTACTGTGCCTTGTATAGAAATCGAAACAAAAGCATTCGTATGCACAAGGTGTTTGTTGTATACGTGCAGATACAGATTGATATAATCAGCAATATCATATTCCATCCAGTAGTGGCGGCAGTTCACGTCTCGGGATATTGAAATCAAATTTGCGTTTTGCTCTCTTCACTGCAGCTTACATGACTCATCGTCATGGCATATTATTTATTTCTTATTTTATTCAATGCAGGCTATTGTCTTGGCATCATACATTGTACTCCAACTTGCCGCTGATAACTTGCTTGTTTGTGTTGTAATTTTGCTTAAAATTCTACGATAACAAGCGCGATTCGTGATATATCTTCTTTTTTTTCCTATTCTGTCATCAGTGTCTGAAATAAGCGGATTGCCATGGATGAAAATAAGAACAAAAACGTAAGCTCAGAATCATGATGAACGATTTTAAAACAAGGGACATTACTGTTATTGTGATGTTTTTTTTAAATTTAAGCAACATTGACATCAATATTCTAATCGGTTATGAGCTCACGAAAATGTGACTGCTTGGTGCATAATGTAGGTCCATTGATCAGTACACATTTAAAATAGTTCTCAGACGATTAGTTCAGTGGTGCGCAATGAATATCTATTATCAAAAAGGTAGAAATTTCTAGTGTAGCAGCAAATGCTATGTGGGGAAAAGGACCGGGTTTGAAGTCGGAAAAGTGTTTTTAATTGCTGTCCGGGTGGGGTTATATTATTAAATCATATTGTTTGTTTTTATGGCCAAGATAATTAAAAAAAAAAACGATGATTGTGCTGATATCTCATTTAAGCAAAAATATAAAAAAATACAGATAAATAAAAAAGAACTCGTCAACCATGAACATGTGAATCATTTTAGTGGTTAGATATAGTTTTGTGATTTCTATGGGCTTATATCATATTACAAGGCGTCCTAGTCAAGTGTGTGAGTGACTCTTATCAACTTATCAACTCTTCGTATGAAATCTTAAACCCATCGCAGGAAGCGTAGACAAGATGCATTCAATTTGCACGATTAGATGCACTTCAGTCAAACATAAGTGCTTTAATCGTGTAGCCATGCAAACCGTCGCTGTTCATTCAGACATCCAATACGCTAATGTCGTTTTCCATTTCCTTTGGTTTCACTCGGGGATCCACTCATTCTGAAATCCAATGGAACAAGAAAACTGCTTCTGATTAATCCAGACAAGTATTACGGTTACTGTCATCGGACTTCATCACTACATAGTATAAAGCAAAGTCGCTTTCTCTGACCCTATGTCCCTATGTCCCTATGTATGCTTAAATCTTTAAAACTCCGGAACGGATTTTGATGTGTTTTTTTTTTTAATAGATAGAGTGATTGAAGAGGAAGGTTTATATGTATAATAACACCATTAAATATTGGAGTAATACTGTTATTTTTGAGGTTTCTAATGTGATGTAAATAATTACATTTTTTCCGCTTACATTGCATACGCAGGCTGAACCCTACGTGCGAAGCCGGGGCGGGTCGCTAGTGTAAATATAAAATACATAAATTACACTTGTGTGAGTGCTTCCTGAGTGGATTCTGACTTCAAATCGAGAAGCGAAATTCTCTTCTCAGAATCGCCAGAAAAGTATTTTGGAACGGTTTCAGAAGCGAATTTTTCGATTCCGAACTCTCCCGGATGGAAACCGACATAAGGGTTGCTTGCTGATACAATTCTTAACGGTCTAGGCTCTACTCGACATGGCGAAGTAAGAAACTAGGGGGTTTAAAGCCGAGCCTTGGTAGACTCCAACATTTACGCTTAATTTATTAGTTCGCCCAGAAGTAAATGCATTTATGGTTATGAGTTTATGACACTTTAAATAGCCTACAGTAAACGAAGAAAGTCATACCAGTTTATGAAAACTTTAAATACATATAAACGCGCTGCTCAGTGGTACCTCCGGATGTGTTTCAATAGCTTGCATCTAAAAGTTTCTGGTCATCTGAATATAGCTTTGCTTTTGTTATGCCAAAAATAGTTCAAAATAATCCACCAAAGCCAAAACTTCAACTTTTATCTGTTAAAACATAAAGATAAACAAAATAAGTGTTTGCTTGTCAACTATACACACGCTGCACTCGTTTCGTTAATAAAACCGCATAAGTTGACAACGTTTAGTAGCTCTGCCACAGCCACATTACCAAATCAGGGGTCAGATTTTGTACGGCGAAACGTTCAAACTTTCTCGTGGGCACAGTGCACAAAGAAATTTGCTTGTGGTAACATAGGGCAAATCATTCGTGCGCACGAAAACGATTGATCGTTTCGCCCTATAGAATCCGAAACCCAGATGTGGGAAAAATGCGTCTGGTATCAAATATAAGTACGCATATCATAACTCGCTAAGTCAGTATTATTAACTTTTGCGGAACAATTTGCAATATTGTACGCGACTGTGTAATTATTTATTGAAGTGAAACTTCTTATGCGACTTCCAACTCAAGGTCGCGTTAAACGTTTAACGCTAATAATTGGATACTCAAAGGTGTGAGCGAGGGTGAGGGTGAAGCACATTGCACAGCACAATCACGTTCATATGAAAAAAAAAATGAGCGGTGTTTTCTCCAACAAAAGTGAAACGAAAGAGAAGTATGCGAGGTGAATGTATGTATATAATCAACAGCCACAATGTATTTCAGAGGAAATGCGCAGATGGCTGTTGACGTGCGCTGATGGACTTATGGTGGTGTATATAGAAATTGAGTTCAAGGTTTTTGTTTCAATGGTTGTTATAGTTCATACCTACATACGTTGATACCTACAGTAAAGAATTGAAGAATTCAAGAAGTAAAGACGATATAGGTGAATTAGGTATGTTGTTTGATTTATTGAAGTGAAACTTCTTAAATGCTTAATGCTACTATAAGCATTGCACACTAAAAGGTGTGAGGGTACCGCTCACGCTTCAGAGTATGCAATAGTGAGTGAGTTTATTGGCACCAAATGCTGGGAGAAGAATATTCTGTGGTGAAGATTAATTTCCAAAAATCTTATACCTTTAAACGAGCAATTCTTGTATATATATATATTTCTGTGATCTCGGAAACGGCTCTAACGATTTCGCTGAAATTTGGTATATGGGGGTTTTCGGGGGTAAGCAATTGATCTAGATTAGTCTTATGTTTGGGAAAACGCGTGTTTTCGAGTTTTCATGCGTTTTGAGCTTATTTTTCTGACTTTACTGCCTTTTACTCGCCATTACACAAACAATTCTTAATCAATGCAAACAAAAAAAATACGTAGGAGAGCCAACACTTTAATAGTTATTTCAAGCCATCAATCAGCTTTCTATGTCCTCTAGAAGCTGAGCTACAACCTAAAATCTAACACGAAAAAAATAAATTTATTTTCTCAAATCGAATATTATCAGCAGCCGCGGTTCTTGATCGTTGTTCTGCTTTGGGGTGGTTTTGTGGCGCACATCGCACAAGCACGTTCATATGAAAAAAAAAACAGCGACAATGTCTTTCTGAGGAAATGCGCAGATGGATGATGACGTGTGGTGTGGTGATGGACGGATGGTGGAGCAGCGTTGCCAACCAATTTTGACGAAAAGAAGCCTAACTTGAGAAAAAAAGATGCCTTTTTCAATAAAATAATGCCTAAAAATTTTTTATGTTTTTTATGTAAATTGGAACAATAAATCAAAAATTAAACACAAATATAACAAAATTAACAACAACAATTTTTATTTCCAAAAAAAAACTTAAATTATGTATAAATCACAGAAGAAATAGGAACAAAATTCATGACTTTAGTTTCTTGAGTAGGTAGGTAAATAGCATTGAACAAAACAAACACAGTTTTAGTCCATCAGATCAAAAAATAAATAAATATTTGAAATAGAAAAAAGATGCGTTTTTGGTAACAAAAAAGCCTTAACGCCTTAGCTAATGAAATAATGCCTAAAAGGCATAAAAAACCTAGGTTGGCATCGCTGGGTAGAGGTGCTGTATATAGAAATTGGTTTCAAGGTTTTTGTTTTAATCTTATACCTTTAAACGAGCAATTCTTGTATGTATATATGCATACTCTGAACTCTGAAGCGTGAGCGGTACCCTCGCACCTTTGAGTATCCAATGCTTTTATTAGCGTTGGAAGTCGCATAAGTAAGTAATAAGTCCGCGTCATAGTAAAAGGAAGAAAGTAAGACATCTACCGGCATTTAGGAGACTTAAAGTTTTTTATATGTTCAAGTTAATATATATTTTTTTTAATTTTTATTGTTTTTAAAATTACAATAAATAGTAATAACCGAGCAAAGCTCGGTCACCCAGATATTAATGACTAAATTGGCAATTAATGTCTTATTGAAGTGAAACTTCTAATGCGACTTCCAACAAGGTTGCATTAAACGTTTAACGCTACCATGGAGGGGGTATGAAAGTGAATGCGTGGCACTCGAACGCATGCGCGTAGTACACCTGTTACAGGCCAGCTCGAGCGTTAGCAACGAGTAGCGTCCTCATTATTTCATTTACTTGTTTTAGTTTGATTTGATACACATATAATTTAATAGGGTAGTAGATATTTTTGAAGTGAAACTTCTAATGCGACTTCCAACATATTGTATCTTACTTTAGTTGTCATTATCCCATTGTAAATGTTATGGATTTGGATATTTCTCCACTCGAAAATGATAATTAAAAGATGCGATCAATTGTGAATTGTAAGCAATGTTAATGAAGTTTGTATTAAAATGTCTACAAAGATTAAAAGTGAGCGAGGCAGTTTAGGAAAGCATCAGTATCCTGTTCGCACGCTAAATCCTTAACTTCATATAGATGGGCCGATGAAAAGTCTCCACTCATTTAGCCCGCTAAATAAATGTCCGGTGCATTAAATCGAAGATAAATTTTGACATAAAAAAACGGAGGAAAGTGTTTGTGTTGTGTTTGCAATGATTTGTTTTTTTCGGCGGAAAACGCAGACAATGTTTGCGTGGTAAATAAAAGAAAACGCAAAGCCAAACAACAGAGCCAAAACAGAGATACGTATATAAATATAAATAAAGCGAATCGATTTTCAGGGGGACTTATGCTCTCATTTGGCGTCGTCTTCTGGGTAATAACAAGTGTTCCACTATGGTAAGGAGATTGTGGAAAGTTTGAGGACACATGTCGAACTTCTTCTTATAATTTCTAGGTTTCTTACGTCTTTCAAGTTTAAAATTCGAAAACCAATTCTATTAAAATTACGTTTACTGATATCTGTCATGGTACTAATTGTTCATAAGCATATGGGTTTTGTCAGATCTATATCATGTTTAATAATAATTAAGCGACCATTTATCGCTGGTGTGGAGAAACGAAGTGAAGACTAGGGGCGCCAAAATTTAGCGCGAGCAGGATACTAGGCTTAAAGAAACAATATGATTTCACTAAAAATCAATTTCTACCCCTTCCTATTTTCATTTCCACATTACGAAGTTTCACTTCTTCCGCGCGGAGGGACTCCACGCACTATTTTTTTATCACCTATGTCCCGTGTCGGACATAATGCCAGGTAGCATTATGCGCATTCATCAACTAATTGTTCAAATATAGTATACAAATTCTTCTGGACAACTTTTTCTCTGGTTAATTTGAAAATATACCTGCGTTTGTTCACATTTTCAATGCTTAACATAGAAGTGTTGTTTCAGGATCGTAGTCACTTTCATCAATCACATACACAAAATTTACGTCATTATACTTTTGACTGGTACTGTGAACAAACGCAGGTAATCTGAGTTTCAGCAACGTAGATGTAATCTCCATCTATCTCATCCATCTGCATTGACACTTGCTAACAAAAATTTTTGTTTCAATTGCAAATTTATAGGTGGCGTTGCACAAGCAGTGGTCTCTTCGATCGGACCAGATGAGTTACCCCCGCCATACCAACAGGCGACTAGCGGCGGAGTGCCAATGGTCACATGTCGCGTATGCCAAAGTATGATCGACATAACAACAAAACGCGAGCAACATGTGGTTAAGTGTGGACAGTGTAACGAAGCAACCGTAAGTTCAACATTTCACCTTCGCAAATGCCCAGATTTAGTGAATTCAAAATGTTCCTTGCAGCCCATTCGTAATGCTCCGCCCGGCAAGAAGTACGTACGTTGCCCATGCAACTGTCTGTTGATTTGTAAGAGCTCGTCACAACGGATTGCATGCCCCAGACCGAATTGTAAAAGGATAATCAACCTGGCACCTAGTCCAGTCACACCGCCAGTGCCTGCAATGCCTGGCATGTGTCGGGTTACTTGTGGTCACTGCTCGGATACGTTTTTGGTAAGTTACACCTGTGACATTCTGCAATGCTCCTGCTCGTACACATTTGTCTTGTCAACAGTTTAACACGTTCACCAATGCGTTGGCGCGTTGTCCCCATTGCCGAAAGGTGTCATCGGTTGGTTCCAGATTCGCCTGCGGTCGTGGCGTAATCTTCTCTGTTCTCGGACTGTTCTTCCTCATTGCTGGTATCGGTGTCACCGTTGGAACCTACAAATATGCCAAAGTCTGTTCTATTCTCCATAACCTGCATTGAATGCAATATTAACATTTAAATTTATTTTTCAGGATCATGGAGGAATATTCGTTGCCTACATTGGCGCTTTCTTAGTCGCCACGTTTCTATTCGCTCGAGCGGTCTACTATTTCCGCCTTAAAGTTAGTGCCATTGACGGCCCTATGTAAGCAAATTTAACCATTTTTTTTATCATTCCTTTTTTGATATTACGAAAACAAAAATTCGATAAAAAAAAATAACTAACAATAAGCAGCAACGGTTTTTAATGGAACGTATACATAAATTACCCATATTTTCAAAAAAAAAAAAAAACATTTTTTTTTGCTACAAAAAACAAGTATTGTCTGATGAGGTGATGATGGTGTCGTAAATCAAAAGGAAACAAGTCTGTCGCGTAGAGCATAATAGTGTTTGTTACAATTTGTAGTAGCTTTATAGTTTAAATGTTTTGTGTTGCTGTCGATAGTGTGATTCGTGCGATTCGGCTGCTGCAATGCGATCGGATGAGTAATGTTTGTTCTGATCACGTGGTTGTTGGGCGATTTCGATTATCGAATTTATTTTAAATTTGTCTTTTCCTAATTTGTCTTACCTTGATTGCGCCGTTAAATATGTTGATAGGGACTTTGATTTGGCATGTAAGTGATAGGGACGAAAATCTGTTTTTTTTTTTTATAATTTAATCGATTGCCCCTCTACACACCTGCATTATAATTAAACAAACACTAATCGGAACAAAAACAACACAATATACAAGAAAATGGTTAAATACAAGTAATATTTTCATTAGACACTCAGTACATAAGAATATAAATTTAATGCCGATTAGGAAAACAAAAAGTATAATACACACACACAAATAAAGAAACCTATTAATGCAATAGTTCTTAGTGTATGAGCATTTCATTGCAGAAGAAGGACAAAATAATAAATGAAGCAGAACAAAAAAAATCAAGTAAATATATTATTATGTATTATTATTGAACTTATACACATATAATATGAATAATGTAAATAAATTGAATAAAATTACAATTATCGATCTTTTTTTTACACAAATGCGGTTCGAATTATCATTTATCACGAACGAGTGCTCGTCGAGATGGGCACAGAGAAGAGCCTGTGGTAGCATCTGCCTGTTCTCAGATCCGGAGGACTCTAGGACAGGCATACCACAATAGTGGAATGGAGTTCTAAAGTAAATACATATCACATTTACTTTTCGAAGATTATAATGGTGTTTTAAGCATAAACTATGCTAAAAGCATGCTGCTGATGACTAACAGGGTAGAAAAATACTGCACAACTTGGAACTTGGAGGTAAATTTATCAAAATCAAAAGGAGAAAGTTACTCTGGAAGAGAAAAAATTGAAATCTGAAGCAGAATATACAGATATTTTGTGGGAATTCAAGTACCTAGGAAATGGTAATAATCTCCAACCTATGCATTTAAAAAAATCTACAATTAAAATTGTTTGAGGCTAAGCGAGCAATTGGCTTTGACTGTGGCACCTGTATCAACAGTAAAAATCAGACACAATACATGACAATAGTATGGTTTGTCTCTGGTAAAAATATCACGCATGACTCAAAACAAAAGGTATTTAATGCGATGGCAAAGTCCATTCTTCTTTATGGGGCACAAGTGTGGAGATACCGTTCTTTCGAAGACGTGGAAAAGTTGCTGCGGTATTTCATCAAGAAAACCTCTGGTTAAGAGTGCCGACTAGCTCTCCCAACTATGTTTTATATCTAGAGACTGGAATAGCGCCTCTCATCGATACTCTAAAGCTTCACGAGTTCACTCTAAAGCTTAAAGAGTTATATTAAGAGAAGAAAGACTACCGAAGACAGTACTTTTACATATTCTACGCAATAGAAAGGGATGCGTTGAAGAGTGTGAAAACCCAACCCACTTCACTAAAATTAAAGTTCCAAAACTTACTGCAAAAATAGGACGCAGGATGTATGACTTCATAAACGATGCCCAGTCATGGGAATACAGAGCATACTACAGTAATTTGAACCACTTTTTAGATGAAAAAACAGTTCTTGACCAACAACACAACTTATGTCGTTTTCCATCTGAAAATATTGAGATTGTCCTACTGACCAGAAAACATATCCCGACGCAAATTGAATTTCATATAGGCCCAGCCCAGACGAAATCACCAGCAAAAACACAGTAAAGTATCTTGGGATAACTATCGACTCCAACCCTACTTTCTGGAGTCATATTAAATCCGCTAGAACTGCTACAGTGACCACATTCCTTAGCAGACTCACGGCAAACGTTGGAGGACCAAGAGAAAGCAAACGAAGGCTCCTCATGACAATTACACACGCGATACTTCTATATGGATGCGAAAAATGGGCAGATGCACTTAAACAGGAGAAGTACAGGAAACAGATGGTAGCAGTACAGAGACGCGGAGCCCTCCGCATCCGCAAGTTATTACCGCACTGTATCAGAACCAGCCGCTCTTGTCGTTGCAGTAGTGGCACCCATTGACCTCTTAGCCGCAAAGAGAAAGCTATTATATGAGAAGAGAGCGGAAGTAGGAGCAGAAGCGGCAACCACTGAAGCAAAACAGGCCACCAAACCATTATGGCAACTGAGGTGGAACTCTGAAACAAGAGGTAGATGGACCGCCAGGCTGATCAGAGAAGTCGCTGAATGGACAACGCGAAAACACGGAGAAATAAATTATTATACCACGCAGTTTCTAACCGGACATGGATATTTTAATGCGTACCTACACAGGATGCGGAAAGTAGACCATCCGTCATGCCAGTACGGCAATTCATTGGTAGACGACGCTTTTCATATCTTCTTCACTTCACGTGCAGCAGGTGCACCGTGAAAAACAGCATTTTGAATCGAAGATCCCCCGAAAATATCATTCAGAAGGTGATCGCAAGCGAACGGAGCTGAAAACGGGTATCAGTGTTTATCGAAACCGTGCTCAAAACCAAGAAGCGAGAAGAAAGCCAGAGAACACCCTCATAGAAGAACAGAAAATTTTATGAGGTAGAAGAAAAATATCGGCCCCCGAAGTAATACGAATAGTGGTTCCAGGTGGCTGTTGAAGAAAACCAAAGGGAGAGGGGGAGTTTAGTCAGTAAGAGTCTGATACACCAAGAAAATTTAAACGGTGCGTGTTGCGTGATGTATTCTTCGCCCTCTCTATAATAATAAATATAGTTGGCGCGACAGGTCCGGAGGGATGACTTCTCACAACCATTCGTTTTGTTTGAGTTTTTCATTTTTGGAACGAATGGTTGGAATTTACAATTTTATGCCGATTCCAAACGGCTAATTTAGAAGCTTTTTCCTGACAGTTATATTCTCGGATGTTTGTCAGACGTTCGCGAGAGGTGGCGCAGTGGAAAAAAACACTTATGTGGTTTTCCATTGGGACCACCAGAAATCTTTTTCAGATCTCAGATTTTACTGTGCTCATGGAACGCGCAACGAGATTGATCTGCTTTTGTAAATGGATTAGTGCGTTAATTGACAACAATATCAGCTGTTCAAATGGCATTCGTTTTTGGCTAAATCGCAAATGGATATCGACCTGAAAAATGTTTCGCCTGTTGTAGATACAAATGAAGTATTATTGGTGATTTGTAGTCTTCAGATGACGAGGAAGACAATGAAGATAATAATTCCTCCGAAATAATATCCATAGCTATTTATATATTTTGTTATTTTGGTTTTCACGAAACTTTGCGCATTTGCCTCGAAAGCAAACTTCGCAGAATGACGTAAAACAGCTGTGCAAATTATATTGGTATGTGTAGATCTGAAAAAATATCGAGATCTGCAAAAAGTGCTCCGAATCGAAAAAAAGATTGATTTTTCGTCCCAATGGAACGCAAAAAGTGATTTAGATCAAAAAAAAGATTGATTTTTTGTCCCAATGGAAAACCACATTAGTTGAAATTGGGTTTTTGCGGGATTCGAACCTCGGACACCTCGCTTAGTAGTCCAACACACTAACCATTTAGCCACTGCGCCTACTATTTTTCGCCTGATCTGATGTGATACGTGCCTTGAAGCTAGCTAGGGTCGAATCGCCACTTCCGTGAACAAGCTACACGTTCACGGAACTAAGTTGGTTTTACATGTGAAACAAAAACCTCGATCACAGAGGACGCGATTCGACCTCATATATATATTTCCCATTCGATACTCCTTCTGGAAAAAGTAGCTTCGGCCTACTTCGACCCTAGACCTCGCTATATGCGTCGGAAACTCGGAACGGAAAATGCTCCGATTTTATACGATTCGGAGGATTTTTGCTGCGACCTGCGAGGTATTCTTCGGAACAATTGTTCTGACATTTTGTAACGTATGAATGTGCGATGAAGTGCATTTTTTTTTTTTAATTTTTGACAACTAGATTCCGATATCTTCCGACAGAAATTGGTTGCAGAATTTGTTTACGATTTAGAGTGCGGTGCGGTGCGCCATCGCAATTGTAATTTCTCTTCCGAAGTCGGAGACCTCGAATGGAATTTGAGCCTCCGAAAGAGTATGCGTTGCAGAGGAATTTCCGTTCCGATTCCGACGGATACCTCGCTAGTGCCAAATACTCTTTTCCCTTCATTGTCTGGATGAACGCAAAGAAAGTTTCTAAAGCCAGTGCAACGAATTTTCTTTAAATAAACAACAACCACAATCTTCTTCTAAAAGTAGAATTTATTTTTAAAAGTATAGTTCCTAAAATTAAAGATTAAAACAAGGATTTAAATTGAATCTTGAAGGGAATATAACCTCCTAGATATTACGTATAGTTCAGTGGCGGATTACTGTTGCTTGAACTGTCGCCAGAGCTTAGAGTCTCTGGGGTTTCCTGATTAGCTTGAATACGAGCTATACTAGGATCTTTTTTCTCCCTTTTCTCGCGATCCTTATCCTTATTGTGCTTATGCTTATGCTTGTGTTTGTGCTTCTTCTTGTCCTTCTTTTTCTTCTTCATCTGCAAGTGCGAATAAAATGAATAAAATGAACCAACAACGTAAAATAGAAAACTCTTACCTTTAACGAATTATCCGATTTCGATTTGCTGTCATCTTCCTGCTTGAACATTCCAGGTTCAAAGCCCACTGGCCCGGGAGTCTGTACGGTACTGGGCAATGATAATGAATTGTCCGAATAGAACTCAGTTTTCATTCGCTTAGCATCACCAGGGTACACGGTGCTATCCACATTTATACACGCATTAACATCAACACCATCAATCTCAAACTGTTCCACTTTAACCTCATCTTGCTCTACTTTGATGGGAGGGTTATCAAATGCATCGGAAGCCGATCTTTTCACCGTACCCGATGTTTCTATCGGTTCTCGCGACGACTCTCTCTCGAATGTTCTGATCTCCTGGTTAGATGAGCGTGGTTTGGGCGCGGATTCCTTAACAAACTCCTTGAACATGCTGGTTGCGTCAGCGGATTGCAAACATATTGGCTTTTTGATGCCATACAGGGCGTAGTATAGATCCACCATGTCACAACGTAGCTTCGTGTCGTGCGAAAGATTGTTGCTGTGCGTGAAAAATAACTTAAGTCGTCAATTTTAAAGAAGAAAGTCGTATACCTACTTCATATTGCGCCATATGCGCTCGACCAGCTCCGGCTTATCTAGGCGACTTCTTTGCATTTTTGTGAAGGGTGGGTTCTCGATTAGGAGACGTGCCAGTGCATGCCGCGCAGCGGGATCTGGATCTGTTTCCAAAAGCGTTATCAAATGATCGAGGTCCTCCCATCGGCCGTCAACCTTTACAAAATCAACCAAGCACTCCATGGCAGCTATGCGGACATCGATGTACTGACCGTACGCAGCATAGCAGCGATAAATTTTTGGCAACGATGGCAGGTGCCCACACTTTTGGAGTTTTCTTATAACTTTAAGGCATGACACCGATACGGTGTACTTGTAAGAGGGAAGATGTTTTTCAAGGTTCAGAAGTCGCGTGACCTCCTCTAGCACCACCCTGGTCGGAGTTTGCGTTAAAATAAAAGTCTCGGATATTGAACCACACTTACTTGGCATCAGCAGACAAGTTCTCGGAAGTAATTGGCGCACCTCGCAGCACAACCGACACCACGGGAGTGATGGAGTTACCCAAGGCATCGACCAGAGCGGCTCGGTAGTAGTTGTCCGAGTAGTGATTCCTCGAGTTGTCGTTGTACTTGAAGAGGTCCAATAGAAACCGAATCACTTCGGGTGGGCAGATGCCATGTGAGGTCCGCAGACCTATAATAGAGAGAGAAATGCAACTTTTAGCCCGTCTTTGCAGTTTTTGTTTGTGGGTAAGCACGATCGTTTTGATTGCGTTTCCATTTCTTATGAAGTATATCTTCAACCTAGATAAGATTACTGCACAACTCACCTGACATTGCCACTGGTATATTTTTCTGCAAGAAGTAGTGCTGAAAGTTCGAAAAGTTGTTCTGCTTTATGATGTGCGGCGCACTAAACGAGCCGAAGAGCTTGCGAAATATGTTGAGCATAGCCGGTGGACCATTCCACGATGTGACCATTGAATTTGCAACCTAGATCATCAAATAAATGAGCGACTGGTGAGGGAACACAACTTCATTAACCTTACCTTAGTCAAACAATGAGCTGCCTCACACCGAACCTTATAGAAGCATCTCTCATTCTCGATGGTGTCGGTGAGAGCGCGCCTAGTCGCGGAAGTGGGATATTTTTCCAGCGCTCCAATCGCTTCAAATTGTGCCGTAACGTCTCGTTCGTGTCTCAGTTGGAATTGCCACTGAAAATCCGGCTGTTCTATGTTTAAATCCCTGAGCAGGATCATCTCTGGGTCGAGACGAATCCATAATACCGGCGAATCATCCATAGCAGACAGATCCATGTCAACCTCTTCGCCCGTGCATAAGGGGATCTTTTTCTTCTTATTCCGCCGGCTCTTCGAGTGACATGTTATGTCGGCCCTCACAACAGTATTCTCTATCTGTAGAGTGTGCTTGAAAGTTCCATCCAACTCCTGCAGTTGCACAAGAAGTGGGCCATTGTACTTCTTGACGCCCTTCTGATTGACAGCCTCCTGTCGGACTTCTAGCTCGATTGTATTCCTCTTCCGATTGAACACCGAGGTGAGCGAAAACTTAGCATGGCCGCCGATGCGTACCCACTGATCCATGAAGACAGACATATCCTTACCGGTGACAGTGAAGATCGCCTTAATGAAGATATTCGTTGATATCAGTAAATGGTGCCAAAGTCCGTTGCCGATTTTGGTTCCGGCTGCGTTTGTAGCCAGTGCCAGTTGTTTGTTGAACACTTGCAGCAGCAGTTCCTGGCCGATACGGTCCTCTAGCATTCGAATGACTATGTGCGCCTTCCGTCGCATTGCTTCCACATACTTTGGCGACACAGTGTGCAAACTCTTGATGGGGAAATAGTGCGGAACTTCCTGTGATTTGTTCGCTACATTGGATGGATTTGATGTAGACACTGGCAATGGAGCTGGCGGTTGACTGCAATCCAAAATGATCCCCCCATATTGCTCCTCGTAACGCACTACCGCAGCGAGTTCCTTCTGAATCCACTCACGGTACTCATTGTTGCCAAAACATTTCTTTGAGTACAGCCCGCACAAGTATTCGGCAATGCCCTTTGCCAGCCAAGTGTCCGACCACTTTTGTGTGGTTATGAAGCAACCAAAAAACTGTTCAGCTATCGCTTTTGTCATGGCCGTCCGCGTGCTATATGTCTGATCGATTATAGCAATCGAATGGAGAAGGTGCGTGGACACGATGCTTAGAGTGGCGTACGCGGCTATATTCACGTCTGTCTCGTCTACGAACACTTGTTTGTAGCACGAGAATGGATACCGAGTGGAAAGTGTCTCCTCGAAAAATTCAAATGCTTCATGCATGTACCGCACAGAGTTCTTCAGCAGCGGCATTAGTTGTGGCAAGCAGAAGTGCGTTACTTCGTGCATATGTGGATCCACGTAGATCTCAAAGGGTCCAATGGCCAGTGCAATGTTCGGGGCACTTACCGGGGTGGTCAGCGAATAGTGAAACGTTTTTCGTCGGAGATCCGGAGTCATGACGACCTCAACCAGCTCCCCACAGGAAACAGCCGTCAGTTGTTTATCCACAGTGAATTCCAGCTTCCATGTGCATGGGTCGGCAAAACTATCCACACAAGGGAACCACAGACGCGTAGAGTTCTCATGGCCATAGGTGAACATGTGTGCAGAATTGGGAGTAGGTGGCTGTCCCTCGATTTCAGGAGGGATCACGAAGTGAATCCCGCCTTGCGGATTTTCAATAGAAAACTCAATGCCAATTCGTAGACCACGGCCTTCTTGAATCATGTGAAAACCTTCTGGTGGAACTTCAATTATAAGCTCGCCAGCATTCACATCAGGATTTGTCTTCTGAGCACCGGTTAAATGGTGTTTAGAAAACGTCTCCAGGGAGCGCCTATAAGCAACATATGGTTACATGCTGATTATTTCCACTCTTTATACGTACGTTTTAGTATCTCCTTGGCAGACATTCATAAACGGATCAAAGTATACAAATGTCGCCTCGCAAACATCGTTCAGTACCACCCGATAGATTCTGCATTGTTGAGAGTTCAAGCGGATAATGTGAAGATTTTCCTTCGCTGGGACGATTGTTAGCTCAACGAAACCCTGGAATTGCGTTTTTTTTTTTTTTATGTGTTTAACAAATGGAAATAGATATTTCTACTCACGATTATGCTTTTGCGTTCAAAGCTGATTCCGGTCAGGCTGACAATTTGGTGAGCTGTGTTGGTGAAAAAATAAAAACAAACGAACTGTGTAAGTTGGGACTTAATTTATCACTTTGGAGAGTACTTATAGTTTGAATGGTCGTGTAATCTCTGGTTTTTCTACTTTATCTACTTTCATTTTGGGATATTTAAATACAAAATTTCGAAGAAAACAAATGCACAAAATGTTTACATGGCTTGATCAAGTGAACATTTTAACATTTTTGACAGCCGACAGTAACAGCAGGGGCAGGTAAAAGTGGACGTATAAATCGTGGTTGCTTTTAAGGGCCGACATGCAATTATAAATGGTTGCATTCAGTCAAGCTATTTGTTTTTCTTTTGAAAATGTTGCATAATTTTTGGAGGACAAAATTCAATGGCGTTTAAACACAAAAAAAAAAGAAAAAAGAAAAAAAGAATTCAATTTGGTGCATACTGTTTTCATATATATTTTCAAACAGCGTAATCATTTGATTTCCTCAAATTCAAATCATTTTCTTGTGTTGATAAACAAGTAATGATTTCAGCAGTGATAAGTCAGAAATGTAGCATTTCTTGCAGTACAATTTATTTGTGACATCAACAACAAAACAATAAAATAAACGAATCTTGAATTGATATCAATTAGTACAATGTACTAATGTCATATAAATTGAAGTAGTCTTTTCTCCGCTTGCTGGTGTTCAACTGCGATGACGTTTTAACTTTTAACAACTGACGTTTGGCGATGTTCTTAAAAACTAACCCCCTTATTAATAAATAAATGTACACAAGTAAGTTAGCTAGCAAACGTCAGATAGCATACACAAATTGGACATAACTGCTGAGTAACAAGTTGATAACTTTAACACAGTGTTTATTAATACAGGGGTAAAGGTTCACATGTATTACAGTGACAAAGTCGAAAGTCAAAAAGTCCAAAGTCTTAAATTGGGTAAATGTATATACATCACATTTACATTGCCTATACTACGTCACTCTAAAGCAGCTGGCAGTCAATATGTTGGACGATTTTATCTCAACTTCACTCAGCTTAAACATAATTCCGAAAAGCAACCTTTCGTAGTATTTAAGAATATGTCATAATCAGTTACGAAGTCGATCACATTTAAATTAACTTAGATGTATATTTAAAAGAATAATACAAAATTTACTGATCTTAAAATTCCAAAATGGCCGACGATGAAAAAGTGGTCGTACCAAAAACATTTGAAGAACTGTTTCAAATTTACTCAAACTACAAAGTTGATCCGCTTGATATTGATAATGAAGTCTACGATGGGATCTTACTGACACAAATTGATATTTGGTTGCAAAAGTCTCAGCTCTTGAAGACCGTATTTAGCTTAACAGATACTGGAATGGCTTGGATGAAATATAAGTACGTATGCACCTATGTCTCTAATTTGCTTGACAAAATAATATATATTTGTTTTAGAAAATGGCGGTTGGATTACGATGAGTTCGTAGAATTACTAAGGGAAATCTGTGCGGCAAAGGGTTTGGACGTACAACAAATTAAGGAGAAAATGACTGAAGCTGGGCCACCCATTGTTGAAACCGAACAAGCTGTTGTCGAATGAGGTATGTTTAATGTTTATGTTGGCATGCCACCTGCCGCCTGAGATAGCAAGCTCAAATGTGTCATCATCAAATTGTGACTAGGTACCATCTAGGGAGATTTAACAAAGAAAAACCGTTTGCGTACATTTTTTTATTTTTTTTAACTTAGGTACATTTTTCAAAAAAAATACAACTTTATTTTTCTTTTGATATACATATGACTTAATGGCTAAATGGATAGAACCTAGGAAATGTCCAATTTGTTGCATACAATATAAATAACATGTTAAACTAAACGCCAAAACTATGTAGGGTACAGCACGACGGGAGAATGTGCACTCCCCTTCAATTACGACGACGAACTCTTGCCAGGAACAGCTTCTTCGGCCTGTTCGCGTGGATGGCGTGGCTGTTGGTGCTGTCGTTCATGCAATGGTCTCAAATATGTGATAGATCCGCTATCGGCGCCACGTTGTGCATGACGGTGTGGATTTTGTACATGTTCTCCTGTATATTCTGGGTGTTGCTTGATGTATTGCTCATATGGTACTGGGACTGGTACAGGAACTGCCTGCACTGGGTATCCAGCATCAACAAGAGCTTGGAACTCAGCTTCAGTGATTGGCTTGCCATTAGGAGGTGGCAGCGCTAGTTTAGGACCTCCTTGCATCTTTGACTTTTGAGGAGGTTGCACTCCGGTGCTTTGGGAAACGAAAATGCTGGACTGTGAAGGGGCCGGTATGGGAAGCTGATACTGATGATACTCTTGCGGCTGTTGAGACAGTTGCGGTTGCTGGTGTTGTTGTTGCGATTGGTGGTGCTGATGCTGTTGTTGTTGTTGTTGTTGTTGTTGTTGTTGTTGTTGTTGTTGTTGTTGTTGTTGTTGCGGAGGTTCACTATAATAGAACTGAACTGGTCCGAGGTTCTGTTTGGATGGGTGTTTGGACTTTTGACTCTGTTGCTTGACGCGGTACTGTCCATTGGATGAGGGATGCTTACTTGGTTTAGTTGGTGAGGGTGAGGATTCGATGACATATTGCGGTTGAGAGGTAGAATAAGCAGTTGGAACGTATTTCTTCTGTTGTTGGTGTTCGTGGATGGAAGGAACTGTAGGCGATGGTTGAAATCCGCTGTATTGGACAACTGATGGAGCGAAAGAGTACTGACTTGCTTGTCCTATTGTTGTTGGCGGTGAAGCTGTTGTGGACTTTTGTTGTAGGAAGGGTGAACGGCTTGAAACAACTGCCGGTGGCTGGGAGTGACGATATCCAGTTGGTCTGTTCGAGGCGAGCAACTTCTCTATTTCTTTCTCAAGCGAGGATTCTGCCAGCGGGTGGTTGGGCAGTGTTCTGTAGCTTACAGCCGACGGGCCATGGTAAAAGTTAACCTGTTGCTGTGGTTGGGGTTGCGAGCGGAGATGCTGCTGTGGTTGACCAGAAAGCGGCAAATACTGTGGTCCCTGATGGGGTGTCACTTGCTGTTGTTGACTGTATTCGGCATACTCAGGCGTTTCTTCGATCTTCGAGCGGAAGCTACTCAGACCTTGTCGCTCTACCGGAATCGGTCTACTGTGTGGTCCTGCCTTGGTGTATGAAGCTCTAGCTTGTGCCTCTTGTAACGCTCTTACTTGTAGCTCCTCTTCGATGAGCTTCAACAATTGCTCCTCTTGAATTGATTGGTACTGCTGCTGCTGTTGATGTTGCTGCTGCTGCTCAGGGATATACGTCGATGGTCGAAATTGACTACTCCCAGAACTATATTGAACCTGCGGCTGGGATTGCTGCTGCAATTGCTGTGCATACTGCTCTTCGGCGGCATATTGCTGTTGGAGTTGGGAAGCTGAAGGTTTCTTCGGAACTGTATGCGATTTGCCCTCCGCAATGGCCTTGGCTTGGTGGTTGCGACTTATGTCTTGCAGATAGGCAAAGTGCTGAATCTATAAAGAGACAAAACAAAAAACATGTTAATTATCAAAACCGAGCGACAGTGTGGGCATACAATCAGAGATCGTTCCGCAGACAATCCGTGGGAAGAAAGTGTCTTACATTGCAAGACCTAACTAATTACAGAACACATGATGCATGATGGAGTCTTTCTTTTTGGTTCGTGGGAATCCCTTTCCGTCGATTCACAGATATGTGTGACGAAAAAAAGCAACAGCCACATCGAGTTGCGCAATGTTATTGTCATGGAGCTCGCCAAAGAATAGCAAAGCAGTCTGGCCTGATGGATGTGAGTGTAAGGGGATATTGCACACAATGTAGGTGGAGAAGGTGCTGCATGTAATTAATAACCGAAACGATGTGAAACGAAAAAAGTCACAGTTGTTTGGCAGTAGCGTATATGTCTCAATTTATTAAATGTTAAATTAATTTGATTGAGTCCGCTGTCGAATGTGGTCATTGTTGCTGGTTGGGAAAAGAGAATCGCACTCCCTTGTCAGTAATTGGATAATTTACGATATGATGGCTTTGAACATAACCAATGTTGCGCAAAGCGGGCTTTGGACGACTGTTGCTGGCTGCTGCATGTTGCATTACAAAAGGTGGCATGTAGATGGAGTTTAAGAGAGTATAGTTCATGAAAATGTGTAGCTCTTTTGACGAAGCAGGTGATTTAACATCTTGTATTAAGTAATAGGTTGGAGTGCTATTCAAGTCAAGTCTTACGTATATGTCAACAGTTCAAGAAAAGCTAAAGCAAGAAATTCAATGAGCAGTTTGGGAAAACTAAAGGCAAACCCTCTAAGAGAGAAAGTGAATACCAGCTCGGTTTGAGCAGACTATCCCATACACCATAACTGTCACATGTTTTCCTTCTTCACAATAAACCAAAAATATTTGCATTATTCAAGTTTAAAGCTCCCTTTCGATGCGTTAAATGGTTGGAGTCGAAAGAGAAGCTTGCCACAAATAGAAGCTCAGAGGAAGGGTTAGCAGAGGTTGCCCACAAGGAGGTGTTCACTCACTTACACTGTAGACTCTCTTCTTGACAAACTTGAAGCGATCCTGGATCAAAAACGAGATTAGGGAGCTGAACATGCCTATGTATGGGATAACAAGGGTGCGTATTACAGAAAGGAATCACAAAACTCGTATTGTGAACGGATTACTTCCAGAAAAAAGGAAATAGTGATTTTCACAGATGGATCCATGATGGATGGCAGAGCGGGCGCCGGTATTTATTCAGCAGAGCTGGAACTAGCCCGTCACGTTAGCCTCGGGAAACACACTTCCGTATGCCAGGCTGAGATGATTGCATTGCTGCATGCGTTGGACTACTTGCTGGAGAGTCAGGTGGAGGGAAGAAATAATAAGCACTGGATAATCAGGCGGTGATCAGACACATGGAACAGACAAACATCACAACATCATTGGCACTGGAATGTGTACTTAAGCTCAATAAGTGTTCATCTAAAAATGGAGTAACACTGATTTGGGTACGAGGACACATAGGGATCGAAAGCAAAGAAAAGGCGGACTCTCTTGCAAAACAGGGGTAAACTGAAAATTGGCAAAGGAATGGTAGAACAGCTAATTCACAAATGGATCACTGCAAAACACCTGAGAAGGTGGTTAACCGTGGAACAATGTAGACAGGCTAAAATGGCAATTAAGTGGCCGACCTGCTCCACTCAATTAAGGGTTCTAAGCATGAGTCGAGGAACATTGAAATGGGTGGTGGCTTTGTCAACAGGACATGGTAATTTCGGGTATCACTTAAGGAAGATGGGCCTTAGAGGGGATGATACCTGTAAACTATGCCTGGAGGAATCTGAGACAGCGGCACATTAATGCCCGGCGTTGGTTGGCAGAAGAAGTAGTCGCAGTAGCTTAGTGATTAGTGTGTTGAACTGCTATGCGGGGGTCCCAGGTTCGAATCCCGCAAAAACCCAATTCCGACTTAGGGTTTTTTTCCGCTGCGCTACCTCTCGCGAACGTCTGACAAACATCCGAGAGTATAAATGTCTTGAAAAAGCTTCTCAAATAGCCGTTTGGAGTCGGCATAAAATTGTAGATCCCTTCCATTCGTTCCAAAAATGAAAAACTCACACAAAACGAATGGTTGTGAGAAGCTAGGCCTAGGGTCCCTCCGGGCATTTCGCGACAACTATTTATTTTATTTTTTGTTGGTTGGCAGAAGAATGAAGACTTTGGGACATCATTGGGTCGAGACCCAGTCGATGAAACAGATCTCCCATAAACAGATGCTAGCATTCACACTAGGAATTGAGCCCAGGGAAGAACTATGGATAAATCCAGACAGTCTCTCTGGGTAAGTTTTATAGTGTTAGAGAGACGAAAAGAGACCCGATAATAGTGGTCTCTTGAAATCTATATATATATTGCCACAAATAATCTTATACATATATAAATAGGCGAAGGGAAATAGTTAAGAACCACTCTCTGCTCACTGCCTTAACCAAAACATAATCACTTGACTTTGATGTCTTGATAGTGCAGACCATGCATGCGTAAAATGCTGTCTGTAATTTGTTTTCCAATTTGTTGTGTCTAAGCCAGGTCAATAGAATTGTAAGGTTTCCATCATTGGGCGAACTCTAGTATATTTAATTCCTCAACTACTCGGGTGGCCTTTCTCAGCGTTTAGCTCGCGATAAAATTCAATTTCGTCGTCATCTAACTTTGCTTACCTATTCCCTCATTTAAGTGAATTAATTGCATTAGTGACCTGCCGCAGAAGGTGAACAAATCTCGTTAAACGCAGTTCATTCAATTATTTAAAAAAAAAAGTAAGTATACGACCGAGTGTGCGAAAGTACTAAAAACCATTCTTTTGTACGTTTTTTGTTCTGTCAAATTCAAGTATATATTTAAGTTCAGTTGTAATGAAGTTGACCTCCAACCTAATTCACACGCCAATCAGTAAGCAGAGATAATTTCTTATTTTTCTGCATTCAATTTCGCGGGTACTTCGCAATTACCATTTGAAGATTTCCATCTCTATTACACAACCACAAGTATGCAGCTTAAATGTGTCCACCGACACTTAAATTCGTAAAAAATAACAACAGAAAAATATGTTCCAATAGGAATTCATAACAAGCAACGAGTTAATGAGAGGCCATATCGCGAATAAGCGAGAAAAAAAAAATTACTTAAGACATCCGCCAGCACTTAAGGTTGATGCCAATGGACCGAAAAATTCCACCGCGCACCCCACTCTGCTGTCGTAATCGAAGAAGAAACGTGAACTTCAAGTCACGACAGCGACCTCTTGTATAATCTTGTTTTTTTCTTCTTCTTCTTCTTCGTCTATTACTAACTTATTCCAGAATGGCGAAGTGCCATTGCATTAACCTTTTGTCGTTTCACTTTCACAATGCAAACAACTCACAACGCCATCCAGTAGATGTTTCCTGAATTACAAGTGAAACAGAAACCATTATTATAAAAGAAATATGCAAATAGCAGAAAATGCTTTCTACTCTTAATATGCAGATACATAAATCAAATGCATCTGAATAGATGCAACTATGGAAAAAAACCGGAACCGGAAACCGGTTGAATGATGAGCATATGCACGTAAATTTGCTTACCTCTTGACTTTGCTCCAGTTGCGGTCCTATCGCTTGTAACTGCTGACTCTGTGGCCTACTGGTTGGCTGGTAGTTGCGTAATTCCTGCTCATGCGGTGATAGTGGACGTATTAGAAAATTCCGAGGTCTAGCACCGTAAATGGTCTCCTGTGGCTGTTCAGGATCGTCTTGTTTCTCATTGGGATACGCAGCGGTGTCATGTGAACCAATTTGTCGCTTGTCTTTGGTCTCAGATGTTGGGCTCTTTGTTACACCATCCGCAGTCGTTTTGGTGGGTTGTTCTTTTTTGTCGAGGCCATATACATTGAGAAAGCCTATTAAAAAAAAAAATCGAAAGTAAGCAATTAGTTTTTAATTGCGAATAATTTTGTTAAAATTGCAATAAAGCTATGAAGATATGGTCGACTTGCTGCAGAAGTGGCGCCATGACTATTGCAATCGCTGACATTGAATACAACTTTACTCTTTTTCTTCAGTGGGAACAAAATTATATTGTTGGTCTGGAAGGCTTATTCCTGGTCAGGGTGTGCCTTAATAATTCGAGATGAGGATGGCGCTGAACCTCAGACTATTTTTAAATGCTTTGTCTTGGCAGATGCGAAGGTAAGAAAAGATTTCAGAAATAATTCCATCGACATAAAAATGTAATTTTATGTCAGATGATCTTTTAGCTTATTTTAAAAATTGTGCTGATCCAAAAAGTTGTACTTTACCTACCTAATATTTTCGTGTCCGTAAGAATCATTTCACTACTTTTCAAAATGTACAAGGCAACCAACATTGGAGCTCCGAGAAATACCACTTCCCGCTTTGCGTTTTATAAATTTAAGATTCCGTCTGGATTATATTACCAACCATTAACGAACAAAATTAAACTTGCATAAAAACCGTTCAATCTCTCATTCGTTCAAAATGATTTTGCCTTTCCAATGTTGCTCAGTTATAAAAATCACTATGAACGAAATCTACAGCTTCTTCACTCGTTGTGCGAAATTAAATTTAAATCCACTGACGATATTTATATGTTTTGGTTTTAATGTCAAACTAACGAATAGTAGTTGACACTTTAGGTCTGTTCCTTAACTTTAAATCTTACGAATTTTTACTCAGTGCCGTTCCGTAACTCGAAAAATTCGTAAAAGAGAACGTCATCGAGAGAGCAAGATATTACCCCTCCAGTGAGCATCTTACGAATTTTTACTCAACAAATTTCTTGGTGTAAGAAGTGGAAAAGCTGTCAGTCACCTTACAATTAACAGCTGATTTGAAATTTGTTGTCCATGTTGGCATATACGTGGATTATTTTTTGATTTCTTGCGTATTAAAATGGTATCAACAGGCGGCAAAATAAAATAAAATGTTATCCTCGAGATTCTTTGGAAAGTGGCGACGAAATATTTCTTTGCTGGAACAGGGAATAATATCCTCCATGTAATTTTTCATGCGATGTCGCTTTTTAACGACTTTTCGTACAATTTTTTGAATATTTGTGTATGTATCTGTCATTTTTCATAAATTACTACAAAAGCGTTCTTTAACTTTTTCGTAACCGTCTCTCTCTGTGAGAGAATTTATCCCCACCACTGCCATTTTGACAGTCTTTTCCATTTTTACTACAAAAGTAAAGGAACAGACCTTTTGTTTTACTACTTGACGTTTGGGCACGACTCTCCAGCCGTTCGAAAATGGATAATTATTTAATAGTTTATCCATGGATAGATGAATAAGTGTCGTCCTGCAACACAATATTTACCTAATATACGGACTAGGACTAAACAGCGGATAAATAAATAAATACTGTTGTCAAATGAGTTTGGTGCAAGTGGCCCTTAGAGTCCTTTGAGTTCTGATCTCACGACTATTCACGATTTGACTTTTCCAAAAGAAGAGTTCGAAAAAATCCTAAGTCTTGCCGATTGCATCACTTATAACACAAGTTGGTTTACCAGTGGCGCCATCTCTTCCAGATCGATGTTGTGAATATTTGAAAGCAAGTAATCATTTATCATCTTCAAGCTTCGCGTTGTCCGCCCTATTTGTGGTGATGGTGAAGATAGAACTCGCTTGACTTCTTAAAATAAAAACAGACTGACCTCAGTGTACTTGATAACTTTAAAAATCCAGCTATTTTAAGGACCGTTTTATTCACTCGAAGTTAAACACAACTTGGGGATTCTTATATATCAAACTCCCCAAGTTGTGCTCAACTTCGAGTGAATAAAACGGCCCTAAGTCGGCTAGATTATTCTGGACTAGATATACCCTGACCTCGACCCTGGCGCAAAAACTGGTTTCGTCGGTAATGTCACATAGTAATATCAATTTAGACCAATTACAACTGCAACATACAAAATCTGACAGCTGTCAGACTTGCTAAACTAGATTATTTAGATGTACATATCTAGTATAGAAAGAGCTTTCGTGTCATTTAAAGGCATAGATATTTAGAAAATACAGGCAAATACAAATTTTTGACATTAGGAGCGATGTTCTTATGGCATTTTCGATTGGAGAAAAGAATTGCACTTTCTATGAAAAGATCAAATTTAAAAGTGTTCTTTCTATGTTTTCTATGTTTCATTGAAGAAAACAGTTCACTTCCAGGTTAATTCTTATAACGATAGAAGTGTACGGGATATTTTTAAAGAATTGCCCTGCTCCCACGAACACAAACTTGCAAAATGTCAAATTGGAGTGTTTGTTGTGTTGTTCAAAACAAAATTTGGGCTATGTGACCCGAAAATATGCAATTATGCAGAAAAAAAAGTAGCAACAGAAAACCAAATATCACACATGGGGCTACCACTATTAGAAAAGTATCTGAAGTATCTGAATACTGGTGCAATTCTCTCAGATCTTCAATGAAAAACGCCATTACAGACTTATCTTAAATTGGGGGGAATCAAAAAATAAAGAAACATTGATGCATGTAGGCTTGTAGGCTCTGCAGATTTCTTTCATTTTAATAACTGTACAAAAATTATTTTGTTTTTATTTAATTTTGAAAAACTCAACGTACCTCTCTATATATGTACAAGCGAATTCCTCGTAACTCGTTATTTTGTAAACGATCTCATTTCCCGCCATTTTGATGGGAATTTTATTTAAAAGGACAAATTGACTTTTGTGAAAAAGGCAATACTTTGGTGCGTTTGACATTCAACTAAAAATAAATAGTTGGCACAACAGGTCTGGAGAGACCCTAGGCCTAGCTTCTCACGACCATTCGTTTTGTGTGAGTTTTTCATTTTGGGAACGAATGGAAGGGATCTACAGTTTTATGCCGACTCCAAACGGCTAATTGAGAAGCTCTTACAAGACATTTATACTCTCGGATGTTTGTCAGACGTTCGCGAGAGGTAGCGCAGCGGAAAAAAACCCTAAGTCGGAATTGGTTTTTTGACATTCAACTAGTTTTAATAAAAGCTATATAAGATTTTTAAGACACTCTTGTTTTCCAGGGCATTTATCTATTTAAGCGACTAGCAGTTTCTCTGATGATAATCACAATTTGGTACTAGTTGGTCATCGAATGCGACTCGAATGTTTCCATCAGATATAACTCCCACTTGATATAGAACATACATCGCACAACTCACTGATGTGGCACTGATGCCTGATGCATTAGCAAAACCTAAATACTCAATTTATGTATGTATTCATAATTAGGACCCTTCGTTGGTAAGCTCATAGTATTATGTGATATTTGGAGAAATGGATTCTTGTCGCTATATTATTTCGTTGAACCTTAATCGAAATGTGTAGGGTAGGTATGGATTGGGTTTGCTAACCAACGAGTCTCAATCTGTGTCGACCTTTATTAAATGATATTTTTTGTAACTCGTTAGTTATTGAAAATAATATAAATATTATACTAAAATCACCAATGGTTATGGGTTCGGAAGTTTAGTCTTTAGCGTGCAGATCTGCAGATTAGTTGTCAAATGGTGAGTGACATTAGGTCTGTTTCTTTACTTTTGTAGTAAGAATGGAAATGGTGGGGATAAATTCTCTCACAGAGAGAGACACTTACGGAAAAGTAAGGGGACCCTTTTGTAGTAATCTATGAAAAATGACAAATATTCAAATATTCAAAAAAGTGGTCCGAAAAGTCGTTAAAATGTCTGATAAGCTCGAGAAATTTGCTAATTTACTAAGAAAACTAGTTATGTCATCTACATAGCGATGAAAGTGATCTGGCATTAATCGAACTGCTTTTGGATGAATCCGATAAGTATTTGGAAGAGTTAGTACTATGGTTGAACTAGAAGCATTCGATAAGAGGAAAAGCGCCATTGCATTAAAAATTACGTGGAGTAGATTGCTCCTTTTTACAGCGACGACAGAATTTCGTCGCCATTTTCGAAAATAATCTTTCGGAGAACTTTAAATCTTATTTTACCACTTTTTGATACCATTTTTATACGCAAAACATCAAAACAAATTAACGCATATGCCAAATGGGACAACAAATTTCAAATCAGCTGTTAGTTGTAAGGTGACTGACAGCTTTTCCACTTCTTACACCAAGAAATTTGTTGAGTAAAAATTCGTACGATTCTCAGTGGAGGGGTAATATCTGCTCTCTCGACGACGCTCTCTTTTACGAATTTTTCGAGTTAAGGAACGTCACTGTAGTTAAGATTCGTAAGATTTAAAAGTAAAGGAACAGACCTAAAAGGGCTGGCTTTTCAAACACCTATCTCAGCAAAGTAAACAAATGCGCAAAAAATTGTTGTAATTGCGCGCTGAAATTCGTATTTTTATATAGAGGTTTTTACGATCCGATGCAATTGGGTTATATCATAGCGAAAGGGCAAAAGTTCCACTTTTTTTGCAACCCAACTACAAAATAATACTGACTAAAATTTTGCTACACTTTTGCACTTTATCTATACACGAAAAATTCAACAGCATAAAGTTTAGCCTTGTTAAGTTGACATTGACAGTTCGCTTAGTTGTTAATTCCTGTGTGTAGCTATCATAAAAAATAAAGAGAATGGAAAACCAAAGTAAACGCCGCCGAAGGAAAAATCCAGTCAAAAAATGGATAGAAAAAGAGGTTTTCATGATATTAGACTAAATTTAAAGCAAAAAAATTCAAGTCAATGGGTCTGTTCCCTTACTTTATGGTTCAATATTGCCAATATGTCACATTTCTCTCATTGCGAGAGAATTCGCTCACCGATATAAAATAATTATAACCAAAAAGCAAAGGAACGCGTTGAACTGCAAATTCGAAAAATGTGAATTTTTACTAGGCGGGAATATTCAAATATCAGTATAACAAAGAACAAATTTATATTTTAGTCCAAGATTTTGAATTGTTTTTACTGCCGAAATTAAAAAGTTCAATTCTTTTTCCTCTTACATCTATTTGAATGCTATTTAAGCACAAAATATAAATGAAATCAAATAAAAATTCAGTTACAAATTGGCATTTGAACGATTTAATAGCCAACTGTCAGCAATAACCAACTAGAGCAAAGAAATTTCTCGGGCTAATATTTACAGGTTTTTTATGAAGGGGAAATGTTTTGTTCTCTCTTTTTGGCTCTCTCCTGCTTAACTCTTGCGTAAGGGAACGAAGTTTGACAAAATTTGACTAATGTGTTCAAATGCATTATCGTTAGGGAACAGACCTAATATAAGACATAAAACTGATCAATTACCTATCAATTGAAATCATTTATCAATTACAGAAGTTTCAGACAAGTTTTAAAAAAAATTTTTTTTTTGAAGAAATGTCAATAATTATTGTCAAACTGGATCTGTCATTTGTTTTAGTTTTGCTATAGAATTCAGAAAAAGTGTCTTCACGATCTGACAAACAATTTTTGTTCGCAATTTTACTAGGTCTAGTACACCGAACCGTGATTTCACTTGGTACAAAACTATCACAACTCGACTACACATTCTTTTTTCGCAGATGAATATTACGACAGTCAGTCGATCAGAAAAAAATCAACTTTTTGGCTAGTTTCCTGCTGAAAGTTCCCTCAAAGGAATCGGAATGAATATTCAGTTTTTCTCTCCCTAACAATATAAAATATAAAATATTATAGTGACGCCCAGTGTTGTTAGCACTCTCTCTTCATTTATCCCACGAAGGGTGGTAATTTTCTACTTTTTTCCCTTTTCACCGTACTCAAATTCTCTTTTAAAATCTCATGATATTTTTTGCTTAAAATTCCAGTTTTTAAAAGTAAAATTTGTATTACAAGGAAAGACAATCACGGTTAATTTACCTTTAGTATACAAATCACAATTTTTAACATTATTACGATTATTTGTTGGTACTAGAAAATTTTGATAAAAATACGATTAATATAAGCAGTTTTTTTTTATGGAAATTTCAGCAAAAATTTATAGTTTGAATGCTTTTTGTTAGATTCCTCAAATTCCCACGATTTGGTGCTTTTTCCCTTTATCCCACAAAAGGTTTTTCGGACATCGAAATTAAAAACAAAAAGGGATAAATCCCACGATATAACAACACTGGTGGCGCCATTCACTGGATTTCATTTTACCATATTACAATATTTTACAATTAAATTTTGCAAGATGTATTCTTCATTCGCCAAAAAATGGAAAAAGAATGTTAATTTCACAATAGGACACTAGTCCCATTGTATTACTGTCAATACGTTACAAATTGCACGTTGGCTTAAGCGGCATATTACGCACGTACAATTTGCTTTTATTTTCCGTATAACCTTTCGAATTGATGCTCGTCTTTCTTTATTTTTCGTAACAAAAATAATAATGAGTCCTTTGACTCTTAAACCTATTGGTATTTCCTAAAATTAACAATGATTAATTTTCTGTACATTTCAAAGCAATGCGAAAAAGTTAAATCAAATGTAAACTTTACCTAACAGAAGGCAGCATACTAGTAGCGTCGATTTCATTCTGTCCGTCAAATTCCAATATATACACACGTTGAATTGTCAAACTAAAAAGTTACTCCTTGCAAGATGAATCGAAGTTGCACACACTGATGATATTTATTTTAGAAAATTGTACACATTTTCTTAGTTTTTTCGTCGTAATTCCAATTGCACAATATCCTCCAAGGATTGTATGTCGATGCTGAATATTTTATCCACACTAATTAATAATTTACAATTAACAAGCAAGAAAAAACACTCTTGTCGACTATTGAACGATATAGGCGCCGATAGGCGATTTTAACAATTCACGTAACGTACGGCTGAATAAATTTTCCGGACTTAAGACAACATGCCAACAGAGGACGGATACTCTATATGTGGCTGCTCCAAACACGATTCTGTGGAATGAATCTATCTTGCACTGGCATTTATAAAAACTCACCATCGATGAGACCTTTTCCATAGATTTAGTATGTGTTTTCCCTGGCTGTTTGTTTTTGTAAGTTTTTTTGTTTTTTGTTCCCCGTACGGAAAGAGAAAGGCCATCTATGGTGTGGTGCAGTTGCTGATGGAGTTCCATCCATACTCTATCCACGGAAGTGAGGAGGTGGGCATTGTGTGTCTTGAGTTTCCATTCAGTGGTTGCCTGTTTTTTTTTTTACCTTTCGGTGCATTGTATGGTCGCCAAACCATGTTCATATATTATCCGTCGATAGATTTTCCAGTGAAGATTCCGAAAATGAAGATTAATGCGACCGAGTCGAACAGTAGCTCTAGTTTCAGCAGCCACAGTTAGCTGGACACAATATTCGGGGTATTATTTATGCATAAAACTAGTTGGAGATTCAAATTTCGAATTTGTTCATCTTGGATGCATGGCATAATTCTAGCTATACAATTTTCCAGTCGTCTCGAAATGGCATCATGGTAGGTGTTTAATTGGCTACCAAAGAAGACAAAATATATACATATATACGAAACACGAACTCCTGTAAAGTTTTATTGTCTGATCTCGTTATTTGTTGTTGAAGACGTAATCCATCGCATGTTGGAATGCTAGCTGATGAGGAGAGAAGTTGTAAATTGCCGCGCTTAGTAATACAGTATGTGATTTTGGACTTGTGTAACCCTATGGAGTGACATGTCTGCATAGACATCTGAAATGCTTTGAAAAAGAATTTGTTTAGCAATTGACAAGCGGGAAAACTAGTCGACCTTAACATTTAGATGAATGATTTAGGTACTTTGTAATACCGTTGGCGGTGGACGTAGTTTGACTAAATGAATGGAAATGTTGCATTAATTTAACTTTTGCAAGGCAGCACTTGTTGCTCGAAATCGGAAGCTGACGTTGGGGATAATTCCTTCAAGATATTACGAAATGTAGCTACATATTTGAAATGTATAGTCGAATAAAAAGTGGTGTAGTAAAATATATGTAAAGGGTTTTATTTTTTAGAGGTACCTATAGAACTTTGAAATGGAATAAAACAAAGATGATTTTTTTTAAATTGACATGAACTTTACTTTATTCGAAAGATAATCTTCTGGCATTTCAATTTAAATATGATTTCTGGCATATGACCGCCACGGCTGTCTCGCACGTAGTCTAATCTGGAGGTCCAATTATCGATGACTTTTTCCAACATTTGTGGCCGTATATTGGCAATAACGCGATAAATGTTGTTATCCAAGTGCTCAATCGTTTCGAGCTTATCGGCGTAGACTAGCCACATCACATATTCCCACAGAAAAAAGTCAAGCGATGTTAAATCTCGCTAAACAAAATTCGGATCAACGGCAATCTTGTTTTAGGCCCATTTACCGAATCTACGCCTTGTTGCGTGATCCTGTGGCTTCAATTTTTGCACGAGTTGGACTTTGTAAGCATGCAAACCAAGATCCTTCCGCAAAATCTTCCATAAAGTGGATGGAAACATATCCAATTCGTCTGCATGATGGCGGATAGACTGATTCGGTTCTTCCTCCACGCTACGCTCTACAGCAGCAATAACTTCTTCTGTACGCACTGTAAGGCGTCTCTGTTAATACGTATTATCATTTAGAGTAAACGTGGTGCGAAAACGTCCCCTAGTTAATCGAACCAGTTGCTCTGATGGACGATTATGTTGACCGTAAAATGGACGTAGTGCGCGATACGTATTTCGAACATAACCATGATTTTCAAAATAAATTTGCACAAATTGGGAGCCTTGTTCAGGCGTCAGTCTATTCATCACTATTCATGTTGAAATGCCAAACCAAACTAAAAATAAATCACTTGACAGCACACAAAATGGCCGCCAGTTAAGAAAGTGCTGCCAACTTAAAGTTTTCCCTAAAAAAAAAACACCCTTTATAAAGCTGCTCGATAAAGTCTTGGCATTTGTATGCATCTAAGCAACTCTAGGTCAACTTTGAATATCAGTTTTATTGAGCTTTTCGAATCACGCCGAAATTATAGTAATCTGCAATGAAAGACCGACATTGACTCAGGTTCTTTAAGCCTCACCACAGTAATGTACGAAATAAAGTAACATCGTATGCTTCTTTAGGCCAAACATAACTTCAACTTCAGTAGTAATGTGTTTTAACTCGAAACGCACCTCCCTGCTGTACAGAAAAAGCATCCCTTGACAGAAGTAACCATCTCATATTCCTTCCGCTTATAAATTCAGTGTGTAGTTAGGTTAGGTTAGGTAAGCGGGTTGGCGTGGACTACTCCGCGCCACACTCAGGTTAATATTAAACTACTGTGATGCCTATTGGGGGAAGGATGTCCCTTACCCATTATAACCCTGTCTATAAATACTTGTGTTTAAGTACTCACTGTGTTGTTGGATACAAACCATCCTGTGGATTTGATAAAGCTCATTATCTTGTCTATATTTGTGCTGGAAAGTTCGCCTAGGTCGTGGAAGAAGTGTCTCCCTAGGAATCTGTGCCTTTTGTGTTGGAGACCTGAACAGTGACATAGGAAATGGGTTATACCCTCAAGAGCTTCCTCATCACCGCAGCCTCTACAAAGTTCTTCTTCCGTCAAGTGTAATTTCTTCATGTGATGAGAGTTGTGCCCCGTAAGGATTTCTACGAGGGTGGAAAGAGATTTTCTATCCTTTCTTATGAGACTCTCGGCTTCATTGAACGAGATATATAGAAATCCATAGGCATTTTTAAAAACCTAGTTATCTTTAGTCGACTAGATTCGTCTGGACTATAGATGTACCTTTAATGCAAAAGACAGATTGGTTAGTAGCGCCACTTTTCCTACGTCAGCCCTATATACGAGCTGTCAACTTAGTACCTACTGTGTCACGAAATTCTTGACTAGACGTCAACTGAAAAAACTGTTCATGTGATCGATTTAGAGCCGATAAAAACTGAGACACATCAAATCAGCCTGCTGTCAGATTCACTAAACTAGATAGGTACATGAACAGTGAATTGACAGACGTCAGATAAAACACAAATATGTTGCAACATGATTTTTAAGCCGAGTTTAGTTCTGTATTTCTAATATCGTTTTCACACCGCAGGGAAAACCGTGTTTTCTTCGAAAACTCGAAAATGCATTCACACCGAACAATCACCAGTTTTCGTTTGACGTTTCATTCAGCTGTGAGGCACTAGTCGTGAAATTTTTGCGTAAACTATTTTGTTTACAAATTTCGATCGCATTAATAAACAAATAAAATAAATTCGGACCATTTAAAAATAATATTATCCCATCAGTTAGTGTGGAAAATGATTTAAAGTTGTGACATTTTGCCGGTCAGCTGCTCTGCTGAATGTCACAAAAGGTGTGTTTGTTTCAACAACGGTACGATTGGAAGTCGTGGAAAACGACTGTAAAAGACTCGTTTTGAAAACTGAAATATGTATGGGAAAATTTCTGTTTTCGATGAAGTTTTCGAGTGTTTTCGCGAAAACCAGGGGCCAGATTCTGTAAGGCGAAACGATAAATCGTTTTCGTGCGCACGAATGATTTGCCCTATGTTACACAAGCAAATTTCTTCGAGCACACGAAAACGTTTGAATGTTTCGCCTTACAGAATCTGAACCCAGGTTTTCGGCACGGTGTGAATAGCGTGTAAACCACAATACCCAATTCACTCGTTCTCCCTTTTATGTTTTTTATGTAGAGCGTGGCCAAATGTTAGTCATACGGTTTTACATATCGTAACCTAGTTCGAAATTTAAGGTAAAATATCAGCAGTCCTTAATTTTCTCCCAATTTTGTAACCACTTTTGCTTCTGTTCATCCTTTGCGTTACCACTTACCAGTCGGTCCCTTAATCATTTCCCAACCAATAACGAAACTGAATAATATCTATGTACTTGTCATAAGCCCGTTGTTTTGCCAAATTAAAGATTGAGCCTCTTTCTAGATGGCGTACAAGCGCAAGAACTAATGGAATTCAATGCAGATCGTCCTTCATATCTGAATTTGCCACAGAAGTTGCAGACTCAATTTTCTAACGCAAGTCTTCTTTTTATTGTAATTAGCACAGCCACCTCTTGGGTTTCCTTTGTTTTACTAAATCTTGTTCTGAAGTTGTGCGTAACTCTGCACTGGTTTACACGAAACACTTAACCAACTGAGCAACAATTAGGTACATCTTCTCTAATTAACAAATAATCTGGTGCCTGTAACATTTTGAGTGTCTTTTATGAACAAATAATATATGCCCTGCAAAGTGGCTTCTGAAAATTGAAGGCAAACATTAAAAAAAGATCATTAATAGGGTTTCTCAAAGGTTAAATGAAACTATGCTGCACCAGCCAGCCATCACGCAATACTTAAGCCCTTTTCGCGCCTTCTATCAACCATTTGACTCACCTCATTACTCGTAAAGTCGCTGTCATAATTAATAATATATCTCTAAGTAACGACTATGAATCACATAAAGCTCTTAGCACGCTTTACACACCCTGTTAGCTCGTCTAATTCATCTTCCCTTTGTTCCAGTATCGTAATGTTCCATTTAAAATTAATGACATAACATCACGCCGAGGTTTTCGTGAAATCCGCTTCTCTCTTCACGGATTCTGTTTCATGAAAACTCGATCAAACGCCAATGCTCTCATTTAATCGGATTCGCAGTTCGTACTTGTGTGACTGTTTGATTGCTCCTTCATTTCCTACACTTAGCTCGCACCAACATCGGGGGGATTCTGAAGGTCTTTCGTGAATATGAAAAAACATTGAGCCAGAGAAACAGCCACCAGGTGGCGGATTGCGGATACTTTCAATGATCTTTTCCGCGGAGAAAAAATTTTACTGTCAGAGCGCACAAATTGGGTGGCGGAATTCAGTAAGCGGAAAAATCGAAATGATTAATTGCTGTATGGTTTGTCTTTGGAGTTTTCCCATTCTTAATCGTTTTTGGTCCAATTGAACAGGAGTATTTGAGTAGTTTTAGGTGTTCTTAAATTTGTGTGCCAAAATTGGCTCACGGAAGTGGGCATACCTAACCTAAAACAAAAACGGTTGTATAGATAGATTTGCATAATCTGTTAATGGAATTGTCCTCGCGCATTTGGGCATGCAACATTAATTGTGCACAATGGATGTAATCATGTTTCCCATTAGATGTTGTTGTTTCGGATACGCTTCAGTTGTTTTTTGAAAATCCAAGTCAATAGACAAAAGGATCGAATTGAATTGAAATAAGTGTTGCAAATCTGTTAGTTGTCCGTGTCCCCTGCAAGATCTTGGTAACATTGAGACCATTGGTGTGGAACTTAATGATGCCGGGCAGAGAAACAATGGGAATTTTGTTTTCAAGTGTCATTGTTATGTCTTCAAAGTTGAATGTACACTAAATTAAATGTTGTTTGCTTCGGGCACTCGGGCACTCATTCCGTAACTTTGCAGACGATTATCGTCAGCTCATTCCAGTTCATTTTCGACAAATTTAATGAAAGTTTACTACAGTCAAACAAATTCGAATAATCGATTCGATATCCTTCAGACGATTATTGTAATAGGTAATCTAACGATGGGGGCATTCATCGTTGCACTGTTCATTACTGATAACAGCAAATCATACCATCAAACAAAGATCCTTTGTAGTAGTTTGTAGATTGAGCTATTAAGGGGACTTCAAGTAGGCTGTTTTTTCCAATGCAATTCTCAAAAAGCGCCATGATCCATAAGTTGCACCCCATTTAGAGTGCATCTAAGTTCAACATCCAATGTGTCTCAAACGGTAGCTTCCTGAACATTTCCACCTGTAATAAACTAAAGCTTATAAGAAAATGTTATAAAATAAACAAAAACTAATAAAAATTGCCAAACAACCGCCAGAAATGTGTTTTTTTGTTTTGTGTTTTTTCGTGGATAAAATTAAATAATACATCATTATAATGAAAACTCTGATCTGCTGGCAATCAAGCATCTTGAACCGCACAATGGATCAAGCCAATCAAATACAATACAACAGAAGTAAATAAAACTAATTACGTAAGCTAATTTTAAATGTGGTTATGCCTTTGTGTCTGTGATGAGATTCATTATTTGAAACATTTCTTATAGATTTGTGTCTTGATATGTTTATCCCATGAGCGGAATTGCGTGTTCGCCCATAATTATTTGTTGGTATTTCACTACCCTTTCCGTAGCAATTTATTTACAAAAAGTAATGGCGCCCTCATATCTGTTAATAATATCAATGTGAACATTTCGATCTGTTTGATTGACCTCCTTCATCTGGTACAACCATAAACAACAAGTAATTGCACAGCTAAACTGCTTGAAATGTTGGTAAAGTCACGGCTTATTAAGTAATTACCGTCACTTTTGTTAATTATGGTTAAATATTTGTTATAGTTCGTGAAGATTGGACGTTGATTCCGTCGACCGAAAAATAGGCTTAACTGGCGTCATACTTATGATGTCTGCAAGTTTATCAGCCTGAGTTTCTCAATCCGACAATCAAACGGTAATTACATTAAAAAAAAATTGTAATAATTACAATTCCATTGCATGGTATAGGTGATTATTTTTCAACGTTCCACGTCGACCGGGCCGGATGATATTACCCACCCAGGTGAGTTAATTGACCCCCATTCGTTTACTCGTAAATGCACTTTGTATGCAAATGCGAATCTATCAGTTTCAGTTTGCATCGGCAACTTTTTTCGACTACTAATGCTAATAAATTGGGCTAGGTTCCGTGAGATTAATGCACAATTCCATGGGTTTGTCAGCAAAGTACGGGGAGGTTATTACGAAAGATGTACCCACGATGTGACTTATTCGACGGTAAATTTGTTACAGCGATCATTTTGGTGTATCACGTAAGTTCTCGTGACCATGCAGCTAGGTAGTGGCCACAAAATTTGTTTAACAAGTATTTAGTTGGAGGTTTTCTTTTCTCGCTGCGCATAGAAGTACATATATAATGATTAGGTACACCTGATAATTTTCCTTGTGAAAGGTGTGCAATTTTTCTTTGAAAAGTCGTGCTTTATGTAGCCGAATATATTCGAAAGCTTATTTCAATTGAGGAAATGCAATCATAAATCACCCTAACACTGCGCGGTGTTTATATTTTAATTCCAGTCAGTGAAAGTCTAAAGGTTAGGTAAGAATGGCTGTCAGCATAACAGACCAAAGACTATGTATATTGTATACGTTAAGAATTCAGTTTGCATTGGCAAAAATTCCTGTCAATCACACCTATTGCGAAGATCAACTATCAATCGGTTGACGATTGATTACAACAAATAAAGATAAATAAAAATATAAACTATTGTGAACGTAATGCAACAGATAAAGTTATTGTGATTGAAAACTCAACTTTAACAGTTCTAAAATGTTTTTGATTTCAAGAGTGATCGTTACGACTTTCGCAAACAATTTAATTAAACAATAATAACGAGTGTTGTAGTCGCAGTGGCTTAGTGTTAATGTGTTGGACTACTAAGCGAGGGGTCTCAGGTTCGAATCCCGCAAAAACCCAAATTCCAACTTATGTTTTTTTTCCACTGCGCTACCTCTGGCGAACGTCTGACAAACATCCGAGAGTATAAATATCTTGGAAGAGCTTCTCAATTAGCCGTTTGGAGTCGACATAAAATTGTAGATCCCTTCCATTCGTTCCCAAAATGAAAAACTCACACAAAACGAATGGTTGTGGTTGGGAGAAGCTATTATTAAAAATGTGTCATCAGTGGGATCTTTTTTGATGATGACCAAGGGGAGACAGATACGCAGAATTGGCTGCTATACGGAGGAGTTTGCGAGTCGCATCTAATCTTTTGGAACTGGAAAATCGAAGGTAAATAATTTAATTTCCAAGGAATAAAATTAAGCTTTTGAGGTGCATTCGTTGATTTTTTGGAAGATATTGGGCCCAAACTTTAACCGATTAATTGCAGTTCTGCACCTGTGTCGGCAACGATTTCAACCTTGGTCTTGCGCATCCAACAGCAACAGTGTCCTTTATTCTAAATGAACTGCTAAACGCGTTAGGAAAAATTACATGTGCCCGAAATGGATAAAATTCTGTACACAGAGGAAGGAAAACGAATGGCAAAATGTATATAAATATATATAGCCCTTAAAAAATAACAACAATAACAAATAAAAACGTTGATGTTCAACATTTTCGTTTAAGAGCCGTCCTTATCAACACCGAAATTGCGATTGATAAAAAAATTAACAACTGCCAATAAAATTGTTCAAGATTGACATTTACAATACCGATTTGTCAACCGAAAATTGCTGCTCGTTCACAGTCGATCAAAACTTAATTGATAATTGATCTTCGCAATACCATTTAAAGAAATTTATTGATAAGTATCAACTAACAATTGATAGTAGATCTTCCCAATAGGGGTGAATTTTCCACTGGGAAGAACGTTCTTTTTCTAGCCAGTGATTTATTGGCCATTCATCAAAAGGGAACCACCATATAGACAGTCCCTGGAAACATTTAAAATCGATAATAAGGACTGCATAACATCCATGCATATTTCATACCCTATAGATCTATCCAAAATATGTTGTGATTCCTTAACAAAAGTTTTAAAAATAGTTCAATCATTTGCCTCTTTGACTTGCACATATACCTTGAAATACCATCAACAATGATACCACAAAACCAACTAAACAAAAATCGCATTATCCAATTTAAATGATTTCATGATTCGCAAAACATTCATCAGTCATCACAGACCACCGCATCATCCATCAAAAGACGGAAAACGGATTTCATCACGGAAAATAAAACCAAGAGGAAAACAATTCAAAACCGTGCATCGAGATGCTGTTGCTGTATTGGTAAACTGTCCATTTTCTCTCAAGGCTTACCGTTATCAACCAAATGACACGAAAGGGAATTCAACTCAACTGAGCTGCACTGCAATTGTTCGTTGATTTGACGTTTGAGTGTTACCTACTCAATTAGATCGACATCTTCCGCATTGTGTTGGTTTGGAGACTTTTATTTTATTTTCATTTCCACTTGTTTTATTTCAAACAATAGAGGATATATAATAAATTAAAGTGACGCGAAATCAATTGATGCCAATGATCTTTGTTTGCGTTAATGCCGTTGGAGCTATGATAATGGCGCATGAAACAGTTTGAATCGAGCTATATACCAGAGGCAAAGAAAGTCACTTTTTAACGTTTGTCCCGGCAAACAAGGCTTGAACAAGTTCAAGAGCTATTGTGCTCGTGAACAGTTAATGACTATAACAGTGCACAGGAGTAGGGTACACTTTTACGATCCTGTTAGGTGTTATAGTGATCAATTATCCAATTATGGCACCGTGAGTGAAACCTGAATTTAAAATTCAGTGAACCAAATCGCTGAGTATTGATAGTGATTTCTTTTTCAAGTTGTTTGTACCTAAGTGTGAAGTCAGCGCTGGTTCAGTTTCATTGTTACAGTCACTGTAAGTGGTAATTGCAAACAATACAAAAATAAAAGACAAGATAATGTGTGCATTCCATTTAAAGGTCCTGCAAATTGAACAAATTGCGGTAGGTACTAAATGGTAGGTCTTTATCGTTCAGCTTGATATTGCACTTGCGAATAATGGTGGATTTATAACATCGCCAATTTTCAACCGGGAATATTAAAGGTATCCCCTTTCCTAAATCGGCGATTGACTGAAAGGCGGACAGCACTACCTAACAAGCAAAAATACGTGACACGCAGTTTGGTCGGCCACCTTGTTAACGTGGTAGGAATTATGAGGAAGTTCTTATGTGGTATTCAATTGGACTTCTTTAGATTCGCTCTCAGATCTCAGATTTCGTGTGTCTTATCGAACATGAAAACGTCACTTGCGCTTTTTTTTGTTTTTTTTTTTGATATTCGTGAGATTGGAATATTTGTAAGCCTTCGAAAATTTTCTAAGCGTTTTCATTCACTGGATAAATTTTATATTAAAACATTCGATACTTGCTCCCATATCGACATCTAAACATTTATACGTAAATAGTTAACAAAAATAGATCCACCCGATGCTCGATGTAATGATTTTCTTTTCAGTTGAAAAGATTCACGAAAACGCAAACAAAATCCATTAGCTCCGAAATCGAAAAGTGCTCTGAGACTGCCTTATCGAATATCACAGTTGCAATGGTTATACGCTTTCGAACCGAGCCGAAAAAAACCTGGTTTTCACGAAAACTACATTGTAAAGATAAGTTTTCCATATTTCAGTTTTCAAAATGAGTCGTTTAAAGTCGTTTTCCACAAAACACCACGAAAATGACTTACAATCGTTGCGTTGTTGAAATAAACACACCTTTTGCAACATTCAGCAGAGCAGCTGACCGAACAAATGTCACAACTCACAACTGTTCATACTTACGACTTAAAATCATTTTCCACAATAATTGATGCACTAATATTATTTTTAAATGCTCTGCATTAATTTTTGTTACGAAATTTAAATTCCAGTTTCATGACCTGTGTTGCATCCTCTACAATCCACAGCTTGTCAAACAAACCAGCTGTTACGGCAGGGTTGGTGTCGAGGGTGCAATACAAAAGAGTTATACGTCAGCAAATATACAGCATTTGAGTCTCGTAAAAGAGAAAACTTTGTAACGAGAAATTGAAAAAGAAAGCTGTTAATCTAACGCTGGCCAAAGTGAGTAAAGGGAATTTTAGAATTCTTTCTTTTCAAAGCCAACATACAAAGGTCACAATTTGAATATAGCTGACGTGCATAGAGTACACGCAGCACAATTATTTCTTGTATAGTCAGTAAAGTTTTTTTTTTGTAATTACACTAAAAAGTGAAGTGAACATTTAAATAAAAGGATATTATCCTTGAAAAATAAAGTGATAGCAAAGGGAAGACAAGAATTGCAAAGGTACGTGGGGACAGTGTTAAATAAAGACCGAATTAACAGGTTTTTTTTATTCAGGAAAGTGAGGTGCAGGAAAATTCACACATAGGGACGGCAACCATAAACGGGTTGTCCGTCCAAAATTACGAGGTGCCAAACTAATTTTAAAGTTCGTTCCTGCATCCCTGACAAAATCCGGGATAGCGAATACATCGTTTTACTTGCGGAATCAGAGAAGCCATAGAAAAGCGGTACAAGGAAACCGCAACCAAGAACCTCTACGTGGCGCAAGTGTTAGCGGCATCGACAAATCAACGCCGTTAAAGCAGCTAGCGCCGGTTCAAGTCCCGATAGGGCGAAGCATTCTTTTTTTTTGTATTTTTTTATTTGCTTATTTTTTATTTGTTTAACGTAAATTCAAATCTGTTGTTAGTTTTTTTATTGTATGTTTAAGATAGGGAAAATCCTTAAATTTGCTTCAAATTTATATTTCGGGTAGAGTAGCTTGCTTAGGGTTTATTCATAACAGATTTTTTTTTGTTTTATATACACATAGAGAATTAAATCCCTAGTGATACAGGTACTACAACGAACGCAGTACAACGCGCAACCTGGATGCTGTGGCCACAACGTCGCCAGTTGCTGTTAAAAAGGGTGAGTCATTTTGGACCTAATTTTTAATTGTGATATATAAATCAAAATCAAATCGAGAGGGGAAGGGGACCATTGCCGCACATAATTTTAAATTAGATATTTTGCGAAAAGACGGCAAAGACGCCCATTTGTAAAGTGAATATTCAGTTCAAGTGAATATAAGGATTTTTTTTTGTTATTTTCTTTTTGTTTTTCTTGTATAATAAAGTAAAGTAAAGTAAAGTTAAGTAACGTAAAACCAATAAAAATGAATAAACTTTTTGTATGAGTATGCAATTGAAAATACAATGAGTTTAATCTAAAAAGGGCAAAATAGGATGAGGGAGTGCGGATAGGGAAGGAAGATGCGGAACAGGAAGTGAAAGGTGGCGAATCAAGGGGCTACTTAGGCGAGTATAGTAGCCAAGGTAGGGAGGGTAGAGGCAAACTTCTCGCAGCGTCAACATCACCTCGACGCGAAAGACTGGCATGTTTTTTTTTTGTTGCATGGACCAAGGGTCAAGTCCCACACCCACCGACGAGCTAAGAATGGGAACTTGCATGCCAGCAACGACCCAATGGCAAGAACGGTCTAGCAACAAAATGGCGCCCACAACGTGAAGGCTTCGCTATTGCAAAATAGTTGATGCAGATTTTAAAGAGCCAATTCATTTGTTTTAGTTTTTTTTTGTGATTTATTGTTAGTTTGCTTAGTTATTTTCATATTTTGTTTTGATCTTGGATTCATTTTCCCAACATAAGTCCCGATGACTGGTGTAAATCTGGTATCGCGTTGCGATGGAGGGAGAGAATCCAAATAATTCTGTGGTATAATTCTTGTCTGAGTCTTGATGTTATGTGTTAGTATACCGACATCGTAGTCCTGACTGGGAAACCATAGTCGACATATACGAAATGTATATATAGCGTTGTGAAGAGACACGGAACGATTGTATTATCAGTCTTCCAGTAGATCCTTCCGACATCAAAAACTTAATTTCTGAGCCGTATGCGGACAACTGATTTGTCTGTAGCCGTCCTGAAATAACAATAATTATTAGTTTTTATAGAGTAGTTTTTTTTAATTCAGAGTTTTACCCGTTTGTTTACTTAGTTTGTTTTATTTTTGTTTTTTTAATCGGCTCGCAGGTCTTCGCCATCTTTTACATCCGCAGTTATCGTCTTTTCTCCGCCAATTTCCTCATCCTAAGCCAAATAATATGATAGTTAGTTCTTTTGATAGATAATTTTGTTCGTCGCCAGATTTTTGTACGTATAGGTAGTTTTTTTACATATATATATTTTTTTATTTGTTTATTATTATTTATATTCCGCTTTTATAATTCTTTTATTATTTATATACCATTTTTATAACTTCCTTTTTATAAATTCCTTATATTATACCGATACATTATTTTTTTTAAATCTGTTTTGTGTTACCTTCAATTTTGTCGTGCTCTCGCTTCGTTCCATCGTTCTCTGTTGTTGTCTCTGAGTATGAAAAAAACCCCAAATCGGCCTCATACTCGATCGGTTTCAACCGCAGCTCAGGCGAAAATAACCATTTTAGAGGAAGAATTTGAAGTGTTCCATCGGTCGTTGGGCGAACTAAATTTTGACCAAGTTTCAAATTCCTCCTCAAATTCACCGATCATGGCAGACGACAAACAAGCGACTCCTAATGGGACCAATTCTGGTGAAAACCCTGGAACATCCGCTCGCAATAGCCAACAACAGCAGAGCGTAGATGCCGCTTCTTTAGCAGATCGCATCGATCAGTCGCTAACAGCAAATCAAATTCGCTTCTTCCAACAGATGCAAATTTTCATGAACAGCGTTTTGGATAAAATGGAGAACATAAGCCACCCCGTGCCAGTACAGAATGTCCCAGATTTAAACAACTCATGCAATCCACAGTTTACGAGCAACTTAAACGATAGGTTGTCAAATATGTATCCACCTATGTCTGGTCAGATCTCAGTGCACAATGTCCCTCATCCACCGATTTCGGGGACACCAAGCGTTTCTAACGCTTCTGAGAAATGCCGGTTAGACAGGTGGAACATAAAGTACGATGGTACTGAAAACATCATCGACTTCCTCTTTAAGGTTGATAGGCTCCAAGCTTCGTCGTTCTATAGCGATGACCAAATCACTGCCCACTTTCATTCCCTGTTAGTAGGAAAGGCGAATGATTGGTTCTGGTCATTTCTTCGCAAAAATCCCCACGCGAAGTTTGGAGATATCAAAATCGCCATGAAGAGGGAGTTCGGGCGAAAAGAAAATGATGTTGAAGTTTATATGCGCCTGTTGACTCGTAGACAGGGGTTCAAAGAATCCTTCGATGACTTCTATAGCTCTGTTATAGGTCTGAATGACCGTCTGAATGAGCCATTTGACGACAAAAAGCTTATAGAGGTCATCCGAAATAATTCGAAGGACAAGATAGGAGAGGTATTGCTTGCTGCTAATATAGCAGATCTAGAACAGCTGAGAAACAAGGGCAGGGAAGCTGAACGTTTCCTGTCCAGGCGTATGTTTTCCCAAAAAGCTGTTCATGAAATACATTTGGAGGAAGAAGTGGATGAACAGGTTGAAGAAGTAGCTGCATTTAGTCGATCTCAAAATCGAGCACCATTATTGTGTTGGAATTGTGACCAACAGGGACACACATTTTATCAATGTCCCTCACATGAACGAAAGCTTTTCTGTTTCCTCTGTGGCGCTAAAGGTGTTAGTACACCTGAGTGCTCTAAGCACCAGGGAAACCGCCAGGGGAACGACAGGAGAGACGGGGAGAGTCGTTTCCAAAGGAACAACCCCGAGCTGCAGAACAATTAGCAGGAGAAAACATCGCAGTGAGTAAGGTCGAGCAAAGGTCGGACAGTGCTCCCATTGCTATATTGCATCGCGAAAAAAATGATGTTTCGTCTGGTATTGTTGGTCACCCGATTAACACCTTCCAACTAAAGTCGCTTCACGAGAGGAAGCAAAATTATTATAAACTGCGATCTCAAATAATGGGTAATAATACAGTCGCGAGCAATCACATCAAGAAGTGTAGGGAAAGGTATCATAAGCGGAAAGCCTTTCAGAAGCTCATAGTCGAGACAATATTAACTTCCGAAACAGATGGAAGGATGTACGCTAAAGTGCTGTTAAAAAACGAATACGTTTTCGGTTTGCTAGACAGCGGTGCATCCATATCTGTTTTGGGAGAATCTTCTTTTGAGTTCATGGAAAGGAATGGTATTCAGATGATGCCCTACAAGAATTTCGTTAAGACGGCGGACGGTAATACTCACGATATTGTGGGGTACTGCGAAATTCCAACGTCGCTTAACAGTGTCACGAAAACCATAACTTTCTATGTAATTCCTAACTTGACGCAAAAAGTTTATCTCGGCATGAATTTCTGGAAGGAATTCTGCTTAACTCCCCACTGCCAGATTGACTCGATTGCCCTGCAAAATGAAGAAGGTGTTAGCTCAGCAGATGGTGAAAATTTTGTTTTACTTACCCCCGATCAGATACAGCTGTTAGAGTCAGTAAAAAAGAAGTTTCCTAACTTTGGCGACATAGGTCTCGGTCATACCCATTTAGAAACTCACAACATCGATGTGGGAGACGCAGTGCCAATTAAATCCAGACACTACCCCTTGTCTCCGGTGCGACAGGAAGAAGTGTTCAAGGAACTTGATCGCATGCTGGAACTGAAAGTTATCGAGGAAAGCAACTCACCTTGGTGTTCCCCTATAGTGCTGGTCAGAAAGCCAGGAAAAGTACGCCTATGCTTGGACAGTCGAAAGTTGAACAGCGTGACGAAAAAAGACGCATATCCGCTGCCACATGTTGATGGTCTTCTAAGCCGCCTTCAGGATACCTATTATATTACGGGCCTCGACCTCAAAGATGCATTTTGGCAAATCCCTCTTGATGAGGAGTCAAAACAGAAAACGGCATTTGCTGTTCCGGGACGGCCATTGTATCAATTTGCGGTAATGCCGTTCGGCTTATGCAATGCCGCACAACGGATGTGTCGTTTGATGGATCGTGTTATTCCAGCACGACTTCGGGAATATGTTTTTATTTACTTGGATGACTTATTGGTATGTTCAGCGGATTTCGACACCCATGTCCAAGTACTGGCGGAAGTGGCTTCCTGTCTACGTAGGGCGAACCTGACCATTAACATCAAAAAGAGTAAGTTCTGTATGCGTGAGATCAAGTACCTTGGATACATCGTCGGTCAGGGCACGCTAAAAACCAACCCTGAAAAGGTAGAGGCGATGCTAAATTTCCCAATTCCTAAAACACCGAGACAAGTGCGTAGATTTATTGGTATGACTGGTTGGTATAGACGCTTCATCAAGAATTATTCCGAACTTGCCGCGCCTTTGACTGATTGCCTAAAGAAAAGAAAGGATTTCGAGTTATCATCTGCAGCCAGAGAGGCATTTGAAAAGTTAAAGGAAGCACTTACCTCTGCACCTGTTTTGTCTCAGCCGGATTTCAAACGGGAATTCACAATCCAGTGCGATGCTTCATCTGAAGGGGTAGGAGGAGTGCTTTTCCAGCTCGATGCAGATGGTAACGAGAAACCCATTGCTTTTATGTCAAAGAAGCTTAATAAGGCACAGAAAAACTATACGGTCACTGAGCTCGAATGCCTTGCTGCTGTCCTTTGTGTAAAGAAATTCCGTGCCTACATTGAAGGTTTGCATTTCCGTGTCATCACCGATCACTCAAGTCTGAAGTGGCTCATGTCGCTGAAGGATTTGAGTGGTCGACTTGCGAGATGGAGTCTGGAACTTCAACGTTTCGATTTCATCATTGAACATCGCAAGGGGTCCTTAAATGTAGTGCCGGATGCTCTGTCAAGAGGAGAAATGGAAGAGTTGTCGGTAACATCTGTTGGTGAAGAAGTAGATCTTGCCTCGCCTGAGTTCGATTCTGTAGAGTACAGAAATCTTCGAGAAGAAATCGAAAAAAATCAAGCTTCGCTCCCAGATCTAGTTGTATCCGACAAATTCATATACAAAAGAGTTAGATTTAGGAGCGAGGATCTTGGAAACGAGGATTCTTTATGGCGCTTATGGATACCAAGCACTTTGACTCACAGGGTTATTGAAATGGCCCATAACACCAAGCTTTGTTGTCATAGTGGCTTCTCAAAAACGTACGTGAGAGTTCGCGAGAAGTACTATTGGCCAAATATGGCTGGACAAATCAAGACCTTTGTGAGCCAATGCGAGGTGTGCAAAGCCATAAAAGCGCCGAACAAGATTCTTCGTCCCCCGATTACGAAGCAAATCGTCTCAGAGCGACCGATGCAGCGACTCTACGTCGACTTGCTGGGTCCTTATCCACGCACAAAACGAGGCAATATCTGCATATTCATCGCAGTAGATCACTTCACTAAATACACTTTCCTCAAAGCACTACCAAAGGCAACTTCGAAAAATATAATTGGATTTCTGGAGTCCGAGGTATTTCATGGATTCGGAACACCGGAATTCATACACTCGGACAACGGAAAACAATTTATATCAACCGAGTTTAGTGGATTTCTGAACAACTATGGCGTGCAACACATTCGTACAGCCTTGTACTCGCCACAGGCCAACATTTCGGAGAGAGTTAACCGCAGTATCCTGAACAAGCTAAGAGTATTTGTAACTGAAGAACAAAACCATTGGGATGAACATTTATCAAGCATAGCATGTGCACTACGCTCAGATATTCACGACTCCATTGGATGTCAGCCATACTATGCGTTATTTGGGCAAAACATGATAAACCATGGTTCAGCTTACAAAATACTCAGAAGCTTACAGGCACTGCAGGATCCCGAAATGTCGGTAACGAACCGTGAAGCTCTTGTGCCTCTTGCACGCCAGCAGTTGTCCAGAAATCTACTAAAAGCGCATGAAAAATCTAAGCGCACATACAACACTCGTTCCAGGCCGACGTCGTTCAAAGTTGGAAACTTCTTTTTTACTGACTCTAACAGCTGTATCTGATCGGGGGTAAGTAAAATAAAATTTTCACCATCTGCTGAGCTAACACCTTCTTCATTTTGCAGGGCAATCGAGTCAATCTGGCAGTGGGGAGTTAAGCAGAATTCCTTCCAGAAATTCATGCCGAGATAAACTTTTTGCGTCAAGTTAGGAATTACATAGAAAGTTATGGTTTTCGTGACACTGTTAAGCGACGTTGGAATTTCGCAGTACCCCACAATATCGTGAGTATTACCGTCCGCCGTCTTAACGAAATTCTTGTAGGGCATCATCTGAATACCATTCCTTTCCATGAACTCAAAAGAAGATTCTCCCAAAACAGATATGGATGCACCGCTGTCTAGCAAACCGAAAACGTATTCGTTTTTTAACAGCACTTTAGCGTACATCCTTCCATCTGTTTCGGAAGTTAATATTGTCTCGACTATGAGCTTCTGAAAGGCTTTCCGCTTATGATACCTTTCCCTACACTTCTTGATGTGATTGCTCGCGACTGTATTATTACCCATTATTTGAGATCGCAGTTTATAATAATTTTGCTTCCTCTCGTGAAGCGACTTTAGTTGGAAGGTGTTAATCGGGTGACCAACAATACCAGACGAAACATCATTTTTTTCGCGATGCAATATAGCAATGGGAGCACTGTCCGACCTTTGCTCGACCTTACTCACTGCGATGTTTTCTCCTGCTAATTGTTCTGCAGCTCGGGGTTGTTCCTTTGGAAACGACTCTCCCCGTCTCTCCTGTCGTTCCCCTGGCGGTTTCCCTGGTGCTTAGAGCACTCAGGTGTACTAACACCTTTAGCGCCACAGAGGAAACAGAAAAGCTTTCGTTCATGTGAGGGACATTGATAAAATGTGTGTCCCTGTTGGTCACAATTCCAACACAATAATGGTGCTCGATTTTGAGATCGACTAAATGCAGCTACTTCTTCAACCTGTTCATCCACTTCTTCCTCCAAATGTATTTCATGAACAGCTTTTTGGGAAAACATACGCCTGGACAGGAAACGTTCAGCTTCCCTGCCCTTGTTTCTCAGCTGTTCTAGATCTGCTATATTAGCAGCAAGCAATACCTCTCCTATCTTGTCCTTCGAATTATTTCGGATGACCTCTATAAGCTTTTTGTCGTCAAATGGCTCATTCAGACGGTCATTCAGACCTATAACAGAGCTATAGAAGTCATCGAAGGATTCTTTGAACCCCTGTCTACGAGTCAACAGGCGCATATAAACTTCAACATCATTTTCTTTTCGCCCGAACTCCCTCTTCATGGCGATTTTGATATCTCCAAACTTCGCGTGGGGATTTTTGCGAAGAAATGACCAGAACCAATCATTCGCCTTTCCTACTAACAGGGAATGAAAGTGGGCAGTGATTTGGTCATCGCTATAGAACGACGAAGCTTGGAGCCTATCAACCTTAAAGAGGAAGTCGATGATGTTTTCAGTACCATCGTACTTTATGTTCCACCTGTCTAACCGGCATTTCTCAGAAGCGTTAGAAACGCTTGGTGTCCCCGAAATCGGTGGAGGAGGGACATTGTGCACTGAGATCTGACCAGACATAGGTGGATACATATTTGACAACCTATCGTTTAAGTTGCTCGTAAACTGTGGATTGCATGAGTTGTTTAAATCTGGGACATTCTGTACTGGCAAGGGGCTACTTAGGCGAGTATAGTAGCCAAGGTAGGGAGGGTAGAGGCAAACTTCTCGCAGCGTCAACATCACCTCGACGCGAAAGACTGGCATGGTTTTTTTTGTTGCATGGACCAAGGGTCAAGTCCCACACTCACCGACGAGCTAAGAATGGGAACTTGCATGCCAGCAACGACCCAATGGCAAGAACGGTCTAGCAACATTTTATTTGTTAAGTAATTTGTAAACAAAATAGTTTACACAGAAGTTTCACGATTAGTGTCTCACAGCTGATTGAAACGTCAAACGGTGTGAATGCAATTTCGAGTTTTCGACGTAAACACGGTTTTCGCTGCGGTGTGAAAAGGGTATTAATGTCGTTTTCCATTGGGATTTTCAGATTTTGCTCTCAGATTTCAGATTTTTCGTGCCCAATGCGGAACATAAAACGAAATTTTTTTTTCTTTCTTTGGAGGCAAAATTGCTCTGTGGCTTTTTGGGCGGCCAATGGAACATGAAATCTGAATCTGAAAAAAAGTGTAAATTCAGAAACGTCAAACATTTGCGCAGTGATGCGGTATCACTGCTTATTTGCTATGCTGATGCGATGCACAGTTTATGCTGATGCGTTGTTGATTGAATGTTTCGTTTGAGTTTTAGAACGCATTGTTTGTGAAAAAAAAAAATATAAAGAGTTCAAGAAAAATTTATAAATTTGTCTTTCAAAAGCATAGTAATATATTCATAAAAATGTTTATTTATTTATTTTTATTTCACTTCCGGCATTTTTCTTACTTTTTTGCCGGAGATTTTGCTATTTTGCGTTATGTTGGCGCATCAGGTTGATCAACTTTGCAAAAATGAACACTTGACGTTGAAAGTGATGCCAAAATTTGCATTAATGAACATTTTGCAAAGCATCATGAGCATCATGATGCGAGTGATGCGTTACTGAATTTACAGTGTTTTTCCTATCCCAGTGGAAAACGACATGAGGGAATTTCGCATTCCTGCAAAGCAAAATGGCTTCCGGAAATGATGAATGAACGATCATTCATTTGTTTCGTGTAATTTAATGATTGATGAATTGTTGGTTAAATTGACTGAAACTTGTTGCAACTCTCATTTGGCGTGTTTTAAATCACAAAAGGAAACGTTTTCAATTGATTGTAGAAATATTGGTCGCCGAAACTTGTGATTATTTTCGTTTTACTTAACCTAAAATTATGGGTACAGCATCCAAGACCTTTAGGCGTCTGTTTTGAGATCTAATTCTTACGCCTTTAATAGCACTATGGTTGAATTACCGCATCTGTGATCGAGTAATATGTGACTGAATTTGTTATTGTTTTGCTTGTAAAATCTACAAAATTCAGTGACGTATGGTTCGTTCACGGATGCGGTAGTTCGACCCCTGACTGTAGGCAACTGATCGCTCTGTCCCTTGGTGTTTTAGTTTAAGCGTGCTACAAAATTCTCTCCAAAATTTAGCAGGGCTAGATCTAAGCGAATCCTTTTATCGGAATGATACGCGGCTCAAAATTCAAATTTTTGTATGGTTCGGCACATATTTCCAAGCTAAATTTTGACAGATCGTTGTGTTCTGTTGTGTTAGGGAAAAGTAGGTGAACCAGGATGTTCTTTTTTGACAAATACCTCGGCGAGGACCACTAGAATCAGAAATGGTTGAAATCAGTAAAAATTGAATTTTTAAAGACAGTCAAGACAGCTCATATGCAAAAATTATTTCGAAATTTAATCAAAAGAAGGCAAAGTAATAGATAAGATGTGTACGTAATTCTAAAGCGGCTACGGAAAGTTGAGGCCAACAATAAGTAAAAGGCTTCATAATATTGACGACAACATCACTTTAGCATATACTTGTTCAGTGTAGCTTTATATGCCATTAAAAAAGTGTCTATAGTTGGAGAAACCAACCTTCGGCAAAAACAAAATCTTGAACTTCGCTTTCCCTACACCATGGCGTTCGTTTTGAAAACTCGTATATCATCGCTTAGAGCTGAAATATGCAAAAGTAAGCAAAAAAAACGAAAAGCTACATTAACATCTCGCGAAGAAATCCTATGGAGATGAATCACCTTGGCATTTAGGCTTCCAGCAGTTAGTACCTAGGTACAACACCAGCGACGACGACAACGGGAAACACTAAACAAAGATAAAAACAAAAATAGCGGAGACTGCAACAACGCTAAAAGCTAATCGCCAGCAATAACATCTATTAGCGAACAATGCAACAATAAATCCGAAGGAAAATATCTTAAAGATGTAAATCAGACTTTTTTTTTTATTTCTTTTTCAGATATATCTTACCATAATCATAACGAAATGAATGATGAGAAGAAAATGATGCGTAAAAGTGAAAGTGTATCCCCCAGAGATGGAGCGATGCGAACGCTTTTCACAGATCATCGCAATCTCTTTGACGAATTAAATAATATAATTTATTTGTATCTAAAACATAATGATCATGTCACTGCGGAAAGCATCTGCACATGTTGTAGTTGGAATGCCTTACGACATTTGCGTTATGTCGCAAACAATGAAGAAGCTGGAAGATGACAATTATTCTAAAGGCCAAAACCGCCGATAGCGAGTGCATGCAGCAGCATCATCAGCGATTCGTAGCCGCGCTGTGACCGAACAGCCAGCTCGCCAAATGCAGAAACCAGAAATGTTGATGCTGAGGGTAATTGGTTCCGCGCGTGATTGCATAATTGTGACAAGAATGGGGGGAGATCGCACACGACAATTGGATGCCATGGCGGTGCATAATGCATATATGAGCTAGTGTGGTGTTTTAGTACTACTTTAAGTGTGTTCTACAGTTGCGAGGGCAGATACATGGACAGAGAATAGAGCTCTGGCGAACATAAATAAAACCTTCAAGGAAAGAAAAAAGTACAGATCCGATTTTACTAATGGGGGGTGGGATGGGTTTTGTGGGATCGTGCTCACACTCTTTTATACGTGGGTAGTGCGAATACGTTACATGGTCGGTCGAAACAATTTATCACCCATGTAAAACGGTTTCCGAAAAGCCTGCAAGGAAAATGTTGCTCTAAATGTGCCACTAAAGACACCGCTCGAAATAGAAGATGAAATTGACAATCTCGTGGAAGCTATTCAGAGCGCAGGGTGGGAAAATACTCCCTCCCGGAAGACAGCCACACGGTACAATAAAGTCAAATACAAGCCTGACCTTATAGACCTCATAGAGGAAAAGAGGAGAGCGCGTAAGAGATGGAAACAATCCCGCGCACCCCTGATAAAACTTATTTTAACCATATTTGCAGCAAACTCAAAAATGAGCTACAGGATCTAAGAAATCTCGAAATTTCTACTTACCTGCTGAAAAGAGCTCAAACTACTCACTTCGGAAAGCCTTGAAGTCCATAAGGAAACCCAAAGTGCATTCGCCACCTAACTAACGACGAATGGGCAAAAGGGGACAAAGAGAAAGCGGATTTATTTGCCGAGCATCTAGAAGAAACATTCAGGCCGTTCGATGGACGACCTTTAAACGAAGGAACCAAATGCTAGTACGGCATCCGACAACTATAAAGTAAAAGCCGTATCTCTGTAACAAAGCTGAAAAATAATAAAGCACCAGGATGAAATTCTGAAGGAGCTACCAAAAAAAAAAAAACATTAGTTAAGCTGCTCTACATTATAAATGCTTCTCTAAGGCTTTCATACGTTCCAAGGCAATGGAAAGTAGCCGAAGTCATTATGGTTCAGAAAACGGAGAAAAGTACAAATGATAAGAAATCATATAGTAGACCTATTTCGTTACTGCCGATAATATCTAAGGTTTCGAGAAACTTCTACTAAAACGATTACAACCAGTAATTGAAGAAAGACGCTCGATCCTAGATCATCAATTCGATTTCCGGGTCAAACATTCCACCATCGTTCAAGTGTACCTATCGAAAAACAAATGAAATTTAAAAAGCTCTGGAACGGAAAAAGATTTGCTCCAGCGCTTTTCTCGACGTATCGCAAGCCTTCGACAAGGTATGGCACGAAGGCCTAAGGTATAAGGTAAGGACAATCCTGCCGGAAAAATTATACAAAATACTTAAATCCTATACCTTGAAAACAGACTGTTGTGTCCGATAATTAATAATACCGGACTACGAAAACATACAAATACTTGACAAAGAAAAGAGAACGAAAAGGAGGTATACACTGGAAAATTTGAGGATACAAGAGAGAAGAAGAACAGCCATGAACACAAAAGAAGACTTGGACAATATCAGCACAAGTTACTTGGTTGCCATTAAAGCTTTATAATCAAACTGTGATATTTTATTTTAGTGATGTCTTCAGTGTTATTTATTATTATTATTTATTTAGTTATCGTGTTTATGTTCTGTGGAGTCATAAACATGTTAAAATATAAAAATAAAAACAAAAATCCGATGTAAGAAATTTATAATGTAATAGTACTAACAAATTTTCTCATAAATGTATGTATGTTGTGTTTTTTAAGGTATTAAATAAACGAATACCCCTGAAGATGTTGGCAAAAAACCGACGAAACGTAGGGTGCAATGATGGATTAAAAGTGTTTTAATTGCATCTAAAACAATAACACCATTAAGCTGAAATTTCAATAATAATAAAAACAAGAAATTGGTCGAAAAACAAATTATCAATAATAATACAACTATTAATTAGTACAACAATCAATTCATTTTATTCTATAAGTAAAAAATAAAGAAAGTATAAATTCAGTGGTTATCAATAAGTTACAGATAGTGTGGTCGGCTTCTGGACAAGAGCAAAAAGACAAAGAATTTTAAACTATGGCGTGGATTAACCATAACCAATAAAGAATGATGACAGATCTTAGTTCTCAGCTTAGCCACTTATCGCATGACTGGTAGTAAGAGGATTATGTTTGCGTTGCCAACACAGACTCTTTCGTGTTAGACATGAGGCTGAATTCTCGGAATTCAAAGAAATTCACGCCGGTGTTCCGCAAGGAAGCGTTCTCGGCACAATCTTATTCCCGTTCTACGCAAGAGATATACCACAAGATGAAGGGACCATCGTAGCAACGTTCGCACACGTTACGGCTATCCTCGCAATGGATGAGTCAGTCTTAACAAAGTATCCAAGTGGACAAATACCTGGTGAATCGCCCTTAACGAGACGGATTCTGTGATAGTTCTTTCGGGGTTCGTAGCAAAATTCCGAATTCGACGGATTCTTTGATAGACCCGACTGGCTTCTCGGAAAATTTTCGAAGCTAAGCGTATACAACAAACTGCTTCTGTATTATGCCCAAAACACATGTGCAGAATTTCTGGACGCAGTGAAGCATGCAGTACTGCAAGCAAAACATGCATGCATCAGCTACTGTCATTCGCCGACTAACAAGTGCTAAAACCTTCATGGACATATGGTATACAGCTTTGGGGTTATACCAAACCAAGCGATATGACTATAATACAAACAGTCCAGAACCAAACGCTAAGAGCAATCGTGAATGCTCTATGGTATATAAGGAATAGTGATATCCACAGAGATCTAGGAATTGCTACCGTGAGTAACGTGAAGTAACAAACTTTGCTCGCAGACTTCGTACTCGTATTCATGCTCATTGCAATAATGAAAAAACCCGTACTCTGGATGTGACAAGCCTTGACCGCCGCCTACAAAGAACAAGACCGTTCGATGTAGCGCCATAAGGAAAAACCGCATGTAATGACAGTTATTAGTAGGTGCGTTCGCTGGAAAGCTACCTACCAAACACGATTAAAACTACAGAAGCGTAAACTACTTGTTAAGTGAACTTAGTCGTAGTCATCACAAAAATGAAAAAATGAGAGGAAAGAATTTCATACTACTATGAGCGTGCGCTGCCGGATCTGATAGTGCCTCTCTGAGGGGTGGGGTTTAGCCCGTAGGGGCGTAGGCAGACAATTTATATCTGAATCGGGCATAACCAATGGTACGGGCCATTGGTATCCTTTGAAGTTTACTCACCTCCTGGCTCAACCAAAAAAAAAAACTCATGTAAAACCATAATTACATGACCTGCGGAAAGGTCCGTTTTGTAATACTAACTCTGAAGCATTTTAGATCAAATGGAAATACCTTCCTCGTCACGTTTAATACGATCTTATTGTCATAGATCACTGTTAACAAGTAGAAAACGGTTATAGGCACAGCTGTCAGGTTCAGGTTCGGCGTATTCGCAAAAAGCATAAGTTGTCCCAATATTTTTATGTATTTCATCGCACCGAGCTAGGATAGATTCAACGACTTACTTCTCTTTATTCAATAGATACCTATTGGCACACTACACACAACCGCTTTCACTGCCAACTAAATAAAATACCCACAAAATCCTTTGTGCCCAAATTATGTTGCCTCACCTAAGTTCATAAATAAATCAATTTAATTTTGGAAAGACCCCAAAAACACTCCTGTCCTCAATTGCCCAACAAAAGAGATTTCCACCTACCGGTTTTTAGTCTCCACCTTAATGAACGCACATAATGCAATTAAAACGCTGCACTCCCCAATTGGCAATATGCCCTTTGCTGTGAGTTCCGAATATCACATCTGCTGCTGCCGATGGTGAATGGAAAATCAAGTTAATGGTTCAAGTGGCAAATTACTGAAAACTTTGTGCACATGTGCAGACATCTGACAGCAACGGCAAAAGTGAGAGGACAGCCAAATGCATGGCAGCACCACCAGCTGGACTCACCGACTGCTAATCCGGTGCGGAAGTGAAATTAAAATGTCTTGGCACAGGCACTCAAATGAGTTATGCAATCGTGACATATATGAGTCAAATTGAAAGCAATTAGATTAACCTTCGTTATTATTGGAAGGGCTTAAGTAGTTTTTTTATTTCTACCGCTAGTACTAGTACAAGTATCCTTAAGCAATATTATTATAATACATAATTTATTTCATATTTAAAACCAAAGTTTATGAAGCAGTTATTCAGCAGAAGCAACTTCCGCCTTGTTGTCCTTTTCCTTAGCGGCTGCCTTTGATTTGGCGGTCGTTTTTGCTTCGAGTCTCTCCTTCTTTACCTTGACGACGGGTGTGATTGTTTCTTTCTTCGGCTTCTCCTCTGCAGCGACGACGACGACGGCAGCAGGGGTGACAGCTGGAGTTTCATCTTTTTTGCCATTGACTTCCTTGATGGGTTTGGTTTTTTCACTAAACGAAGAGACACTGCTCATAGACGGTTATTATAAAAAAAGGCTGTCGCAACTTACCTTTCAATGTCAATGTTTAGAACAGACTCGTCCTCCTCCTCTTCTTCCTCCTCGTCGTGCTCATCTGGACCGACTTCGCGCAGCAGGTCACCCAAGTCTTTGTCAACATCCTCCCACAATTTGTCCTCGCCGACCTCCTCAACTTCAGCCTCAGCGTCTTCGGCAGCATCGGCCTTCTTTTCGGGCTCAACTGGCACAGCCTCTTCCTTCAACTTGTGGTCCTTCTTTTCGGCACGTTCAGCTTTGGCCTGCAGACTTTCATCCTCACGGTGACGTAAGAACGCCTTTAAGTGACTGCGCGAACCGCAGTGCTGTTTGATGTAGCCCTCCTCGTCCTCCTTGACGCCGTTGTATGTTCGGCAGAGCTCACAGTAGAACGCTTCGACCTTTTTGATAAACTGCGAACCAACTGGCACCTTTTCCTTGCTGGGCAACGAGGGATCATCGTTTAAGTGATTCTCCAGATCTTCATCGTCCAAATCGTCAATCTCACCAACCGAGTCGACAGTCATGAAATTCTTCAGATCGACTTCTTTCTCTTCACCGCCGCTGATTTCGCTGTTGTTGCCCTCCTCAGTGCTGCGGGCCTTTCGCTAAATTCAGAAAAAAAAAAAAAAAAAACAATCTTAGATGTGTGAACCGTATTGCGTTGTGGACATGAACATACCCGAATGTGCTCCAAGGAGCAACGATGGGCCTCGTAGAGCATTGGACTTTTGAATGCCAAATGGCAGCTCTGACAGTACGGCATGAGGAATTTCTTCATGTCCTTGTGGTGTTCGGATAGCTGATGCTTTGCCTTCGGTTGGCGATAATTCAGTCGACACAGCATACAGAACTGAGGTTTGACATCGTCCAAGTCTTCCTTGGACTTCTCCTCGATCTCACGCTGTGCATTGCGCTGTTGAGTGCGCATTCGTGCGAGCGTTACCCGCTGGCGGATAGCCACTCGGCGCATTGCCATCTTGTGCATTCGTGAATACAAGTGGCTGGTATACTCCTGCGGAAAGGTTGGGTAGATATTGGATTAATTTAAGGTATAAGGTGAGTGGACATTCGATAGCCGCCGTGTTTCTCTCTACCTCTACTTTTTGATCAAGCAATTACGGGAAATAGAGAAAAGGTTCACGAGGTAGTCGTCGTTCTGCTTGGTTGCATTCGAAATAAATGATACTAGATACGATAGAAGGACTTTTAGGGCGAAAACAAATGGAGAAGAAGAGCGACCTCAAGCGCAAGCAAAGCTTGTTGGTCAAGGTCTTAGTTGACCGGTTAAAGTAAAGCGTGGGGGAACAACGACAACCCTTCTTTGATTCCAAGCATAAAGCTTAACAAATGCTTAGAAAGCAAGCAATCAAAATCAGACTCACCTTAAAAGTGACGCAATTCATACGACACTGGACACACATCAGCTTGATGTACGGCGGTCTGCGTGGGGGACTCGTGCTGGGGCGCTTGCGACGATTCTCCTTGGCAACGTCATCCTTCCGTCCCTTGTCCTTCTTCTCTTTCGTTGCATCCTTACCCTCTTTGGTGGCATCGCCGTCTGTGCTCTTTGTTATCGACGTATTCTTACCTTCCTTGGCTTCGCCGTCTTCGTCTGCTTCTGCAGCATCATCATCCATAGGCTCTGTAGCATCCTTTTTGACTGCATTACCATCCTCATTTTCATCATCCTTATCTGATTCCTCAGCATCCTTACCCGTTGCGTCGTCTTCGTCGTCGTCGCCATCACCATCGCCGTCCGCATCTTTCTTTGCAACAGATGACTTGGTGGATTTCTTTTTGACGCGTTTCTCTTTCGCTTTGCCAGACTCCTCCTCATCGACGTCTTCGTCGACCTCCTCCTCTTCGTCGTCCTCATCCTCATCGTTGTCTGATTTCGTGTCACCGTCGCGAGACTTAAGGTCGCTTGGACTCTCAGACGAACGAGGACCTTTGCGCTTGCGCAACGAACTAAGTAATAGGATACACATTGAAATGAGAAACAAATTTTGGATATTTTTTTTTTTTGAAAAATGCATCTCCATAGAGATCTAGAAACAAATACATAACAAAGTATTATGCGCGTGCCCGTCGTTTTGCCGAGGAAGCGCACGCGCGCACACACACAATCGAAACTACTTTCAAAATTGTTGCTGTGTTTAAAGCTGGGCGGCTTTTGCACCAGCTACGGCGCGCTGACTTTTGAGATACGCCTTTGAGAGGACGACACTACTTGGATTCACTGCTGACGTGGCGGCATCACTTGAGCAGCTCCTGTCAGTAGTGTTTGCTTTTTTTTTTTTTTGGGGGATTTCGCATGTGTGACTAGAAATGTTTTTGTTAAATTTTTGTTATGTTTACCTCGTTAGTCGGGCGATTTTAATCAATCGCGCACGATCTCTTTGCCGGGCCAAAAGCAGTTTCCTTCGCATGATTCTCATGTCGGTTGCTTCTTTGCGTATTACTCCGCGCAAACCTCCGCGAGTGGTTCCTGTGCCGCCACCACGTACACGGCTGATTGTGCCACTGCCGCGTGGACGAACCACATAGCTGCTGCGTATGGGTCGTTTTGGGGGCCCCATCGAATCGTTCACAGGTGCATGCCGTCTACTGGCAGAGTCCTCTCTCTGACGATACGACGAGGATGATCCTCGCGGATGGTAGTTGCCGTTGGGCGAACTCATCCGATTGCGACTTGTGGTGCGGTTGCGATACGAAGATGTTGATGTATAGCTTGAGCTTAGCCTTGAATCCTGTGTGACAAAGGGGAGGAGGAAATTTTTGTTTGTTTTGGTTTTCATTCAGTTTCGCACTTGGTTTCATTAGAGAGATAGATAATTTTGTTTCTAATAGAGAGGATGCTTATATTATATTGTTTGAGCAATAAGCGCGTGCACACATCCAATCAGTTATTTCTATTGAGAGTATTCGACTCCTAAAGGTGTGTGTGTTTGGAAAAACTGCCTTAATAAAGTGTGCAGGCGATGCTTTACTTTTTATCACAAATACAGCGTGCTGCCGCCATGCTCGTTCGGAGTTAGTGCTGTTGAGCAGTTCTAAGAAGTGGTATACATTTGGAATTACAATACACAGAAACATTGACTTGAAAAATGCCTCAAACGCTCTGCGCGGCTCTACACTTTGGGACTGTTGCGTTTCGCTTTTGTCAGTCTGTCTCAATTTGATTAGTTGATGCTGTTTTCACATTCTTACGAGACGAGTACGAGTGTTTTGCTTACAAACTCTTGCTAGATAAAACTCAATAAAGTTAAGGATGCGCGAGGATCCTTTTCACTTTTTTGCTCAATCAAAGCATTTTCAGAGTTGTTGTCTCTAATTATACTTTTTTTTTATATTTTTTTTATATTCTATTGTGTAAACATCAAAATAAAGTTATTTTAAAAAAATTGTTCATGTTTTTGGAGCTAAAAAAATGTTATAAGGTTATTTAATGGGAGTAAAAAAAAGGGGCATGGATGTTAGCGTGGGAAGTGAAAGCTTACCTCTTGGCGTGGACGCTTACGATCGCCGGAGCGGTCACGAGAGCTATCCTGAAAGGCAAAGGAAAATTTGTATTAATTTGTGTTGGCCTTTGGATCTTCTTCTGGACTAAAGCACGCACCAAGCAGTGCTCCAGTCGTGCCACAGCTCGATAGATAAGGAAGGGGGATATGATAGTGTGTTGTGGGGGGATAATGATTTTTTTCGAGAAGTCTTTAGCATTGGAGTAAATTTTATTGTTTTATCCCGTGCCGAGCGAATTTAGTGCGACATAAACCGAAGCCGTCATCGTAAAACGTGAAAATATCGAGATGTATGACATGAGTCAATGGGAATGGCGAGAAATACCTACACCGAACGCCGGTCAAAGAACAAACCAAGAAGCGTGTGCCAGCACTCAGACACAATACAGATTTGGATGTGCTTGCCTTGTTTTTGCACGCTAAATGCTAAATTGTACCTACACTACATACAGTTTGCAGTTATTCATTTATAAAAATAACCGTCAGGCGACGTAACCTTTGGCCTGCGCATCACCCAAACATCCAATTTAGGTTAATAAAATGTCGAGACACACAATTTATTTTCAATGAGGTGCATTTCATGGGAGTTATTACCTCAATTAAAGATAGGTCTCACCAAACTAGCAATTTTGTTTTTGGTGATGCTTAAGGGGATGCATACTGCATACAGCATACCATTATTTTTTCTTCACCGCATACATTTTCTGTATTCAGTGGATTAGTGCGCATATTTGCGTTCCCCACCCATAAATCGACACTTCATGGTAAAATAAACAACAGCCTGGGAAGCCGTATTAAGATTTTTTTTTTTAACCCGTTATAATGTACTCCCACAAAGAAAAGAGTCATTTTTAATAGAACAATGTAGATGCTTTTACAACTTACCCGATAGGATCTTTTGCCTTCATGACGATTTTCATAGCGCGATGCAAACTTATCCCTATTCCTGGAATCATAGCTATTGTAACTGCCGGAATTATATCTGGAATTACCAGTTCCACCTCTATAACTTGAACTGCTTCCATGGAAGTCTGATTTTCGCGATGAGCCGCCCATGCGGTTGTAAGTCGATCCGGAAGATCGATATGAACTACCACGGCCACCACCGCGACTGCTGTATCCTCGAGCACCACGAACCATTGTTTTATTTTTATCTATTTAATTGAAAAGAATAATTTTATTTTATAATTATTTTAATTTCATATCTTTTTCACTCTTGGTAGGTATGACTTTTCAAGGGTTTAATTATCTTCTTTGGAAAAATTGAATAAAACTCACATTTTCTGGGAAGTAAACTTGTCAAATATGTAAAAGATTGATTGCTTTTGCAGATGCAACTTATTTAAATGTACTAAAAACTTAATTGCAATATATATTTGCTATCTTAATTAACGTTTATGCCGCACAAATGCTAATGGCGTCAGTTCACATTTGCGTTGCTGAAAATTTTTCACAAATGACATCGTACATCGACGCGATGCGATGGAGCGGATGTACAAGCCGACTGCAAAATGCGAAATTCTAGCGGCTTGTGGCTAAGGGATGCAACAGTGAGAAGGAAACAATTTCGGTAAGGTAGTTTCATGGTAACGTGGTCTTTTTTTCTTAATTAATTAGGCCCCGATTCGCCAGGTTTTTCACAATTTTCCTGGTGAGGACGAAAAAAACTTACCTTAATCCGGAGTTGTTGTTTTTTTTTTTTTTTATTGGACGCCCCGGTTTTTTCACTTTGGTCCATGCAAGAATAAAGATTCCAACTATATTGAAATATAAAATTCTGAAGAATGGTTCATTTTTTGTTGCAGGACCTAAGACAAACATCCTATCTCAGCGAAAGTAAAGTACAACAACTAATGTCAGTCAGTCAGTCTGACATTATGCAAGCGTTTGATTAATTACTAGTGAGAGAGGTTTGCTTTTTTATCTTAATTTGGGGAGTAATCTCGTGAATCGTGTCCTTAGGGCCCGATTCTGGGTCTAATAATCGGGGTTAGAATATTTGGAAAAAAAAAGGCTTCCAGAATTTTTTGTTCTCCGTAATCCAAGAATCTAAACGAATTTGTTCCAAGCATCACTGTGGTTTCGAATGGGCTGCTTCAGATTTGCTCTCAGATTTCAGATTTTGTGTGGCTAATAGAAAATAAAAACGTCACTTGCTCTTTTTTATGTTGATCGTGAAATTGGAATACGTTTAGCTTTCGACACTTTCCTAAGCGTTATAGTGCATTTACACGGTCACACATTCCTATGACGGAAAATTAAAGGGATGCCCAATACTAAACAGCCGTCTGACTGAAAGGGACAGCATTACCTAACACGCAAAAAAAACGGGATACGTTTTTTGCTCGGCCATCTTGTTTACGTGGTAGGAATTATGGGAAAGCTATGCATGTTGATATTTTAATAGCGATGGCTTACGAAATTTCGTTTTCCTATAAAACAAAATGGCTTCCGGAAGTTATGAGCGTACAATTATTTATTTATTTCGTATAAATCATTGATGAATTGTTGGTTTAACTTACTGAAACTAATTAACACTCTCATTTCACATATTTTAAATCGGAAATAGAACTGTTTTCATGTGATTGCAGAAATGTTGGTTGCCGGAACTTCCACTTTACGTAGGTATCTATAATTATGGGTAGTACATCCATGACACCTTAGGCGTCTGATTCGTGATCTCATTCCTACGCCTTTATTAGCAGTTCATTAGCATTGACTGCGGACAAACGGATCTCTCTGTCCCGTCTCGTGCAAAAATGCGCGTGCGTGATAGTGTAAATGCAGTTTTAAACTTTATATTCGTCGTTCTCGATTTGGCTTTTCAGCTTTTGATCTGAGATTTTAGATTTCTGCTGCCAAATCGAACATGAAATCCAAATTTTATTGGTTCTTGGGTTGTATTGAGTTGGAATATTTTTTCCAGTTGCACTGGAGATCCATTCCTAATGATTTTCACACATTTAGCTCTTCCTTCCTGCTTATCGTCCAGCACTCGGTTAAGTACAATATTGTAAGGTCAGAGTAATAAAGTACTAGAGTAAATTAAAATTGTATCCTTTTGGTGAGGAGTTTGAACCCATCTATTTTCCAAAAAATAATCAGAAGGGGTTTTCTAGTGATACAAAAATGTCGCCTGTGGTTTTACCGCAATAAAAGCCATAAAATACTAGCTTAAGCCCGGATTGGAGCGACCGATGTTCAAATCTTTCACAATACCTATTTCAAATATTTCGCATCTGAACGGATGTGATGAAGATAGTGCCTTAAGTGTCTCCTCGAAAGCCTGACATATTCCTCTACTATCACAACAAATCAAAAAAAAAAAAAAAAAACATTATTTCGCCTTCTCCTTAAATTATTCCTTCCAACTTCCTTGTAAAATTTTCGAATTTCACTCGATACTCTCTCTCTCTCCTTTGGAATAAAATAAATCGCTTCTTCCTGACTATAATCATAATCACCATTCATTCGGTCATAAGTTAAGCAATTCTCGAACTTCACAACCACATTCACCTTTGGTTCACCCCAACCCCACACTTCAATCGCCAACAATGGCCAAAATGGAATATATTTCAATTCACCCTTCGGAAGCGGACATACAATAAGTAACTTCAAAGTGGGACTGGTGCGGAAATCGACTGCGGGAGCGGAATCCCTTTGACTGATCGCAGGACATAGCCCACCGAACACAAACCGCATATCATTTAGTCAGCACAGGCCGCTAGAGCCACTCAAGAAGAATCTCCTCCTGCCAAACTAGAGACTTCTATTTTTTTTTTTTTGTTAACCAAAAAGGAAACGCCGCCACACAAACGAAACCAAACTGACGTTTTAATAAGGATTTCCACTCCGCCACGGCGTGTACGGAGGAAGTTCAAATCATTGAATTCTTTTCGCCAGTGCTAACTGAATACGAAATGAAGCCTCCTTGGCATTCAGGTTTCAGGACGACTGTGCTGCGTAAGAACTTCGCCTCACTACCTGCTATACTGCCACCCCTTAATTCCCCATTCAGATCAGACAAGTATTATTTTCTTTTCTCTGTGAATTCCTTACCATTCCTTGCGTAGCCCAACTATTGTTTATGGTGTTGGCTCAGGAATCACAGGAAGGATGAAAAAAGAAAAGAAGCATGCACAATGTTCGGTATGCTGTAAACGCTGACATGCCTCGCATTCCCCACCTTTTTGCAGAGATTCTACGTATTCTAAGCCCCCACCCTCACGTAAGTGGGTAGAAGAGCTACAGGAACCAGGATATCTGGAGGAAAGGAGTAATCTATGAGTGTTCGCCCGCAGTAGGTGGGCAATATTTTAGGAGACACCACATGTGGGTGGTTATTAGATGTGTGCGGTTTCTGAATGTGACATGGGTGGTTGCTGTCGCCTTCGTTATTGGGTCCTGTGGGATCAGTGGCTGTGTATTTTCTTACAACAACAGTAATTATATTAATTATTTCACATGTGTCGACACCTGAATGTAGCGTTATTGGTGTGATGGTGTGGCGAATTCTGCAAGGTGGTGGCATTAAGTATTCCGCTCGAGGATATAATTCTATCTTGAATGCCTTGTTAGCGGCACATTGTTCCCATATCATAATGGAAGGAATTTCGTATTCCTTTCTTTATGGCATCGTATGCGAATACCGTTACGGTGATTTACTCACGATTTTGTTAGTTCTGGAAGAACTTTACCCGTAATGAACAGATCGCATACCACATGTGATGGAGTTCTGGAAGGGAAAATTCCTTCATTCCTTCGAACGTTTTCGCTCGAAATGATTCACTTCTGGGTGAAGCGTGAAAGTGTGGCAACTGGTAAATGGATTTTCGAGTTGCATGTGGTCTGTCATAAGCCGAAGCTCGTTACAAAGGATCTTTCAGATGAAGAGTCTCCAGCATGGTTTTGCAAATTATTTCATGAAACATGTTCTAAGTATGCGAGTTAATGTGCTCTACGTAGTAATTTCTTTGGTTTATCCTGAACTGTTATAGTTTTCACACAACTTAAGGCACGTTTGCTGCTACTACTCATAACGATTTAGGTTCCACTTAAAATACTATGTGACACTTTATGACATAGGAAAAGTAGCCCATAAGGTATTTAAGTAGAACTTAAATCGCTAAGAGTAGTATTAGCAAACGGGCCTTATGCGAGAAACAGATTAAAACAGCGACAGCAAAAGCAACAGCAACAGCGAATTTTTGACAGCTTAAACGTTGACTTCGCTGTCGATGTTGCCGGGCTAATGTGTTCAAAGTAAGTAAAATACATCGGTTCTAAAAAGTTGTCAAAGTTGCTGTTGCTGTTGCTGTGTTAATCTGTTTCTCGCATTAAACTTTTTATTTCATTTTGCTTAAGAACAAAAGATGCCAGATTAGCAATCCACTCCTCAGTCCACATAGCATCTGTCTGCATTTTGATTTGTTCCAGTTCTTTACACACGAATCAATTAGCGTTGAGCGCGATCTTTTAAGAAAGTAACTATTGTTCTCAAACTTTAGATCGTCCGGGCGTTCCGACTTATTATTTAACGTTTTGCTACACTGATCCTTCCAAAGGTTATCGCTATCACCTTGCTAAATGTTGGCTAAATTTTGACAGTTCAACATTAAGGATATAAATCAAACTAAACCGTCACGGGCTTATAGTGTAGTTTTCCATTGGGCAACAAGAAGCGTCCGGGAGAGCCCGGAATCAAAAAAATTACTTCTGAAACCGTTAAAAAATTGGCACAAAAAACTACTCTTCTGATGGTGATTCAGAGAAGAGATCGCTTTTTGATTTGAAGTCAGAAACTCAGAATCCACTTAAGAAGCACTAACACAAGTGAAAAGGACTATTCACATGAGAGCGAATTGCGAACTGCGAACACGCGAATATTCGTAGTTTCTGACACTTCATTCACATGAAAACTTTTTTTGGTCGCAGATACCCGTGTATCAGTTTCATTTTTAAAGGTTAAGTTCGAACGAATTTTTCATTCGCGGGTTTGTGGATCGCGACTGTTTCGTGTGGATTGTGAATAAAGTGTGACAGTTCGTGGCAAGAATTTTCAATTCGCGGCAAAATTGCTTTAATTGTTAATTTAGCTGTTTAAATCAATTGAGAGTCATGTTTTTTCTAGACTAGATGTTAGATTAATTAAATATAATGGCTTTGTGATAGAACAAATACCAATTTTGAATTCATAAATACAGTTAAATTGATTTGTTCGCAATTTGCCTATTCGCAGTTCGCTCTCATGTGAATAGTCCTTAATCAATGTATTTTATACAGGCCAGCTGACAGCAACTGTAGATTATTTGTTGGCAATTCCCCAATACTTTTGTGGAATCAGAAGCAGTTTTCTTGTTTCATTACAGAATGAGTGGATCTGGATCCCCGAGTGAAACCAATGGAAAACGACATAACTCTCTCAATTTGGTGACTTCGTTCTTCCTTTTTTGTTTTCACTTTTCTCTATCCACTTAATAAATATCAAATATTCCCGTGAAATATTGCTGGAAAGAATATTTCATGAAGTAGTTGGAAGATCTTTCGCCATTAAAATTTTCTTCATTTCAAAAGATGTTAATACAGTGCTTCGGTTTGAGGTTGTGTTGAAACGTTTTTTTTTTCTTGATCTGTCAAAATTACAACTATTTGCTAGCCATGTACCTATATTTGTTTAGACTTGGGTAACAAATTAATCTTCAACTGTGTAGCTACTCAGTTTTAATGGCGACAAGTTGATTCCGATGATGAAATTTGACAGTAGGTCTGTTTTATTGAACATATCTGTTTCAGCATAATAATGTTGATGAACGCCTAATAAAACAACTGCGAGAGAGTGGTAGGTATATACTGGTGCGGTTGACATAAGTCTGCTTCAATTCTGGGTTGGTTAAATGTTGTTTTAGTACTCGCTCGCTCAAAGTGATTCGCTAAAAGCAGTAATAGTACCTAAGTCATCATAAATAAGAGTCAAACTTTACTAAGTCATATGTAAATTTTCGCCTTGAATTAAGATTTTTGGACATCATCCTCTGAAGGTTTATGCATTCTTGGATAGACGTTGATGTTGATTTAACATGCTCAAGAGTAACGAGTTGCGGGCGATAAATAAACGAATAATCGAACCGTTCGATTTTAAAAGGAAAACAATTTATTAGAATACCGTTGAATGAGAGGAGAAGTAAAAGAGGAATGACATTACCTTCTAAAGGAATGAAAGCGACTTGAGTATAGGCGAATTGTGAACAAATCAATTTAACTGTTCTTATGAATTGAAAATTGCTATTTCTTCTACCATAAATTCACATGAGAGCGAATTGCGAACTGCGAACAAGTGAATATTTTTGCTTAAGGTGACAGTTCGTGGCAAGAATTTTCAATTCGCGGGAAAATTGCTGTAAAAATTGTAAATTAAACTTTTTAAATCAAGTGACAGTTTTTTTTTTTATTAATTAAATATAATGCTGTGGTGGTAGGACAAATAACAAATTTCAATTCATTAAAAATACAATTACCTAATTGATTCGTAATTCTCGCTCATGTGAATAGTCCTTTAAAGTGTTTTTTAATTATAAAGTTTAAATAAGCGGGTTTTTCAATTAAACGGGTTTCAGTTAAGCGGGTTTGACTGTATACAAATAGTAAAGTAAAAAGAACCACTTTCACTGCCTTTAACACAACATATATTCATGATTGCATGATTTTTTTGGGAAGATTGCTTAGAGATGCATCTGTGTGCAATTTGTTTCCCAATATGTTGGGTATAAGCCAGGTCAATATAATGGTTGAATTTCTACCACTGGGCGAACTCTATTTACTTATTATTATTTTATTTACCTAGGTATATTCGCACGTTCGCAATTCGCTGTCTTATATGTCAGCCCTTTACTGTGAGTGATATATCTCTTAAAACTACCGGCCAACTCGCAATTATTGAGTAAGTCACTTTTAGTTCCCCCATAGTTCGATTGTATACCTAAGTAACTAGTACATAGGAATTATGAAAATTAATCCTGCATTCTGCGGTTGAGAAAAGCTTAACATTTTCCTGATTGCTTTAGTCGAATTTTGTTGACTTTCCCAAAATTTATTCAAAACTACTTTCGCAGCCGACCAACCGACCTCGACCACGATCTGATTTGTGGATTTTTCTATCGTACCCGGTTACTCTCTTCTTTAGTTCCGCTCGGTTGGGTGACAGGATAATTTAATCGTAAGTATTGTAAACAAATCTAGTAGTAAACATCGGCAAAGGGTGTTGAAACCCAACGAATAAAGAAGTACCTTCCACTGGAGCACTACTGTCGTGTTATTGTGAGCAACAACAACAACAACAACAACAGCAGCAACGACGCTGCTGGCGGATGAAGAAACATTGCATCCTTTGAATATTCATATAATAATTGTGTTCTTGTAAGGATATAGATATGTTTGTGTTCCCTTCGACGACAACGTGAATATGTGTGCCTGTAATTGACGTCGCTTTTATGTGCGGGTGTATTTGTAAGATTTTGTCTGGTTAAAGAGTATGTTGGGAATTTTGCAAAATCGGTTTGAATAATGGCTTATTCGCAAAAAGTTTTCACTCTAACCTAACACCACCCGGGGGCGAGGATTTGTCGACAACGACGACGACGACGACGACGATGAGTTCCATGTGCTATGTGTCTGATGTTGTGCCACAGCATTTAGTTTGAAGACTAAGGAACGAAACGAGACCAAGGATTGTTGTTCTTGTTACTGTTGCTGTAGCTATTGCTGGTGATGGTGAACGTGCTTAGGAGTTGCAATGTAAAGTTTATCGGTTCTGTGTCTGTATGGTTTTTTTTGTTAGCTGCGAATGGGGTAAGTGGGGTGAAAATGGTGTACATTATGAAGTTTGAAAGTGATTTACGTGTGAGCTAAAGTCCATATATGAAACTGGATGGATTTAGGACTTATTTTGTTTAAGAGATGTCTTGCTTTCTTTTTCGAGGTTCAATTCTTAAATACAGATGTGTGCATTTGTTTTGGTGTTTTTTTTTTGTACGCTTTTGTACGCTCTTATTAGTTCTTTGTCTACCCGTTTAAATTGGCTAAGTTTAAAAATAGGGGCCTTACGCTTTGACATCTGGTTTCATTTAAATTTTCGAGTTCGTGTTTCATTCCACAACTTAACTCAGAGTGTAAAATATTTTGTTACATTGCGAATATTTTGCAAACAATAAAACTACAGCTCTTGGTTTGTTCATAGCCAATGCTTGATCGGCATTTGCAATTGTTTTCAACAGCCACGAACTGTCTAATCATTAGTCAAATATTAGGTTATCCTTAATCCAGCTTAAGTCCATGAGCGATCACATTGGAATTGCATGTCCTTGTAGTCAATTTTTCACCTCAAACGTAATGATAATGGCCGGGTTCCGCACTGCCCGCTAGATGTCTAGCAGAAAATATCCCAGATGAAGGAACGCTCGCGCTAGAACAATAACGGCAGCGGCAAAGTCCCTACTACAATTAAAGAAATGATACGAATATTTTAAAAATAATATCTGAATTGTATTTTATTTACATTGTACCAATTTTATCACAATTGCACTTGTTCGGCTTCGTATTTATTTTTATTTTATAAACGTTTGAAAGATTTCCTTTGACAGGTCGTTGTTTTTTTTTCCTCAATGCAGCGGGTAGTTTGGCGCTAGATCCCTGAAAGGGATATTTCACAAAAAGTGATAGACGCATAGGCGCAGTTGCTGAAATGTCAATTTTTTTTATATGGAGTTTGACATACCGCTGTCATCTAGCGGGCAGTGAAACGCGGCCAATTCAAAGCAAAAGAAAATGTAAAATATTTGTGCCATATTTGTGTTGAAAAGAGTGCTGTCAAAGAAAAGAACAGGGTGACAGCTGACAGTGCTGTGGTTACAGTCGGACCCGCTTATTTAAAACTCGTTTAATTGAAAACCCCGCTTATATGAAAAATTTAATTTGTCCCCGTGTACTTTTTTTCAGTTATCCGAAGTCCGTTTAAATGAAAAACCTGGTTAATTGGAATTAAAGTAACGATTTTTTCTCATTTCGTTTAAACGGTTTCGACTGTATTACATTTTACTATAAACAAATCTAGATGACCCAGTCACGCGTTGCTGTGGCAAAGGTCGTTTGATTTTTTTTTTATTGGGAGGTGCCACAACCCGTTTTCCTATCCCGCTTATCTTTTGCAAAGTGTCACTTGCCCTAAACTATCCTATCTTTTAAACTGGAACCAACCACAAAGGTACATCCACAAAATTCTATTGAATTGAATTATTGAATTATTGAAACCATATACATCTACAAAATGTTTTTCTTATCGGTTAAGTGGTTTCGGAGATCAAAAACAGTGCCACCTATCGGGTTCAAAAGCATCTAATCTTTTAGTGATTGACTTTTATCAACTTTAAAGAGATTAATTAAAAAGGAAGGCTGGATTAACTAATCTATCAAGACAGTCTGACAGCCCTTTAAGAATAAATTCAACACAAAACATAGAAGCAGTGTTGTATCAACGAAGTTTACCAACATTAATGCAAAACGGTTGTGGAGAATTTGGACAAAAAAAGGGCAATCGCAATGATTTCGCATTGAAAGGTATTGTGCGACGGTAGGCGCATGTGACATCACATCTGTCAGTCATGGTGCGTGCGTCCTACGTTCCTGGAATCGCATTGCAATACAAGTTTTCTATTCCCCAAATAAATTATTCGCCTACTTAAGACGGCGGCATATCCCTCAAGGTATGTTAAACACATATGGTTTATGCCGTAGGTGGTATTACGACACGACACACATGTCACTATGTCAGATAAGCCCAACACAATTTTCGACTAATCTCTTCGCTACGAACATCATTAAGATGGCATCTACTAATCAGGTTTATAGAAATAGAAGCCCACCCTCTTTCTGAGCAAGGTCGTCTTCGCCCTAGTTACATGCAACATACTCGCCTCATCTAATTGCCTACGCAGTCAAATGTAACAACAATCGCCGATGGGCCGATACCCGATAACCATGCGGTTCCCCCTCTTTCCGTGTTATTATATCTAAACGCAGTAACCATGAAACCACAGCGCTCAGAACAAATCCCGCTGCTGGCACTGTTTTAGTCACATATTCATGGAAATCGGGATTTCCCGCCAATTTGATTAAGGACTGTGGGGGCACTGGAAACGGTGCACAACCACACCCCACCGTAACCATCGCAATTGACGTCGTCGTCGTCGCTCCAAAATGTAATCCCGTTTGTTGTCGCAAATAAGCAGAATGAAATCGAGAGGCACGAGTACGACACACCGTACACCAATCCCAAGGACTCAAAGTTAATTTAACGTGTGAATTCGCTCAGGCGAAATTCGTTAGCAGCTCTGTAATTCAAACAAATTTGAGATAATCATTTCCGAAGACGCACCGCAGGAGCTGGTTACCCAAACAGAGAACACGAACACCCCATGCCATATGACCCCGTTGCTCCTGCCGCGTCGTCGGCGTCGTCACCCTAACCCCAAATACCCTTGAAGGTAAATGTTTATCTTTCTGCTCGCGATAAAAAAAGAAGTAAATTGAATTCGTTTCCCATCAAAGTTACAAACGAGGGTGGAATTAATTTGGATCGCGCCACACTCCACACAGTCCACAGTGCCAACAAGCCCTCCTTTACCGAGATTGAGACCGAGACTCTTTGCCCTCTTTGCCACTGCCGCGCCGGTTGCGTCGTCGGTAGTTACTGTTGTCGTTCCTATAGCTACACTCCGTGTAAACGTCTTTTGCTTGGTCGCGACCCGCGAGTTCAGAAGGAGCAAGACTCCTTGGATCTGGTTGTTGCAATTGAGGCGCGTAATTGTTATGTCTTTGGCGTTCAAGTGTGCACTGTGCATCTCTAAATGTTATGCGTTTATTTTTGCAATTAATGTTGCTCAGCTCAGATATTCAGCTCAAAGCGGAATTGCAATGTTACTTCTTTTGACAGGTGGGTGCAGTGTTGCCAGGCGCTTTAAGTTAAATTCCCCATCACCTTAAAATGTTCGTTTTTCCCCATCATTCGTGGTGGCATTCTCGCCATGGATTCCCCACAATCAAAATATTGAGTAAACTGACTGCATCTTATAAAAAATTTCACCAAAGTTTCAATACAAAAACCGAAATGCAGTTAAAATGAACCCGTGCTTATTGGATATGGCTAATTTTCCAATAAGTCACACGATTCCAACGACACCTGCTACTTGCGCTACAGGAATATTGATGTGTGTCATGTCAGTTACGTATGGGTGTGCACACATGGGAAAAAAGTTTGGGTTCCGTTTAAAAGGGAATATTGGAGTTAAGCATTTATAACTTTTTTTACCCACATTTCGTTCTAAAGAGGAAAGATTCCCCTTTTCCCGTTTCATCAAATTTTTGATTGAAATACCCCCACAAAAAGGGGAATTCCCCACGAACTGGCAACGCTGCTGTTATTGATGGCTTTGACGAAGGGGCGCGGAACCGATATTATTCTGTAAGAACGGGGAGCGATGTCAAAGCCAAAGCCGTCTTTTGTCTTTCTAATGGCTAAATCAGTTTGAAGTTTACCATATTTACATCTGCATTTGTTCAGTTTCCTTCTGTTTGCCGCTTAAATATAGGTTTATGGAAAGTTGTATTCGGCATACCTTTTCTTTTATTGTGTATAAAATAATCGAAGAGTTGGTTATTATATTACTTTCATCTTCTATGCATTTGGAATTTCGTGGTTTAGTGCTGATTTAGTGAAAGTGCTATGTGCGCGTTCAATTAACGCCAAAGAGAAGTGCAATGTTTATTTCATGTGAGTAGGAAAAGAGAACTATTTTCCCAAGAGGAACATAAGCGAGGAATTGACTATCAGGAATCAATTGTTCAAACAACCACTTAGAAGAGTGTAATGATGGTAAGTGGTATAATTCGAAAACAATGCAATTACAACCAGAGTGTTTGCAGACGAGTGGTTATTTAAATAACACCTTGATCATTTAAGGGGTTAGTTTTTTTTATATCTTCCTACTCAACAGGGTGGTGTGTTTGAATTGTCCACATGGTCTTTCTTTAAAAATTATTGAACTGGAAAGATTAACGACCGAAAAACTTTCGAAAATCTTCGAATTTTAGTTAGACAACCGCTTGTTTAGACTCGTTTGTCTAAATCTGTGAATATCAAGCACATTAACTTGATACTCTGTTTTTGCTGTAAACAAGCACTTAAACTTGTTCACTATGATGGCTGAAAATGCGGAAGAATGAAATTAAACACTGAATGTCCAATTAAAAACTGATCTCTATAATTGACTTTATTGCTTTTTTTATACTATTATTATGCTTATTCTATTCTTATATTATTCTATGTCAGCGTTGACGGTTGTTGTTATCACCTGTTGACTCACTGACCCAATATGTTCCGGAACTGAGTCAGTCTGTTGTAGTTTTATGTTCTGTTGGCCTGAACACCGCTCCCTATTTTTTTCTACTGGGGATATTTGAAAGAACTTGTATAAGGGAAGAAGTTAGAATATCATCCTAGAAGAATTTTCATCGTCATCGACATTTTAAATTTTGGGAAAGTCTTGGAAAGAAAACCCAACCCTGCGATATGTTAGAAATGGAGACACCTATATGCGACGTTATTTTCTAAATTAAACAAATTTCCCAAATTTAATAGTAATTATTAAGTAATATTTAAAAAACAAAAATGAAACAAAGGAATTATAGAGGACTAGCTTAGAACCCGCCCTCTTCGTCGATCATTAAAAATTGTTTGTTCTTAATGTTTTTTGTAATTTTGTTGTTTGCCTGTCACCTTCATATTTATTTTTAAATTGGTTGAAAATTACGGGCGAAAGAGGGAAACGTACACTTTTTGCCACTTTGTTTTATATAGAGATATAGTTTAAGTTCTTTTGCTCCAGCCTATATTAATCTGTCAAATGTGAGCCATTTTTTTTGCTTCGGTCATTATTCATCGGAAGACATTTTAAAAAGAAATACTATGTACCTACATGGTAACTACGATTTCTTGTTATAGGGGAAATCGACTTCCGAAATCAGCACTTAATTGCACAATGTTACAGAGCGCTTCAGCCGTTTTTCTCGTAACCATCAATTTTTCAGATAATTTGTACGCTGTTCGCAGTTCGCACTAAGCCCATACAAACAATAATGTCACAAAATGTTACTTAAGAACGCAGTTGCAGTTCAAGATAAATTTGCCCACCACTGTACAAAAAGTCTCCGCAAATGCTTAAAGCTATCGAATAAGTAATCGGGCACATTCAAAATCTATAGTTATCTTAATTCGCAAAATACGAAAAATGTCAACTTTTGCTGTAGGTACCTATCAGTCAGGAAAATCTCGACTTGATTTTTCGCCTACCTAATAAACGTCAACTGGAACAACTGTTCACGTGACCAAACTAAAACTAGGACAATAAAACTGAAACACATTCCGCTGCCCGCTATATGAATAGCGACATGTCAAACTCTATATACCTAACAAAAATTGACATTTTCCAAAAAGTGCTAGACGTCTAGCGCAAATGGTGAAATGTCAATTTTTATTTGTATGGAGCTTGACATGCCGCTATTCATCTAGCGGGCAGGCATTAAATCAGTCAGCTGTCAGACTTACTTCTTAAACGTGCCCATTGCAAAATACTTTTTTCCAAAGCTTAATTTTGACAGATTAAGAGGCAACGTGGAAACCAAACGTCAGCTGTCAAAAGTAGTGGTTTTGGAAAGTGGTTAAGAGAAGCGTTGGAAGGTCCTTCATTTTAGTAGTTATAACTAGAGCTCGAAAATATCTCTCAACCTTTTCAAAGGTCTTAATATTACTCTCAGTTGTTGAGATTTTTAAATATGATCACATAATGACCAGTTTTTTATCACAGTATTTTTTTCTGTTATGCTCAGTGCGAAACCTTTATTTTGATTTTTTATCGTTTCGGTCAACCGCTGAGAGATATCACTGACAGAAAAAAATAAATCTCATTTGAACATTTTTCGCTAACTATTACAGTAAGTTAGCAGCGCATGCGAAATTGCATTAGTGGTTTGAATAGTCATTGTTGAACACTTGTCTAAGGAAGTTGAATACAGTAAGTAACCGTGGAAAAAGTTTTTTCCGTTTTGAATTTAATTTTAAGTAAGAAAATGTATAGCTTAAGTACTAAAACCCTTGAGAGTTTACTTTTAGTCAAACTTTATCCTTAAAATATTTTTAATATAGCTATATGCTAAACAAAGAAAATAACTGAATTCAATACAAGTTTGGTTTTTTTTTTACTTATTTTCGACAAATGAGGTCTTTGGTTGATCAATTCCATTAAAATGTTATGGTAAAAGTTAACTGATGAGATATATATCCAAATTTTTAAAATAACGATCAACCAAAGAGCAAAAAGCCAAGAGTATATAAATATATCTCAGAGCAAGACCTTAATGTTAAAGCCGAATGTAATATCTCTCAGTGAGAAACCAATTGAAAATAAAGGTTGAGAGTTATTTTCGAGCTATGGCTTATAACTTATAAAAATGTAGTAATAATTTATAAAAGAGCTTCTTGAGTGGACTGAACTGTTTTCAGCTTTGATATATCTAACAGTTAGAAACAGAAACTTAGAGTTGATTTTTTGCTGTGTTGTGTTTTTATATGTTTATTGCGACGTCCTGTCAAAAAGCATTCCTTTCATTTACCGCCCGTCTTTGCCACATTTTTCTTAATAAAAAATGAATTGGTTACACTGACAGCTCGTCGTATTCTTCCCAGCAGACATTTGTCTTCAAAAATGAATCATAATGATTCAGTTAAATGAAGAAATTCTTCAGATACCTATGAATTCATTTATGATTCAATTTCAATCCAATTTCCTGAGAAATGGGTCTTCATTTCTGAATCTTTTCAATGATTCATAAATGATTGGAGAAACATTCACTAAAATGAATACAAGCATGCTTATTTATATTCTTCTATTCACTTTTATTCATTTAAGTGAAGGAAATTTAAATTCAAATTCTGAAAACTTAATGCAATAATCATTTTACTTCATTTATGTGAATGAAAATCCAATGTCAGTATTCGTTTTAATTTAAAACCAGATTTGGTTCACATAAATGAATGTTATATGAATGTATGTTCTTCATTTTTACTGAATAAAAAGTGATTCTTCAGTTTTACTGAACAAAATGTTTGCTGGGTTCCGACTATATCAATGTAATCGCCGTATGCGAAATAACTCCAGGTTAGGTTTATTTTTCACACTTTTCCCGTTGATAGGTAAATTAAAAAATTGCGATACAGCACAAATGTCATTGAATATTCATTGGTGGAAATTGGCAACTTTGAATCTGTCAACAGTTCAGTTAAAATGCATTCGCCTGTGGACTATTTTACACGAAATAGCCAAGAAATATTCTGGGCGACTGACATGCCATGAGTTTTACGAAACTTTCCCAATTAATACGTAACCGTTGACAGAAGTTATATCATCTTTCCGTACTTCATATGAAAGAACGCAACCTGATAAATGGGTATATACCTACCTATATCTGGGTTTAAGTACACTTAAGACCCCTTAAGTATTTGCTTCGCCGCCATTATAACTCACACAAAGTCACAGCACTGGCTTATGTGGGGCCAGCTTAAAGCTAATTTTAATCCTAAAAGCAATTCCATCTGCATTGTTAAAAACAGAGTATAGTGCACATATATACTATGCTTGCAAGCACATCCACCACGCCAGGGTCATATTTTGAAATAATGCGCAAAAAATGCGTCCCTGTCACAATTAATGAACGCAGACAATGCACCTGGGCACCAAACTGGGCGAATCGACAACAGCAAAAAAAAAAAAAAAAAATTAATTCTCACATGACCTACTTCGCATCGATGCGCTGACGTCCATATACAACACAAACCGTACACAGGATCTATGCTCTCTGATGCAAATATTGTACAACAGCAGAGCACACGTGTATTTGCCGTACCAAAATATGCATGGCCCACCACAGCCAAGGACCAATTCACCAACAAAAACTAAAACGAACAATAGAGGCACACAGGAAAACAAACCGCACGTACAACAAATTCGTCCTGATCCTGCCTAATGCTAATACGAGCGCTCCATGCCTGGCATCAAAAATCGAATTTTTGTGCGTATATCCTGAAAATAATTTTAATGCAAACACATGTAAAACACTAGCAGTAATCGATGGCAATTTGCACTTGTGTGCGTGTGGATGGGAGTGCCACTGCCACATCGGTCGGCCGCCGCCACCCGGCCACCCGGCCACCCGGCCACCCCCAATTATCAACAAAAACAAGTGCATTTGCGTTCGGATGAATATTGTAGTAGGCCGCCGCCGCCGCGTCGCTGCCGCCATCAAGCACAGAGGCGCAGATCACCCGAGTGAGAGAGAGAGAGAAAATCTTCGCCACGTATCCGATCCGAAGCCGAGCATCCACACAATGCAGTCGCTGCTGGATTTCCATGTGGGTAGTGTCCTGCTGAAGTCCTCTTGCGCCAAAGTTAAAATCCATCCAGCCAACGCCCCTCTTAACACGAGATATTTAAAAGCAAACGAATTGTGTATAAATTGCACACAAAGGGGGTGCAGTTGGGCGCCCATCACATGCTTCCACCCAGAGGTGCATCGCACATACCACCACCACCAGCAGCAGCGCAGCCAATTCGACCGGGCACGGCCGCACAATACACGTTCATCGGCTGCCCTCCGTCATCGTCCTGCTGCTGCTGATGCTATTTGCCCATTGCGTATCATAACATAACTTTTGTGTGCGAGCACAGGCCTGGTCCAGAAATTCCTGGGAAATTGCTGGATTTACGCATGTAGGTCAATATTGATTCTTTCACTCAAACTATAATCACATATGCTCCATTAATGGTCAGTCGAGCGCAGGGGGTCCTCACGTCCCCCAGCTCCACACAGCCCCAATTCGACGGTCATTTCTCTCTCTCACGCTCTCTGAGCGTCTCGTGTTCATCCATCATCGTCAACGACAACGGCATCATCATCTTCGACGTCGTCCTCGTCACAAACACCTTTTTGGGGTAAATGCTGGACCGAAATCAGGTGACGAAATTATCCATCTATTGTTGTGGTAGTTGTGGTGGGTGGGGGTAGACATTGCTAAAAGAAAAACGGAACAAAGCCGATGCATCATCATTCCCATCTGAATCGGACGGCTGCGCTATTTTAGTTGCGAAATATTGCAGAAAGTTTAAGAAAAATTTAGTCCTGACGGGATGTCCTTTGCAAGACATTTCAGCGTACGTGTGGCATGTCTATTTAATTTAATTGGACAATTACATGGCATCAAACGAAGTGAAATGTGTTCATCGGCTCTGTGCTGCTCAGTGGGACGACCGACGACCATCACCGGCACTCGGCAATCTGCATCAGTCGGTGCGGTGCAGTGCTGTGCTATGCGGTACAGTTCGGTCCGTAGGTGGTTAGGGTGGCTGTGGTGGAGGCATTTATGTGTCAGCCTGTTATTAGTGAATTTTGCATGACAAGAGATAGGGGCCAAAGGACCAAAGCGCTGGCAGGCGCCTCCATCGAAATACGGGGTGAGACACAGAGATTGGTAATCTGCGTTCGTAGGTTGGGATTTATGGTTAAATGCGATTGTAGGCTTGTTATGCGCGGCTGTACGTACGAGTATGTGTAATGTGTATCTGCCATCAGCAGTTGTATGGGATTATCTAGCTGTGCGTGTGTGCATTCGTTTTAAAGAGCACCTACTCAAATGAATGGCTTAATTCCAGGGATTTTACAATTTTCCGCTTTGCCGAAAACTTTGACAATCAAAATGGGAAATCCATTCAAATTGGATGCAATTTCGGCTGTATCCTATATAAAATTTGACTGCTTTTGTTTCTAAAGTGCACTTGCTTTGGAAGAATTGTTCGGATATATACCTAAATAGAGCTCTTAAGACTTGAAAAAATCCAATTCAGAACTTGTGGATCACTGCAGTCCTTTAATGAGGGGCATAGGACAACCTCAAATGCATTGATAGAAATTATCAAAAGCTTTGATTTTCTTAGGAATTTCTGAACAATTTTATGAAGTGGTACCACCTTTTCTTCAGGGAAAGTAGAAAGCCTTTTCTACTTGGCGAGCATATGGAAGCCCTTGGGACAGAATTCAAGGTTTTAACCCTAACGCGGTTTAGACTCCATTTAAGATCAATTCACAGTTGACCATTTATTCTAAAGCTCTAGCAAGAGTCCAAAAATGATATTAATTTCACGAAACCATTTTTTTTACAGTATTTTTACATACTACTTCAAGTTCGAAATCTATAAAATGTATTTTCCATTTTTTCCAGACTAACTTGATTGGCACGGCCACTCTTAGAGCGGGTTCTGTAATTATAATATTTTTATTTTTCCCGTAGAAACTTAGAAACTGACAAATATGTCATAACAAAAAAAAAAAAAAACAAAAAAATTTACATATTGCTCCCTACAACTTTTTTGACACGCCCACTTTTTGGGGGAGTTTAAAAATATGGTAGGTGTTCAAAATCGTAAAATTTGTTACATAATGGTCAACAAACAAAGCAGGGATAAATGAAAACTTTATTTCGCATGTAAGACAAGTTTTCCCCTAGTTTTCCCGAGAAGCAAACTAAATTTCCCATTCTACTCCATTACCTAAACCTGTCTATATATATAAAACAAAGTTGTATCCGTAAGACCGCCCAAAACTTGAGAACGGATCATCCGATTTGAGGTATGTTTTCTTTGTTGTGTTTGTCTACGCCTAAGAAAGGTTCATACGGCAAGAAAATTGGAAAGTTATTAAAAATACATTTTCCATACATTTTGACGAATTTTTGTTTTTTAATTTTAATTGTTATACTGTAGGTCTGTTCCCTAATGACGATGCATTCGAACACATTATCCAAATTTAAACAAACTTCATTCCTTTGCACAAAAGTTGGACAAGAGAGTCAAAAAGGGAGAACAAAACATTTAAAATAAATAAATAGTTGGCGCAACAGGTCCGAAGGAACCCTAGGCCTAGCTTCTCACAACCATTCGTTTTGTGTGAGTTTTTATTTTTGGAACGAATGGAAGGGATCTACAATTTTATGCCCACTCAAGAAGCCTAATTGAGAAGCTCTTTCAAGACAGTTATACTCTCGGATGTTTGTCAGACGTTCGCTAGAGATGGCGCAGTGGAAAAAACCCTAAGTTGGAATTTTGGGTCTTTGCGGAATACGAACCTCGACTCATCGCTTAATAGGCCAACACACTAACCACTAACCACTAAGCCACTGTGTCTACAAAAACATTTCCCCTCCATAAGAAATCTGCAAATATTAGTTCAAGAAATTTCTTTCTGACAGATGGTTGTTAAATCGTTCAAATGCTAATTTGTAACTGACATTTTATATGATTTCATTTATATTCTGTGGTTGTAACATTAATATAGATGTAAGAAGCAAAAGAATTGAATTTAAGTTCTGCAATAAAAGTAATTAAAATCTTGGTCTTAAATTCAAATTTGTACTTTCTTCTACTGATATTTGAATATTCCCGCCTAGAAAAAATAAATCATATTTTCCAAATTTGTGGTTCAACGCGTTCCCTTTCTTTTTGGTTATATTTCTTTTCTGTGAGCGAATTCTCTCACAACGAGAGAAAAGTGACATATTGGCATTTTGGCTGTCCAATATTGAACCAGAAAGTAAGAGATTAGACCTAGTGAGATCGTGTTTGTCAATTGCAGCGGTCGCTGATTGCAGTGTCGTGCAAATCCAGGACCTTTGTCAACATCGTCACCAACACCGTGCGTTAATGTAATGCGGGAGCTGGCTTTCAATGCGCTGAGATCCCTCAGGGTACACGACGACACATTCAGTTCTTTTGGTGAATTGTGAATATGTTGCCAGCGAGTTGCGAGCTCTTCCAACTGACCGAGGAACTTTCGTGCAACGTGGATTAAATCGTGAGTTGCTCAGACTGTTGAAAGCTGCTCAAAATCAAGCGCCACTGCTGCTGCAACAGTCGTTCATATCGCCAGTGCGATTTATCGACGCAAATGGCCGTGATATCGACCCGGCCACTTTCAATCCGAATGAAATTTCGACAGATTTCTAGTTCTTGTTTCTTTAGATAAAATACAACAAAAACGTTTTGTGTGAGTGAATGAAAGGAATTTCATTTTAATGGGGAAAAAACGCGAGGAAACTGTAAATAGTATTTGTATATGTATTTTGGTATTGCCACTCCACCCTCCTCGACAAAGTAGTCCGCGAACTCTTTCCGAAGCTTTTTAGCGACAATAATAATAGTAGAGAGGGTCTAGTACACTGCGACGTTGTGCCCCCTACTTATACCTTGGAAAGGTTCATGCCCTTTTCCAGAGCCCCATCGTTTAACAGTTCCATTAAGAATCGTGTTTGAGGGTCCTAGCTCTGTCTTAGCCTTGGTAAGAATGTCAACCTTAGAGCACTTCATCCAGTCCAGTTTCTTTTATGAATCTGAGAATGAGTAGTGGGTCCATGGATTGTATATCCTTATCTAGTAGTTGGTACTTGCCCAGATTTTTAATCCTCTTATGGATCAGTGCTCCACAGGATTCCAAACTGGGGTTTCTGCGCTCTCATCACAGAATCTGCAGAGTCCTTCTTCTGATAACCCTATTTTCCTCAGGTGTTCCCTTAGTCTGCAGTGTCCCGTTAGGAGACCTGTTAGGATTCTTAGGTTATTTTTGCTTAGACCGATACATGCCTTGAATCTTTCTAGGTTATAGTTCCCTAGGAGTTTCTTTGCTTGCCGACATACAGTAAGCTTTCTTAGCGACAATAATTGTGGCATCCATTCTTGTGGCGCGACAGGCTGCAGCGGATGTAACGTTGCGTCAGTCGTCAAATGACAATCAAAACCAATTGCATATATACAAAAATTCCATTCGGGGACTACTAAAAAAAATTGACAGATGTCAACGATGGTTCTATCGGAATAATCTATCATCTGTCAAGTTGAAATATTGAAATGAGGTATAACTATAACAACTGGCATAAGTGTGCGTTGGTTTTTTTTACTACGCATCGAGAGGCAGTGTATTTATTTTGACGTTTCTAAATGTGTCAGATGTCACTAGTAAAATATATGCAATTGTTCCTTGTCCTGAGAAAAGTTGCATGCCATCATTTGTAGTATTAACATTCTGTTAACGATCTTTCATAATTCTTGTCAAACTCGTTAAAATTGAGCTGAACATTTAATTGAACAGGCTCTTTTAAAAGCGATGAGGAGAAATATACTGCTACTCCATTCAAGAGCTTCTCAAACCTCCCAAAAAGGCGATGTTCCACTTTTGGACTATTTATTTGCCACGTTACTCGTGTTTTTGATTGCACTTTCCGCACTTTTCCACATAACACTCGCCACGAGGTTCAATGGAAACATACGCCAAGGTCATGTCAACCATTTTCTATTCTCTTCATCACAAAAACAATTTCCCCCTGCATGATGAAAGCTAAATAATTACTGAGTGATTTATTTTTCCCATCGATTCCCTCCCCATGGGATCTATTAAACAAATAAAACATCTCCCAAGGATCGCTTCTCGACTTTATGTCCGAATGACTATGACATCTGACATGTTGTATACATCTTCTTCAATGTCGATGCCACCCACTATAGGTTACATCTCACTGATTCTGATTCATCATTAATATTATTCGCATGAAGCAAGATGGATATGATGACTTTTCGATTTGTGTCCTTTCACCCCCATCGTCTGCCGAAAAAAGGAAAAGCTGTTTCGTTGCCCTTTGTTTTTATCTCGATACATCATCGAATTGTTTGGGCGACACTCTTGCTTCTGTAGTCAAAGTAATCATTACGAGCAAATTCGTAAGGAAAAAATCATATGAAAGGATGAAATACTCGAAAAAGTGATGTGAATAAAAAAATAATAATAATGACTGCTCCTCCTCCACATATCCCTCAAGGATCACAAGGCAGGCGGCATACGCCGACGCCTGCCGTGAAGCTTTTGTATACCGTATATGTACTTGAAAGCGATATCGTAATAATTATTGCCATAGTGCCTCCTTTTTTGCCGTTGTTATCCTGGCCTGACTAATATGACTAAAAGCATAGATTCATTTGTTGACATCCCTGCGCCGAGATGTGCACGAGAACATACGAGTATTCGAGTATTCCTCCGTTTATCCAACTTGCCTGCGGGGATTCGTTTTTATTTTTGTTTTTCGTCTTTTTTTTTTTGCATTTTAAGGACCCTTCGCCTTCTTTTGTGCTGAGCATTGGGGGATGTGTTTTCTTTATAATGTCCTTCAAGTGCTTGGTTCCGTCATGTGTAAATAATGTCGTTGTTGTTCTACTCCATACACGGCAGTGTTGCTTTCTGCTCTACATTAGAACCGGGGAGAGGCAGACCGAATCCCTTGCCTTGGCTGTACGCAATCAGGATACGTATTGTGTGTCGGGGATACTCCTCATATAAACACCCGCGATGATGGCATCCTCTTCGGTTAGAGATTTAAATTTCAAGCAGCAGAGATAAAAATCTTTACAAACAGGTCATAAAAATGTGCGCCCTCCTGTGCTGCGGGGAAGCGGCTTGAAAATCCACATATCCTTTTCCTTTTCCCATGTCTTTAATGCAAATTTCGAGAACGGGGGACAAAAAAAGAAAAAACAGGCATTCGGCTTTATCTCTAATGAAAGTGTTTTCGCCATATCACCGAGGTAGACAGCGACAACTCAACTCCTGTTCTCGCCCAGGAGAGTGCACAATCGACATGATATTTGCGGCAACACAAATTTTGAAGAAATAAAACGATGCACACTCGTCGTCGTCGCAGTAGTAGCAGGGCAGGACTCGCATGCTTGGGCTTGCCCCTAAGTCGCATTTTAATGATGAAAATGCGGAGCCCACAGCCCACACACATGAGGATGAGGAGAGTTCACGAGTCAGTCGCCTTTGTCGTCGTTAAAGGTGACGACATGTTTCAAGTTTTATGCTCAAGACGGGGGTGGCTACCAAGACCGTGTGTACATAAATACCTTGCGGCGGCAGGTGGAAGGAAGAACCACTATACGAATGATGGAATTGAGTCCTTTTTTTATTTTGTTTGAGTGGTCCGGAAACGAAGGCTATTAAATTGGAACACGACCTCGGTTAAGTGTGCGTCATGGGTTAAGAGCACCGGAATGGCGGGTCAGTCAGATTTACTGTTTTATGTTTCAGCGAAAACAAATGCCACACAAAATGGTAAGTTATTTCTTTTCCTTTTTGTTGGCGGTTCGGTTGAAAGTGTTGTGCTGTGTGATTAAATTAATGAGCGCGCGTGGTTCGCCCGAGACAAACGTCGTTAATTGTGGTTGAACTCGTATAATTGCAATTTATTTAGTGTGCAACATTGAAACGAACCGAATTATTGTCTTCAAGAGGATGACGGGTGCGTGGTTGCAGTCAGCACGTTTAAGGTTGTGTGCTGTACTTGAGCTGGCTCTATGCGACTGTTGATTAATGTCGTTTTATGTGCGAGTGTAGGTTTGTGATAGTACTTTTGTTTAAATGACAAACAACAACTGACAGACAGATCTTGAATGACATTTCAGTTTCGATCTTGGTTTAGGAAATATATTGTCGTTTTCCATCGGTTTCACTCGGGGATCCACTCATTCTGAAATCCAATGGAACAAGAAAACTGCTTCCGATGATTGAATCGACAAAAGTATGGGCTGAAATGCCAAAAATAGTCTACGGCAGCTGTCATTTGACTTGTATAAAATACATAAATTACACTTGTGTTAGTGCTTCTTGAGTGGATTCTGATTTCAAATCGAGACGCGAAATTTTCTTCTCAGACTCACCAGAAGAGTATTTTTTGTGCCAATGGAACGGTTTCAGAAGTTATTTTTTCGATTCCGAACTCTCCCGGCAATTCTTTTTTCCGCATGGAAAACGACAAAAATTTAAGAGAACATAGCACGGAAAACTCGTCCATATTTTCCTTAGGTACGTCTTCACGAAGTCAGCCATTATTTTGCGCCCTGCCTTACCGACTTTAACGCTCAGATAAAATCAATGTGAACAATTCAATATTTGAAATCATGTTAAGTTTTCTTTGTATAAAGTGCTAAGAATCATGCTAAATATTTCTTTCAAATCAAAGCCTGCTAAAAAAAAAACAATTTTTCAAAGCAAAAAGAGATATATTTCACAAAAATAACAGTTAAATGCGAGTTGCGTGCGATTACGAAGGGAAAGGAAAAAGTGTGTGTTTGGAAAGTTCATTGCAATTGCAAGCTTGTGGAATTTTTTAAATGGCTGTGTTCAGTGTCAAATGAGAATTGTAATGGCTTGTCACTACATAGTATAAAACAAAGTTGGTTTCTCTGTCCCAATGTTCCTATGTCCCTATGTAGGTATGCTTAAATCTTTAAAACTACGCAAAGGATTTCGATGTGTTTTTTTTAATAGATAGAGTGATTGAAGAGGAAGGTTTATATGTATAGTAACATCCATTGAATAGTGGAGAAATACTGTTAATTTTAACATTTCTAATGTGATATCGTAAATAAATACATTTTTTCCGCTTACATTGCAAACGCAGGCTGAACCCTACGTGCGAAGCCGGGGCGGGTCGCAAGTTCACAATAAAGTTCGTCTGCTTTGAATGTTGTATAAGTCAATATCCTTTTTCGTACTGGTAAAACCTGAGACCAACCATACACACCTACCAAATATGTATTATTGATATCGGTTGAGCTATAGGTTCTGGCAAAGTACCATTGCATGTACCAATCATTGCCAAGTTAAAAACCTGCTTCAGTGCTCTTCATCCAGTGTTGTTGTGGGCCGGTACAATTACTTTTATATTTGAATTCATAATTTGAAAATATCCTAAAGGAAATGCTTAAAGAAGCTAAAAATAAAATAATCTAAATTTAGCAGGAAATGTGTTAAATTGGTCACACTGGATAAAATCAGTGCACGGGATGAGTTGGGCAAAATCATATCATCACTTTCACTACACTACGACGTGCATTGATGTTTTTAAAGTAAAAAAACACTAGACGTGCACTCAGTTGATAGTCAGAACCAGAGACAATACTGAGAGCTGAGACCCCCAACTCACAATCCTCTTGCCGCTGGCCCCTCATTTTTTTTTTTTTTTTAATTTGCCATTTTGTTTTTCTATCGGTGTTATGTCAATTTTCCAGATCTTTATAACGTAGACAATGATCAGCCAGTATATGCATCAAAGGGGCACTCAAATCTTCACCTTCGGCCGCTTTAGACACAATCCTACACCTTCTTCCTGTCCACATCTACGGGAAATTAGTTGCGTCTATGGAAGCCTTAAGACTTAGAGAATCTCAGAAATGTTGATCCATTTTCTTTGACGGGCCATATGAGTATTCTTCCTAGCATAGTCCAAAAAAAAAAAAAACGGATTACACTATTCCTTTCGAGGACCTTAACATAAAATACAAAGCAATAATCCCGGAACGTTCCGAATGGGAAAATGGCACAATAGAAAATAACTATATGCACTTGAAGTTTATACAGATGGATCCAAAAGGGCGGAAGGCACGGGAGCGGGAGTCTTCTCTCAATCACCCGAGTTGAATATTGCCTTACGCCTCCCAGACCACTGTAGCATCTTTCAGGCTGAAATAATGGCTAAACGCGAGGCAGCCTGCAGACTTGCCTTGTTGGCGATAGACGGTAAAGCTATCGCCCTCAACATACACAGTCAGGTAGCTATAAAAGCCCTGAATACACCAACAACCAGATCAAAGTTGGTAAAACAATGTTGGGAATCTCTCAACGAGATTGCGGACAGATGTTCAGTAACCCTGTGCTGGGTTCCAGGTCACAGCGACATTCCGGTCAACTGCAAAGCGGATGAACTAGCCAGACAAGGAAGCGGCCTTCACTCAATCAACAATAGTGAACCGTACGCTCCTATGCAATCTATCAAATTGCTCCTATTCAAAGAGGCAATAAAGGTCGCAAACAATAGGTGGAACAGCATAGATACCTGCGTCATATCCAAGCAAATCTGGCCAAAACTATATGCTAAAAGGACTCAGAGACTTCTCTCTATAGGTAGAAACAGAATCAGCTCCATAGTGGGGGCATTAACAGGACACAGTTTGATAGGTTGGCACGCTCTTAGGTTGGGTACACCCTACAATGGCTTCAATGATCTTCCACATATACTCAGCGCCAGCAATTGGTCCTACCGACTACTGCTCGCTCCACCTGAATCTCTTAGACGGGCTGTCTGCGAATTATGCAATCGAAGGGTAGACTGTTTCGGTCACCCTTCGTATATATCCAAAACAAGCCGTCACTCCATTTGACCAAGTTGTAGCACCCCGCAATATGCGTAGTAGGCTGATTGCTGTAATCGCCACTACTACTACGATTTTTGCTACATCCACCCTATTTGATAAGTTTCCAGGGGATACAGGCGAGGGTCTAACCGAAACGGTCACCACCCGCCCTTCCCAAGGCATACTGTCGACCGGTCACTTCCTTCTTGACCAGCCTTATATTAAACCTCAAGTAAGGTACACACCGAAAGGGTCGATCTAGACATATCGTCCAATAGTTATCCCTTCAAGGAATTGTCTGAGGATGACAGGCGAGAAAAAGACTGTTTCGTTCACCCTTCTCCTATCCGAGGATAAACTGCCCCGATTCTCTATACGAGACGTAGGAGGATTGCAGATAAAAAAGACAAATAGTCACAAGCACAGGGATATAGCAATAATGCGCCCAGTAGCATGTCCGGCTTAGAACTCGCTGATTGAGACATTGGGCCTTACTAAAAATTTTTGGCTAAATATTTTGTCGGTCACAATAAAAATAAAATAAATAGTTGGCGCAACAGGTCCGGAAGGACACTAGGCCTAGCTTCTCACAACCATTCGTTTTGTGACGGTTTTTCATTTTTCACTCCAAACGGCTTATTGAGAAGCTCTTTGAAGACAGTCATCTCTCGGATGTTTGTCAGACGTTCGCGAGAGATGGCGCAGTGGAAAAAAAACCCTAAGTTGGAATTTGGGATTTTGCGGGATTCGAACCTCGACCTCTCGCTTAGTAGTCCAACACACTAACCACTAAGCCACTGCGCCTACAAGGTCACAATATGCAATTTTGTATGGAAAATTCCATTGTGAGCTGATGATTATTTTTTGTACTATAGAGGCTTGAAAATACTAAAATAGAAAGGTGCGATTTTCAACTCAGACAAGTCCCGTAGGAAAGTAAGGAATATATACGCTTTCGGATATTGCAGACGTAGTTCAGCTAACGGACCCAATAGCATGGCGGCCGTTCAAAAAACAGAGTAGGTACTTTTTTATAGCAAAGATGGAAAGGTGTATGGAAACTCTAACCTCTAAGCTATTATTTGAAAATGTTGCCCAAAGTCTTGTCCCGTTTATATTCTCTTATTTTTTTACGAAAAAAAATGTTTCCAAAACTTCGGTACCTACCTATATTTGCTTCTCTTTATGGTTAATGCAACTCGCAGTCTGAGAGCCAGAGACTTACACTTCAATATCAGGCTAGAGAAACCGCCTAACCTCAGACTATTCAGAACTAAATATACTTCGTTTACTGACTTCAATTGAAGAAACGCTCCATTATACGCGGCTCCAACTTGCAAGAACTCAAAACACAAGACTTCATTCGGTATATCCAAGCAAAACTAAAACAAAACCCCATCGGCATCAGAGCTCCTAGGCTTAGTAAAAGCCATTTGTAAAAATATACTGAATTGTGCATTTCAATTTCAAATAGCTTTTTACATATAATAACGCTTCCTTTTCCGGGTGGAACCGTAATAGGACACGAAAACTATCATCCCTGGTGATCTGATCACCTTAACTTGGTCTTAACCCTTTTCTCCTTGACGAAAGTGGGCTGAAAATAGGTGCTTCGAATGGTTTCCTATTTTACATTTTTTGATTATTCCCCAAGGAAATCGCATACATAAATTCCCATCTCACAGAGTGGGAAACAGTTCATTGCCACAGATGCAGCATCTCTTCAGGCTTAAGAGACGACGATATATTTGTAGAATCTTTTCAATTTGATTCCTTGCGCACATTTATAGTTTTGCCATATAAAGTCAATAGCTTTTTATTATTCGCCCAAAATTGAATTCAAACACTCATATGTCATAACCAGTGGAGGACAGAGTAAGAGACTGGAAGAGTGAGAGCCATCTATGAACGCCCACAAATGCTTGTGATTCCGAATGCACATACGTCTAAACAACAACTTTTCGCACACACCTTGCGTGTATATACACGGTTTATAGTACATCCTAACCTAACTCCTAAGTTATGTACCCAAGCCCTTACAAGTTGAGTTCTGGGCGAAGTAGATGCTGTCGTATTGTTGCGGTAGCGTTCATTAGGACCATTTCCAGAGCAAATATTGTTTGGCGAAAATTGAATTTTTTTTGCCAAGTTAATACATAAAAAAAAGGAACAAAGAGAGGAGTAAAAAAAAAATGAAGATTACAAAAAATAAAGTAAAAACGAAATAAATGACAACCACCAGCACCACACCACCTCTATCCGGAGCGAGCGTGCACATACCAATTTCCGGAGTAATAATATTTTCAGCTTAATTCACAGGTAGGTACGACATACGACCACCACACCACCAGCAATTGCGGATGAAACAGGAGCGCTCGAGAAGGAAACATTTTATTGCTTCTTACCTTTGTTAATCATAACCTCAGTATCAGTAGCTATGCAAACTGTAAATCGTTTTGCCAGTGAGGTGTTGTTGTTTCTCCGACCTCAGAGTCTTTTTCCGACTAACCTTGACGGGATAAGGAAGGTTTATATTTTAAGCACATATGTAGGTACCTACATACTTGCATGGATTAGCTTTCTGGTTTTAGCCTATCAACTTACCAAGCTAACATCTCATAACAACCTTGAGTTGCACATGGCAAATAAAGACAGTGTAGCCGAAAAGGGAACTGAAATAAGGCTTTACGCCAAAAATTTTGAGATGTCCATTTCAGCATTTTCTTAAGCAAACCATCTCAGTATTTAAAAGGGAAACAACTGAAAAAGGATTTTAATTAAAATTAATAATTATAGATATAGGTATTTCAAAAAAACAAATTTAGATGAATGCTGTCCGAACTTACAAGGAAAACGCAAACAAATTTTGTCATCCAAGTTGACTTACGAATGTCATAATTTGTCTCAAAAGCATGTTTCCGTAAATTTCTCTGTAAAATTTGTAAAATATCAGGTTTTTCTCTTAACTAAAAGGTACGCGAACGGTTTGAGCAACAGCTTTTTTAAATTTTTAGACAATCAATAGGTTAACGTCAGGGGTTTCAGCAAAATTTGGTAAGATCTCGCAGTAGCTCGTTCAAGTTCCTAAAATCGATAACGAACTGGAGTTGAGCGAAGGTTTAATTGGGAACTAGTCCAACCCCCTTTGACGATGTTTCTTAACTGATTGTACATTGTAATTTTATTTTAAAATCCATAATATTGTAGGTCACAATAGACTTAGGTAGACTATATCCACCATGGACGACCGCTTTAAAATTTTCTGGACCACGTCGATATATCTCATCAAATACGCTATTTAACTCCTTTCTACAAAGATTCTGGAGTTCTGACCATTGGTCCCAGTTCCCAGATTGAAGATAAAAGCTTTTGAACTAAAAAGGGGAAAAAGAGGGACGAGCTCTAAAAAACCTCTGTGAAACGTAAAATATTTAAAAATAAAATTAAAACGTATTTTCATTACGAACAAGAGGCAAGATCCTCAACTGTTTTTACTGCAAATAGCCTCAATTTGCCCGGAATCCGCCATTGTGTTTTCGCTCTTTTTTCTCGTATTTATGCAATTCATTTCGGGTTGGTGTGAAATTCCCGATTTTGGGCGTCTTTCATACATAACCTTGTCTTTGGTGCTGACGTTACGATGAATGGCGTATAATGCAAACAGTTAAGAAATTAACAAGTCTTTATCTGGAGTCATTTATTTGAGTTAAACTTGTATAAATTTACTTTTTATTTATTTATTTATTTATTTATTTATTTACGTCTAACAAGAACATTATCTTTCATAGACTTAATTTACAGAAGTAAAATAAAATGCAATAACATTAAGCATAAATTATTAATATAATATATGTACATAATTGCTCACATCAAAAACATTATAAAGCTTTTGTAATATAATCTGTTCATGTTAAAATCAATAAAATTATCATAACGGTTATAAAAAATACATGCAGAAGATATAGGTTCGCTTAATCCATAGTTTGTATAATGTCTAGGAACATAAAAGAAATCCTGGTCTCTTGGACGCAAAGTACGAGACGGAGCATAAACATAAAACAAAGAAAGCAGGTGTGGACAATCAATGTGTCCAGTTAGAACATCCTGCGCAAATAAGACCGCATAATAAATTCGCCTTTTATATAGGGGCTTAATACCTAATAAGGTGCATCTAGCATCATAGACTGGCAAATCACCGTTCCAATTCATCTTTCGTAGAGCAAATTTTGTAAACCGTTTCTGAATCTTTTCAATACGTGAAATGTTATTTTGGTAATATGGATTCCATATAATACTGCAATATTCAAGCCTTGATCTTATCAAATATAATAACGCTTCCTTTTCCGGGTGGAACCGTAATAGGACACGAAAACTATCATCCCTGGTGATCTGATCACCTTAACTTGGTCTTAACCCTTTTCTCCTTGACGAAAGTGGGCTGAAAATAGGTGCTTCGAATGGTTTCCTATTTTACATTTTTTGATTATTCCCCAAGGAAATCGCATACATAAATTCCCATCTCACAGAGTGGGAAACAGTTCATTGCCACAGATGCAGCATCTCTTCAGGCTTAAGAGACGACGATATATTTGTAGAATCTTTTCAATTTGATTCCTTGCGCACATTTATAGTTTTGCCATATAAAGTCAATAGCTTTTTATTATTCGCCCAAAATTGAATTCAAACACTCATATGTCATAACCAGTGGAGGACAGAGTAAGAGACTGGAAGAGTGAGAGCCATCTATGAACGCCCACAAATGCTTGTGATTCCGAATGCACATACGTCTAAACAACAACTTTTCGCACACACCTTGCGTGTATATACACGGTTTATAGTACATCCTAACCTAACTCCTAAGTTATGTACCCAAGCCCTTACAAGTTGAGTTCTGGGCGAAGTAGATGCTGTCGTATTGTTGCGGTAGCGTTCATTAGGACCATTTCCAGAGCAAATATTGTTTGGCGAAAATTGAATTTTTTTTGCCAAGTTAATACATAAAAAAAGGAACAAAGAGAGGAGTAAAAAAAAAATGAAGATTACAAAAAATAAAGTAAAAACGAAATAAATGACAACCACCAGCACCACACCACCTCTATCCGGAGCGAGCGTGCACATACCAATTTCCGGAGTAATAATATTTTCAGCTTAATTCACAGGTAGGTACGACATACGACCACCACACCACCAGCAATTGCGGATGAAACAGGAGCGCTCGAGAAGGAAACATTTTATTGCTTCTTACCTTTGTTAATCATAACCTCAGTATCAGTAGCTATGCAAACTGTAAATCGTTTTGCCAGTGAGGTGTTGTTGTTTCTCCGACCTCAGAGTCTTTTTCCGACTAACCTTGACGGGATAAGGAAGGTTTATATTTTAAGCACATATGTAGGTACCTACATACTTGCATGGATTAGCTTTCTGGTTTTAGCCTATCAACTTACCAAGCTAACATCTCATAACAACCTTGAGTTGCACATGGCAAATAAAGACAGTGTAGCCGAAAAGGGAACTGAAATAAGGCTTTACGCCAAAAATTTTGAGATGTCCATTTCAGCATTTTCTTAAGCAAACCATCTCAGTATTTAAAAGGGAAACAACTGAAAAAGGATTTTAATTAAAATTAATAATTATAGATATAGGTATTTCAAAAAAACAAATTTAGATGAATGCTGTCCGAACTTACAAGGAAAACGCAAACAAATTTTGTCATCCAAGTTGACTTACGAATGTCATAATTTGTCTCAAAAGCATGTTTCCGTAAATTTCTCTGTAAAATTTGTAAAATATCAGGTTTTTCTCTTAACTAAAAGGTACGCGAACGGTTTGAGCAACAGCTTTTTTAAATTTTTAGACAATCAATAGGTTAACGTCAGGGGTTTCAGCAAAATTTGGTAAGATCTCGCAGTAGCTCGTTCAAGTTCCTAAAATCGATAACGAACTGGAGTTGAGCGAAGGTTTAATTGGGAACTAGTCCAACCCCCTTTGACGATGTTTCTTAACTGATTGTACATTGTAATTTTATTTTAAAATCCATAATATTGTAGGTCACAATAGACTTAGGTAGACTATATCCACCATGGACGACCGCTTTAAAATTTTCTGGACCACGTCGATATATCTCATCAAATACGCTATTTAACTCCTTTCTACAAAGATTCTGGAGTTCTGACCATTGGTCCCAGTTCCCAGATTGAAGATAAAAGCTTTTGAACTAAAAAGGGGAAAAAGAGGGACGAGCTCTAAAAAACCTCTGTGAAACGTAAAATATTTAAAAATAAAATTAAAACGTATTTTCATTACGAACAAGAGGCAAGATCCTCAACTGTTTTTACTGCAAATAGCCTCAATTTGCCCGGAATCCGCCATTGTGTTTTCGCTCTTTTTTCTCGTATTTATGCAATTCATTTCGGGTTGGTGTGAAATTCCCGATTTTGGGCGTCTTTCATACATAACCTTGTCTTTGGTGCTGACGTTACGATGAATGGCGTATAATGCAAACAGTTAAGAAATTAACAAGTCTTTATCTGGAGTCATTTATTTGAGTTAAACTTGTATAAATTTACTTTTTATTTATTTATTTATTTATTTATTTATTTACGTCTAACAAGAACATTATCTTTCATAGACTTAATTTACAGAAGTAAAATAAAATGCAATAACATTAAGCATAAATTATTAATATAATATATGTACATAATTGCTCACATCAAAAACATTATAAAGCTTTTGTAATATAATCTGTTCATGTTAAAATCAATAAAATTATCATAACGGTTATAAAAAATACATGCAGAAGATATAGGTTCGCTTAATCCATAGTTTGTATAATGTCTAGGAACATAAAAGAAATCCTGGTCTCTTGGACGCAAAGTACGAGACGGAGCATAAACATAAAACAAAGAAAGCAGGTGTGGACAATCAATGTGTCCAGTTAGAACATCCTGCGCAAATAAGACCGCATAATAAATTCGCCTTTTATATAGGGGCTTAATACCTAATAAGGTGCATCTAGCATCATAGACTGGCAAATCACCGTTCCAATTCATCTTTCGTAGAGCAAATTTTGTAAACCGTTTCTGAATCTTTTCAATACGTGAAATGTTATTTTGGTAATATGGATTCCATATAATACTGCAATATTCAAGCCTTGATCTTATCAAAGAATTAAACAAGGTCTTCAATGTGCATGGATCTTGAAATTCTTTGGTATTGCGACGCATGAAACCAAATAATGAATTTGCACGTGATATGATGTAATCATAGTGCATTGAAAAATTCAGCTTGTGGTCAAAGACTACACCAAGATCCTTATGACTTTCCACTCTTGTTAGAATTTCATTTTGGATCGAATACTGAAAATTAACCGTCGAGAGAATTCTGTAAAATGTAAGCACTGAGCATTTGCTTATATTCATTTGCAGACCATTAAGATTACACCAATGTGTGATATTATTAATATCATCTTGTAGGTCATAGGCATCTGATACAGAAGCAATGCATTTAAATAATTTAAGATCGTCTGCGAACAAAAGAAAATTTGAGTGTTTAATAAAGGAAGGTAGATCATTGATGAAGAGTAAGAATAATAGAGGACCAAGATGGCTGCCTTGAGGAACACCAGAGTAGTTATAGACAGCAGTAGATATAGAAGAACCAATCTTTACGTATTGTATACGATTTTCTAAATAGCTGCGAATCCATTTCAAAATATTTGAATGAAAACCGAAGCGTTCTAGCTTGCTAACTAGAACTGAGTGTTGAACACGATCGAAAGCTTTAGCAAAATCAGTAAAGATTGTGTCAACTTGTTGACGTGTTTCCATTGTTTTAAGGCAATAGTTTGCAAAAATGGCGAGATTTGTAGCTGTTGACCTCCCAGAAACAAAGCCGTGTTGAAATTCAGATATATAATTCCGGACGATTTCATAAATTTTATTTTTAACTATAGCTTCGAATACCTTGGGTATTACTTGCAATTTAGCTATAGGTCTGTAATTATTTATCTGGTTGTTTGTACTAGTTGATGTGGGCTCTTTTCGTTTTTTGCATGAAAGACAAAAGTGCGCACACGAACTCCTTGGGGCCAATTTTCCGATTGCAAAAGAGGTGGTAGCAATTCTTCAGCTATACCCAGCTTAAAATTTATATGTTTAAGCAGAGATTCATCGGCATCACTCTTTAGTAAACGATGGCAAGAGAACATAGAGGGATCCACATTGAAAGTTGATGACACGTAGCTAACAATAGCTTCAGCAGTGGTTGACGGCTTGAATGATGATAAATGCAACCATTTAAGATGCCTCACTACTTGCATATGTGCATTTGAGACAGAAGCGTTTGTTCCAATTATGCATTGATTATGGTTTTGGCGTTTCATCTTTGCATTCAGAACACTAGCACTAGGCGTCGATATAATGCTGGTGGTTAGTTCCAAAGAAGCATCTGACGCCGCCGTGGAGGGCTTGTTGTCGGCAGCAACATTAACAGCAGTTAAATTGTGTGCATCTGAAGCAGCAGCGATGGTTGATGTTGTTTTAGCAGCAGCACGAGGTGTAAGCGTTATAGTTGACGACGACGCCGACGGTTTACTTACGGTTGAAAGAGATTTAGTGGATAAATTCTTTGAGACAATGGGAGAACCGCGAGTTCCATTGGACTGAGAGCGGGTAACAATTTTTTGCGGTTTCGTTGTTGGTATTGAGCGCGAAACTAATTGTTTGAGTTCTTTTAATTCACTAAACAAGCTTTCAATTTTTGCACTTATAGTGTCAATGTTTATAATTTGGTTATTGCACTTTGGGCAAAACGACATTATAAATTTAAACTTGAGAAGTTAAAATAGAAAAGTTAAAATAGAAAAAGTTGAAAGTGAGAAACTGAAACGAGAGAAGCAAATTTGAACAGACGTCTTTACTCGTGAGCGTGCTCAGATCAAACTTGTGCTACAAGTAGGTACTAAAAATCTGATAAAAGCTGATAAAGCCCTTGTTCTTGACAAGTTCAGCTGTCACTTGTACAAGTCAATTTTAGTTATTCCCTAGATGACTCTTAAGTTTTCTGGCATTTGGAGAATAATTAATTACAAAAAATATCAACCGATCTAGAGACGATGAATGTTTTCGAGTAACCTGGCACAAAAAAATCACTTGTTGGTACTGCCTTACCGACTTTCGTTTATTCGAAGAGATTATAAAGCGGTTCAACAAAAAATTGTCGTTCCACAAAAGAAATAAAGGAAAAGTCGCCTAAAGCAAACAAATTAGGAACTTCACTACATAGTATAAAACAAAGTCGCTTTCTCTGTCCCTATGTAGGTATGCTTAAATCTTCAAAACTACGCAACGGATTTTCATGTGTTTTTTTAATAGATAGAGTGATTGAAGAGAAAGGTTTATATGTATAAAAACATCCAATAAATAGTGGAGAAATACTGTTATTTTGGAGGTTTCTAATGTGATATCGTAATTAATTACATTTTTCCCGCTTACATTGCAAACGCAGGCTGAACCCTACGTGCGAAGCCGGGTAGGGTCGCTAGTCCTTTACTAAATTAAACTCTTTCTACAGTAGCCTTCAATTTTTCAATAGAAATCAAATTTAGTCGACATCGACCTGGAAGCCAATGAGCGTACGTCTAAGAAGATAAGTCAATCAGATCCAACAGATTCCGCCTGCTTATAGGACGTGGTCGTATTGTTTAACAACAAAGAGATCAAAAAAGTACGCACCTAATGCAGAGGTAGGTACTTCCTTAGAACTCTCTTCATAGCAAATAGGTAGCTTCTACTAAATTCCTATTCATTAACTGTCACACTCCAAAGGAAACGGTTCCTAACCCCAAGCCGTATTTACAGATTAAATCTGGTGCCACTGTGTAATGAAGAGAAGAACTACCTACCGTCTTTACCAGACCAAGTATGAGCTTATGGAACCGTTTGAAAAAATCATTTAATTCACCTTCAAGGATTCTCTGTGGTCTTTGATTAAAAATGTACAACAAAATGTTCCCCTCTTCCTCTGCGTGTCTATCTCGCTCGCTCTCTACAAAAGGTTAAACCGCACACTTTAAACGTGACCCCTTTCCCGGAGTTAGTTCGCCTTCATTTACCAGGACATCCCATTTAGTTGACTACTTTTGCTCGCATTAGTCCTTGTTGTGTACACCATAGTCGTTCCCTTTTTTATATGGTTTTAGCACACGAAAAGTATGCGAAGCCCTACATTACTTTGGTGTCGCATATTAGGTTACCTCCTTTGGCTTTTCCCATATACACTATACAAACTGAGGAGCAGCAACACATTTCAGTGGCTTGCTATTCGAAGAATTTCCAAAGTTGAAAGTTGTTTTATGTGTTCCTGGAGGATGTGGGCTGTGGGGTGTATATCCATACAATATTGTATTCTTGTGCAATGTTAAGGATATAGGTATTCATTGGTTCGAACCCAATATAAGTTCATATAGGCAGTTGACATTTATGCTACGGCTGTCGGTCGTCTTTTTTATTTTCTATTTTCCGTTTTGTTTACTGCAGGACACTTGCATACGGACGCGAGTGAATACATATCCGATATATGGCGAAGCACTGCTTGTTCTTAATTGATTTTCCCTTTCGCTCCCTTACTGATTCAATTTGCAGCCATGGGAATCCTTTTAGTACACAATATTCCACAGACCGACTGTATTCAGAGGTATCCTTTGAAGCTGCCTGCACCCATACATATATAGCCATGTATGGGCCATGTGCATGTTTTATAACACGGCTGGCGATATCTTTTACTTTGGTTTTAATTTAAATAAAAAATATTCCATCAAGGGAAAAATGACGGAGACGGAAAGAATGAAATGAAATGAAAATAAAAAAAAGAAACAGCAGGATCTACGAGCAAATGAAAAACAGAAGACCATGCAAGACCGACATGGAGCGCTTCCTTTGTATTTATCTCCTTAAACGGAGTAATGTACCTGTAATGGCGGCGGGGGGTTGGGACTGGTTCTTTTTATTTAACGGCTTCTTTGGCTGTTTCGCAGTCTCTTCTGTGTGCGCTGCTGTTTCCACTATCACCCTTTGAAGGACTTAAATGAATCCTCCACGGATGCTGTATATGGAATGAGCACACATTTATAACAATACAGGATTTTCCTTTATTTTTTCCATCCATCGTAGACTATTCCCAACCCTATCCTTGCCCAGACAGCTATAGGGAGTGGGTGTGGCAGGAGTGTGTAACAAATCTGGATGCTGTCATGTTTCGGGAGCAGAAACAACCGAAACAAATGAAAGTTGTAGCGTTGTCCGTTCATTTTTATATCCTTCCTGAGGGGGCGAGAACTGGAAACACCTGTACTAGCAGGACTCTGCTGTAGACTTTACCATAAAACTTGAATGTTTTAACTATTCCTTAAGTAGGTGCACATCCCGGTGGCCAAACTGGAACAAAACCCACGATTAATGTATGGGCAGAGAGGGAGAGAATGCACTGCCCTCCGCAGTTGCGGTTTAATGTCACCAGAGTCGATACATATTTCTTGTTTTCAGGACGATTTTTATCTGTACTCCCATAATGTAGATCGTACAAATATTTATTTTTCAAACCTGCCACTCGATGTAATGAAGGGCTCCCTAATTTTTAAACGGCCCGGCATGTCTTCGAACTGTTTTACTGTCTAGCATAAGTAATTAAGCGCGAGCAAGATGAAAATGAAACACTCCGACTGCGACACATAAAGTTAGCAATGAATAACTGATTTGAATGTAAATTGCTAAGGGAAGTTGCCGCTGTGTTGGGAGGTTGGTTCCACAGCGTGCTGCACCATCCTGCGAGTGCCGATGAATAATTTAATGCTAATTAAAGAGTTGGCATTGTCAGAGTAGCTTAGTGGATAGAATGTAATATTTTCGAATGACTTTGGGTTATTAACAGCGGATCTTGACTCTGGGTGCGCACATCCAAGCAATAATAGAGAGAGGGCGTGGGAATATGTCTCCCTTATGGCGCGTGGATGAAAGCAGTTTAACCTTGAAATTAGCGCTTTACTTGTTCCGACATCAGTTCCAAACCCAATTGTGTAGCTATCCCGAAGCTAGGAGCAAGTTGCTACTTGGATGGGAAGTTGTCAGCCACACAAATTTTGATATTTGAGAGGACAGTCCTCGTTATCGCTGCATTGTTGTATTTTTTTTACTAAAAGAAAACAATCCTTTGTCCTCTCTTTACTAAACTGAAATTCAAATTCAAGATCCCTTTTTCTACAAAGCTGGAGATAGATAGTAATTTGGATGTATTTATTTTCAAATACCCAGTCAATTCCCTTTATCAAACTTACAAACTTCAATAATAATAATTTGCTTTAACCGTTTTCGAGTGTATTTGTAGATACTAAAAAAAAATGTCCTCTTGTATAGGATTGGAAAAACGGTCACCGTAATTACTATGTGACTCATAATAATATCATAAAATATAATAGCGCGTAATAACCTTTTCACACCACATCGACAACCGTGTTTTCGTCGAAAACTCGAAATCGCATTCACACCGAACAATAACCAGTTTTCTTTTGACGTTTCAATCAGCTGTGAGACACTAGTCGTGAAACTTTTGTGTAAACTATTTTGCTTACAAATTTCGATCGCATTAATTAACAAATAAAATTAATTTAAAGCATTTAAAAATAACATAAGCCCATCAATTAGTGTGGAAAATGATTTTAAGTTGTGAGTTGTGACATTTTTCCGGTCAGCTGCTTTGCTGAATGTCGCAAAAGGTGTGTTTGTTTGAACAACGCAGCGATTGGAAGTCGTTTTCATGGTGCTTTTGTGGTAAACCACTTTAAACGACTCGTTTTGAAAACTGAAATATGTATGGGAAAACTTTTGTTTTCGATTAAGTTTTTGAGTGTTTTTTGGGAAAACCAGGTTTTCGGCTCGGTGCGAATAATGTATAAGGCCTAGTACGCAGCTGTACCGGAACGAAATTCTCCGGTGGTCTCCAAATGGACAGCGAAAGGTCTGCGAAAAGGCAGCGGAAAATAATTTGTGGAGAGTTTCATCAGCTGCTTCACAAGTAACAGTGTTACCAACACTGACTTATTATCTCCGATTTGGATACTTGAACTTTTCACTGCCTCCTTAAAATTGTCATTTAGGAACTGTTCTAATTTAGGCTTTCCACTTTAAAATTTGGCGATTTTTAGGCTCCATAGGTATTTATAAGAAAAATTAATACTTCAATTGCGAACGTACTCTTTTCGTATAACTAAATCTTTTTATGCAGTTAATTGAAAATGAGCCAACCCCATTTTTATACAGTTTATGAACAGACTCTCACTTCTCAGCAGTAAAATTATCCACAAGATATGATTGAATATGAAAACACACTGCCCAAGAATGCAGGGGCGAAATCGACTAAGGTAATCGACTAAGGTAATAGTTGACAATCAAAATTATAGCTTTACGTCCAAGTAAAATGTCAAATTGACAGTCGCTTTATTACGATCAATTTCATGTGAGAGCTCCTCAGGTGTCGATTTCATACATCTGCGTCATTTTCATATATGATTATGCATTATGCACATCCGCTCCAACTTTAAGCAAATTAAATATTTTATTTAATAAATTCAAATGAAAAACTTTAAGTGAAATTTGAAAATTCGTGAAGTGCAATGTTTATTACTTCATTGGAACTTTTCTAAAAAATTAGAAAATTATTACAAAAATGTCCAACTATTAAGGAGAAACCTGAGAATAAAAGTAAATGGCTTGGAACTTCCAAGCCCGATGTTAGAACGCATATTTGTAAGTATTCATTGCTGATTGGTAGCATTTATATGTATTTTAGATTTTTCCAAAACTTTCGCTTATCATATAAGAAGAGTGTGTTTGGGACTGCTTGATTTACCAACTGGAATACCTAATGCCAACGCATGTTCTACACGCTTCATTGTTGGGGCCATCTGGACTGCACCAACGGGTCAAAGTATTTCCTCTTTAATAGCTTGAGACGTTAAAAAAAAACAAACAAATTTATTGTAATTTGTGAACATATTATTATTCTCTAATTCACTTTCATTTTTCACAATAAAAAAGAAACACTTCGAATATTTATATCAGCTGCTCGAAATGCCAGCGTCGGCAAGGAAGTGACGATTAAAACTCTTAAAGGAGATCGATCGACTATTCACATGAGCGCGAATTGGGAATAGCAGAATTTAGAAGTATGAATTAGTATTTATGATTTGAAAATGTATTTTGTTCTACCTAAGCATTATATTTAGGTAATTAATCTAACATCCAATCAAAAAAAAAAAAAAAAAGACCCCTCAATTGATTTAAACAGGGTTGCCAGAATTTAGTTCGCTTTAAGTGCCCAAACCTTTAAAAAATGTAGCCCAATATGGTTGCTCAGAAAGAAGCCCAAAAATCGTTGAAAATTATGGTATTTTTCAGACTTATTCTCACCGCGTTTTTTTTTCTTGACATCTACGCCTTGGATTTTATTTGCCTTTTTTTTCTGCTATTGGCTTTAGTGGCTTGCGCTTGATGTGTCAAACCAAAAGGATTGCAAAATGAATTGGTGTGCATGCAACTTGAACGACTGTTCGATGTCACTTGACTGCAAGAGTGCTGCCAAGTTTTAAAAGTGCGGGAATTGTTCGAAAATATATTTTTTTTTTAGTTTTGTGAAAGAATAAAACAAACAAAATTAACACGCAATTTGTAAAACGATATGTAGCCCAAAATTGTGTTGGGCGCTCATGGCAGAAATTTCTATCGTTTTTTAAGTAAAAAGATAGCCCAAAATAAGACAAAGCGCCCAATCTGGCAACCGTGGATTTAAATAGCTAAATATATTTACAAATTTACAATTTTCCCGCGAATTGAATGTTCGCTCTCATGTGAATAGTCCTTAAGTGCTGCCAATAGTCGATCATTTTTTAGTGATCGATTTACGCAGAGCAAAGAAGAGTTGAGAATCAAAACGACTAACAAAAAAGCGACAGTCAACTATTACCGTTTATCCCCTAATCCCCCATTCCGGCAAAATGTTTTTTTTTTTTCTTTTTTTTTTTTGAAGTGATAACTTCTTTAGGCGCGTTGGGCACTATTTGGATGGCCAAAAACTAGCAAACTCGCGACACCGACACCGACACCGACACCGATTGCATACTTTTAGTTGTAAACTTTTGTACTATTGCTTACTTTTAGGGGTAGGTAATTTATAGCTTAATCTACGATGATTTTTATTTGAATACGTTACTATGGTAATTTATGGTAGCGACAAATTGATTGTCACCAAAATTATTTCAATTACCTGTTTTGTATGGGGAATTCATAACTTAATTTTACCAGGCTTAATTCCGACATATTATATTCACGATTTTGGGTTTGTGCACATTTACGGCACAGTAGCTTGTGTTATAATTACCGAAACAAGAAATAGAAAACTGTGGTAAACTTGCCACCCTAAGAGTAGGTATACTATATAAATAATTGTAATATTCATGTCGCCTTAGTGTATACTGTAAAATATGATTAGTAATTTTTGTGTAAAATAATGAATATAAAACTACAATTGATGCCGTACCACGAGATCTAGAGCATTATCAATGGCGATGCGGCAAGACAGAAAAATATTGTTGTCTTTTCTCGTTCTTTTTCTTTCAAAAGTAAAATTTGTATTTTTCGGAAAGAAATTCATATTCAATTAAGCTTCAGTATAATTATTATTAATTTATTCGTTCTGTGCTAGTTTCGGTAGAATACAAGTAGATACAATCGGATTGTGGTAGCTGAAGTAAGATATGTACATTCGAGACTGTAATCTATCTAGATTACGCTGGAAGACAGCATCGATGAAAATTACTTATATATGCTAAAGATAATTCTGCATTACTTCAAGATAAAGTTGGGAAGAGATGTGATGATATTCCAATCATTTTGAGTTGGGATTTCAACATCAACTTTGCAGATGATAAAAACTACCATTAATTGAATTTTTAAATAGCAAATTTGATTTAACGATGAGCAATGATCGCAATCTTAGCACGACTAGACATAAAACTACAATTGATGCCATCTTTACAAGATATTTAAATAGATTCGAATCAAAATTGTTTGTTTCCTATTTTAGTTACCTACCATAAACCTATAGTATCCGTTTTCAAATATAATGATAATAATGATGATGATGATGGAAGAGTTTGAAGTTGTTGATGAAATTTCATAAGTGTCATTGGTATGCATTTCAAAGAATACCCATTAATTTTTAAATTTAATATTTCATGTATCTGTAAATTTATACATTTTAAACAATAGATTGCAATTTTGTATGTAAAATAATATGTATTATTTTTGATGTAAAATACCGCATTAAATGAAAATGAAAAATGTAACATAATTTTTGTAGTAGTAGTACTTTATAATAATGAATAAAAAAACACTTTATTTAAAAGTACTTCCTACATAATAATATATTTTCTGACGATTCGAAAAATACACACGTAATTGTTCAAGTTATCACTTCTGTCGGCACTCCCGGAGTGCCTTTTTGTTTTTTTTAACATTGGAAAATGGAAACAGGAGAAGACACTCAAGTTTGTATTATGTTTTTTTTTTATTTTTTAATTTAATATTGTTGTCTTCAAAAACAATTTAATCGGAATAAGTGTGCATATGAATACAAAAAAATGCGCATTTTTGATCTTCATATATTTAAGTTTGGGTATTTTCTTCAAACATTCAACATTTTTGAGTTTGACTCCCTAACTCTTATAAAAGCAAGCAGCACTGAAGTACAAATGTCAAATTTTCGCAAGCGATTAATGTCCCGGCCAAAGGTAATGGAATACAGAGATATATAACTTTACAATAGAAAGGCGGCTGCCTACAAGCCGTTTTCCCAAAAAATTCATTAAGTAACGCACACTTGCTCATTACTTTTGTAGTACCTACATGAGAGTTCCTGAATTTTTTTTTTTTTTTTTTTTTTTATATACTTCTCCCGGGAAAGGCGAACCTATAACGCTTCAACAGCGCCCCGAGATGCCTGCAGATGTATGTTTGTTCTGCACTTAAATTGCTGCAAATTGTAGTCTTCTGGAAATATATCCCCAGGAAGCGAGTTCCAAAGTTTGCTTGTCCTGTAACAGAAGGAGTTTTTGAAAGTTGATGTCCTCGCGGTTGTCAAGTGTACTGTATGGTCATGAGCATTAGCAGCCTATCTTGTTGGGCGCCTAAAAGTTGCATTTCGAGGGATAATGTCTTTGAGTTCCTCAGAACATCTACCATAGAAGTACCTATAAAACAAGCATAGGTCAGCGACTTGTCTTCTGTGCACCAACGGTTGTAGATTCGATGTGAGTGTAGGGTCTCCAATGAGTCGAACTGCTCGTCTCTGTATGCTATCAAGCAGGTTAAGTGAATGTTTTGGGGCCGAGCTCCATATATGGGAACAATATTCCAAGCCTGGTCTAACCTGTGCTTTGTAGAGAAGGAGAAGTTGCTTGGGGCTAAAGTACCTCTTTGCTCTAAATAGGTAGCTCAACTTTGCGGACGCCGATTTTGCGATATAGGATATGTGGTGAACTTAAGTGCAAGAATTCGGTATTCTCCAATGAATATTTCACTATTTTTTCTTTTTTCGATTTAATCAAAGCTTCGACAAAAACCAAAAAAATTCAATTGAAAACACAAAACAATTAAACACGGCGATTCCCATAAAAGCAAAATGATTAGCGGTCGGCCATTAGGAACAACGTTTTTGTTGCTCACACATGAGCAAATGGGTTTTGTACGGATCGGATAGCGGTACGAAATATCCATCTCTGGTCTGGAGAGTGGAGAACTGTACCACGCAATCTACTACAATTACCCACTTTCCGAGATCATTTCACAGCAGCTGCGTACCGCAAAACGAAAAGGAGAGCGAAATTTTTCGTTCACATGATTTCGTTTTGTCACTTTTGTATATGATTTTTTTCTTCCGGACCAGCTGCGTACTAGGTTTAAAGGCGATCCGATATTTCCAAACGATCCAGAGGCACCAATACTATGGTAACACAAGCCATATCGCATTGCACATAGGAACCTATAGTATTTGACGTTCGCTGACGAATTCGACTATACAGCCGTCAAAATAGGTGGATACTCGTACATACCAGTCTTTTATACGTCCATAAATTAAGGCTCGCGCATATTGCGCTGAGAATTATATGGACTAAGTCCTCTTTCGTTAACTAGGCCATGGACATCATTCATAAAGAAAGTTTCGCTCACCTTAAAACTTTATGTTTCGCTTTGTTTCTCCTCAGTGGGCCAGGATATAACCCTGGATAACGGATTAGCATCGTGTATACCTAGACAATTGCTCTTTTTTTTCTGTAAAATCCCTGCTGGTATATAGCGTACTTATTTTCGCATCATTTCAGCTGCAGTCAGGCAAGCTGTGGGCAAAGTTAATTAACATACTTAGTAGGAAATGTGAGCAGGTGTATGCTGAGGGAAATTTTAATCCATTAAAAAATCTTCTCTCCATCGTCGTGCGATGCAACACAATGCATTTGTCTTTTGTCACATTGGACAGCAATTAGCCCCAAAATGATGAATGGCTCCATGGAAGGATTAACCGAATGTGCAGTCACAAAAGACGGCGAAAACAAAAACTTTTCCCGTCAGCTGTAAAAAATGGATAATTATCCCCCCTCCCGGCGTCACGTATTTTATATATGAACAAAAACCCACCCATGCGGCGCGAGCAAGGATTTCTGTAAATGTGCGCCTAATCAGAGGGAAAATTCACCAACAACGCGTCAAACCTTGAATAACTCGTGCCTTCAGTACGTGTGCGTACGAAAGTGTCGTGCGGTTTAATGACACTTTACTGAGCGTGTACACACACCCACACACACGTGCGCTGAATTCATCCTCTGCTTATAAAGTTAAGTAATACCTTAACCACCTCCGCAAAGCGCACGTAACAAAGCCACCCCAGCACATCGTGTCGCCCCACGAAAGGCAAGCTCAAATCTTATTACCGTTGTATTTACGTAAAATATGAACAGCTTTAGTGGTACATATCTTCAAGTTATTTGCACCCAACTCTGACTGGGTGAATACGGCGTTGTTTGGTCCTGCTCCTGCCTGAGTTATAGATCTGAAAATGTATACGCGACGCAAAGCCGACAGAATGGGTGGAATATCTCACGTCACTGGTCGGCTAAATTGGAATTTTAATTACCTTTTCCATAATGTATATGAATTTATAATAAATTCGCCGGGAAGCAAGACGCGCTCACGACACAAAGGGCTACAGCTACAGCGCCCCAACGACAGCGACAACGGAACAAGGAAGTCGAAAAGTCATAATTTTACTTGACAAGGAACACCTTGTCTTCCGTTTTCCGTACCGAAAACGACAACGGGTTAGATGGCATTGTGTGCACTGTGCACCATGTAAGAGCGCGGGCGGCATGGTGTCAGGACTCGGGAAATGAGCTTTGCTATTTTGCGAACGAGGAACGCGAAATTAGCACTATTCCTTGTCGCCGAGTCTTGAGTGGTCGTGGTATAAGTGGTGCAGTGGTGCAGAGGTTTTTTGGCTGTGAAGTAAAAACGGCAAATCCTTGTAAGGAGTAAGAGAAGACAATAGGGTGCGAGCTACAAGGATGCGACGACAAGAACATTTTGTGCACACAGTATTTGCATATCAACAAGTGGAGTGTTTTCCACTTTAATGGTCTGTTGTGTGTTTAAGATTTCCTCGTGGAAATCGATGTTAAGCGACTTCAAAGATTGGGAATCTTTTTCGACAATTTGAATTGGCAATTGCATAATATCAATGAGCGTCCCGATAGCAGACACCTTGTAGCTAGTTGTGCAGTCGCGACTATGATTGCATTGATTGGTAAGGTTGACAAACGTTTGACATTTTTCGATGTTGAATGAAGTGTGAGTTGATAATTGTAAATAAGATTGCCCAAACCATGCAACAAATATTCATGAATTCATTTATAAACGCAAACTACAGCTGCCTGAACGCGGCCGCCATGCATTGACATAAATGAGTTCATATAATGGTATATATGAACTCAAGTCATAAATGACAGAAATAAAAGCAATTTTTTCAATGACAACTCGGATGTTTAATATTAATTCCGATTTCATTCCAAGGCGAAATGATATAACGAGTTTTGTGTCATCAACGGAACATTTTTTTTTATTCTTGACCATTTCTAAACAGGCTTAAATAATTTGCAAAAAATGTACTCATGCCATTTTTCTGCAGCGCAAAACAAAATACATGCACTAATGACAGCATGCTGACTGTAAATATTCTTTTACGAACGCAAGTACTGCCAAACTTCTGCAATGATAATGCAGTTCTTTTAAAATAATGGACGCGAAATTTGGTAGCATTTTTAAATTTATGAACTCGACCGAAATAACATAAGTAGTGGCGAGATATTTCGTGGTAAACGTTCCCTCTAGAAAGAAGTTAGAACAGTGCAATAGGGTTTTAATGCGGTGGTGGTTTCGATCTCAAGACCCGGAGCTGAAGGTTGCCTTTTTCTTTGATTGAAATGAAATGTAGATTTTTATTTCTAAAGTGGAACTTCTTACGTGGCGGGTGAATACCAATTCCAATTTAGGTAATTGGAGCGTAAAGAATACAGTCCGGGTCTCCAGCCAGCATGATCTTTGGCCAGCTGTCTCCAGTTTCGCACGCTAAGTTGGTTAAGGTCCCCTTCCACTTGCGTGCGCCACCTGAGTCGCGGTCTTCCTCTACTGCGCCGTCCCTCGTGAGTGGATTCGAAGATCTTCCGGTCCGAAGCATTCACGTCACGTCCGACCGCTCCTCATATGACCCAGCGACCGCAGTCGTTGGACCTTCACTCTTCTAGCTAGGTCGATGTCGCTATACACCCCGTACAGTTCGTCGTTCTATCTCCTCCTCCATTCACCGTCAATGCAGACGGGAACAAAAATCACTCGAAGAATTTTCCTCTCGAAGCAACCATCAAGAGTAACCTCTTCTGCTTTTGATAGAGTCCATGCCTCGGCACCATAAAGTAGGACTGGGATGATTAAGGTCTTATAAAGGGTCACTTTAGTTGTTCGAGAGAGAGCTTTGCTACTAAATTGCTTTCTTAGCTCAAAGAAACAGCGATTGGCAAGAGTTATTCTTCGTTTAATCTCAGCGCTGGTGTCATTGTCTGAGTTCATAGCGGAGCCTAGGTAGGCAAGGTCCTTTACCGCCTCAAAGTTATATCTGTCTATAGAGACATTCTGTCCAAGACGTCGGTGTTCGGTGTCCTTTCTTGATGACAGCATATACTTTGTCTTGCCCTCATTGACCGCCAAACCCATCTTCGCCGCTTCCGTCTCAATGCTCACGAACGCGCCAGTGACATCACGCTGCGTTCTGCTGACTATGTCGATGTCGTCGGCGTAGGTGAGTAGGTGGACGGACTTTTAGAAGATAGTGTCTCTGGTGTTAGCGTTTGGGTTTTGCACTATTCTTTCAAGAACGATGTTAAAGAATTCGCATGACAGCTCATCGCCTTGCCTTTTTTGACATCGAAAGTCTCGGTGAGTTCTTTACCGACCTTGATGGTAATGGCGTGCATTCTCCTCTGTCACCCTGCACAAACGGATGAGTTTGGCATCAGGGATGCCAAAACTAGACTTTGCCCTGTATAGCTCGTCTCTATAAATGCTGTCTTAGGCGGCCTTAAATTCGATGAAAAGGTGGTGGGTATCGATTTGGACTTCATGCTTTTTCTCCAAGATCTGCCGCAGTTTGAATATTTGGTCGACGGTAGACTTTCCTGACCTGAAGACACACTGATAGGGACAAATCAGGTTGTTGACGAAAGGCTTCAGGCGTTCACACAACATGGCAGATAAGATATTGTAGGCGATGTTAAGAAGACTAATACCTCTGTAGTTGGCGCAGTTTAGAGGGTCTCCTTTCTTGAGGATCGGCATACTTTCCTCCGATCATATTTTACAGATGAGTTGTGGCATGCTCCTAAGCAAGTCATCGCCTGCTGCTTTGAATTGCTCGGCGAATACGCAGACATAAGCTTGGATATAGCTATCTTCAGCGTAACGAATAATTAAGTTAATTAATTACAGTTTCCGATTGAGATGCAGTTGGTCCTGTATTTGGCGAATTTGCTAATTTTAAATGCAGGCTATCTCTATGCAAAATTTGAAGGCTTAGAGTCTCTTTACTTGGCTTCTTGGGTGTGAGTCTGAGTATCGTTTTGAAGTAGGTAACTTAAAATGTGTAGTAATAAGTACATCCAGTGTCTCAGTGAAGACCTTTTTGACCTTATCCCAGTTAATATGTGCCACGTAGTTTGAAGTTATTTTGTCTACTTTGCTTTGAGTAAGTTCAGAGGTTTCCAGCTGCTGCCATTTGATCTGGCCCAACATCTGTTCTTCTACTGCGTTCCGACTGTACTCTGGGACAAAGATAAATTTAGTGATCCGTGATTTTTTTTTTCAGGCTATAAAGGAATAGCAACACGGCACTCAAAACTATGAATGGTATCACGGGCTGTTTATAAGCTCGAAAGCGCTTTTTTGAGTAGTTAACCCACAGGTCAACGTCAACATACTTATCCGAGGTTTCTCGTTTCTGTGCACTCGTCTTCGTTTTTCCTTGATTGAGGGTTCACTTCTAAAAGCGATTCAATCTCTGTACAGAAACTGTACCTGTACAAGCTGCGTTCGGGTAAACGGCGTTAAATCAATACCTTCCACCGTGGACTTCTTCAGGGGTGTGTTTTGTCTCCTCTCCTTCTCATTACTTATATGGACTGGATGTTACAGCGCAGCCTTGACGAAGAACGATTTCGATTGGGAGACCTAAGAATAAGTCATTTGCTCTTCGCTGATGACATGGTCGTTCTTGGGCCCTCCCAGACGGAACTTTAGCGTGCACTCGATAGGTTTGTAGCCGTATGTGTTGAAGCTGGAACGAAGGTGAATGTGAACAAATCTCCAATACGCCTGCTCAATGCACTCTACGTGTTAGTGGAGTCCCATTGAAGCAGGTGGAGAAGTTTAAGTGTCTCGGGGTCTTATTGACGAATGATGGAAGGAGCAATGCTGAGTTGTCCTGTAGAATTGGCCATGCTGGATCAATTCCTTTGTTGTATTGCTGGTGTGAGTCGCGAGATCGTATAAGGAACACCAGAATACGTGAGGAACTGAATGTCGAGCAGTTAGTTCTCCGGACGGAGCGGTCCATACTTCGTTGGTTTGGTCACGTTAAGCGCATGCATCCAACTCGGATCCCAAGACGTGCTATGTAATCCGTGCCAGGCAGGCAGGCGTCCCCTAGGAAGATACAGGATAAGATGGTTAGATCAAGTCCGAAATCTGTCCTCGGCCCGTATGGGGATTGCCCCTGATGATCTAGAGTCGGTGGCGGAAGATCGGGAGCTATCGGGAGGGTCCACTTTGGCATGCTATACCCGCGACCCTACTAATGGAAGAGCGGCCATTGAAAATGAATGAGTGAATGATTAAAAATAAGAGTCAACTTCTGCTGTTTCACCAAAGGCGAGCTTCAAGTTGCCGCTGATGTGATAATGTGAACCAAATGAACGAATTTTGTGTGATTTAACAAATAAAGCAAGTAGAATTTTGAAAAGGTAAAAACTTTGTGATTTGTGTTACTTTTAGTTGTTCATAGGTACGAGTAGGTACATAAACGCGTCACACTTTAGACATTCAGAAAAGTTCATATGCATTCATATAAAAAGTGACAAGCACTAAAACCCACAGCAATTAGTACTTTACTTTACTAATTTATTTAACAATAAGCAAGTTGGAATTCACCCCAATAAAAGCTTCAACTAATTGGATTTGGAAGATGCCACTTTAGATTTGACTTAGTCAGGGGTGACTCCAATCTTACTACATATTTCAAAACTTTAAGTCGAATTTAATGTTTTTTTCTTACAATTTAGACTGAGTTGTTTTTGTTTAAAAAACCGTAGGTATACAAAATGATTTATTGCTAATGGCCATGAGTGAAATTATGCGTTTTTTTTCAAATAAAATACTCTTGAGGGTAACTTTTTCGGGACGAGTGTTTTTTGTATTTTTTCAATGTCCATTGGAACTTAAGAGTTACGATTGTAACACGTTTTTCAACCCTGACACCAATCAGTTAAAATCAAGTGGGCACTCATTTCTGGCCGTTCGTTGGCCCACTTCCTGAAAACTATTTATAATGTGTGAAATTTTCAAATTTGAGCACGAGAAAATATTGAAAACTTTTTGCAAAGTGTGCAGGAAAGGAGAGCTGTCAGCCACCCTCCTCTAAAAACCCGATGTCAGGTAATTATCTTGGGAACACTTCACAAACGCAACGCGATTTCAGTTTTAAGCTCCCGGACAACAAGTTGCAATTCCCTTTCCCACTATCCGAACGGATTACTCTAATTTTCGAATAATTCGCTTAATTCCCCAACCACCACACAATTGCGTTAAAATTCCATCGTACGATTTGCAAATGCATTTTTTTTTTCGAAAACCCCCAAAGGCTCATCGACTCCTCTTTATGCGTTTTCATAATTGATAACTATTTGCACAAATATATCGCATGGACTCGATAGAAAAAGCGAGAGGAAATACTCCATCATCAGGATGCTTGCAAAACCCAATCAACATTATGAATCCCCAATTGAAAATGCTAATTTATCCACTAATTAGTGCCAGCTGCAGCATAGTGCTACTGTTACTATACACACTCACACACACACACGCCTTATCCACTCGAAACAAATCCGTTGCAAAACATCAAACATCGCCTTGGGACATGGGACTAGCGAGCGACGCGTACCTATATAACCAGCGATCGGTGTATCCAAGTGTACATATATGCATATTGTTACAATTCGCACTCCTTCCAGGGATAGGCAATAGAAAAAAAAAACCAAACCGAACCAAACTCAACATTATCCCCGCAAAAGTGACCCAGTGGGACGTGCGAGTAGGTTTTTCCATACATAAAATGCCACCACCGAGTTGATACATCAAGTCATCCAGCACCCACCCCACACGACATACCACAGTACCATCAGATACTACTTTCCACCCCACTCACCAGTCAGCAGTCAGAACCGTTGCGACTGCAATTTTACTGCAGGAATGTGCATTAATGAGCTGGAATCGTGTGCGTTGGCTGGATTTTTCACACACAAGCTGCTGAATAGCTCGCTCTAGATGGATGATGGATAGTGGTTGCCGCTCGCACACATCCAACCACGCATAATGTACGAATTTTTGCCGCTTCTTCTTCATGCTGATGGTCTATGAGACTCCATGATTTTGCTTGTTAGATATATGACCGCGGCGAAACGTTCCTTGCATTCGCAGCTCTCTCTCTCTCTCTTATGTAGAGTTGCCGACCTGCATTACGCGCGCCTTGTGTCATAAATTTGATGACGAACGACAACGGTGGTAACTGCTACACGTCATCATCATCTTCATCATCATAGAAGTGGGTGGCGGTGGGAGCGCCGGCTGCCCTTCGTTCATTCAAAGAAAGCCACCGCACAACCACTAGCAGGGAAAAATCATTCACTGATGTCGGGGAGGAAGAGAACACGTTGAACCCAAAGACGAACGAAAATCCAACACCCCCCCGAGCCGACAGAATGTCACATTTCATAAAAAACTTATTTTTGGCGCATTTTTCTTTCGGCGCGCCGCTCCACAACGTCTGAAGAGAGTTCGAGAGCACAAATTCGGGCCAAAACAATGACAAAAACATGGCCAACGTGTACATGACTGCTCTCACTATTCACCTCACCTATAGTCACCTCCGCGAATACAGAAGCTGGTGTGTGTTTCTGTTTTCTGCTGCTGTATCTGTCAGAAAATATCCTTTCCATCTTCTAGTGAGCCGCTCTATAACCACACTTAATGGCCAACACAACTAGGGCCGCGTGGTGGATTCGGCGCACCAACCAGCTCACCCAATGCACAATGCACTTTTCGGTAGGTGCATCGCGCGTTTCTACGAAATGCCAACCATATCCCCTGTGCTCGGCCACATTTCGATTCAGTTGTTGAGGATAGTTCGAAGGATACGCATTTGGAAATGCCGCTACGAAAACGACGGTTGTAACATAGAGCGCCGCACAGAGAAAGAGAGTTGTTTTGTTGCAAAGAGAAGAAGGCACATCCGCAAAACAGTGCAAACGATAGGAACACCACCTCTACCTCTATATCTATAGCTATAGCACACCTATACTTAAGAAGAAGCACATTGAATACCTAATTTGCATAAGGAAACCGCCAAATTTTTTCCAAACACCAAATACCAGCATCTTTGTCGTCGTCCTGAAAACGTGCGTTTCTCTATTGTGTTTTGGTTTTCGATTGTGTGATCTAGATTTTGACTGGTTTTCTATTCGTTCGTCGGGATTCGGGACTATTTTCTGTTTTATTTTATTCATTCTTCTGTCCGTCGGTGTTTGAAGTGCGAAAGGGATTTCTTCCATTTTGTTTCCGGAATTTATTAAAATAATTCTCCGGGTCAAGTGAGGTCGACTTTTTGGTGCATTTCGGTTGAATTTTCGGTAAACAGCAAAAAGTAAAAAAAAAACGATTCAAGTGCGCGTGTGTCTAAAACAAAAAAAAAATATATATATATATTAATAAAAAAAACCGTCAGAAAAGTTCCCAACATACAAAAAAAAAAAAAAAAAAAATTGTGCATCGTCTTACTGTCAAACATTCAGTCAAAAACATGTGGATTAGTTGCCATGTAGTTGCCATAATGATTTTGTCAAACATCGGTATGTATTGGGGAGTCCTTGCCAAAATAAACCCATAAAGTCCTCCTCGCAACACTGAGTGAGTGCTTGTGCTTGTTTGCCTGGAAGTGAGTGTGTGGGTATGCGTCTTCATCTTCATCGTCGTCTTTCCATTCCATTCCTGCTCTGGCGAATCTCGATGGCGTTTGCTATATCTTGAGAATGTGAGAGTTTTATTGTTTACAAAATATTAAAGATGAATTTCGTTTCGGGTGGGATAAGGACATTTCGAAAGCTCATTCTTACATTTATTCCCTTAAGCCGGTAGGTATTATATTTTATTTTATTTTCCTTCGGAGAAATGTAAGAATTATGAACCATTTCGGATTCGGTGGACTTATTATTACACCCTATGGGAATCAGAGAAAGGAATTCATTTTTTTTTTATGATGTGACATTTTTTTGTTGTGTGTTTGGTGGATTATGGCTGCGAGGATATACACAGTCACGCTGAGTAGAGTCCTCGGTTGACGATAATGATGAGCAATAATAGTAATAATCTTTGAAATTATGTTTTTGATTGAACGGGGAGTCCCAGCGAAGTAATTTACATATACACATGCAAAAATTTTGTTGTTTGTGCGATGTGGATGTTCTTTATTGCTGTGTGAATGTGGGGTTTAATTTTGGTTGGATCTGATTGTGAGTGAGAGTGATCTGATAAGGACCTACACACACACTGAGAGTCGTGTTGACGCGATTATATTTTGGTTGGGCTTAATTGACTGGAAGATTGGAGAACATTTGGGGATTTTTTTTCTTCTGTTTGTCCTTCCTTTGGGTGCCTATAATAATCGTTTTGTTTGATGTTATTGTATATTTTGTTGTCGTCGCAATGGCCTGGAATTGCGGTCTCAATTCGGTCGGTATTTTCTACTGAATTACGTTGGCAGTGACATTTGGGTAATAGGATACACAGAAAAGGTTATGGGTGTACAACAAATAATTGAACGTATTCTTCAGATTTTTGCCTATTATTAGGATGGCTGTTGATAAGGTTACGGGGAGCGTACACAATGGAACTCAATTAAGGACCCTTTTCACCGTCGGCATTGTGGATAGCTAGCTGGAATCCTGTTCCGAGAATTGCTATTTTTGAAGTGAAAACAGATAGCTAATTCGTTTCGAGCTTATCGAAGTTGGAATATTTTGTTAACTGCTGACGATAAGAATATAACCGAAAATGTTTATTCAAATAAATGCCTGGTCCCCTGCGGTAGGAAATTCCATTTTAAATAAATGTCTTGTGTCACAGTTCGCAAGGGACCTTTTCTTTTAACGTGTAATGTTTGAATTTCAATAGCCCAGAAGGAGATAGTAATAAATACTACAACTACTACTACAACTACGTTTTGCAATCAAACGACAGGGAGATGAACAGCTCAAAAAAAAGCAGGTTACGAAAGGAATGAATTTTTGCACAAAACTTTATTATTTGAACCTTTTAACTCCTTGACAATGAACACTAGAAGAAAATGAAGGCGTTCAAGTATCTAATTTAGTAAGTCTGACAGCTGGCTGACTTGATGTATGTCAGTTTTGGTTGGCTAAGATCGGTCATATTGTAGGCCCCAGTTAAAACCATACGTAAAACGAAACCATAAACATTTTCTTTTGCTTTTTTTGACCACTTTTGTTGGTCTTAAAATGTTGCTAATGAATTATAAAGTTAGATTATCAAAAAAATATCCAAAATGATTTTTAAATTTTCTAGAAAAATAATTTATTCATTTTTCCGTACGAAAAACTTTTTCTGATCAACTTCTCAGTCAATTCCACAAAAGAAAACCGAATCATTCCACTTAAATATTTCATTTCTTTACTGTTCCATCTGTCAGGATTTTTTTTTCTGATGGAATCCAATCAGTGGGGGTTGGTTTGTTGTTATTGTTTTCGTAGGGAAACATTTTTCTGGCAGATTTTTCGCTATGACCGCCTAAACGAAAAAAAAAAAAATAATTTTCTTACTGTTCCAACTTTTTTGGTTGCATTTTACGTATGCCTATAACTGGGGCCTAAGGCTTAAACAAAACGCATTTGACAAAATGACTGGCTTTACAGAAGACGTACAAAACATCATGGGCAATCAACATTTTTATCATTTAATGCATTCCACGCAGAGAAAAATAAATATAATTCCATCTGTAAATTGGAACAATTGTTGTACTTTCCATTTGTTCCTTTACTTACAAATTTTCTTGCAGTGAAATGTTTTTCTCAAAAAATACCGCAACATGAATGCCCTTTGTGATGTCCTGCTTATATAGAAAAGAACCCTTCATTTCACCACGTCAACTTTCCGCATGCAACGGAATGGCTTAGGTTAGGTTAGGCTAAGTAGACGGGTAGGTAGAGCAGGGTGAGCCCTGCAATACCTCACTTAGGTCCTCGTGGACCCATTGTGATGCCCTTTTTTTTTTGGGGTTAACCGTTGGTGTTACATTAGTGGTCTCCATCCCTTCTCCTCTTGTGGTTACCTGACGCTGTCTAGCCATCCCGATGTCCTGAGGAACCTGTAAAGATCAGACAGTGAGACATCAGAAAGTTCATGTATGTCATGGAAGTAATAGCTTCTAAGTGTTCTGTTCCTCAAGTGACAGACACTCGGGCAATGACAAAGGAAGTGAGGTGTGTCCTCGTGGACCTCCTCCTCTCCGCAGCCTCTACATATGTCGTCATATTTAAGATTTAGTTGCATTGCGTGGTTTCTAAGGGAGTTATGACCAGTTAGAGCCCCTACTAACTTAGATAGCGATGACCTGTCAAACTGTAGTAGTTTTTTGGTCCGGCAACGGAATGGCTTTGTAGGCGCAGTGGCTTAGTGGTTAGTGTGTTGGACTACTAAGCGAGGGGTCGAGGTTCGAATCCCGCAAAAACCCAAATTCAAATTTAGGGTTTTTTTCACTGTGCCACCTCTCGCGAACGTCTGACAAACATCCGAGAGTATAACTGTCTTGAAAAAGCTTCTCTATTAGCCGATTGGAGTCGGCATAAAATTGTAGATCCCTTCCATTCGTTCCAAAAAAGAAAAAACTCACACAAAACGAATGGTTGCGAGAAGCTAGGCCTAGGGTCCCTCCGGACCTGTTGCGCCAACTATTTATTTATTTAACGGAATGGCTTAGGCCAGACTCTGAGCCAGGGAAAGAATGCCATCGTATATTTACGGATGGCTCCAAGACCGGACAGGGGTCTGGTTCTGGAGTCTTCGTGGAAAGCGAAAACATTAGACTTCACTACCCCTTAGGTAACCATGCGTCTGTCTTCCAAGCGGAGATTTTCGCTATCCTCATTGCTATGCCCTATAATGTGACAAACAGGTGAAGGCCTGGAAGCATATGCGTTTGCAGTGATAGCCAAGTTGCATTTAAAGCGCAGCTTAACCCACTTACCTCGTCCAAATCAGTGCTCGAACTCAAGCTTTCTCTGAATTTGGTCAGAAGGCTAAATACAGTGTATCTTGCTTGGGTCCCGTGTCACACTGGTATCCAGGGAAATGAGATCGCTGATGAGCTTGCCATCAGGCTGGGTTCGGAGGAAGAATTCTTAGGACCTGAACCTGCGTTGGGTCTGCCTACATCGGTGGTTAACTCATCCATTGATACTTGGGTTTCTCGCGAACACGAGTGTCGGTGGCGTTGCTGTGCTGGGTGTGAACAGACCAAACGACTGCGTCCGGACATCTGCAAAAGGTCGGCGGCTTTCCTTCTGTCTCTCAGGAGAATCAACTGTAGACTGCTTGTAGGCGTCCTTTCGGGCCACCAAGCTTTTGCCAAACACTTAAATGTTTTGGGCTTGAGCGTCTCCGCCATCTGTCCTGCTTGTGCGGAGTGGACGACGATACAGCGGAGCATAGCGGAGCATGTATAGCTGTCCTGCCTGTGTTCGCATCAGGTGGCGGATTTTTCGGGGCTGACGTGGTGAGTGCCGAACATCTAAACTCCTCATCAATGAAGCTCCTTCTCATCTTTCTTCGAATGACGGGAAACTAAGCACATAAATGTAAGAGGTGTCTGTTTGGCAGTACAATGGACCAGTAGTTGTGTCTGAGTGCTCCATCGGATAGTAACAACCTCCAACAAAGAAGAAAACCCTTCATTTCACAGCAAAGCTGTCAACTTTTCCCTTTTGATTTCCATCGCCCACGAAAACGTTACCTCTATTCAATCACAGTCCGTCCACAGCACAACCAATTCAATCGCAGCTACCATCCAGTCCCGTACATCTCTGGCAATATGATATCCAGCTTCGGGCCTGAATAATTCCTTGCTCCAATGATTGTGACCAATTCCCAATACCCCTCAGTATGTTTTATGATAGGAAAAGAAAATCACTACATACTCCTTGGTATCACTTACAACTCAGCCAAACGATCCGTTCCCTATATGTATGTAGAAGAAAATATTCCCTCTCCACAAATTTGTACAGCCCGTTGCCAGGGAAATAAACAAAAACAATACCCCGAAGCTGGTTTCCATTATTTCGTCATGTATTCATTTTATTTGACGAATATGAAATGAAATCGAAATCTGATAATCAACGTGGTATGTTCATTTTTCTTTTTGATTAAATTTGGCCCTTATCTGCCGCTTTTATTCCCGGAACCAAAATGAATATCCAATAAATCTGATATTCACCAGGAGATGCCATACACGGAATCACTATGTACCCACGGAGATAAATTGAAGGAAATACATCGGGGGTGGATAATTTTTCGTGTTCTTTCTGATTGATTGGCTGAGCAGGATCCCTGACAGCCTCCAAAAATGGGCTACCCCAACTGTCGCGTCATCATCATGATGGTCATTGGTTTGCTCGAGATTTAAACGGCTTTCGCTTTATCAATCAGAGGGAATTATTTTATCTCCTTTCCCCTACGTCAGCAAAGATGTTTATCAGCCAGGAAGGGGATGAACCAAACGTACAACTTTGAAACTTGTGTTCTGTTGGGAAAATAAAACTTTCGTCATGATACCTCACTGACACTATGGACTTTAAGTTTGCTGATGTACACTTGGGGACGAAAATCATCTCGTAGACGACCACGAAAGTGCTATATCTTTAGCAAGTGTAATTAAATTGAAGGATATCATTGTCGAACTGCACAAGTTGGCCAAGTTTGAAGCACAACCACTTGGAGGCAATAGTTTGACAAATAGAGGATACTTGCGGCTAGTTGTTTAAGAGAAGACCTGCGTGCGGTATGTTTTCGTAATCCATTTCACTGTTACAATTTTGTTTGATTACTGGTAACGGTAATCCTTGAGGGTGCTCCCAGGATGATAATCCTGATCGCATTGTATCGATTCCTTGTCGAATTATGTCTGCCATTGAGAAGTAAATAATTTGAGCTGGAGAGGGCCCATAATCAGAATGAGGACACTGGGAGATGGAGTCGGAGTAATTATTTGAAATGTGTGTTCGTGTTCTATACAATAATCCGTTCCGAATGGATTTCGCAAATCATTTGTGTTTGACTCTACACCTACACCACAATTCTTAAATTGAAGGCAGGCTTAATTTGTCACAATGGTTATAGGTTAGGTAAGTGTGAGCTGGCAAGGAGTACTTAGGTCAGTATTGATCCATTGTGATAGCCGTCGGGGGAAAGGTTTATCCCTTACCCGAAGTAACCTATTCTATAAGTGCTGTAATTAGTTAGTTACTTCCTGTGCTGTTGCATACAAACCATCCAGAGGACTTAATGAAGTTCATGTTTTTGTCTGTGGATCTGCAACTCGTTTATAAGTCATGGAAGGAGAATCTTCAAGGGAATTTGTTCCAAATTTGAGACATAGGAAGTAGGTTAGGTTGTGTCTTCAAGAACTCCCTCATCACCGCACCCTCTGCAAAGTTATCCAATGACCCTTTACAGTTCTTCCTTCAGCACTGAACTTGTAGTTAACGCACTTTATTTTTAAATATAAACATGGATAACTTAGGATTATTGGGAGCCTGCTCCGCAGAACAAATGTTTATGTAAAACGTCAACTAGATTTGTCGGGACTTGGACTCCGAACGCGTTGACTAGGTAATTTTAAATGTTTTTGTATTCTCGCGATCAGCGTTACTTAGGTTAGGTAGTCGGATTGGCGTGGAGTACTCTGCGCTACACTCAGGTCAATATTGACCCATTGTGATGCCCATTGGCGGGAAAGGGATGTCCCTCACCCATGATAACCCTGTCTATAAATACCTATGATTAAGTACTCACTGGTGTTGTTGCATACAAACCGTCCTGTGGATTTGATAAAGCTCATTATTTTGTCTATATGTGTGCTGGAAAGCTCGTCTAGGTCGTGGAAGAAGTGTCTTCCTAGGAATCTGTGCCTAATGTGTTGGAGACCTGGGCAGTGACATAGGAAGTGGGTTGTGTCTTCAACAACTTCCTCACCACCGCAGCCTCTACAAAGTTCTTCTTCCGTCAAGCGTATGCTTCATCATGTGATGCCGCAGAGTGTTGTGCCCCGTTAGGATTCCTACGAGGGTGGAAAGAGATTTTCTACCCTTTCGTAGGAGGCTCTCGGTTCTGGCTTCATTGAAGGTTGGCCATGGCCATAGCATTCTTGTGGTATGACAGGTTTCAAGTGCGGTCCATCTTGCGTTCGCCTCTCTTGTGGCCTTTTTCCCTGCTTCAAGCTTGAGTGAGCAAGGCGGGATATTCACAGAGGGATCTGCTTGTTCTGATACAGCTGTCGAACCTAGTCTAGCTAATTCGTCCGGCTGTAGGAAATAAGGCCCCAAAAGAGAAAATGAAATAAGAGATTTCTGAGGTGATGTCATTTTCAGAGTTAATAGCGGATCCGAGGTAGACTAGAGAAAGTCTCGAACTACCTCAAAGGTATAGCTGTCTATCGTGACGTTCTATCCGATTCGTCGATGTAGGGTGTCCCTTCTTGTTGACAGTATGTATTTGCAAACGCACCAGCGACAGCTCGCTGTGTTCTGCCAACAATTTCAATGTCGTCAGCGTGTGCAAGCAGTTGCACAGACTTCTGGAAAATTGTGCCTCTGGCGTTGGCTTGCGAGTTTTGCACAATCTTCTCAAGAATGATGCTGAAAAAGTCACATGACATCGCGTCACTTTGTCTAAATCCTTTTTTGACATCAAAGGTCGTGTTTCCGAGCAGCGAGCGTCCTCCATCGTCATTCTGCACAATCTGACAAGTTTAGCAGGGATGCCAAAATTAGACATGGCTCTGTATAGCTTGTCTCTATAAATGCTGTCATATGCGGCCTTAAAATCGATAAAAAGATGGTGAGTATCGATCTGGACTTCTTGGGTTTTCTCCAGGATCTGCCGTAGTGTGAATTTTTGGTCGGTTGTGGACTTACCGGGCCTAAAATCGCAATGATAGGGTCCAATCAGTTCGTTGACATAAAGTTTTAGACGTTCGCACAGTGCGACAGATTGGTGAGCGTTACCTTTGTTAAATTATGCCCTTTTTTAAAAGGAAAAGGCCCTTTATACATTTTTCAAAAAATTTATGGTTTCAAATAGGTAAAATGGAACACGGTAACACTATTATAGTGTTATGCGAACTAATGGTTATTAAATATCGTGCGAAAATCTTATTTTTTATTATTTGCAAAGTAGCTCTAGAAATGACACCTTTTCTCTCACCGGCCCTTTTTTCGACTCTTGAGAATTCTGCCGCGTCCACTCTGTTTATTTTAAATTTGACTCTTCGAAATGTCAACTGAGTATGCAGGCAGGATTTTCTTGACTAGATTTGTCGGCTTTCCATAAATGTCAACTGCAAAAACTAATCACCTGACCACTCTGGGCCAATAAAAACTGAAATACATGTAGTCTAACAGCTGTCAGAATTACTAAACTAGAATCCGAACGTCCCCAATGTATGGACGGAAAATGTCCAATCAATTCATTTTCATACTAGTTAAAATGAAACCGCGCGCCACGTGAAAAAGCAAAAAAAAAAAAAAAAAAACCCAACTTGAAGACGCAGGGCGACAAATTTCAAAAACTTATTTTACATTGGGTGCGTTCCGCGCACAAAACAAAACAAAAATGCGTGCATTCATACTCTACTTTCGGTTCGTTTCTTAGCTGCCAATCGCGGCTAGGTTTTAAAAAAATATGTTGGTATTAAATCTGACAATAAGTCTTATTTAACCTCTACAAGGTTTACAGCTACAGCTTGTGCTTGAAATTTAGTTTAGATTAATGTGTCATCTATGTTTACTTGAATATTTCAAATGTGTTGTACTGAAACAAAGCTCTAGGCCTTTTTAAGACGTTGTATTTTTCGTAAACTAGTATTCATGTAGGGAATTCTTTTTGACTTAAAAATTTACGCAAATACGTCCTAATTTATAGTTGCAAAGTGTCATTTGGACGATGCGTACTTCGATATCTGTCAATACAAGTGAAATGTTGGAACTTGGAAGTAAAACCAGACTTATTAGTCCACTCCATACCCGATAGTTGAGCAAACTATTCCTCCAAAAGGACTAAATACCACATCATACATTCGAAAATACCCAGTTAAACTGTGCAACTGAAACATAATTCCAAATAATTGAGTAACATTCGTATAAAATGCTGCCAAAATCACTTACCTATAATACAAACCCAGCCAATGGAACGTTGAGCAACATCATTAATGCCAATCAAACTGTCAACGACATGCTTTTATATACCTAAGTAGAATTATACAGCCTCTACCTATTCAAGAATGTCACCGACACATGTATAGGTATACGCAGTTCCCGAATGCGGTTCCTGCGTTTACTTCCAAAGTTGACTACGAAAATCGTTGGTTTATTTTGACAGCTCTAACAAAATACCACCTTTGACACTTGTTTCACACCGCACACACACATTAGAGTACATATGTCCTTCAATCACACAGAGTGCCTGCTCTGATGGCAAACGACAATGTTTACTCGACATTTTAGCCCAGGATTCCGGTTTCTCCGCTTCAGCCCCACTGCCCCAACAATGGTCAAATCGTAGAGATTCCAACAAAAACTAAGTACCACCCCATCGTCCACTGTCCACAATTCTCCGCAAGTCGTTGGTTCGACAAAATATGTCAATAAGCGCACAAATAAGCTGAAATACGAAGCACTTACCGGCTGCACAAGGACTCCACTCCACGTTTCCCTTTCAGTCGAAGAACATTACGTTTCCGTGTATACACATCCATCGAGGAGTGTAACCCAATCGAAAGAGCCAACAATACGCAAAGTGCGCCATCGTTTTCTCTCCACTACACTACAGGGAGGGCATCAATTCCTATGCGCCTAAAGTCAATTGTGTCCGACAAACAAAATCCAAGTCCCCATCGATTTTGTTCCAACTAGATGGGAACAAATAAAAACATTTAGATTGCAGCATTTATAGCCGACCGGTTTTGTGTGTGTGCTCCCCCTCCACTACATTGTATAATATACCAGGAGAGGACTAGGAGTGTAAAAAATAAATAGGGGTTACAAATACGCTAGAGGTATATACTAATATAATGGCAAATTTAAAACACACATCAACCGGCACGTCATACGGACGTACGTAGGAAAGAAATTTACGAGACAAATGCAAGAAGGATGCCGGATTGCCGGGGAAGAGAAAGTGAGCACAGAAAAAAAAGTACTTATGGCAGCGAGGAAAGGGGAAACGGAAGTGCACACAGAAAGAGTTCTTCACTTTCAGCTGGTTCTGCTGTTGCTATCGGTATTGCTGGTGGCGTATTGTTGTGGGGTTGGAATTGGGAGTGAGGGGCACACAGATGGAAGAATTGTTTTAGGTACACACAAAAGGAAAAACTCCAACGAAAGTCGCTCATACCCCAAAAGAAACAATAATTGCCGAGGGAGGCCGTAGCTGTATAGCTACAGGATATAAGAGCTGTTCTAGAGGGCATAATTGCTACTACTACAACCCGAAGCATTTGTGCAATGACAAACACGACTACGCGCAGAGCGTCGCATCCAACATACATAAATATCGCCGTGTAGCGTGTACGAGCGACAATGAATGGGAGAACTTGTACATCATTTTTACGGTCATTCATCACCCACGACCCACCATGAATTGTTTCGTTCGTCAGGATCAGGATGGCTGCTTTGCGCATTGTAGCTTCTTTTACTACTCCCATCCCATACGTCCCACTCTAAGGTGCGAGTGCCTACTCGTGTCGCAAAGCATGTTGTTGAAAGTCAAATGCAATATACGAGTACACAAACATATTCAAATTCATGTGTGCATTATGTTGGATGGTTTTCAAGATGACAGCAAGGGTAGGTATTTTTGTTATTTCGGCTGTAAGCATAACGAGAAACAAGTTTGTGTTGTGTGCTACAATGAGCGACTGTCGAAGTAGGTCACTTTTGATTTTTTTTCTTTTTTTCGTGTTTTTGTTTACTGAAAGGGTAATTATATGCATATAAGTGTGTGGGCTTGGGAAAATGGCATTTTGGATGGTTAAACTCTGCAAAACACTTAATGGGCAACGCAGCACTTGGGATCGACTTGTTTCTCTGAACTGGGACAGCCCATGATGGTCCAGATTTTTAAAGGAGCAAAAGCATGCATTTTATATCAGTACCTCCTATATATTTCACAGTTGTTCACATTGAGGGGAGACTGGGTTTCTTGATTTGTTTCCTATTTTTAATATAAAATTATGCAGCAGTTCTTTTTAACAAACTTTCAAATACAAGTTCCACTTTTGAATTGCTGCCTTGGGACCACACTTGAATTTTTAGAGCGTTTATTTGGTTGCTAAAAAATACTCCACATACCTAATTGTCATCTTTTAGTCGTTTTGTTTGATTTGGTTTATTACTTACTTGTCACTTTGACATTGACGAAGGTCACAGAAATACCCATAAACGGTGGCTTTATTGGCCTCCGGGCGATGCCTCCTTTTGCACTCAGTAGGACGCTGCCCTTTTATGTGAGTCCATTTTGTGGGATTCTGTTAAAAAAAAACTGTAGAAAAATTACTTTCGCTTTTTTTCTAAAAACGATGGAAATCGTCCGAAGGCAAAATCTTTATGTAGCTGCTATCGTTTTTTTCCCCTTCTTCAGAGACATGTTATTTACCTTGTACACTTCTCTTGTTATAAGTTATTAACGAAACGAAAGCGTATGAAAAAGTTTCGTTTTTTTTTTGCTTTCTTGAAAACGATTTTCGTTTTGTTTTGAAGTTACATGAACCAAAACGACTCAACGTTTTCATCACATTTTTAGATTTGTTTAAAGTTTTGTGCCCCATTTTGACGTTTGTGAAATAGGAACGCATTTTTCTTAACTAATGAGATATTAGTTGTAATTTTATAGAACGTTAGCAAAAACACATTCTTCTTAATGTTTTTACCCGACTGGAGACAGGGAGGGTTATGTGTTTCGCTAAATTGTCATTAAATTGGTATTTTTTCCCGGAGTGTCATAGGATAAACAAACAAATAGAAAACTATAAATTAAAAAACAAATAAAAAGTTAATGAAAAACAAAAAAACCCGACTGACTGTAAGTAAGATTTAAAAAGATTAAAACAAGATACTTAAAGTATATCTAATTGGCAGTCGGAGGCTGCGCATATTTTTGTCAGTTTGTGTAGGTAGTCTCCGATTGTCAATTAGTTATACTTGAAAGTGTCTTGTTTTTATCTTTTTAAATCTATTTTGCTGTCAGTCGGATTTTTTTGAAAATGTAAATGTACGCATCTGTTAAAAAAAGAGTTAAGAGTCCAGTCTATAGAATCTGCTGGTAAACCGACGTTTGCTACTAGGGTTGCCAACTTTTTTTTTTGGAAGAAATAGGGCAAAATGTATTTGATTTCGAAGAATATAATAAGAATATAATTTAATTCAATTTTAATACATAAATGTATTTGTTTTTTGTATTACTTTCTATCCATACCAATTTTTTGTTGTTTAAAAAAAAAACGTTATGAATCTAAACAATCTCGCAAAACATTTATTGAGCAATGAGTTCTAGAGAACTGGAGATAATTTGAATAAATCGTTATTTTGGGCAGTTGCAATGTTTCTACACTAGTTGGCACTGTGTTCTTAGTAAAAAATAGTAATGGCTTTCAGACGTTTCAAACTTCAACAGCACTAAACCGAGATTGCTAGTTATAATATTATTTTGATAATGTCGGGTGCGTTCAGACAGAAACACCTGAGTTTTAGACTTGGTACAAATTAGCCGTTTTTTACTATACAATTGAGAAAGAAAAAAAGTTGTTTACATTTTTGTGAACGCAAGTAGATATAGATGACTAGGAAATATAGTTGAAAATTCTTACTTTATGCAAGGTATGTTTGAAGAAAGAGGAGAAAAAAGTAAGAAGTTAGCTTAAGTAAAAAAAAAGAGTACCTACCTATTTTGTGGGCTCTATGAGAGTTATAGATTATAAAGTACACATACATGAAGTAGAGTAAAAAGCTCTATTTTACGGTACGGTTGGCAACCGTACACTCAGAAAACTACAGAGCTACGATAGCCCTACTAAATGCGCCACCCCTGTTTGTGTGAGCTATCATAGCCGTATGGCAGTGCTTGTACCGTAACGACTAGGTAACGCAGCTGATAAAAGGTTGTTGTATACAAACATAGCTTAGAGGGTAACAGGGCACTAATGTACGGTGTTCATACCCGACCCAAATTATTTTGTTAACAACCGCGTCCTAAAGAGTTATGGTAACTCTTTGTTGACTACATTAGCCTCGATTTGGGAATGACATCCAAGACACGGGTAAGCTTGCCAAGTTATGGTTGTAGGAAAGAAATTTTCGGGTTTGGTACATATATTTTTAAATTTAGTTTTCTCAGTGTATTTGCTACTGACACGTGGAAAAATCGCCAGTCTATGAAAGGAAGAAAAGAACATTCACTGCTGGGGGTCAATTCTCGTTTTGTTCAATCAGCTCAATCAATCACTAAACGTTCTGTCAGCGAAGCTATTTTGCAAAAAATATTTTATGCCGTAGATATGTGGCGTTTTTTATGGGACTGTTGTTACAATTTGTTGTTTACAAAGAAGATGTATTTTTCACGGAATCAAGTTCGACGAATTTAATTAATTGGAAGTTAGAGTATTGGAGAAAAGTTAAGCAGCTAATGTTCCCAGCTAAATGAATTTCCCGAAAACGATATGTTTGTTCAATGCAATACTCAGTACACTACTATATACTATAGAGAGGAACAAATTCTAATCAACAAAGCAAAGTCAGCTGCAAACAAATTGTGTAGTGGACAATTAACAATTTTATCTAGAAGTCAAAGGGCTCGATTCCGCAAGTCTGCATAAAAATAATCAATAAAATATAAACTCACTACTTGTGAACCTACGTTTTTGTTTGTTCATACTTCCTCAATGATCTTAGTGATCTATGCGACACCAGCGCTGCTAACATTCTTAGCTTTATCAACGGAAGCAAATGGTTCACATGAGTAACCAGATAAGGAACCCCTAAACACCAGTGGTACGCACAATGGGCCGATTAACGGCCTAAGTGTTTCTCTCATCGAGAGCCACTTTAACATAACTTAACATAACATTGTTGTAAAATATTAAAACTTTTTTTTACTCCTTCCTTTATGGGATGTTACACACTTATGGCTGATTTTCGTAACAATACCGTGCACTAGTTTTGTTTATAGAAATTTTCGATGAAACCTCTTTGAAATCTAAAAGTGGAAAAAGTGAGGTTGCTAAAGGAAACACATTTTTTTAAATTTGCCCGAAACAACTAAGGAAAAAGCTGTCGGCCTGCCAGCTAACAAATTTCACTGGCCTGTCAAACATTTTCGTTTTCTAAGGTAAACAAGCGAAGTAAAAAGGAAGTCTGAAGCTAAAACCACTGTCATGGAATGCATAAGTCAATGATTACAAACTATTGTTTGTTTTTAAAATAAAGTGATGTTAAATTGATACAATGGCCGCCCGAAGTTTCCAATTTACGATATCAGTAAGTCAAAAAGTGACCGAAAAAAGAAAAATTGTCTAAATGATTTGAGTGGTGTACGAGTATTAACCCCCAAAACTGTAATCAAATAGAAGGTTGCAAAAAATAGCACTTCAACCCATGCCACAATCGATCTTTTGCGCAACAAATTCCCAGATCGTGTTATCAGCCGTCTTGGCGATGTCAATTGGCCGACCGACGTCGGGGCTATGATTCGACCCCTTCGGACTTTTTTTTTTTTGTGGGGAACCGTGAAGGACCGATGCAATGCCAACAATCCGGATACGATTCAAGCACTCAAGGTCAATTTCATCCAAGCAATCCGTGAGCCTCACCCCGAAACCATCAACAAGGTCTTAAAAATTTGAGTGACAGAATGGGCTACAGCGAAGCCAGCCGAGTCAGCCACTTGAACGATGTTGGGTTCCATAATTAAGGGGAATGTTTTTTGTCATGGACAAAATTTAATTTTGTTCATTTTATTGTATTTTTAAAGAGAAAATTGTATTTGGTCCACCCTGTACATAGTTACGTTACTACTATTAAATTGTAATTTTAACTATTCTGTCGTGGTTTGTGCTTTCAAAAGTAGTTTATTTAAATTTTGACTACTGAATAGTCGCAACTTATTATGCAATAATCAGAGTTTACTACTCAATTGCTATTTGGCAAAAACCTTATAGTGAACATAAAAGTACGACTACTTTGTTGACTATTTTGCATAGTTATTTGAATTTTATTAACTTTGGTTTTGGTGAACAGTTCGATCTCTTGCAAAAAAAAGTTTTCAATCATATCACGGTCCCCATTCATAGTTACCGTTACGCTTTTTTCATTTTCAAAGAAGTAAGGTCCAATGATCCTACTGTGGAGTCGGAGCAGGCATTTTCTCAACAGAATTAGACATCTCCAAATCTTTTCGCCTTCCCAACGCAGCCAGTATCTTTCAGGCAGAAGTACTGGCAATTAAGGAGGCGTGTAGACTGCTACTTAATATAGCGATACCCAGGAAAAAAATAGGCATTTTCGTGGACAGTCAGGCCGCGATTAAGGCTATCGGTTCGACTTGGTCAACGTCCAAGCTTGTGGTGGAATGCAGGGAGACACTATCCAGGGCTTGTCATCGGTTTGAAATCACTCTCGTCTGGGTTCCCGGCCAAAGGAACATTGAGGGGAATGAGAAAGCTGATGAACTTGCCAGACGAGGGTCTGATCTGTGCGTGTCTCGTACGGAGGATGTTTTCCCTCCACTGGGATACGTAAAGAGAGAGGTCCTCCTGCACTTCACCACATGGGCCGTAACTAGATGGAGGAACCTGATGAACTGTGTCATATCAAGAAAGATCTGGCCAGCCTACGAAAACAAACAACCTCTTAGCCAGAACACGTGTAGATGTCGCCAGACTAACGGCAATTAGTAAGGGCCATTGACCTTTAGGAATTCACGCGGCCAGGCTTGGTATCCCCCATAACACCCACTGCCGTAGCTGCGCCGACACAGACAAGAGTGAAACAGTGTTTCATCTTCTTTGTGAGTGTCCGGCCCTAGCAAAAACCAGATGCAGTGTACTAGAAAACCGTTTTTATGATGACCTTTCGGCCATCCAAAGTATCCATTTCAATAAGATCATAAAATTTCTCAATTCCACAGGCTGGTTTTGAGCTCCCTTTACTCCCTTCTTCTCCTTTTTTTTCAGGTTCCGTTAGTTGTGGTCTCAAAACAGCGATCAATGCGCTATTTGTGTGTTGCCTTCGTCAGAAGACGGGAATACAGCCACTTAAACCAACCAACCAACCAAGGTCCAATGATTCCTCCTGATCAAATTGCATACCAGACTGTAACTTTTAATGGATGCAATTTGAGGGTTTTCCATTGCCCAGAACCGACTATTCTGTTTATTCACATATCCATTCAAATGATTATGATTTTTTCATGAAAATCGGGGTTGTCATGGGCTAGCTGTAAAATCCTATTGGCATATGTACGGCGGCGTAAATGGTCTTGTGGAAGAAGCTCTTGTGTCAACTGAGTCTTAAATGGAAACAAATGCAAAAACTTGTGCAAAATTGTCGCCAAAGTTGTTCTTTGAAGACCAAGCTCCTGAGCACGGCGTCGAATTGAGGTTGATGGATTGTTTTGAACACTTCCTTGAGCAGCAGTAATGTTTGCAGCCAGGTCCATGCTTGGGTCTACCACCTACAGACCCTCTTTCTTCGAAATCATTCACTACACGATAAATAGTGCGTTTTGTTGGCGCGTTGTTGCTCCCAAAAATTTCACGTAACTTTCTCATCGTCACAGTAATCGATGATTGATTTTGATAAAATGTTTTAACATTTCCATAATAAATTTGCCACGTGTCTACTTCACGACTGCCAAATATGAACTGTCAAGACTAATGTTTACCGAAATGGCGGCAAAACAAAGTAGTATACCTTCCCGGCGGACACCCTGTATTTCAGCCTCGGTTAAGCAATAGGAAGTGTATTGCCTTGATGGTTAAGCAATAAGAATTTCATTCCACCCTTGAATTGTATCATAAGTTCAGAAGAGTTGGATTTTCAATTTTGTTCATAAAGTTGGTATTGCTACTAGCGCATCCACCGTTTCTTCCGGACCAAATTATTGCCCTGAAAAAAAGTCTCCCTCTTATTCTTCAAAAAGCTAGACATAACCGCGATACTAATAATCATTTTTAGTGTCGAGGCTAATTTTTCCAAACTCGCAATGGCGAAGTTTTCCGTACAAAGTTGCACATTGTGACCTACAAACTATATAAGGTGAAGGTTAAAAACTATTACTAGTAAGGCCCATCATGTGTTTAGTAGCTGCGTCTTCTTTAGATCTTCTTCTTTAGAGTTCTGTGACCAGTTTACCAGTACCAGTTTTCTGACATCCCGCCTACCTAGATTTATAGTTTTTGAAGGTCTAAATGGCTTCTTTGCCCTGTCTTAGACATGGAATGTTCACCCAATACACGAGACTTTTCGTATGTCTCCCACGATTTTTATGGCATAATTCATAACCATTCACGTGTAAACAGAGAGTTTCTGAACACCTCAAAGTGATTTGTCTTCTCTTCAGAAAACGATTTTCATTTTGTATCACAATTTGTTATTATAAAAAGCATCAATAAAAAAGGTAAGTAAAACCATATAACGAAAAAATCAAAGCAGAGAGAAATTATGGCAGTTACCCACTCAACACTTTTGCTAACAAAGCCAAAGAAAGTGCGAAGTGCCTCTATAAAAACGTCCCCCACTGTGGACAAAGAAAAGAAAACACAATGCAATTGAACCACGTTTCATCGATGACGTGTGCCGAACCCACTCAAGTGGTCCTCATCGCCATCATAATCATCATCATCATCATCATCTTTATCGGCGTCATATTGTTCGTTGTTCTCTTCTGCTCGTACTCATAGTAAAAAAGTTGTAGCAATTTCGTCCTTATGTTTCCACACACATTCGAGCGCACAAACGCCCCTCCCCCAAAGTGCACTTGATAACAATGTTTTCCTGATTTTCATGCCAAACTCGAAACTCCGTATATCGGTGGCAGTTAACTTAAGGCTAATAATAATTGCATTGCAGGCATTTATGCAGACCTAATGCCTGTGCGCATAGATTGCATTTGTGGCAATTTCCGGTGTGTATATGTGTGTATGTGTGTACTCGAGATGTTTCGAATCTTGAATCGGCTTGCTCCATTTTTTAACAGAGGATGAGGACTACAAACGGGTCGCTATTATAATGCCAGTCTTTTTTTCTCCTTACTTTTTGCAGATATAATTTTGTCGGAAATATTTGAGTCACATATGCGTGGTCCGGGCTTTGTGATGGAACCACCCGGGCGTTCAGAGTTCTCAAATTCATCAGGTGGATGGCTGGATTGTTCGGCATCGGGGAGCCCACAGCCAGTGATAGACTGGGTCACTGTGGATGGCTCACCGGTGGCCGATATAAGCGGTGTACGACGGGTGCTTAGGAACGGCACTCTAGTGCTATTGCCGTTTGCTGCCGCCTCCTATCGACAGGATATTCACAATACAATCTACAGATGTGTGGCGTCAAACTCTGTCGGCCGAATAATATCGAGGGATGTACAGGTTCGAGCCGGTAAGTTAACTTGATTATTTTTTTTTGTCGTTTTTTTTTTTATTCTAGAACTTTCACTTTATTTCAAGGGCGGTGGCAAATCTGTTGTTTTCCTTTTATTATGCTTAAGGATGTGGAACGTGTTTGTTTGGCAGGATTAAGAATTATAGAGTGAGAGGTGGAAAACAGTTTTCGGGGGCGGATTATACTGGGTTTGTGTAATGAGTTTCATTTCTCTGGAAATGAGTTGATTTGCATTTTGTGAAGGATGCCGTTTCGAAGGGAAGAAAGCAAGCGCGTGTAATGAAGGCACGCAAAACGAGAGGAAATAAATTCGCATTGTTATTGCTTTCTCTGGTGGATAATAATTGTAAGACGTTGTCTTTCTTATTTGATAAATCTTTTGGTTAACGTAAGGTTGGCTATGGAAAAGTTTTTCCTTAGAGTGCGGGCCGGGTCTGCGCTGATGTTCTTCGCGCTGAATGTATATACACTTGTGTACCCTTGCGAATCAAAATTAAAAATTAAAGCGGCAAGATAACTTATCCTTTTGAGGATTTGACGGGTGGAGGTAGTTGCAAACTTTTTCACTTATGGGGCTTTAATGGGTCCGCCCAGCTTTAGTCAAATTTGGATAACTGATTCGATCTCGTCGCGTTGGAATTGACGTCTCTTTTGGGACATCAAATAAACCCATAGTTGTGGGCCATATTAGCCGACTTTTTTGTAGAGTTTTCAACTCGAGTCACCGAAAATGATAATTTTCGAAATAGCTCATATCTCGAAAACCCCATTTTCGACTTTAAAAAACGAAGTAAGGCTTACTGTCTGAATAATATCCAATACTCAGTTTTCAGGTTAATGGTTAAGCAATGGTATTTTTCAAACTTAACATTGGAATATTTGTTTTGGTGTGCATAATTTTACAAAAACCGCTCCGCTTTGGCGGACAAAATAGTACCAAATATTGCAATGTTTTGTTTGAAAAATACTATTTGTTAACTATGTACCTGAAAACCGATTATAAGTTATTGTTCGGGATATAAGCATAACTTGGTTTTTAGGGTACCGCATACATAGAACTGAAACTCAAAAAATGTTTTTTCATTAAACCCATACGTGTGGGATATCTATGGATAAAAATAAATAAATAGTTGGCGCAATAGGTCCGGAGAGACCCTAGGCCTAGCTTCTCACAACCATTCGTTTTGTGTGAGTTTCTCATTTCTTGGAACGAAAGGAAGGGATCTACAGTTTTATGCCGACTCCAAACGGCTAATTAAGAAGCTCTTTCAAGACATTTTTACTCTCGGATGTTTGTCAGACGTTCGCGAGAGGTAGCGCAGCGGAAAAAACCCCTAAGTTGGAATTGGGTTTTTGCGGGACCCCCGCATAGCAGTCCAACACACTAACCACTAAGCTACTGCGACTACAGGATATCTATGGATAGGTCTTCAAAAATGATGTTTAGGTTTTTAATATCATATTTTTCTAAAGTGAATAGTTTGCGCGAGAGACACTTCCAAAGTGGTAAAATGTTGGTCTCGAGTTATATCGTCATCGAGTTTCAACGCGAAAGAATTATAGGTTCCTACATAAAGAAAAGGTTATAATTGAAGAATGAATTGAACTGAAAAACGAAATATAGGCCTACAACGTTGATGATTTTCTGAATTTTTGTTCCCTAAACCATCCCTGATTCAAGTAGAACAAAGCAAAACAAAAATCATTCAAATCGGTCGAGCCTTTCTGGAGCATTTACCCGACTAACGCACAGCAATTCATTTTTAAAAATACGGATAACTGCTAATGCAAATTCAAAAACATATTCCTGAATTCCTACATACTATGTCTAGGTAAAGATATCAGTCTATCGCGAACCCTACATCCGATTCCAATCATAGACACCTTAAACCTATGCAGATCAGAAACCAAAAACTCCTGCTACGTTGGTCCTTGTACTAGAAAATCTTGAAAATTTTAAGAGCTTATAAATAGTACGTTATATGCTTACAGCTCTCACACCAGAACTCCCGAAAATTCCCTGTTATTGAGAGCTAAAACTTATAAACACTCACCTTAAAGTGAATTTTATTTTACACTAGCTATTCTTACATTGCATGTACGGTTGCTTCCGAATTTTGTACCTACCTACCAATTGACTAAACCAAACTTTTGATGGACGAGAAAGTTTCGAGCGACCCAGTCGTGTATTTTATTTTTTCTTATATGTAGCGCTTCCGAAGTTAACACAGCTTCTTTCCCTTATTTGGAATGGCGAGCCACCCTCATGAGGCCTCACTCAATATGCATAGTTCCACTCCAAGACAAAATCACTGAACTCAGGTCACTGTTCGAATCACATTCCATGCAAAATTCACTTCCTGATGCTTCGACGACTCTCCAGCTTAACTGGGGAAAAAATTTCCAGCAATCATTTTAAATCCTTCACAAGAAGACGTCGTAAGACAAAGAGAAAAAAAAATCTAAATCTGCCGCAGCAAGCTGCTGCTCTCCATAATTACTTCCTATTATTCCACTCTCCCTCTGTCTCTCGCTGTGTGTGCATAATGCCATAGTTTGTGAAATGCTACATCTTGTTCCTGTTCCCCTGGCAAACAACCCGTCGTCCTTTCCCCCTCATTGTGGTCCCTCCCCCCCATTAAAGTGTCAAGTGCGGAGAGGACTTTGCTCGACTGAAATTTCAATATCGAATTATGACTGCCATAACACTATCTTCCCCAACCGCAAGCACTATACACCATCACCATCACCATCGTCATCATCGGGTATTCATGGCATAATTATAATCTTAAAATCTGGGCACACTTAATATTCCGCTCATTCACCCATGGCGAGAGATTTGCCACCCCCAGTCTGCCGCCGCCGCCGCGCCGACCAGCCCACATCACATATCTAAAATATGTAAAATTATGACATCAAGTATTCAGTCACACGAGTCATTTTTGCGGCGCAGATATTCGCCGCAAAAAGGACGAAGGAATGTAGAATAAAAAAATACAACAAAAAATAAGTTTTCCCTCTAATTCGTATGTGTGTTTGATATACTTACAGTGGTGGCACAAGCGTACAAAGTGGACGTCGAAGTGCTATCAGCTTCAAGGGGCTGCACCGCCATCCTGCGATGTGTCGTGCCAACCTTTGTCAAGGAACTAGTTCGAGTGGTCTCCTGGGTTCATGAACCAGCAATCTACATCTACCCATCGTTGCAAGGAGGTACGTATATACTACTTAGTTGTTATTATAGCTGCTGTTGTTGGTCCTGCCAGTGCACCGTGTGTGTGTGTGTTTATCTGCTAACTGCAAGTCCTGACTTTTTATTGCAAATATAAAATGAGGACCATTAATCTATTTTATCCTGTTAATAAATTAATACCAGCAATAAACACGGTTTAGTCCGGAACACACAGGCCAAGGACCAACAGCCGTCTATTGTGTGCTCTGTGTATCCCAGTTCCCAGTCCTGTAACCCTCTGTGTGCGTGTGCTAAGGATTTGTTACTAATGGAGACGATTTACTACATATATTCCACAGATGGCAAGTTCCATTTATTGCCCACCGGCGAATTGCTCATACATAACCTACAGGATAGTGATGAATCACAATCGTTTCGGTGCCGGAGCATGCACCGGCTTACTAGACAGGTTGTGGTTAGTACACCAACCAGGCTCCGGATTAATGGTAAGTAACTTAAATCATAAATGTGAATATGTATGGTATATTTGTGCTTGCACTCTCGTCTGCCGTAGGACTTTCTCCATCACAGAAACCAGCTACAGTTTAGATTGCAGGCGATTATATGCAGTTGCTGGTGGAGTTTTGTGTAGATACGAGTATATGTGTGTGCTTTTCCCCCCCGAACAATAAATTCAAAAACCAGGTCAACTACATACGCATATGCTAGCCGCTCCTGCCCTGTGGGGTGGCCTAACTTAGCATAATTATTTGCAGGAGGCAGAGTTCCTATCTAAAGGTCAATTTCCTTGTGGCCATCGAATCGATACACGTGGTTGATTTCTTGTGATCATTAAGGACTTTTGTTCGTTGGAAATCCATTCATCTAACTAGTTTCCATGGAGTGGAGCGGTTAAATCAAACCAACACTGGCCAAATCAGCTCATAACTCCAAATCAAAGATAATCACATCAGGGATTTTATTCCGCTCGAGTTGTGCGCGTTTCCTTTTAGGAGGTGGGGTGGAGAAAAGAAGGATACTCGGTATAGTTTGTAGCATATTGATTGATTTCGTGAGGTGAATGCATGTATCATCCGGTCGTTGGCATCGTCGATTTGTGTCTTTGTTGGTTAAGAGAGAACAATAATCGGCTTAGAATGAACCACAAACTTTGGAAATCAATCACACCCATCCCATAAGGGAAGGATCCTTTTCTCGCTCCGTTTGATAAATGGGCTTCGGGAAAAATGAGTAAAAAATAAACAAATGTCGGTATATTTTTTATTCTCCGCAGTCTAGACGAACCGTTTTAAAGGGCACTTTTTCATGAAAAGTTAGAACATTTATTTAGATTTATAGGTTTCAGCAGGTGCGATACGATTTGATTTGCATTATTTGTGGCTTAGATATCCTCCAGGCGAAAAAAAAAAAAAAAACTAAGGCCTTGTTCCAACATTTTAATGAATAAAGTTTATCAAATCAGTGTCTCTATGAAATTACTTTTAAGGCTCTTAGGCGTAAACATGGAAAGTTATCGCCTGAATGTTTGTGTATAGCTTCTAATAGCTTTAGTAACCTTAAAACTGACAGAGATAACAACAATTCGCAGACATTATGTCCCACAAGTAGCCACCTTACATGAAGTTGTGCTGACCTTCTGCCGAAGTGAATCTTGATTCAGCACACTAGCTTGGCTAGATACCGAGCCTTTTAAACTCCTAAGACTGACTTGTGTATGACGGATTTTATCTTCTCCACCTCACAGCACCTACCTTGGGATATTGGATCGTGGATTTCGCATGAGACTCACAAATTCCCCATTTTTATCCGGCTCGAAGGACCAAATTAATGTACATGTACGTCTCACAATTTTCCTACATTCTCGTCACGGAACTTTATGTATTAACCTTCGCTAGAGCTGCGCTGGTTTCTTCTGAATCTATGCATGGGAAACAGAAAAAAAAAGAGAGAAAGGGGTTTTGTAATACGTACAAAATAGCTGTAGAGAAATATTTTGATAGTTGAAAAACGCCAGTTTATTTATTTTATTTTTAGAAAAATAATGCACTCATGGTTGTCAGGGCATTCCTTAATTTTTCAAACGATTATCGTTAAAACGATAGACCTCCAAAACTAAATGGAAACAATTGAGAATTTCTCTAGTCACATTTTTAGGCTCATTTTTGGGATTTGGGTCATGGTGGCCTTAGTAGAATACCGGCACACAATTTTTTGTCTGGACTAACCTTTTCATGCCTACATGAAGAAATGCCTCAGGCGGAATAAAGCCAGACCAAGGCGTACTCTCGTGGTACCTACATTAAATTGGGGTAGTAAGCCCCTGAGATCAGGTTATTATCACTGGCCATCGCCCTAGCAACGTGCCTCCGAATCACTTTAATATGGAAAGTGTCAATCCTATTCAGTCGAGCCCCATTGTATAAGGCTGTTGGGATAGCATTTTATGTACTGAGATTCAGGAGTTCTAAACAAACCTAGACAGGCCCCGAGGCATTGCCTCTCAAACACCCGAATCTTTTCCATATAGGAAGGCGCTATATTGAACCACATAGGACAGCCATAAGCGATGATAGGCCTTATAAGGGCCACGTAGCAAATGACCTTCACCCTGGAGTCAAGGTGACTGCTGCGAAACAGTCTCCTTGTCAGAGCGTAGGCTCTCTTAGCCCCAGCAAGACAAGCATCTATGTGTCTGTCAAAAGTGGTCGACAGTGGTCGAGCCGGATGCCGAGATACATGACCACGTTTTTCACCACCAATGGTCGTCCCTGCTGTCTTATAATTGTTAATTTTCTCCATTTTTTCTGGTATCCCTAGCCCCAGCCAATTGAGTCCTGAACAGGACTGTTTCCGATTTTTGGAAATTGATTTTCAACTTCCAATCATCGCAATACCTCTTAATTTGCTCGAAGTCACGCTGCAGAAGGATGTTGATGACCTCGATTTTTGGTCCTGACCTGTACGCCACTAAATCGTCTGCGTACGCTATAGCGTGTCTGGGGGAACCCACCAGATCACTTGTGTAAATATTAAACAGGACTGGGGAATTCACTGCTCCCTGTTCTAAGCCGTTTTTATTTTCAAAAACTCAGCTGGAAGTCACATTGTCAGCTTTGACAACGAACTTCTTTCCCATAAGAATATCATAAATCATATACAGCAAAGGTTTTTGAATGCCCATTCTGGTCAGCTTATGAAAGAGCCCCCCCAACCATACGGTATCGAAGGCCTTCTCAAAGCCGACCAGGCAGGAACCCGTGCATTGCTTCTTACTTTTATTCCACTGAATGTCGGAGACCAGTTTCGACGCGGCATGAATAGTGTCATGCCCCACTCTAAAGCCAAACTTGTTGTCCGGAATAATATTATTTTCTTCAACCCATCTTAAAAGAGATCTATTGACGATTTTCTCGAACACCTTGCTTATATTCGGGAGCAAACTAATCGACCGCAGATTAGCAGGGTTTGTCCTATCTTTATCCTTTTTAGAGATAGGGTTTACCACCGCTATTTTCCACTGCGCCGGATAATATGCATTATTCAGCGCATTGTTAAATAGCGTGGCGAAGATATCGATTCTAGCTTCTAGCGGCAGATGTCTTAATACGACGTTTTGTACGAGGCACTTCGAAGCAAATGGTCAAATGTTTTTTGGTGCGACTTGAGGAAGAATCTTAACTTGTAAATGAGTCTTTCATTAGCGACTTGAAAACTTCAAACTTTCACTGTGAACACACCCTTAAATCAATTACCGAATTGTCAAAATTTTCAGTAAAATCATCATTTTCATCATGGTGAAGTACACGAAGGAACAACGTTTACAAATAATTAAAATTTACTACCGAAATTCCGAGTCCGAGCTACAGAGCCGGTGCAACAATCGAGTTATTGAAGTCTCAGTTCGGTGAACGTGTTATCTCGAGAAACGGACCCGTTAATTGGCCGCCAAGATCATGTGATTTACCGCCTCTAGACTCTTTTTTATGGGGCTACATTAAATCATTGGATTATGCCGGCAAATCGGCGACGTTAGAGCCAGTAGGAGTAGGCATTTTTTTTTGAGCTTCGATTTCAGCAAAGCAAAGTGCGATTTTCAGCACGCAATTCCAACAACTATGCTCTACTTGACACTTCGAGGAATCACATTAGTTGTTGTAATTGCGTGCTGAAAATCCTACTTTGCTTTGCTTTGCTGAGATCGAAGTTCAAAAAAACAGGCCTAATATTGAATGAGAACTAGCCGCCGTAACGGTCGAAATATGCGGCCGAATCATCGACAATTGGGTCATGTTCGACCGCTGTAAACGTTCCCGTGGTGGACATATGAACGAAGTCGAATTCCATTCATAAATGTTTTGATAGTAATTCAAGCCAATAACCGTTTTTTGAGATATCTCGTTTGCATTTTATTTAAAAAATAAGTTGTCAAGTCCTTAATAAAAGTCCCTTTATAACTCCCCCGCAATGTGGTCAGGTTTTCACTCTGACTGAGGCATAAATTCAGTGGAAATTTGACTGCCATATTTCGGCATTTAACAACATCAGGTCGACTGTCGCCCATTCTCTTAGATCCATATGGCTGACCTATAACTGGTCGTTCAGATGCCAGGCCAGGCCAGCTCATACAGCGCTATGAATATGGAAATTTAAACCAGTCCAGTATGAGCCAAAATGCCCACCAAGGGTCTGTCTCTGTTTATTCATCCAGTGTTGCGGATAAAACGTCCCCAATTTTACAAGAGAACTTATCGGCCCATCAGAAGCTCTACCCTTATCGAAGAGGACATCATTTAAGCTAGCACCTGCCAATCTGCATATGTACCCATCCAATTGAAAACCAAAAATGTTGACCTCTTTAAATGCTGCAAGTAAATAGGACACTACATCTTGCTGAAATTTATAAATCACCCTCGTGGTTGTACATCTGTTTGTCTTCGTAGATACCCACACTTAGATTCATCATCATTCTTCTCGATCCGATTTCCAGAATCCTCTCTGTAGTTTGTACTATTCCTGTTTACTTTCAACCATTTTTGTTTTTTTGTTTTGAAGATTTATGCTGGTGAAACGTTTCATATTTCAACATTTCGGCTTAAATAGAATTCTTGTTTCCCCCGAACCCAGTCAGGGGGGGACGAGTTGCGCGCTCTATCCCTGTGCATGCTCGACTTTAAGTCGACAATATTAAATTACTCGCCTGACATACAGAGGGAGGGGTATAAGCGGAAAGGACCCGACTAGCCAAGTGGCAGTAAAGCAATCCCACTCTTGCATTGAATAATTGCAGTGTGGTCATGTTAAATGTTTGCGCAACACTCGAAAACTACATTTCCCTATCTATTCGAGTATTAATTGTATGCGAGCACTTGGGAGATAGCCTCTCTGCTATTCTACCGCCAGTTCGCTTGTCGTACCTCGTGCGTTGTGCCTCGTGTCACAAGAGATTTTCGTATATATAACGTTGTTTTCGTAGGGCGCGTGCTTACCGCCCCCGGGCCTGTTATGATGCATTGTCTCTTGACAATTGGTATGTATTTCTCTGCAATCTGGAGTGGATAAATGCCAAATGTATTCTGTTAAGGACTCACCGGTATTAGCGTAGGGGTATCTCTGTTATATAATGAGCGATGCATATGAAATCCATAAAAATCTGATATATTGTTGACTGTTTTTTGTTTGTGTTATTTTTTTTATAGCGCATCGAGGGATTGTATCACCTAGCGTGGTGGAACACACTTCACACGTGGCCGTGTCCCAGGATGAAGGTGCCGTCTTGCTGTGTGTGGCACAGGGATGTCCATCGCCAGAGTATAGGTGAGTTTTATTTTTCTTTCCCAATATAAAGCGTTTTTTAATCAGTTGGATCTCGTACTATTGTTGTAAACCAACAAAATCTATAATAAGATCATGTAGGCAAAATAAATAAAAAAAAGATGAATAATGGTGGACAAAAGTACATTGGCGACTCAACTCGCACTGAGTACAACCTACACAACCTCGCAATCGAAGATAATGGAATTACAGATATATATAACTTTCCGGTGGAAAGGCGGCTGCATGCAAGCTGTTTTCCCGAAAAAATTAAGTGCACGACTGGGTCGAACAAAACTTTCTCCTTTATCAAAAGTTTTGTTAGTTGTTTTTTTATTTTTATTTTTAGATAGGTAGATAAAGATATGAGAAGCGATGCTAGGTAAAAGAAACGGTTATGAACATTTAGAAAAAGGAATACAAAGTGTTAAATAAAATTCGCTTTTAGTTTTTAAACGTTGAAGGTCTAGAAACAGACAGACAGACAGAGTTTTAAAAATATATATGATCAGAGATCGGCTTTTGGGTAGCCATTTTTGAGAAATAATTAAAAAACAGATTTCTTCGAATTTTTTGAGAAAAACTTAGTACGGGATCTTATTTAGAACACTGATACTATCGTTAATATGTATTTTGATCAAAATCGTTAGAGCAGTTTTTGTAAAATTTGGCAGACAAAACAGTACCAAAAATTGCAATGTTTAGTTTGAAAAATACTATTTGTACACTGTATAGCTAAAAACCGATTATAGGTTTTTATTCGTGATTACTTGGTTTTTAAAGTTTTATCGAAGTAAAAAATAGGGTTTTCGAGATATGAGCGGTTTTTAAAATTAGCGGTTTCGGTGATTCGAATTGAAAATTAAGGACGCAGCAATTTTAAGAACATCGGTATTACTCTAAGTTTGCATTTTGGTCAAAATCGTTATTGCCGTTTTCTGGTAAGCTAAGAAAAACTAAATTTAAAAAAAAAAAAATATTTTTTAAAAAAATCGGGCTTACGATAATACCGAGAAAAACTGAGTTTGCCATTAAGTTGGAAATGACCATATAACCTTAGAAAATAATTTCTGTTACAATCGTATGGACCGTTTTCGAGGTATGTCCAGAGCCGTTTTTGAGCAAATCAAACTGGTACGAACAGTTTGTATGGGAAGTACCATTAATATTGAGGATACCTTGCAAAATAAAAAACGGCCCCGAGCCCTAAGCCCACAAACTCCAAATCCGAAGTTTGAACGAAATCCAGTCAGCCGTTTAGGCTGTAGGCCCGCGGGACAAACAGACCGACCGGACAGAATTTTGCGACCCACTTTTTTGAGTTCGTCTATCATCGTAATGTCAGAATTGATTAACATCTCGGGTTCGAAATTTCGTACGAAAACAATATCTTTCTCTTACTACGTAATGGAGAAAGTTAAAAACATGAAGTTACGCACACTTGCTCATTTCTTTTGTAGGATATGTGAGTTCATGAATTGGACTTTAATGCAAGAATTCGGTGTTTTCTAAACAGTATTTCAATATTTTCCTTTCGATTTAATCAAGGATTCAAGGCCTCCACAAAAACCAAACAATTTCAATACAAAACACAAAACAATTAAACACCATAAAAGCAAGATAATTGGCGGCCGGCCATTAGCAACATGCTCTTTACTAGCTCAGTCGTACTCACAGATGGGGGATGAAATGAAAAAAAAAAAAAACAACAATGTAAACAAATGGGTTTTCGGGGGGATAGACGTACGAAAGATATCCATCTCGTTTAATTATTTACTGCTCGCAATAGCCAATAATATTTCCAGATATCGACTGGAAGTCAAAGAAAGTCGGTAGAAAAGGCGGTGGGTGTGTTCAGGCGAGTTGTTACTTAAATTAACAGATATTTAAAAATTAGGTCTCTTCGTGTACTTTACCGAGCCAACAGCCAAGTACTAAAAATCTGTCAAAATCCAGAAATAGAGCGGAAATCTCTCAGAGAGCGAAAAATATACTTGTCAAAAGTACGTGGGATAGACTACAAGCTTCTTTGAGCCACTTATATTTTTGACATCCAATCCACATCACAAATCAAATATACATTTAATAACTAACCCCCTTATTAATAAAAAAATGTGCACAAGTAAGTTAGTTAGCAAACGTCAGATAGCATACAAAAATTGGACATAACGCCTGAGTAACAAGTTGATAACTTTTACACAGCCTTTATTAATACGGGGGTTACATTTTTGCAACATATCAAACGGTATAGGAGAACATTTGACCACCACGGAATTTTCTTTATTTTCAAAGATTTTATTTTTGTCCGGAATTGATTTTAAAGACGGATTTTGAATTTGTTTCTTGTAAAATTTATGCATTTGACATATTTATCAATAGTTGCCTGTTGAAATTCTCTGAGCTGTTTCGAGTCAAGAGAGGAGCTGCTCGTTACTCGTTATTTTGCTAATTTTCTCTTTTCCTCTCATTTTTTTATGAGTACGTGTATAGACTTTGTGCAATTGCGACCGTTTAATACCGATTGCTTTAGATTTAAACCGCGTATACGCGAATAAACCTATTTTAATTCGATTTGAAGGTTTAATTTATACTACAACTTAAGTCAAATAGGGGATTTATTTAAATTATAATTTTTACTTCAAAAAAGCCAATGTGGAGTCAGTTTTAACCGCCTATTAAGCTCTTAAAAGTCACAGAGTCGCTTTTAATTCACATAAACCTTTCTAAAAATGTAATTCAAGCAGTGAATATGCAGAGACCATTTTGCGATCAAAAATAGAGTAGGACTCAATACCGAACTCTGCGGAACATCGTTTAATGTTAGTATGTAATCAATAGCTAACTGATATTTTTTACCTTAAACTCCTGCCACTCCGATTATAGGTGCGATATATTTATATCCGCCATTATTCTTATTTCCCTGAGGTTGTTTTTTACTTAAAACCATTATGTCGTCAACCTAATGAAAGCTTTTAAATTCAATATCGAGAAGACATTAATTAAAATTCAATCGCTCTCCCACTCGTTATCTCCCCGTGCCCATATACCCATATACCTACATGGGGAGCACAAGAGCTCTCCTGTGCAATCAAATAATGCTTAAAAATTAAATCCACGGTGACAGGTGCATCGATGGGTGGTATACAATATACACCCATCCTGTACCATTACCCAAACCCCAATACCTTTTAATCCAATCGAAGTAGGCAAAAAAAAATGAAAATAAAAAAAAAATCTCCTATATTGACAAACGTTTTGATCCTCTGGGAAGCTGGAACTGAGCCAGAATACTAAATTGCTGGTAGGGAGACACAGTGGGTACAGAAAAGCTCCGACGAGAAATAATAATAAAATTAATAATGAATAATACACACATTTCGTCAATCCGCCTATACACTCGCAAACACACATCGATATCCTTCACCTGTGCTCTATACATATATTTAATTCAATAAGCGTACGTGCGCTGGTCATTCGAAAACTCCCTCATTCTCAAATGTTCGCTTTTGCTAGTAATTTCGTAGCCAGGCCTATACAACTAGCCGAGGGCAGTCCTATGAATGAATATGAGCTGGGATCTGGGAAGTGCATGACGGGATAGGCGAACACACAAATAAAATAAAATCCGAAAACAGATCCGATATGGATTGTATTTATTGAAGCGATTGATTAACCTGGAGCCGGACTGAAATTATGCTACTTTTGTTTCGTTTTCTCTTGCGTGATATAAATATATATTGGCAGGAAATAAATTAAAACCAAAAAAATGGGGACAAAATGGGTCGCAAAACTGCCCTGCGCAGCATGAATATCAATCGAAATACCTACACAAATACATATGTAGAATGTGACAATTTTTGTGTTGAAAAATTATTTTGCAATTTATGTTTTTTTTTTCATGGTAGGTACATACTCCGAGTGGGATTTATTGCATATTTTTTATTATTTTTTTTTATGGATAACCAATGACAACCAGATGATGATGGGAAAAAAAAACAAGAAAAGAAATTACTAAATTGATATCCTTCATCACAACTGTGGCTTTTATTACGAGTAATTGAATTATGTAAATTTTTCAAGTCATGAGAGTTAGAACCCACTTACTTAAACGGGGAGTGGTAAAATGTACTTAACGATAACCGAAACTGGAGCTGTTTTGCACGGTACAAAATTTACACCTCATCAACTTACAAATTTGCTCTACAAGCAATTATTTACCAACATCTTTCTTTTTGAACAAAATAAATTGAATTTAATCAAAAATCATTTAATGTCATAAAATTATTTTTTATTTATTTGTTTAAAGTAGCGAGTGCGTACTACTCGAAATTCCATTTGAGATTCTTCATCAATTTTACCTGATAGACCAAGTTTCACTTGTCGCCAACTTTTTGCCAGACGCGTTCAAACGATCGAGAACCGTCGAAAATGGGCATTATACCCATCAAAATGGGCATTTCGGCGGTTTTCGATCCTTTGAACACGTCTGGAAAAGACTTGGCGACAAGTAAAACGTCTTGGATTTATATATTTGTTATCAAGGAATTTTTCTCATCTCTCATCAACTATTCCAAATTGGCATTTTGTCAAAATTTTGACATCAAAAAAGTCTTGGACCTTCATATTTGTATTCGGAATGTAATATCCTACGTTTTAGGAGAAATTGGTGCGGTTGCATTAATTATTCAGAATTGGAATTTTTAACGCACTTCCGCGTCTGGAAAGGTTTTGGCGACACCTTAAACGTCTTGGATACACATATTTGCACTGATGATACTCTATTATTTGCCAGTAGATTCAAGTGGTTGCACAAATTGTTCCTGTTTTGCATTATAACGGATTTTTAATATGCCGTTACACCGCTCAGCTGCCATAACGTGCTGCCAGACGGGCATATTTGAATTCATGGGCATCAGAGCATTATATTTCCGCAAAATTCATTCGGTTGCACGTGCAAAATTTACTGCGGGCTCTTAGACTATGAAGAAATAATATTTCCCAATGTCTCAAGAAAAAGGGCCAATGAAAAAAAAAAGTGCCGCATTCCTGAAGCTATTCTGCAAATTTCGAATTTTTGAACGTTATTTAACAAGCATTAGCTCTCTAAACACTATAGTGTTATGACAGGCAGTTGCGTTACATTTAAAAAGTTTTTTATTTGGAAATCTGAACAATTTTTGTAATTTAATTCAATCTTTAACTAAAAAAGAGGTCAAAATGGCAAAAATTTGTTGAAGTGCCAAATTGCAACGGCAAAAAATTGGAAAATCTTAAAAGGAAAATGGAATCTTCGTAAAAATTAATTTTCAAGACATACCTACGTACGGGGAATTTTTTTATTTTTTTGTTTGTTTAATTTTGATCGCAAAATACAGTGAGATCGTGTTTCTCAAAAATTCTACATGAATTTAGTTATTTAGTAGATTTTCTTTTCTGAAACAATTTTTTAAGGCACGGGCAAAGCCGGGCGGGAATAGCCATTCTTCTACTTCTATTTTCTATATAAATAACTATTTCGGGGTGAAACTCGATGATGTTATAACTCCATAATCGCTGGGACGATTTTTATGATTCTTTTTTGGTTTTGTTCGTATTGTTGTATTTCAGGTTTAGGAAATCTTAAACGATACTTTTGGACCCGATAGGTGGCGTTGTTGTCGATCTCCAAAACTACTCATTCGATTTTAATGAAATTTTTTGGATGCGTATGGCTGGTTCCCGCTTGAAAAATAGGATACTTCCGATAGGTGGTACTATTGTCGATCTCCAAAACCAAACAACCGATTTCAATGAAATTTTATGGATGGATATGCTTTGCTCAAGCTCAAGCTTGAGAGATACTTTTCGATCCGATAGGTGGCGCTGTCGCCGATTTCCAAAACAGCTCTACCGATTTCATTGAAGTTTTGTGCATGGGTATGGTTGGTTTCAGATTTAAAGGCGGTATAGTTTTGAACCTATAGGTGGTACTTTGCAAAACATAAGCGGGATAGGAAAACGGGTTGTGGCACCTCCCATTCAAAAATAAAATCACACGCTATTTTTAAAGTTGTAAAGTTGTAAAGTTGGGTGGGACATAATTTCTTTCTGTCGTGAAAACAAAACTTTATGGGTATTAGATTGGGGATACAAGTTTGTATAGCAATTAAAAAAAATAGACTGGATAGAAAACTCACTTCCAGCACAACAAAAATTATTTGAAATTTGTAATTTTTGAATTCTTTGGCTGTTGCGGGCTTACCCCTACACAATTTGAAATTGAAAGTCGGCTCAGTTATAATTATGTTGTGCAACCTCAATGCACCGAAACTTTGTAACGGATCGCGTTTGATTTGATTGTGAAGAATCTCAAATGAGAAGAAAATTGAAAGACAAACGTTCTCATTCCGCGGATTCCGATTATTCAGAACGATTTGCCATTGGTATTTAAGCGTCTTCAATTCCCCGTCCGTCTCGCTTTCACTATTCCAATCGCTGGAAATTGGTAGCATCAATCTTGAATTCCCATGTTTTTCACATCGTCAATTGTTGTGGCGTGGCAACGTGTGAGCAAACCTTCCGCTTTGTACGTTGTGTACCATAAATAAAGGACTTTAGTGAAAAAGCTGAAGGTTGGTCGACACGCCAATCACTGCGGTTTGAATCAGTTTAAATGAAACACATCGACATTGCTATAGGGACTTCAAATATTTCTATTGAAAAAGTATAACGTCGGCTGAGAATTGGTTTGACGTATACGCCAAAATGTACTTTTTGGACTATAAATGCAGTCTTATGTTTTCAAGTGTGCTCTTTCCAAATAATGTTGTCTTTTGGTCCTATCTCTAGCCAATCCTGAGATATCTAGTATTGTTTTGACGTATATCCACCCAAATTAATAAGTTAGAATATTGGTTTGACGTAAACGCCTTTTTTTTGGATATACGTCAAATTTTCTATGCAATTCCCATTTTCTTTTTTTTTTAGTATTGTTTTGCCGTATGTCCACAGACTTCGATCATACGACAAGAAAACTAAAAAGTATATTCAGAATTGTTTTGACGTACGTGTATGTTATTAAGTAAATATGTGTATTTCGTCGTATACACGTACGCTTGGACAAAAACAAAAGGTTTAGTTTTGGTTTGCCGTATGTGCATATCTTATACCTTTAAACGAGCAATTCTTGTATGTATGTATATACATTTATTTATTTATTTCTTTGATCTCGGAAAAGGCTCTAACGATTTCGCTGAAATTTGGTATATTCGGGTTTTCGGGGGTAAACAGTAATTGATCTAGATTAGTCTTATGTTTGGGAAAACGCGTGTTTTCCAGTTTTCATGCGTTTAATGGTGAGTGAGTTTATTTTTCTGACTTTGCTGCCTTTTACTCGCCATTAACCAAACAATTCTTAATCAATGCAAACAAAGTAAAATACTTAGGAGAGCCAACACTTTTATAGTTATTTTAAGCCATCAATCAGCTTTCTATGTCCTCTAGAAGCTGAGCTACAACCTAAAATCTAACATGAAAAAAATAAATTTAGTTTCTCAAATCGAACATTATCAGCAGCCGCGGTTCTTTATCGTTGTTCTGCTTTGGGGTGGTTGGGTGGCGCACATCGCACAAGCACGTTCATATAAAAAAAAACTGCGTGATATTTTCTCCAAATTAAGTGAAACGAAAGAGAAGTGTGGGACGTGAATGTGTATGTAATCAACAGCGACAATGGGCCTTACCAACAACCAAACCGTAAACTCGAGTTTAACTAATTTCGAAACTAACTATAGTTTAGACTTTTAATTTATAGGTACCAACAATCAAAATAATCGAAACTTTACCTACATTTGACTTTATCGCAAAATTATAACAGTATAACTCAAGTGCGTTATAATTTTTTTCCGAGCTTTCAAATAATTTGCTGAAATTGGCATTTTGTATTTTGAATATCTTATAGTTATGTACTTTTTCAATAATGTTGAGCAGCGATGAGTTTATTTTTGCGGATTTATGACAAAAAAGAATTCTTTGGGCACTACAGGTTTATTTTTTTTATTTATTTGCTGTCCAATAATTACATTTCACACACGCACAAAATATGCATCAATATGGATTGGGAAGCAGCTTTAAATTAAATCGATTTCCTGCACAAGACAAAACAAAAAATTGATTTTGGGATAAGACATTTGTTACTTAATTAAATAACTAACCAATAATTGAACTTACCTACCTCATTTGATTCAAAACGCCGAACTGACTTTTCTCCAGATCCAGACTGACGTTTAAACTTTAATAATGGGTTAGACTAGACTTTCTACGAATCGAAAGTTACAACCTCGATTAACTTAAAGTCAGAGATAACTTGATTGTTGGTACACAATTTATTTTAATTTCGACTTTTGCGCTAAAGTCGAGTTTAAATTTGGTTGTTGGTAAGGCCCAATGTGTTTCTGAGGAAGTGCGCAGATGGCTGATGACGTGCGCTGACGGACGTATGGTGCAATGGTGGTGTATATAGAAATTGAGTTCAAGGTTTTGGTTTTAATGGTTGTTATAGCAGGGATGGAACATCTTTTACCTTTAAACGAGCAATTCTTGTATGTATATAAATTTATTTCTGTGATCTCGGAAACGTCTCTAACGATTTCGCTCAAATTTGGTATATGGGGGTTTTCGGGAGTAAACAATTGATCTAGATTAGTCTTATGTCTGGGAAAACGCGTGTTTTCGAGTTTTCGACTCAGGAAGATATTATTTTTGTTTACTTTTTTCTATTAGTTTTTTTTTTTTCATAGGAATTATTTTATGCTGTATAGCACAAAAAAATGCATTCATTAATAAACAAAAATAACAAATTCCATAAAAAAGGTCTTTTATTATGTTTCTGTGAAGGTAGTGTTCTGTTCAGCACCACCATCTGTGCTTACTATTGGAATGACGTACGTGCAGTATTTTTGACGTACGTGTATGAACACAAAAAAATAAGTAACTTGTGTGGCGTATACGTCAAAACCATTCTGAGGAAATCTTTGAATAAATCATAAACTAGAAGAGGCGGAGCTTTTATGTTATTATGATCAGAAAGTAGATTTATCCAAATAATACTTAAGAAAAAATGAGAAACTTCTATCGACCCATTTAATTTTAATTGAACCGTAAACATTCAATTGCGATTTCCCAAAAAAGTTGAAATGGCGTATACGTCAAACCAATTCTCAGCCGACGATAAGTTGTGAATAACCAATTTGAATTGACCGAATTACGTATGGCAACATGTGCTTGTGCATTTTGCATGATTGAAATTATTATTTTTATTACATTAACGAATTTGGGCGGAACAAAGTTCGCCGGGTCAGCTAGTATTTTATAAAAATAATTGTTAAACTTTAAAATGATGAAGGCTGAGGCAATGCATTTTTTAACTGTTTATCGGTCTTGTTAAGGGTTCTATAAACTTCTCTTCGGAAATGTGTACCTTCCTCATAAAATATAAACACAAAGTAAGAGCGAAGAGTCAGAGTTCCAGTGAGTTCTTCAAATCACTCCACTATCTGTGAAAAATCAAGCCCCTGCGCAAAACACTTAAAAAAAAAACATTTCAAATAAATCAAAAGTTTCGGAAGTTTTTCTTATGAGTTATAATCAGTCCTATTTTGAATTTCGGTAGGGAATCCAGAAACTGACCGAACAAAAATGTTCAAATAATTTGATTTCTCATCAATCACCCTGTCTTCTCCACACCCTGTGTTTTGACGAATTGCAGCAGCAGCTTTCTGTATGGCAGCGACTCTCTGTTCAAAAAAATCCCGCATTCGCCTCTTCAAAGTCGGGTCAACTCCTCCCATTGTCTTAGGTCACCCGCATTTTGCGCCCCACAACGCTCACCTCGTTGAGTCCTTTAATTTATGCGCACCTTTGCTAAGCATCCGCATACACATGAGGAGAGCGCAATCATTGTCTTAGAATAAAATTGTGCATTGTGCGGCTACAACTGTGGCTTATTGCAACAACTTTACAGCTTTGTTTCAATTTCGCAAATAATTGCGGATGCGGTCATGTGTCATATGCGGGAGGGTGTTCGCTCGTGTCCTTTTGTTAAGCACGTGTGCTTAAGTACTCCTCCGCACCAGCAATGCTGCCACCAGCCAGACTAACGCCGAAAGCACCGTCGCCGTTGTGCGATCTTGTCTCTTATTTATTTGTCTCGCACCGTGTGGTGGTTTAGTGAACCAAGTGTTGAACAAATGGCTTTTATTACGTTGGCAAGATGTTTTATTAAAATTAGTGGAGACATCTGTGCCTGTGTGTGGGTGTGAAAATTTCAAATCTACGAACGTGTGCTAGGTAATTATGAACATTTCTTGTTATAGTTACGAAGTACTGCTATTTCTGCATGAGAGTTAGGGAATTTTTCGGAAAATGTTTGGCAATAATTGTAAGATACACCCGCTGAGGTTAATGGATGCGGCATGCGGATATACACGAAGATATTAATCCCCAGGGTTGAGTCTTATCAAATTTTATATTTCATATGCGAGACATTTATTACGTTGTAGTCGGTTTCGGTAGTACATATCGTGTAACGCAGCATAGGCGTCGTGTGTGGGACTGGGATGACAGAGGGTCATGTGAAAATATGCGCTGAACCCTTACTAAGGTTTGTTGATTAATTATAATGGAGGATGTGTCGGTGCTGGGGTTTTTGTGTTTTAATCAATTTCGAAGGACGAAGGTACTAATTTTTGCTTGTGTGCAAACAAATAAGTAATGAGCGGTATGAGGAGCAGCTGGCGGTTTAATTAAACGAGCAACACGTTAATTTCGCAGACGTAGAATTAGTTATCGTGGGAAGGTGATGAAAGTTAAGAATTCAGTGTGTTTGTAGGAGAATTCGGTTTCAGGGAAGGGGGAGGGAGACCAAATATGGCCAGTCAATTCGAATAATATGATGAGAGGTGTTTCTGAACGCTGCTCTTCTTTGGCAAAGCAGCGCAATCGCTCTATATGTGGTACAGTATGGAAATGATATGTAAACGTGAGCTTGAATTGGTCCCGCTCACCCTTTGAAGGTAGAAATATTGTTTTTGATTAGTTTTGGTGGGGAAACTCGCCTGGAATCTTTGCTAACATCAACTAGATTCGCATAGAAATTCTCTGAAGTCTGTAGAGTCCTTCTGATTGTTTTTTTTTTTTTTTATAGCGAAACCCTCGAGTCAGTAATCAGCTTTATTGCTACACAACTCAGAAGGTTGCCATAGCTACAGATGATTCTGCTTATAAAGGGTTTTCCAAGAAGGACGGGTTGATTTTTAATGGACTAGAACAAGTTCTGTGTAAGGTGTTAGAGAAATAATTTTTTTTTGTATTATACTATTTTATTTATAGTTTAATTTAACTATATATTTACATTTATAAGAGTTATTTCTAAATAATTGATTTTCGTAGTTAATACGCCGCTTTAAAAAATTCTAATATATTTCTTTTAAAAACATTTAGGTTAAGTTAGGTTTGTGGGCTGGCGAGGAAACATTCAACGTCACAGTCAGGTCAAAATAGACCCATTGTGATACCCGTAGGGGAAAACGGTTTATCCCCTACCCGTGTTAACCTAATCTGTAACCATTTAAAATACTTACTATGTGTCGTTGCATACAAACCATCTTGATGATCTGATGAAGTTCATAATTTTGTCCGTTGGTATGCTTGATAGCTCGCTCAGGTTTTGGAAGAAGTGTCTTCCAAGGAATTTGTTCCTGGGGGTGTTGACGTCCTCTATAACTCCCTCGCCACCGCAGCCTCTGCAAAGTTCTTCCTCGGTCAGTCATGTCTCCTTCGGGTAAGCTGCCGTCACCCTTCCAGCTGCTTTCCTTGGGTTCTTCTACACTCGACTGCGGGATAGCCCCAGCAGCCTTTGAGGAGGGCGAATCTCTGGACGGGTTCAGAGTCTCTAGATAGCGGGTTTCTAACTTCGGGTCCACTGATCCGATCACCTTGAATCCCGATTGCCAAAGGCTTGTCGTAGATTTAGGTGTTCCCATCAGAGTACCCACACATGAGTTATACGTAGGGGTTGAGGCCGCCTTGGGGCAGGCCAATGGAGAACTCCCTGACGAGGATAGCCCCCGAAGATAAGCCCTTGCGTTGTGTAGCCTCTTCCTGTCGTTTTCGGACAGCTCCTCCCACTTCTTCGTACCCTGTCTCTTGATGGTGAGTTTGTAGTTTTTCGACCCATTTTGAGTAGTAAGAGAGGGATGAACGGGCGATGAAACAAGTGTCGCTCGATTCTAGAAGAAGGTTTTCTAGATTAGCATATATTCGTCCATCGCTTTCCCCGTCTGTATTTTTTAGTCCCACGAGTGAGGTGACGAGTGACCCTAAAACCTCGGATAGCGAAGGTATCGTACCGAGGTCCCCCTATCCGCCACCTGGGGTATTGCCTGGTAGGTAACCAAGCCCCAGGTTGGTTTGATTTCAAATTTGATTGTCCAAGCTAATTTAAAGTCTTTTTCATTTGAAAGGCCCATGTATGTCGTAGTCAAAAGTAGTCAACTTTTTAAAACCTCTCTGCCATTTCATTGGTTAAGTTGACTTTAAGGCATCAGTCGATTGCGGCTTATTGGCATAGATCTGCGACTTCTGCAAGCCCTACAAGGAAAAGTCTAGACATATCAAATGGCACAATCTTAATGGTCAATTCATGACACCTCTGGGAGAGAAAATTCTAGCTAGGAAACATCCTTCATGCAGAATGTCCATCGTGGTGTTTGCTGCTTCGTAGCTTCGTCCTGCTGGAATCACATTTCGTCTACCTCCATATCGTATAATTTGGCCTACAAAAAATCGGTCAGAATTGTTCTGTATGTAGCGCTCGTCATTGACAGTGATGGCCTCTTTAAAGTCATTTTCAAGAATAGTACGAACCATTGAACCGGCCCAAAATCCGCACCGAACAGTAACTTCTTGCGGATGCATTGTAACCTGGTGAACCTCGTGTGGGTTGGCGTCGTTCCTTTTACGTCAATTTTGCTTTTTTATAAAGCTATTCATGAAAAAATGCGCCTCGTCACTGAACACGGGTTTTCGGCCAAATTTGGGGTCCTACGCTACGCGGCCCACTCAGCAAACAATTTACGTTGTCTACAATCCGTCCGCGATACCAATAATCATTTTTAGTGTCCAGGCTAAATTTTCCATACAAAATTAAACATTGTGACCTAAAAACTATGTAATGTTAGAAATGATTACTAGAAAGGCCCGTAACTTTGAGCTCCTGAAGTCAGTTGGATTTTGTACGGCCGTAGGCCGAAGTCCCGACGTAAAATTCGCCAAGTTGAAATCTGCAAAAGGCCGATTTCTTATAAACAAGGCGGGGAATGGACTATCTCGGGTTCTGCTGTACACTTTCATGAACCGCGGCAAGACTAGGGCGAGCTGGGATTCCTATTGCGATCTGGGGTTCCTTTATAAGGTTCCTTTTACTTAAAGGTGTTGGCTAATTATTTATGTGCCTAGAATTTGGCTACCAAACGCGTGAGAGTCGACTTAAAAAGACCACCGCGTCTGCCATATTTCGTGCGCAACGCTCCTTACGTTTGTCGATACTCATTGTGATAGTAATAAGGTTTCAAAATTTAAACGCGCTGCTTAATCATTGCAATTGACTTAACAGTAACCACTGGATTAGACAACCGCGCCAAACCAAAATGGCCACCAAAACAAAATGGCCGACAAAAAGGGTTACGACCCGTCCGATTGCAAACACTTTACCTTGCCCAAAGGTTGTGCTTACATAACAAAACACAATCTGATTCAAGTGAAGTTTGTCAAGTTTGACAGATGACAGATATTTCCACTAAAAGCTGAAGCTAAAAAAAAATATATAACACCTAAGTTGGCTTGCCTCTCCAACTACGAGTACAAGTTACCAAAAGATATCTCTTTGAAAAAAATCTCCGCACAGACGCGTTTTTGCTGCAAAAAAGCCGTAAATACCGTGCTACAACCGTTAAAATCGTGTCAGCATATACACGACTAAAACGTCCGTCCAAACTTGCCACTAAAACATACATTCTCGCTTTATTACAGCTGATGGTGGTGAATTCTTCAAACAAGCTCGTTACCCAGTCTAGTACCTACTTTTGGGTGAATAAACGTCTCCGTGGACGTGACTCCTCATTGAATAGTTAAAGAGTTATGGCCAATAGATTTTCGTGCGACTCAATTCTTACGACACATTCGTAAACTTCTCATCTCCATAGTTAAGCCATAAACATATGTTGTAGTGGAATTCAGGTCCCTCGGGTGGGACCCAATCGATCGAAAATTTAAATAAAGGCATTTAAAACATAAACTCATATTTCGAAGGACCGCACCATCGCATCAGCGTTGCCATTTTCTCAAGCGGCGTATCTCTGCGTGTGGGTGACACGTATAAGTATATTCCCAATTTTTCGCCACCCAGCTGCCTCGTTTCGAATCCTTGACGAGCGAATTGATGAATACGCCATTCGGTGTGCACACAATTTTAAAGGATTCCTGCCTGATCCAGAATATAACACACGCAAACCCTCGTGTGTCGTTCATGTGTGGGAGAGGATATAAAAATATCCTGTCATTCTCAATCCGCTCGTATAAATTTATGCAGCGTTAAATTATATGTTTTATACTTCTTCGTTTTTTCATACCCCTTGCCGCTTCGTCATCCTCCTTCAAGTCGTCGAAAAGAAATTCGGTAGGGGTGATGGTGTCACCCGAGTTGAGGGATACCCGACCAAAGTAGATCACTATCTACGGAAATGTGTCCTCTGTTGCTGCATACGTCATACGTGTGCACACGTACATTAGTTTGTGTTGATGTTTATATTTTTTGCTGTCCTTGTTTTTTAATGTGAACCAAAATCAAAACAGCAGCAGCAATGAGTATTAGAGTGGCAGCCAGGCAGAGGCAGAGCGCAGAGGCTCTGAGTGTGTGGAAACCCGCTTGGGGAAGTCACACATCCTCTTTTCTAACTGCTGCCTGTGCTGTTGCCTGCTTTTACAACTGAAGCCTTTAGCGTAGAATTTCTTTGTCATGTGCAGTCATGTGGTAATGTCGAGGCGTATTACAGATTTCTCTGCTCTTTACATCTCATCTCGGTGATGTTGGGAGATGGGAGGACACTCGTGTGCTCAGATGTGTGCGTGTGTGTCTGTCATTACAGCGAAACACATGCAAACAGCGCGCGAGGGTGTAGATGAGTGGGCTCAAGCTCACATGGTGATAGCAAACGCCAAAGCCAAAGTGTTTAAATATGTAGCAAAGTAAAGTATGTGAATGTCATGGGACAAATAATAATAATAAAAAACACACAGAGCGAGAGAGAGAGGGAGAGAATGAAATCAACAACTCAACAAAAGAACGGAGGAACAGGATACATCAGAAGATGGAGAGCGAGGAACAGCGAGCATAAAAAGGCATGACAAAGCGCCCCTATGCCTTTGGCAGAGGCAACTTTAACATCCCACTTCCCATTCCCATCCGCCAGGATGATGTTGTAAAACATACATGGTACTGATGAAAGTGGGTGGTGGTTGGGATGGACACCTCCACCAGAGAGCGGCTTGGATGTGGTCTCAGGGGCTTATGTGTAAAATTTCAAACGTGCTGATGCATAACTTCATTTCATAAAGAACGACAAACGGGGCACACACAAAATAATGAGCGATATATTTTCGCCTCTTCAATGTTGCCGAAGGATTTCGCTGTCTTCTTTTCTTTTTGTCGCCAAGCAAATTTCCGCCGCGTCTCTTGTGCCACAAAGTGTTGGAGGGATGTGAATCAGTTAAAAAAAATAAAAAACGAGGAAATGGATCCTGCTCCACCCAAGCGTATATGTGGAATCAATTTGTATTTGCCGCCCCTTGGGAGGATAATGGAATATCCTCTGCCGTACATTTAATCACTGACAGATAATTCAACAAAATTTAGTGATGGATTTGCAATAAGCTTTTGCGTTTATTTCATTTTATCGATTCCGTAGCAGCACCATAAACGCGCGCTAAACGATAAGTGAAAAATGTTGATTTTGTTAAAATTTATGATCCGGATCCGGATCAGGATATTCGCCGACTTACTTCTACCGCATGATTAGGCACACGGATGAATGACAGAGTTGCACGGAAAGAGGCGGCATTATTACGAAAATAAAATTTAAATGCTTGTAGGTATTGGTGCGGCATGAGTTGTCATTTAATTTTGGGACAACAAAATTATAAGCGTTAGGGATAAATTCGCATTCTATTCAAACTGTATTTATTGGCTCTGAGATGATGAAGTGACAGTCATTTTTAAGCTGTATATGATTTTAAGTTTAATTAAAGCTAAAAGCATTAAAGGTGTTAAAGGGCCTTTGATTTTAATCATTTCATTTCTGTATAATATGATCGGATTGGCATGATTTTTCAGTTGAATAATAACCTGCACCGAAGGCAACATTTTTTCGAATGATTCGCTAATTTTCTTCGAATGATTTTTGGTCACGTTTGCGTTGACAAACTTTGGAGGAGTAGATTTAAGAGGTACATTGGTGAGATTAGAAAAGTAGGTATCAGTGGTGAAAGACGGCTAGGACATGTAGAGCAAATGGACATAAGCGGGTCGGCCTGAATAGTCTTCGATTCCAACTCGAAGGAAAGAACGCATAAGAGGAAGACCTCGCTTTAAGTGCATGTGGAAGGGGCTCCAGGCTAACTTGGTTAAGGTCCAGGTCCACACCGGATTATAGCGCCACCTATATATTAAGCTATAGGAAATAGAAATTTAAATCATAGGTTAAATACGCACAGGAGTATAATTTTCGGCTCTTATCTCTAGAACCAAGCGTACCTAAAGAAGGCTTGAAATCGTCAATCTTATGAATTTCCTAGGACAGCGGAATGTATGAAATATTGGCTTTTGGGAATTTCCCGCCGGGTATTCATCCTATACCTATATATAAAACAAAATTGCATCCCTAAGAGCGCCCATAACTCGAGAACGGATCGTCCGATTTGATCTATATTTTCTTTGTTGTGTTTGTCTATGCCTAAGGAAGGTTCATACGTCGCATAAATTGGCGTAGTGGAAAAACTTGAGCTGTATAATTTCTGTTTTTCCGCGAATGGAACCTTGGACTCCTCGCTTATTAGTCCAACGCACTAACCACTATAAGCTACGGATTCTATCGATTTAACATTTCTAGCACAAAAATACATTGGGCCTGATTACGCCGGCGGTGGTGAACAGCTGAATTTGCCAAATCTCGAAACTAGGGGTCTGAAACTTTTGTTAGCATTTGAGCTTCCGTTGCTGGGCGCTTTGTCCCGTCCTGTTGAAACCGTATATCGCTCGCTTCAACATTTTGAATCTAAGCCAACATAAAAGTTTGTTATCATTTGAACACGAGTCTTTTTCAAAAAATGAAGGTGAGATCCGCTGGTACTTTACAACGTGCACCAAACTGTGATCTGTCAATGATCCCACTGTGATTTATATATCCATATTGTAAAAGCGGCAGTAAACATGGAAGCCTAGGTCTCACAGGTGAAAGCAGAAGGATCAGTTTATATATATAAACAAATTGCGATCTTTTCCTTAAATTATTTTCTTTGTAAAGGCCTACAACACTTACACGATGGTCTAAGATGATTGTTCGTATATAAGCTCTATTTCTCTGAAAAAACGAAGCCAGAAAATTCTAAACATAAGTTTCGCTCCAGCAACCAAGGTCTCAACCAAAAAGTTTCATCTGGTGCTCGGTCCTTTGCCAGCAGTATCCAGTTACTAATGCTAACTTCGTTGCGGAACTCTTTTCTTGTGCGAGGTCTTCGTCCACCCTCTGACTCCTAGATTACAAATAATAACTGGCCGGAACATTGAAGTCCATTCGCTTAATGTGATAGCCATCTCAAGTGCCAAATGGGCAGTGCTTTAACTACGTCATTGTTGCTGTGGAGATCGTATAGTTCGTCGTTAAATCGCCTCCTTCAAAACCAGTCAAGGCCAATGGGACCAAATGTCTTACGAAGAAGATGGCAATACTCGGAGCAAGAGAGTTGCTTGGGACTAAAGTTCATCTTTTCTATAAATACGCAACTTAACATCCTGCCTTCCTGAATGTCGCCCCCAACATTTTGGCCAACAAAATAGCCATTCCATTATTTTTGTGGGTTTTTTTTTTCAAAGTCAAGAGCCTGTTTCAATAAGCCTCAGACTTTTAAAACCCTCAAAGACTATATCCGTCAAGAACGCGAGGACCTATCGTTGGAGGTATTCTGAGAAGAATGATGGGAGATGCCATAAATCGGGCCGGAGTGGTCATCTATTCTGTTGGGCGCCACTTAGTTGATACCTATACAATTTTTTCGAACTAATAAAAAAAATGTAAGACATAAAAAAACACACTCCAAAAGCAGAATCAACGTTTTTCATTGATAAAAATAGTCACATCCCAAGAAAACCGGGTGACAACTTTTGCGCCACCTTCTGCAATGTACTTTGTGACATTCGAAAGACCCAACCCAACCTTGACGGTTCTGAACTTGAATCGACTATCTTATATAACAAACTTTACGTTTTTATTGCGTAGTTCCGCCCGCACAAAACGCGACCTCTTTCCGGATTCACCTGAAAAACATTTGCTCGAGAGAGAAAAAAAGCAATCTCTGCAATATGCCACTTTTTTGTGCCCTATTCGACCATGAACACACGGCCAAGACCTAGATGCATTCGAAAGTACAAAATTTGCGCAAATATTTCTCATAGTTCAAATCCCATCGGCACAAATGCGCTTATATGAGAAAAGAATACGCTTTTAATCGAAATACAAAAGACAACAGGGCCGCCCTTGTCCGTGCACTCAATGTTTTCAGGTTTTATTATTTTTGTTACCTCCCCCGCCCTCCCCCCCACCGGCACTACCGCCTCCTTTTAACAAAACAGAAATAATGGAAATCCCATTTCATCCTTTTAACTGTGCGAGGATAGGCATAAAAATGCAAACAAAGGGTAGATATCTGCACTCACTACCCGCCTCCTATCAACAGATATACTTATACTCACATTCGTATACGTTCAGAGGAGCAACTCGCGAGCACGAGGCACGAGCGTACTACCAAACTAACAATAAAAATTCATAATTTAGCTTTTTTCGCAATTCAGATTTAATGGTGTTGGTTAAAGGTGGCGGGGCTTGATGGTGTTTGGTACGTGATGCGGGTTTGGGTTTGGGCATTGCCGTGGCGCGGTCCTCTTCGAGTTGGAGACTAAAAGCCGCGGAAGCTTGCCTCTGTGAATATTAATACCCACTCCCGCTGTGTAACATAACATACGCACATACGAGATACGAGAGAAAAAAAAAACCATCCCTATACGGGAACGTGACGTGTAGAATCCCCCTGATCCTGCTCACTCACACTCACCCTCATATAGTGTCTTCTGTTAATGCGAATCCATAGTTGGGTACAAAAGCAACAATGAGTGGAAAAAAAGGATGAATCTGCTGCTCCTGCTGATGATGGAGATGCTGATAATAATTATGATGATGAAATATGAGCAGGAACAAAAAAACAACACACACACACCAAACGACAGAATACATACTCATAGAGAGTAATTAATGACAATGATTATGAGTTTTTGTCCGTGGTTCGGTAGCAATCCTCGTGGGCGTGGGGTGACTTACCACCGCGCGCCGCCATCTGCTATCCAGCCCTGCATAGTTGCACTGCTACTATACAATGTACAACTACTATTACTACTTTTTCTCTTCCAGCAGCAGCAGTAGCACTAGCAGGAGTATACGTGTTAGCTGTTAGACGTTGTGAACTGACTCTGGTTCGAAAATTCCCGCAAATCATGGCTGGATGTTCCACCTACCTCCATCTCGGGTGCCTGCAGTTTTTATTTTATGCCATTTTTCATTTGAATCCTTTACCACCCGTTCGTCTGCATACTAATTGTGTGGGGAGCTCTTTTAAAGAATTTTTCTCGTACTCATATTCCTTTTTTTATTTTTTCTCCTGTTTTTGTTTTGTTTCTCTGTTCGCATATTTTTATTCGTCATATACAGTACACTACTCTGCATGTACACTTGTACAGAGTGGCTGCTGGCTGCTGGTAGGTATAGGTATATCCTTGCGACCGACGATGGTGAAGTTCGCATGGTATGGTTTGGTTATTACCTTTTACGCGAGCGAAAGAACCAACATAAAATTATTGCTATAATTAAAAAAACATACACACAGTCGTACGTAGGGATATTGTGTGCGCCTGTAGTGGTGGCTGTAGTTTTAAAGGACACTCCAGCGCATAATGTATTAAAGGATTAAAATGAATACAAACCACCACCAACAGCCAACAACGGGGGGCACTGTACGAGTATAAAGCTCGTATGTGCGCGCAAAGAGATGCCAATAGTAGGTATAGCGTTTTCGCAGCCGTTTGAGAATATTGCGGAAGCTTTATATTAATTTGCGGTCCTCAGAGGGCCCATTATCATTTCAAATGATACGACGGATGGTATACCGTATACGTTTGAAGTTGGAGTCATTGCGTGATCGTCCTGTCTGCCTAGACGGCGGCAGCCTGTGTAATGAGACTTACAACCGCTACCAAATGTACCGCAGACAATAACAAAGGACCGCATTGTATATTTTTGCTGAATGACTTTGAAACAATGGAGTAAATAGCTGAAGTAGGCCTTATATCTATTTTTATTAGTCACAGGTCAGTTGCACGGTTTACAAACACATCGCGGTGGACCGCGGTATTTTTTTCAACCGACTAGACAGTTTTGTTACTAGAAATGGAAGCATTGGTACAAACGGGGACTTTCATTGTCACTAACAGAAACCGGATACTTTTTGATATCCCAGTGATCTTTCTTATTGTAGGTACCTAACCAAAGAGTTCGAAATTGAAAAGTTGACCGTCCAACGGCCAAAATGTACAAAAATGTAGCATCGAGAAAATGTCACGAGCGCCTCCTTTTAGAACACAAAAATATTTTTTGAAGACTTGTGCCTTGATTTTGTGCGGTTTTTCCCGCAATGGCGGTTGCGAAAAGGGTTCACGTATAGGCGGATTCTATAAATGTGTGCATGATGTCGAGAACTGACAGCTTCCAATATTTCCTGTTCTATTCTAGTCTTGTTCCTGAAAATTCCAGGCGCGCTTTCCCATACACAACCCATTTAGGTTGCGAGAAGGATGTCGGATGACAACAACTGTCAACAGCTTGGCTGTTGTGCGACAATTTGGTACCTTTTTCGAGGAGCCTGATACAATTTGTTGCTACTTTGTTCAATTTTGTTAGTTGGAAAAGGTACTTCGGAAAGTTTTCAAAAACTCTGATTTCAAAGTAAATATGTCTAAAATATAATGCGGTTCCCTATCACAACACTATTTTCTGTTAAAACGAGTCAATACTTGTTAAATATCGTGAGAAAATTCTTAATTTGCAGAAGAGCTTCAGAAAAAGTACTTTTTTCTTGCATTCCTTTTCTGTGCAACTTTTTAAAACTAAATTGAACGAGGTCTTAAAATGTGGATATAAATATGAGTTGATATATTTACAGCCAATGTTAATTAATTTCTATATATTTATAATTCAAAATCAAGGCTTTAAGGTTTTCATTTTAAAATTTGTCATTCGAAAACGAATTGCATCTATTTTTTGAACTATCTCTAATGTTTTTTTTTTATATATGAAAATTTCTATGAAAATTATCAATTTTTGTTTTAACTTAACCTTTCTCTAATACTCAGGGCGGTGAAACAATTAAGGGCAATATTACTAAGGTCCAAATGCCATACGTAAAACGAAACCGCATCAATTTTCTTTTGCTTTTTTTTTTTGACCACTTAAACTTGATGGTTGACCTCAATCTTGATCTTAAAATGTTGCTTATGAATTATAAAGTTAGTTTATCAAATTCGTTTTTCTAAAAAAAGAATTTATAATTTTTTTTCGTACGAAAAACGTTTTCCGATCACAGAAAAATTAATAAATTCTTTTTCTAGAAAATTTAAAGATAATTTGCTTATTTTTTTTGATAAACTAACTTTATAATTCATATAAGCAACATTTTAAGATCAAGGTTGAGGTCAACAATCAAGTCTAAGCAAAAGAAAATTTGTACGGTTCCGTTTTACGTATGGCTATAACTGGGGCCTAAAGCTTCTCTGCAAATTTTACAATTTTTGAACAATATTTTCACAAGTATTGGGTCGCTTAACGTTATAATAGTATTGTGATACTCAACCGCGTTACATTTTAAACATATTTATTTGGAAATCACAGTTGTTTAAAGAATTTGCAAAGTTCCTTTTTCAGCTAAAAACAGGGAAAAAGTACCAACAAATTGTATTAGAGTTGTCGAAAAAAGTGTAAAATTTTTGCACAACGGTCACGCTGGTCCAGCGCGCGGTGCACTTAAACATTCAATTCGGAACGTTCCGTAGCGCAATTGCGGCAAAAACCGCACAAAATCAAGGCACTGAATTTTGTCAGTCAGTTCCTGGTATTCCTAAGAATCATTTCTGCTTTTCCCTCGTTAGGAAGTTTACCACACGCAAACAAATATTTTCGAAACCGGAAGTAGAAGTTTCATAAAACAAGAACTCAAAGTACAGTCATAATTACGGTGACCATATTTGTCGAAAGAAAATCTATATATATAAAAGAAAGTCGTGTTAGTTACACCACTTATAACTCAAGAACGGCAGAACAGATTTGGGTGAAAATTGGTAGGGAGGTAGCTTAGAGCCAGGAGACGGACATAAGATACTTTTTATCCCGTTCGACAGCGTTCCCGTGTGACTTGACATGAAACGTCAGTCACTATAAAACGTGGTATAACAAAAAAGAATCAGACTTGGAATAACAAAACGCAAATGACAGCTACGTAATTGACGTATAATGACAGCTATGTAATGACGTATAGATGACAATTTGATATTTGTAAGAAATCAATATTTAAACTATTTCTATTAAATAAATAATTAATAATTATAATGTAATGATAGTGCCATTGCCCATTCGTATTGTGGTAAATCAGGCACTTAGTGAATCAGGCATAAAAGCAAAAAATGTGTTGCATATTATTAGGCTTTATGTTGTTTTCTGTCATACATTAATTACATACGCAATGAAAATAACCAAAGGAAAGAATGGGGACGTTCGGATTCATAAGGTTCGTTCGTGTACTTTTTTTTAAACGTAAAATTATTTAAAATTTGCTAAGAAACTGTGCGAATGCGACCACGTACTGAGAAAATTGAAAAAAAACTGAGAGAGAAATCCATGACCCGCCTAAGGGTCAATGAATTTAATGATACGTTTTAGCTAAATTTAATTTATTAGTTTAATTAAGTTAAGGAATTAAAAATGCAATAAAAGTACAAAAATCAAGTATTTCAATGGGCTGTCAGCAAGACATTTGCTTTGATGAAGCTATGAATTTTGCTTCATTGGTTTACACTTGGATTTATTATTATTATATACCTACTAACACGTTCTTCTATATGTGGCACAAGTTTGGGGATATCGTTATTTCGAAGACGTGAAAAAGTTTCTGCGGTATTTCATTAAGAGAGCGATTATACTACCGAGTAGCTCTCCCGACTATATGTTACATAGAGACTGGACTGGAATGGCTCCTCTCTTCATAGATACTCTTAAGTCTAAAGCTTCACGTTAACTATATCTTAATATATAAAAACGTTCGTGCGTATGTATGACCGACCATAACGGCTGAACCACTGAAGCTATCCCCCTTACATTCACACCATATATGTTTGTGTGGTGCTCCGGATGGTTTAAGTTTATTTTAGACCCTATAGGGGTCTTATTTATGGACCGATTTGGCTCAAATTTACACAATATAACACTTAAAGAAATAGAAAGCTTTTGCCCAAATTTGGACCCGATAGGTGGCGCTGGGAGATACTTACGTCAAGTTAGATTTCCCTGCATATCAATATTGTATCAACAACATTAAATTTAATTGTAATAATATACTTGGCGTTGGTTTGGTTGTCTATACTGTTTTGAATTTGACATTTCAGTAATTCATATTTCATTTAGCTCTACAATTGTACAATCGACGAAAACTAAAAATTATTTTTTAATCAATTTTAAATAGGTAAATAACATTTCCATTCGATTTCCGGCACAAATAACATAACCAAGGAAAATGTTCTCACTGGGCCAAATTTTACGATTTTCTTTTGTTTTGTTCGTATTGGTGTATTTCAGGCCTAGGCAGTCTTAAAACATAAACATTTTGGGCTCGATAGGTGGCGTTGTTGTCGATCTCCGAAACTGCTCAACCGATTTCAATGAAATTTCGTGGATGTACATTCTTCGTTCCCACTTGAAGGATAGGACACTTTTGGACCTGATAGGTGGCGCTGTTGCCGATCTCCGAAACAGCTCTACCGAGTTGATTGTAATTTGTGGATGGGTAGGTATGGTTGCTTAAAGATTGAAATATACCTACTATAGTTTCGGACCCTATAGATGGTACTTTGCAAAACATAAGCGTGATAGGACATAGGAGAACGGGATGTGGAGCAGGATTTAATACGAAAGGTATGAGCAAAGCCGGGTGGGTACAGCTACATATAAAAAAGACTGACGTCCGTATGTGCGCACTCATAACTCGGGAACCAATCCTTCAATTTTTATGATTTTTGGTTTTAAAACAAAACTTTATGGGGATTAGTTGAATTTTTGAATTCATTGGATGTTCCGGGCTTACATCTATACAATTGAAAGTTGGCTCACTTATAATTTTGCACCGAAATGCACCGAAACTTTGTAACAGAACGCGTTTGATTTGGTGGTGAAGGATCCCAAATCAAATGTCATGCAAGCGACGGTTTTGAGGAAAAAATTCAAAGACAAACATTCTCATTCCACGGAATCCGCTTATTGAGAACGAATTTGTACGTCGTATACTGTAAACCATTTTAGTCAAAAAGCGGAAGGTTGGCCTACACGTTAATCTTCTTTGTTGCATCTGTCTACGCCTTAGGAAGGTTCATACGGCGACAAAATTGATAACGGGAAATTGGAAAGTTTGTGAAAATTGATTTTCCATACATTTTCTAAGTAGAGTTTTTTTTTTTTTTTTAATTTTGATCGTAGTATACACTACAGTGAGATCGCATTTGTCAAAAACTATGGTTGGGATCAATACAATTTATTTCAGGTCGAAGTGAAAATTATTTTAGTTAAAAAGTCAATTTTGGGCGGGACGAAGTTCGCCGGGCACGCTAGTAAAGGATAAGCTTCCAAACTTTTTCAGCCTTATTTATTAGAATTTGGTAAAAGCCCGTAAGGAGCTGGAGAGTTATGCAGTGTTAAGTATTTATACGGCTTTCCAAAAATTCGTATTTATAACATTTTCCCATTCATATGCACGTATAGGTTTGCGTCAAAAAAAAGTTAAGAAGAAATCTATTACATTTATCTGTCCGAAAACATTAAAACTTTTGCAGTTTCTAAAATACCAACACAATTTTTTAAATACAAAATGGAAATATAAATTTTGGTTAGCGTTTGCATATAAAATGAAAAAAGAAAACGTTCCTAAAACGGTAATGTGATGTAGATCAAAGCACAGTACATACATATTACAATTTAAAATATCTCAATCTGCAGATATACTTGTCAACTTATCGATATACTCTACAAATCTTGATAATTGAAAATAAGAGCCCCAATACCACAATCTATACAATTTATTTTTGATTTTATTTAAAACAAAATGTAATAGATTTATCTCAATAACATAAAGTCAAAATGACAATTTGATATATTCAACCTCTATACAAGCTCTAAACAACTTTGAACAATTTTTGTAAATAAGGTTCTTGCGTTTAGAGGCATTTTAAAGATTGCATTACTTTATACGCTCCCTGTAATACGTTTATAAATAAGGCTGAATATTTTTAATTTCCCTAAATACAAACATGACCCTTTGAACGGAGCCGAAGCCTTGTTTAATTTGAGAGCAGGAACTTAAATACCAAAATTAAAGAGAAACACATATTCGACGGGTTATGTAATATTCACGAAGCTTCGGACTAATCAATTTTGCAACACTTCGACAACCAGCCCTCGAACCAAACCGGACCCTTATGGGAATTAATGCGAGGCAGTATACAAACAACATACATAGACAATATTGCATTTACCCCCCAAATGGAAAATTAATTAGCCCCCCAAAATTGGTATGGGCGTGGGGACTTATTTCATGCTTCAAATTGGGCGCAAGCTAATTGCTACCATTGCATTATGAAATATGTATAGGGGGGACATGTTGCCCCCCCGCAACCCACCTGCTTGGGTTTACTTTTGGATTACGGATGGGTGCGCGGTTTTTTACTTCTAGTTTTTGTTTAGTCTGCTAATTTTATTTTTATTTATTTAATTTATTGAAAAACGTCTTAGGGATTATTTCATACCATTTTGGGGACTTATTGCATCTTCGATTTAGGGAATAGTTTTACAGTGAAATTTTGGTGGGTTATTTAATTTTTCATTTCGGGGGTTACATTGTTGGGAGGGGGGGCTATTTTCTGGAGCCATTTTCTCATCACAGTCAAAAGTTTCAGATGACAAGAAAGACCCAACCGCCAACCTTCCATTTAATGGCCAAACAATGCCAAGTATGACACAACACTTGGTGGCTCTTTGGGGGTTGAACCTTTTGCTCAAGAATCTAATTTGGTGTACTTGCTCGATACCTCGTTAAGAACGCTACGGCAGGCTAGAGCATTTTACATTCCAGTTCTTATAAGTATACCTGTCTGAATAACGCTGGCTATGGCTTCCACACCTTCCGCGCACAGTTTAAGGATCTCACGAATGGAAGTCATTTCCGCCTGAAAAACGACCTCAAGCAGATAAAATAAGCCTGAAGCGGTGCACCTTGGATAAGCCTCAAACTCGTATCTTGTTGTCGTATCTGCGGCACTAGATATTCCGACACACTCCTACTTAGCCTAAACCGCAACCATATGCAGTCTGTGTTATATTCGACTGAAGCCCTCGAATTAATGGCTTCTTATGCTTCCCCAATCATCTTTACGGAACTCACTCCTTCTTAGTTATCAAATTGTATGAAAGTTCAGATGATTACCCCGCATATCTTTCTTGCAATCTTTCTCTAACCTTTCACCCTCCTTAGGCACTACCGGTTTTATACGAACCCCTAAAAACTTATTAAAAATACCTTGACCGCTCTTCGATGCCATCTTTATGAGCTAAATTTTATGAAAATCTCAACGCAATCTTGTCTGCATTCCTCCAAGTCCAACCTTGGTGATTCAGGACACCAACAAATTAAAAGAAAATGGAAATCTACGATTGCAGCTATTAACACACAGAAGTGGGTTACAAAGTGGGCTGTAAGGACTTTTATGCAAAAAGGCACACGCCTTGCATAAATAGAGCAAAATTGCAAAATTGCAAAAAAAAAATTAAACAGAAAGAATGCAAAAGGCGAACCCAAAACTAGGTCAGTCGGAGGTTTCGTGTTATCGCCTTCTGCGAGGTGTCAGGCGAAAAAAAAGCAACAAAAGCAATTTATACACATTTCATCTGCCCCTCTGTTGTAGAGTGCTTTCGATTTAAATTAAAGGACACCCAATAATTTAATTCAATTACTATCGCATTACATACACCCATTCAGATCCAAGCAATCCATCTCTCACAAACGACCAGAGATAATCTTCAATTCAATAAAAAATGATATCGTCCGAGCAACCTATCTCATCTTGAAACCCAAAACCATTTCAGTTTGACCCTAAAAATAGGCATACGTCCATAATTTATAAAAAAAAAAGAGAAACATCTTGAATGAAGATGGCCGCCACCATTCTCTCCACCACCGAACACAATGTTAAATATAATGATGGATTATTTCTTATTCCGGGACAAAAGTGTTAACTCAACACAAAAATTCCAGTCTTTTGCTATTTTTTTTTTTAATCAATAGTCCAAACCAAGTTGATAGCCAAAAAGGATAACATCAGCAGAAAAAAAAAGCAAAGTCCGATAGAAGACAACAAAATAAATAGGGGACGGCGATTCCAAAAAAAAAAAAAAAACATCGCTGAGAACAACTTTAAAAAGTGACGATAATGGCGGAAAATGTTCAACTTTTCGTCGCCTTTCGAATGGCCCCCAGAAGAAGGGACGATACACACGAGAAAATTTCAATAGGGAGAAGTTTTCTTTGGTAAATCTTTTAGCGGTAATAGCGCACCCCTACTGCGTTGTCAACACAAATTTCATCCCCTCATATCGGCCGGCGGAAGGCTATTCTTAACTTTTTTTTTTTTGTTTTTATTATTTTGGCAGTCTTCTCGATTGATCGCACCAATTTTGACCAGAAGTTAATGAATTTCTGTGGATGTTTCCTTTTTTGCCGCATTTACTTTGGGGAATTGTTCTGGAGGTGATTTCACTTGCAGAGGAATATTTTCAAAAGATTACCATGAATGGATTCGCATTTAAGGGAGGCTAATGGTGCTTAATGGGTTGTCGAACCTGATTAGGCGAGCAGTGATAAAGTTGTCTTTGAGGTTGATTGTTTCGATTATGAGTCAGAAAGTGGAAAGCTATTTCTACAAATTGAATACAATTGGACTGATGATGTCTAAGCAACTTAAAGTCGGTTCTTAATGACGTTAGATCACGCAATTCCATTTTTATAGGCAATAAATACTAATACAAACCTTCGTCTGTTAAACAATTCCCAATAGAAGAAGACCAGACCTAGCTTCCCTCAACCATTCGCTTAGGTGCTAATTTGCTTTTGAATTTAGAACCTTTTTCAGGTCAGGTAGAACTTAAGATGGGAACTCTTGATCAGAATAGTTACCGCTGCATCAGTGTATGTAGATTCTTAGCGAGCCACAACCGATATTCTGAGACGGCGTTCCCGGGTCGCCTCATCTCTCCGTCCCGTGTTTACGTGAACAAGGCCGAGATCCTAGAAGCCCTCAAGGACAACATTTGACACGAGTGCGGGAATCTGTCGCCCGAAGTTCTCGCCGAAGTTATGTAAAATGCCATAAAACGAGCCCGTATGGCAATCAATTGTGACGGCGCCCATTTGGCCGATGTCATCTTCTCGACTTGACCAATAAAATTCTAAAGGTTCAAATAAACATAAACAAAAAACAGAATCGAAGTTTTTCATTTAAAAAAAATGAGAGCCAAACAACATCGGATGACTTCTTTTGGGCCTCCTTGTATTTCTGCGCGCCATCCAAAAAAGGTGAAGTCTTTCTCTTCTGGTCTGGTCATTGAGTGATACCCTTTTTAAACGGCTAAGAAAAATAATTAAATAAATAGTTGCGGCAATGGCCCGTGCAACCTAAGTCTAGCTTCTAACGCAACCTTTGATTTTGTGTGACGAAGCTTTTTGTGATGAATGGAATGGAAGACGGCTTACTATAGCCGTACTTAGTTAGTCCAAACTTTCATTTTATAAAAAAAAGGTAGGTTGATACATTATGATACGTAATTCTCAAGTCTACTTTAGGTTTGGTCATTATTGACACCGCTCTACAGGTCTTGTGTTTCATCGTTGAACCCTCTTCTCCAAAGCCCGTCCAAGCAAACGGGACCGACAATTTTACGCTCTAGGCAAAGTCAAAGCTTCAGTGCCCAGTTAACCCTACTCCGTATCTCTTTCCGAAAGTGAAGTTTTTTGAAAACAAACGTTTTTTACTCCATATTTCGAAAGCGGAATTAATATTATTTTTTTTCATTTCGAAAAGGTTACAGAGTACATACTTAAAAGCGGAACGCAAGGCAAATTCGAATAGGAATGACTTTTGAAAGGAAATTCAGAGTACGGTCCTAGGACTGCATCATCAAGTTCTTGTACAGAATTCCTATAGTTATTCAAGACAAAGCGCTGTCTCGCGACTTTTCTAACACTAAACTTTAAATAATCGTGCGAAACTCACAGGTCAACACACAAGGCACGATCTTACATAAGTCTCCGGACATGAGTTCCAATTTTTACTTTTGGGACTTTTAAATTCTAACAATTGGTGGCCTATCTTCGTCTTCGTTTAGTTGGCACAACTGTTGTAGAAACTTGACGAAACGAATCACTGGGTTCACTTTCTGACAGACGAAAAAAAAAAAAAAATGAATGTCTTTGCAACAAGAATATTTACTGAGAGTTGACTGTCAGAATTCAACTGTTCAATCTTAAGAAAAATCACTGCAGTTTAAAATGGCTATACCTCCAATCACCTACTTGTTTTTTGTTTCTGCAATAATTTATATTCATGACTTCGGCATGTTCAAAGGGTTATCTGTCAAACGTGTTGCCGCAGTGAGATCGCTTTTTAGCATTTATGATGAAGGCATGCCGCTTTGAGCATTGAAAAAAAGATGTCCAACGAATTTGTTACATTTATATAAGACTCCAAATTCTACCTGTCGAAATAGGGATACCTTCGACAGCACGTACTCCCTAAATTAAAATTACAAATATCAAGACGTCAAAGGAATGTGCTTACAGAAGAGGAAATTGCCGATGTAACCGAAACTGTGGGGGATGATCTAAATATATAGATTCATCTTCGGTATCACCAGTATCGAGACCCTGAAGATATAAGAGCAAGATTTTGACCCACATCCGTACCTATAAAATGCAGTTGGTATACGAGTTGAAGAGACGAGCATTTGCTCCTATTCTTTCGCTGACTGGGCGCAAATGGTTTTGGTTCGTCCGTTATCTAATCACAATATGGTGGGTTAGTAATGACCCTCATTCTTGGACTGACAAGTTCGTCACATATGCAGCAATTTGTACGGACGATATTATTTTTAAAAAATGATTCAAGTTCTAAGCTTTTTTTTCTAAACACTTGGATGACGATAAACCGAACGAGAAGTTATTTCAAAAAGATCAACCTACATGCAATACTGCAGGTGTAAACCATGTGATTGACCAGGAAATGTTAACCCGTTTTCACAATAGGCCAGAAATGCAATCAAAACTATTGAAGAAAGAATGGATAGTAAAAGACTGAAATACCAAATCCCGCAAAGTGAGAAATTTTCAAAGAGCCCTTTTTCTTTTCAAAAATATTTTTTTTTTAAACAAGTCAGGTGTCAAATTTTTAAGAAAAATGTCCTAAAATGATATACAGGCTTCAAGACTTCAATGTCAGTACAGCAACTTCAAAAAAATTGACGCAAATTACGACGCCAGTTTTTTGGGTGCCCAAATCTTTCGAACGCCTCGAATCGACTCGGAGCACCAGTATGCGCGTCCGTTTTAGCCAAGCTAGGTGAAATTGAAAAAGCCAACTGGCGAAATTAATTGCGACAGCGAAAATCACTTGAATTAGTGACATAACTCGGTTTTTTGATTCGAACCCCTTTCTCATAAAACCAAACAGCGTGTAAAAATTGACGTGCATCCAAAAATGACGAGCTCCCCCTTTGTGGCGATAAAATTGGATAAATCTTTTAACTTTCCCCAAGCAAACATGATGTGACTACCTTTAAAAGGACTGCAATCTGTACGCAACAATTTCATGGAATCAGACATGTCCTGTCGATGGCTTTGTGTTGGCGTTGAATTGACGCAATCACCCGTTAAAAAGGGATTTTCTTCACTTCTTCTTTTTTCACGGCGAATTCACATTTTTCATGATGTCAAGTTGACGTTTTTTTTTCCGACAGCGGAAGTACTAGTGCAATCACCTGCACATTGCATTCCACGTAGTAATTTTCAATGGAATTACAAAATTCCAAGAAAAGAAGTTAAGGAGAAATAACTTTAAGAATAGGGCGGATAACGAATGCCTCGCTTGGTCGGTACGTGTGAAGAAAACGCTCGACTGTTTCCGTTTAGTCAGGGTTTGCTTGTTCAAACTGCTTTGTTGCTGGTGACATTTTGCTTGCACTTTGCGCGCGTAAAGTTCAAGTAAAGCTGCGGACGTGGATCGATGGCAGTTGCTTATGGAGGACATTTTAGGGGGTAAAAGTGCGGAATGTTTTTTCGCGAGCTTATTGGCTTTAACTTATTTTTCGTTCGATCCCACACGTCCATTACTTTATTTTCTTCGAATGCCAATTGAATCGTTTGTAATTATAAATCTTGTCTCTTTGCAGTTGGTACACGCACAACGGTCCCGGGCCACTGGCAGTGATAAGTGGGCCACGGATACGCCTGCTCGGCCCAATACTCGCCATAGAGGCTGTAACAGCTGAGGATTCGGGCGTTTACAAGTGCACCGCCGGGAATGTGGGCGGTGAGGCCAGCGCCGAGCTCCGCCTGACGGTGGCCACTCCAGTGCAGGTGGAAATCTCTCCCAACGTCCTAAGCGTTCACATGGGAGGCACAGCCGAATTTCGTTGCCTTGTGACGAGCAACGGCAGCCCGGTGGGTATGCAAAATATTCTCTGGTACAAAGACGGACGACAACTGCCGACATCCGGACGCATCGAAGATACGCTGGTGGTGACGCGAGTTAGCCGTGAAAACAAGGGAATGTACCAGTGCGTGGTTCGTCGGCCGGAGGGCGACACCTTTCAGGCAACGGCCGAACTTCAACTTGGAGGTAAATATGCACCCAATACTTGAATGCCTGTGTGAATGTTACGTAGTAGTCCAGGTCCATTAAAGTGCGGTTTCATCCTAAGTGATGAGCGAATTAGTGAGGATTTCAATAGAAATCTCTCGGTCTCTCTCTGTATACTGAGGCTGACGATAATTCAGCCCAAAGCAGCTGTGATGACGGTGATGGTGACGATGCTGTAACCCACAATAGCAAGCAATTTATTGCAAATCCCTAAATAATAAGGCCTGTCAGTTTCAATATTCTCCTCATTCATCACACTCAACATGAATACCGAAACACGCCCTCTCCAGCTCACACCTCGTTTGATCCTGCTCGGTCGGCAGCTGTCTGAGATCCGGCACTGACAGTGAACCTTGATACTGGCTGTCGGTCTTCGATGGATGTGGATAAGGCGTCGTATTATGTAAGCTCTGGGAGAAATTAACATTTGATAAGGGATGTGCGGGGCGATTTGGGGTGGCTAGCAAAAATCACAAGAAATCAAATTTCCCAATCAAATCTGGTTATGAATGGACAGGGAGGAGATGAAGGATGTGTTTCTGTTTTTCGTTTTTTTTTTTTCCACTTTGCACTTCACTGGATAAACTGACTGGAACTGCAGAGATAAAGGTAGCAGAAGCACCGGTGAGAGTTTCTCCGTTAGAGATGAAGGTAGATATGTGTTTCAAAATGTCTGACCTCGTTTGACTCCTTCTGTTGTCTGTCAGATTTCAGGACGACTAGAGGAGGAGAGAACAAAAATTCAGATTTCTATTTCCTGTTGATTTTCCGCAGGGAGGAATTTCTAGAGAAGTTTTGGAATGTTCACACGTGCGAAGAGACATGGTGGTGACACGGTTGGATGAACAAGGATAAACCTGGGGGATTCTTATCGAATTTTGTTTTGTTTTGTTTTCTTCTTCGGAAATTATCATTTGCTGGGATTTTTTTGGACGATTGTCTGGGAGGACGACTATAGACAGCACAAAACAAAAAAACTGAGAGTACCTACCGTGCGATGCAGTGAGCAGTGGTGCTCCTGCTCATGGTTCATAGATATATATGTTCGGTGGGTGTTTAAGTAATCAGTTGAAAGTGGATATGGGTATTGGGGAGAGCATATACTCGTATTTTTTTCAGGGTGATGCTTTTTTGGAAACAGAAAAATGCTTAATTAACGATTTTGAATTATTAATGGTGATGGTTTGAAACTTTGCTTAGAATTTATATTTAAATTGTGCCTGTGGTGGGTGTCCAAGGTAAATTGTTGGAGAGGGGATTTCAGTTTTCTTCTTTTTCCATCAAAAGGATAAAGCTGTACTATTTTTCATCGGCCCAAATAGTGTAATGCGAGAAACAGATTAACACAGCAACAGCAACTTTGAAAACTTTTTAGAACCAATGTTTTTTAATTACTTTGAACACATTAGCACAGCAACATCGACAGGGACGTCAACGTTAGAGCTAATCCTAAATTCGCTGTTGCTGTTGCTGTGCTAATCTTTTTCTCGCATAAAACTCAAAACAAATTTTGTAACTATTCTGAAACTTTTTTAGCGGACGCTTACTCGGGAAGACGGAATCTAGTTAAACCCTTTAATTTGCATCATAACTTTTCTGTCCCTTTTATGTTGCCAAACTCTGATAAGTCAAACAGAGAATGGGTCGCTCTCTATCGCTCTCTATTACTATCGGGAAAGATGTAAATATTTTGCTAGGTTATCTGCTTTTCAATTTTTCGTCGTGTGTTTGAAAACTTTCAAAAGCAATTTGACACTTCAAGCCTGAGTTAAGCGGCAAATATATATATATAGTTGGCGCAACAGGTCCGAAGAGACCCTAGGCCTAGCTTCTCACAACCATTCGTTTTGTGTGAGTTTTTCATTTTTGGAACGAATGGAAAGGATCTACAATTTTATGCCGACTCCAAACGGCGAATTGAGAAGCTTTTTCAAGACAGTAATACTCTCGGATGTTTGCCAGACGAAGCGGCATATACACACGTCAAAAACTCTTCAAGCATGTGAGAGTTTATTATTAAATTCTATTTGACGTTGCATATACACGTATCAAGCATGTGGCTTCAATCATTCATTTTTACTTAGATTTTGAGGTGAAAGGGTGCACGCGGTTGTTTTTTAAATCGGTAAATATGCATAAAAAAAAGAAAATATGAGTGACAACGCTGGTAAAGAACCATAAAGTTCCATGAATTCCAGAACAAAACATTTGTCCTCCATTCTACACAAAAAAACGATTAAAATAAGTTCCGCCGATGTAACTTCCTTGCCGTCCACTCGAAAATGAGCATACATATCATCAAGCAGTCAATCACCAATATACACTAATCAATCATTGCCACCTGATTGAACAAAAATCAAAACGTTTTGATTTTGCTTCAAGCATACACACAACGTATACGTGTCTCATTTTCACTAATACAACTAATACACTCTCGCATGCTTGAAGGGTTTTTGACGTGTGTATATGCCGCTTTCACTTATATTCCTTCGAATGCGGTTAAAAGTCCTCTCGAAATTTGCAGTTAATTAATTTTCCCACAGCATTTTTTGAGTAAAAAAAAATCTTCTTACTACTTACACCAATGGGTGTCACGTGAGTGACAGCGGTACATATCTCCTTTTAAACCTATACATGGTTGCCGCTGGACTGGAAAGTCAGGGAAAGTCATGGAACGAAAATTTGGTCAGGGAATGTCAGGGAAAGTCAGGGATTTTGTTTCTTAATAATGTTGGCAACCTTGCTGTACCTAGCCCTCTGTTTCGGAATAATCCTTTTATGGAAGCAGGTCGAAATTCAGCTTTTTTCAGTTCTGCGTTACAAAATGCTGCCTTATCAAATTTGAAGCAATGAAATTCAGCTTATTCAGATTTTTTTCAACTAACAAAAAATTAATTTAAATGCTATATTAATTCTACCTATATTTATTTATTTTTTTGTATAAAATTTAAATTGAAAACAAAAATAAAAGAAGCAATCAAAATTAAATTAAATAATGAAAATAAAAAATAAAAGTACTATATCTATTAAAAAATGGAAAATTGAATTTAAAAAAAATCAGAATTAAGATAAGATAAACATTTAAAGAAAAAATAGAATAAAAAAAAAAAACGAATTTGAAAAAATTACAAGTGAAAAAAGAAAAAAGAAAATGTTCTCTAAGTCTCTGCCTTACAAAATTCTGCAAACAATAAAAATAGCTTTGGAAAATCTTAAAAAGAGCCCGCTTTTGAAAATTGTCGGAACCTATTTTTGGCAGAATTTTGTAAAAATAATTTTGACCCAAACCCACTTTTTATTTATGTTTTATGTTTATGAACGCACACCGTTACCATTTTCCACGCATAAATTAAACGATAGCTGATTTGTTCGTTACAAATAATCAACTTTTGACTTGAGAGAAGAAAAAGAGAGAGAGAGACAGAAAAAATAAATGTTCGGAAAGAGAAAAAAAGAAAAACCGATATTTCGGAAACCCGGCGGTTTTACGAATTGAAGTTGGTTGGGGCTTGCCAGCTATGAACGAGTATGCTAAACGTATAGATGAACCAGATTTTTAGACTGATTGTGCTACACGTTCGTCGTTCATAGATAGTGTGAACAGCCTCTTTGTTCTCTCCTTTATACTAGAAACAGTTAATTTTCATGAGAAGCAGACGAACAAAAATTGGGAGATTAACTTAGTAGAGTTCCCCATTCCTACATCATCATAATATCAGATTAGATGTGGACATAGATCTAGGTTTAATCCAGAGGAAAACATAACATTGACTTGTTGTTTCAAAACACTGCACAACTACATGTAATTTTGCAACAAATATTTGCAAAAATACGCCCTTCACTTTACATCCGCAAGTGAAAATGAATACCAATGAATATTCGGATTTGAAAATTTGCACATATTTTTCCCCGCACTGATGATAACTTTTAGTTTAACGAACTCTTCAAGGAAATCCTGATCCCTGCATCCATTCATCATTTCCGCCATTGATGCCAATTACACACCGCTCTGACCATTCAAAGGAAACTTTTTCAATAAATCATTTGAAGAGGGCGAGGTATCCGCCCTCATCTGTTTAACCCTTTTTGTAGGGCTGTCCATTGAACTTTCGCTTGATGCAAAATTCAACATGAACCTACCACAACCCATTCATCAGAGTCAATTAACCAATCGTCCGGCAATTCATGGTTCAGTTAAGAGTTAACAAACTGGTAAAATTGACTAATAGTTCTGGGCATCGACTTCCCCCTTTGTAAGTTTACTTTATCCCCACTCTATCTCTGTGCGGGTGTTTAAAATAAATACATACGTGGCAATTGGGGAATGACGGGATTTAGGCACACACTTGTATGTGTCGCACGTTCAAATAGCGATTCTACATACAGAGGGGGGGATTTTTAAATTATTTCCCAAAGGATCCAGACGTGCAAGGACTTGTCATGACTTTCAATTATCTCGCTGAATAGATTTTATTAGTCAGGATATGGAATCGTTGATGAAATTCGTACTTTGACACATCAGAAACGATCAGCATGAAGTGCAATCACCGGAAAAACGTATCGGGGTGGGGAAAATTCGACTGTTTGATTAAAGGCTGAAAAGATTAGAATCGACTTTCACCGGCATATTGAATTTTTTTATAGACGAATGGAAATTACTATTGTAAAACACTAGTGCAGGTGGGTCTGGATCTGATTGCTTGCATGTGATTCATGGTGGAAATTCGATTATCCGCGTTTGTGTGGTGCTTACTAATATTGAGAAAAGAACTCATGTCGGGAATGACTCAAAAGTTCAACGGTTTCTTGGATTTTTAGGATCCTCCAAAGTATTATTTTTTGCTGATTTCATTTTATAACAAGAATCATTCGTGAACTATGCTTACGGCAGAATAAACTCCGTGAGTACATTCTGATAACCACAACCACTAATTTGAGTTTGATATGAATACAGGGGCTTGCATAAAAGGTCCAGCTAAAGAGTGCAAATTACGTTGACCCACGCTGAACAATAAGAAGCACCTACCACTAGTACCTAAAGGACCTCAACAAACTTCAAGACTCTTCCAGCCCTCAAGCACATGGCAAGAAATTTCTTCCAACCTAACTTAAGGTGGAAAAAATCTTGAATCTTGCCGCCTGGCAAAAACTCTCTTCAATAGCGCTTAAGCCGACAGCAACTGGCGCCAGTATACAAAAAAGCTCTTACTGAATATTTATATAGCGTGCGCCATCTTTTATGTCGGTATGTAAACACTGAATGACTGACGTTTCGCATCGGAACAACGTGCTGAAATAATGACGCTGACATTGAAAATAGTCGTTCACTCAGAAAAAAAAATTCAACAATATTTTGTTGGTTAAAATGAACCTAAATGCCAAAATTTAAGAAAAAATTGTCGGAAATTATGTAAGAAAAAAAATGATGGACAGATATTGTTCTTGCGCTGAATATTTGACTTCGGAAAACTTAAAAATGAGTTCTTGTTATCAAAAATAATTGTAAACGTAAGAACTTTTAGATTGCAATTTTGTTAAAAATTCTTCGCTTAACAATCTTTTTTTTTTTTTGAGTGATTTCATTGTGTTAACTCGTGGTAGACAAGCAGCGTCTGGCAACACTATTCGTCATTTTGTCTCAAATTTGGTTCCGCACGGAACAGTGGGAGATCATCAAGATGCCGTTTGTCAACGACCAAAACGTTCCAATGCCACACTGCAAATCAAACAATGCAGTTTCTGACATGTGCTGTTAAAAAATCGATGGGTCACCTAAATCTCCAGATTTGACCATTCGGTTTTTTTTTTTTTTTTTTGGTTATTTGAAAAGAAAAATGCACGCCGCAAGTCTCCGACCATTGACAAGCTGAAGGCAAACATTTGTAGTGAAATAATCGCTCGAGAATGAGAAATGATGAAAAACGCAGCAAAAGGAGGACATTTTGCTTTGGTCAATAGGGTGATGAAAACGCGGAACACGTGTTTTTCCATTGCCAACGGTACGAAACCGAGTGGACCTTCCTACGGGACCAATTCGGAGAGTGGCCCTCTTCCGATAATGTCATAAATTACATGCTTCAGAATGACGAAAACTGGACCATTGTAAGTAACGTGGCGGTGTGGCCTAGAATGCAAACGGAAAGCTAATAGTTCAAACAATAGAGCAACAAGCTAAGCCTTCATACCGACCCCCGCGAAGTAATGTCTTACGGCGGTTCCGCGGGGGAAACAAATCAGCCTGTTCGGGAAGGGGGTTGGTTTTAGCCGGTAGGTATCCGGCGGCACTATCAATGGACGTCGGACCATTGATGCCTCATGCAAGGTTTCCACCTTCCATCGCAAAAAAATAACACAGGTACATCTGCGAGAGCATTAAAAATCTCCCAATAGCTACTTGCCTCAAAAAAAGACCTTCCTTGCTTTAAATCAAGTGGCATCTTCTTCCTCCAAAAACAGAGAGGTAAATTCACAAGACCGCTAAAGCAATCAATTACAATTACAGCATCAAATTGGGACTATTGCCTTTTTTGGGATGACGATCTCATCAGTCATAGCTTTAGGGTGAGAGAGGCCCTTACCTTCTTTAATCCATTTACATCATTAAGAGCAGACAGCTAATTAGAGCTTTTTATCCAACTTCTGATTAATCTACATTCAGACAACCTGAACTAAGGCAAAGGTTGTCTGAATACCAAAGGCCATTGGGAAGTCTACTGATGTTTGTAAAGAAAGATGCCCTCAGGCAATAATATATATTTAACCGCAAACCTTATAGGGCATCTCAGGATCTTCTTATAAATAGGCGAAGGTAAATAGTTGAGAAACACTTTCACAGCCTTAAACACAACATATTCGGTTGATTTTTTTTTTCTTTTTTTTTTTGTTGAAAATATTGTGCAGAGATGCAATGTCTGTGTGCAATTTGTTTTCTTATGGGTTTTGTATAAGCCAGGTCATTGTAATGGTAGAATTTCCACCACTAGGCGGACTTTAGTACAAATTAATATGATCAAAGTGTCTGACTCTGATGAGATGAGGAGTCGATCGAACGAGGGCTTGGTAGCTAAGGGCTTATATCACTAGCTAAACAAGTTGATTCCTTTATATCAGCCGAAGCTTGTGTTAATGTTACGAATCGAACTTCTTGGGTGTTCTCTGCTTCGCTCAATTCTTCGATTAAACACACGAAAGGTTAAACAATATGCCTTATCAAGCCTCACCATTTCGAAGGTCTAATGAAAACTTAGAATGCTGGAAGTATTTGAGTCGATACCTGTCTATTTTTGCCAAAAACTTAGGGGAGATGGAGCTACTTGAACACACGCGATGCAATAGACCAAGGACTCAAATAGACATTGGGTGGGTGGTATGAATAAAACGTATCAATTGCTTTTACTCAAAAGAAATGTTAAAATCGAAGCATTAGCTACGTTTCGTATGAATAAAAACTGATTTGAGTTAACACCAACTGTTGACATATTCGAAAAGCGGCACCCCTCACCATTTAACTCAGATCGGTGTGAATAAAACGTAGCAGTTGCTACGAAAATCCATGATGAACGGTAGAGTACGAACAGTTGAACTGTTGTTGAACTAAAGAGACACATGATAAGAGTCACGTTCCACGTTGGGCGCCAGTTATTTGAATGGAGAAATCTGGTTGTAATAAAGCTACACCTGTGTTATCAAGTCACGAAAGCGAAGTGTAGTTTTATTACACCCGGATTTCTCTATTAAAATAACTTATACACAAAATATAAATGAAATCAAATAAAAAGTCAGTTACAAATAAGCACTTGACCATATTCAGGTCTATGCCAAATGGGACAACAAATGATGCTGACTGATTTTCAAATTTTAAACCGAAAATGTGTTGAGTAAAAAATCGTGGGATTCGCAGTGGAACTGTTTAAGTTGAGCAAAAATTCGTAAAAATTCGTAAAACTTAGAAGTAAAAGAACGGACCAATAGTTTTTCTTTAATTAATTGGCTATTGTGTCATCGAATATTTCCAAAAAGCTATGGACACAATTCCCGAGACCTGATGAAGAGATGAAAAATCAACAATCTATTTGGGAAAAAAAAACATATCTGCAGGTTCAATTGGATTTCATATTTCTCAATTTTATACTTCCAATTTAAATTTCCACAAAAGTCGCTGTAATCTCAATTGAAATTCTTAAATTTAAATTTACTCGTCAGGTTTGACAGGAACTGCGAGGCAAGTACACGAAAAGCGATGTAAATGCTCGAATTTCCGAACTTACTTTATCAAAGTAGGGTTCTATTTGTACCAATTCAAAGCACTTGCTAAGGACTTTTAGTTTTGCTCAAAGCAACTGCTGGTTTTTATTCATACGTCCCATTGTTGGTGGTAAGTCAAACGATACTCCATAGGAAAGCCAGGAGGCAGATTCCGTATAACAATAATCGTAATGACCATAACAAGTCATATTGCGGACGAATTTTTTTGACTATCGTCGGCTTTCAGTACACTTGTGGAAAATGAACAGGATAAGCTGTCCAATGTTTGCACTTAGTTCCTAGATTTTGAGGTATATCGTTTCGACGATAATCGTCTGAAAAGTTATCGAATGAATGTCCAGTTTTTCTCATGTGAATCGGTTGTTTCAAGTGACTTAGAACGGATTAGGGCTTCTTAAAATCTCAACATTACTTACTTACTTACTTAGATGGCGCTACAGTCCGGGGTGAACCTGGGCCTCAACCAGTACGCCTCTCCAGTTAGCGCGATCTTTAGCTAACTTTAGCCAAGTTGGTTGAGGTCCCCTTCCACTTGTGCGCGCCACCTAAGGCGAGGTCTTCCTCTACTGCGTTGTCCCTCCGGGTTGAAGTCAAAGACTCTTCGGGCCGGAGCGTTGTTGTCCATTCGCTCTACATGTCTTAGCCATCTTAGTCGGATGATACGCACTTTCCTGACCAGGTCGATGTTGCTGTACAGCTCGTAGAGTTCGCTGTTAAATCTGCTTCTCCAAATCCCGTCAACGCAAACAGGACCGAAGAATTTTGCGTTCAAAACGACCGAGGAGATCTTCATCCGCCTTTGATAGCGTCCATGCTTCTGCGCCATAGAGTAGGATTGGGATGATGAGGGTCTTACATAGAGTCTTCTTAGTGTTTTTTGACAAGGCCTTATTTCTCAGTTGCCGTCTTAGGCCAAAGAAACAGCGGTTGGCAAGTGTAGTTCTTCGCTTGATTTCTGATTTGATGTCGTTGTCAGAATTTATAGCGGAGCCGAGGTAGACAAAGTCCCTAACTACGTCAAAGTTATAGTTGTCTATCGTGACGTTCTGTCCGATTCGTCGATGTTGTGTGTCCCTTCTTGTTGACAGCATGTATTTTGTTTTGCGCTTATTCACTACTAAACCCTTTTTTGCCGCTTCTGTACTAATAGTTGCAAGCGCACCAGTGACAGCACACTGTGTTTTGCCAATGATGTTAATGTCGTCCGCGTATGCAAGTAGTTGCACAGACTTTTGGAAGATTGTGTCTCTGATGTTGGCTTGCGAGTTTCGCACAATCTTCTCAAGAATGATGTTGAAAAAGTCACATGACAGCGCGTCACCTTGTCTAAATCCTTTTTTGACATCAAAGGTCTCGGTGAGATTGTTTCCGACCTTTATGGAGCAGCGAGCGTTCTCCATCGTCATTCTGCACAATCTGACAAGTTTGGCAGGGATGTCAAAATTACAAATGGCTCTATATAGCTCATCTCTATAAATGCTGTCATATGCGGCCTTCAAATCGATAAACAGATGTTGGGTATCGACTTGGACTTCTTGGGTTTTTTCCAGGATCTGCCGTAGTGTGAATATTTGGTTGGTTGTGGACTTACCGTCCCTAAAACCGCACTGATAGGGTCAAATCAGTTCGTTGACGTAAGGTTTCAGGCGTTCGCACAATACGGCAGATAGGATCTTATATGCGATGTTAAGGAGACTGATGCCTCTATAGTTGGCGCGGTTTAGAGGGTCTCCTTTCTTGTGGATCGGGCAAACAATGCTGAGGTTCCATTCATCAGGCATACTTTCCTCTAACCAAATTTTGGAAACGAGTTGGTGTCTACCAAGTCATCTCCGGCTGCCTTGAAGAGCTCGGCAGGTAAGCCGTCTGGTCCAGCAGCCTTGTCAATCTCATTATTAGAACTGATTAAACATCGAAGAATCAACATAGAACGAAGTGTGCTCTGACAAAAACAGAAACCATGTCCGCTACATAATTCCTTTCCAAACCAAATAAAATGCTTCCTCTGTCCGGTGTTCACTTATATACTTACCACCGCAAAACTATCCTAAGCATACTGCTTAGCCGATATAAAAGTTAATTACTCCCAGAGAAACTGCACCGCCTTAGCTACTTCCGTAGATTCGCTGCGTACTGCCACTGAACGAAACCGAAACTCAGAGCCTAATCCTCGTTCCATTAGATCTGGCTAAAGTTGCGTAGCCTCAGAGACTGAAAGGAATCTCAAAACCGACGCCAAAAAAATGAATCACCAGCTTAATCCTTTCTGCTGCTGCACATTTGCCGTGTACAAAGTTTCACTACTTGTCAGGAAGTTAATTAAAACTTATTTCGAATTTCATGCCTCGAATGACTCCAACAGATTGCAACGCGCTCGCGTTCCATTACAAACTTTAACAATTTGTCTTTTCAAAGAGAATGCCTCACACAAAAACGAAGAAGAAGAAGGAATCCATTTTTTCACAGCTCCTCCTTCTAGCCGCACTTCATTAATCACTTGCAGTTGGACACGGAATATATGCACCACTAGTCCAAACCCAACACTTTCTACTTCGGCCGCGCCATCATCATCATCATCAGCATCATCATCACGATCATCATCCACCATCACCGACCGACCGACCGACCGAACGAACGACCAATACCCATTACAGAAAAGTTAGTTAGCCTCAGTCGAGGAGCGTGTACGTAGCCTTTTCCTGGCTCCGGGGCGAATACGCAACTTTAATTGAATTAACTCCATTACTGCGTGCACAAACTCACTTACCAAACGGGAGTAGATACCGTCCGCTGAACCAGATAGGCGCACGTCAAAATGTGCTTTTAGCTCGTTATCACCCATTGGAGTTTATCATTGAATTTGTAATTATATCCGCAGTTGGTATCGGTGCCACCGTCATCATCACCACCAGTAGGACGTCCTGCCGCCACATCCGGTTGTAGCAGTAGTACCCAATCCACGCCACTATAGCAATTATATTTTATGCATAAACAAAAAAAAACTACAACTATAACACATTTAAACATTCCATTTACAGATGCTCCACCAGTGCTGCTGTATAGCTTCATCGAGCAGACCCTTCAGCCGGGACCGGCAGTAAGTTTGAAATGTTCAGCAGCCGGAAATCCAACACCACAAATTTCATGGACATTGGATGGATTTCCGCTCCCATCGAATGGAAGGTAATTGAACTCAAAATGCACAACACCGCCATAGGTATAGCCCCACAAACACACACACACACTCAGACGCTCGTCTGTCATTACAATCGAATTTATAGTTGTAGATGCTAAAACAGAAATGCACACCCATACACAGGCAGCGGCAGCCGCTTGCAAGTGCAACATGAATGATTGAGAAGGAGCGAGGGTTTCGCATACAAATTCATAACAAATCCGCAATGAGACGTAGAAAAACAAAAATAATTTTAATTAAAACTTATCCCTGAGTAGAAGTAAACGAGGTAATTAAAAAGTGTAAGTACCTCCATTCCATTGCGCTGGATGCGCTGCCTTGGTATGATGGCATGACGACAGCGACGTTGGTCGAATAATGTTCGCCATTCGCCAACCCCGCCAGCATGCAAAAGGACCAACAGCGGGTTGTGCTCTCGCTCCCCCTCTCTCTCTGTTCATGTTCGTGTGTGTGTGTGTGCTTGATTATTCATTCATTTCATTTCATTTTATTTCATTTCGCTAGCTTTAGTCTAGCTTTGGAATCGTTTATGGAGAAAAGGGAAATATCAAACACCACCCGCTCCTATCCGTCTCTCGCGTTCCGCACTTGTTTGTGCATCGTCGCTGATATCTGAATGTGAAGGTATTCCCTCCCAAAGAGAAACAACCCCTCAAAGGAGAGAGCAGCAAAGTCGCCTTGTGTACAGATGATTTTCCGTAACAGATTTTTCATTCACCATCAGCCGTCGGTTACGGTTTTTATTTTATATGGATGTAGAGTCGAGCAGTTTTTTTTTTCCTTTTCACTCTCGGCCATTCGTTCTGTTCTATACGTTCGAGCACTTCATTGCAAAAAAAAAAACCCCGGTTGGATGGGTATTTTTCAGCTTCGATTGATATCCAAAGCTAAACAAATAAAAAATAGTTGACTGTGGAAAGTCGAGGGAAAAAAAATAAAACAAACGCATCCACAGAAACTATACCTACATAAAATTTGTTCTCTCTTGCTGCTTGAGTTGTAAGTGCCGGTAAATAGTTGTGCATAGGGTGGTGCAAAAGTCAACAAGGGATTTTCGAAAAAGTCAATTTGTCTTCGCTTTTGTGTGTTTGTACGGCTTCTGTGTGGAGTGACGGCAGTTGGGGCGGGATAATTTCTCAATTGTTATGGGGAAAAATGAACACATTGGGAAAATGTTACGTATACGCCCCGGTTGACTGGCCGGTGCTATTGAATAGACTTGCTTACTGGTTGGCTGGCCACCAGGAACATTGTTTAACTTAAGAGCGAATATAAATGCAAACGTTTAAAGCAAAGGCAAAAGTTAGGCATTCGGTTGCAGCTTATAGGAGGACAAAAGAGGGCCATGTTTTAAAAATTGTTCCGATTCCGGTATGGGTTTCGCTGTTGCTCACAAAAGACTGAGGAAACTTTGGTATACACAAATCACATGAGGGCTGGTGGTAGATTTGATTACATTAAGAAAAGTCAGTAATTAAAGCAGACTCGAAAGCACAGCTCGAATTGAAACCAATGACAAGTCCAAGCGAAACGCGATTCGTAACGTAACTTTTGGAATGTCTCCTCTTCCTCTGCACAGAGCCTCTGCGCAATCATTGCGTCGTACTAATAAAAAATGTTAGCCCCGAATTTTCGGAAGCTCACAATTAAAAAAATTGTATGAAAGATGTATCGCATTTTTAATAAAACTAAAATTTTAAGTTTGGACGATGAATGCCAAGATTTCCGTCCACCTGACCAAAATGAAGTGAGGATAGCAATATCTAAGCTTAAATCCAACAAGGCTGCTGGCCCGGATGGCTTAACTTCCGAGCTGTTTAAGGCAGCGAGAGATGACCTGGTAGAGAGCATACACAAACTCGTCTCCAAGATTTGGTCAGACGAAAGTATGCCTGATGAATGGAACCTCATTATCGTTTGCCCGATCCACAAGAAAGGAGACTCTATAAACTGCGCCAACTATAGAGGCATCAGTCTCCTAAACACTGCGTATAAGATGATGTCCTATCCATTCGTCAACGATCTGATAGGTCCCTATCAGTGCGGTTCTAGGCCCGGTAAGTCCCCGACCGATCAAATATTCACACTACGGCAGATCCTGGAGAAAACCCAAGAAGATCGATACTCACCATCTTTTTATCGATCTTAAGCCCGCATATGACAGCATTTATAGAGACGAGCTATACAGAGCCATGTCTAGTTTTGGCATCCCTGCCAAACTTGTCAGATTGTGCAGAATGACGACGGAGAACGCTCGCTGCTCCGTAAAGGTCGGAAACAATCTCCTTTGATGTCAAAAAAGGATTTAGACAAGGTGACGCGCTGTCATGTGACTTCTTCAACATCATTCTTGAAAAAATTGTGCGAAACTCACAAGCCAACACCAGAGGTACAATTTTCCAAAAGTCTGTGCAACTGCTTGCATACGCTGACGACATTGACATTGTTAGCAGAACACAGCGAGCTGTCACTGGTGCGTTTGCAAGGATTAGTATAGAAGCGGCAAAAATGGGTTTAGTGGTGAATGAGGGTAAAACAAAATATATGCTGTCAACAAGAAGGGACACACAACACCGACGAATCGGACAGAACGTCACGATAGACAGCTATAACTTTCAGGCAGTTAGGGACTTTGTCTACCTCGGCTCCGCTATAAACTCTGATAATGACATCACATCAGAAATCAAGCGAAGAATCACACTTGCCAACCGCTGTTTCTTTGGCCTAAGACAGCAATTGATTAGTACGGCCTTGTCAAGAAGCACTAAGAAGATTCTATATAAGACTCTCATCATCCCTGTCCTGCTCTATGGCGCAGAAGCATGGACCCTAGCAAAAACGGATAAGGATCTTCTTGGTCGCTTCGAACGCAAAATTCTTCGAGTGATTTTCGGTCCCGTTTGCGTTGACGGGATTTGGAGGAGAAGATTTAACAGCGAACTCTACGAGCTGTACAGCGACATCGACCTGGTCAGAAAAGTACGCATTAGTCGTCTAAGATGGTTATGACATGTAGAGCGAATGGACACCAACGCAGTAGAGGAAGACCTCGCCTTAGGTGGCGCGCGCAATTGGAAGGGGACCTCAACCAACTTGGAGTGCGCAACTGGAGGCAATTAGCTAAAGATCGCGCTAACTGGAGAGGCGTATTGGTTGAGGCACCTAAATAAGCAAGTAAAATTTAAAGTCGAAACTTAAAATTTGTATTTAAAAAAGTCTCATTACATATTAAGGACTGTACTCCTCCTTAGGAGTTTCGTACAATTCTTTTTTCCAAGTATGATATGTCATTAAACGCATGAGAATGCGTCCCCCATATAAGACTTTTCCGACATCACATTGTTTTGACTTATTAACCTTTATGGAAACACTTTTTTGAAACTTTACGAGGTACAGATTCGTAAACCGAAATGCTGCTTTGAAGAGGATGCGCGTTGAGAGAGAAGAGTATGACATTGTGATGTGCTTTTTATCTGAGCTGGGGCTAGCTCTTCGGATCGCCAAGATTCTTCTCCAGAGAAACACGAACTTTGGGTTACAAAGGACTTTGAACTTTTGCTTTCGAGCATAAGATCTAGGGGTCATTTTAATAATAATCCAACAGCTTGCTTCAGCTTATTCATAACGATAAATGAAGTTCGTTCGTCTGCTGAAGCAAACTGCATTTCTTGTGACAATACCAATATTTTACTTGCATCGTCTTTAAAATGGGAGCTACTTCCAATCTCTGTAGTGGAAAACGAGGCGGATATACTAATTTTTGACTAAATCGCTTATGAACAACTCACCATTTGAAGAGATTGTTGAGTTTATATAACTAAGTGCATTTGTAGAGCACAAAATAATTAAAACAATTAAATGTTCAAAACGTAAACAATAAAAATCTCATTTGACATAAATAAAATATACCAAATCTGTGCATTTTATGAGCACAAAATAATTTAAACAATTAAATGTTCGAAACGTAAACAATAAAAATCTCATTTGACATAAATAAAATATACCAAATCTGTGCATTTTATGAGCACAAAATAATTTAAACAATTAAATGTTCGAAACGTAAACAATAAAAATCTCATTTGACATAAATAAAATATACCAAATCTGTGCATTTTATGAAAACACGATTTTTAATTCAAATTTGTTTGGTTCCATCTATTATTTGCAACTTGAACTACCATATTTTCAGTGCGACATCTATTGTAAAACATTCCGCAACAATTTGAATCTCAACCGTTTTACCTAGCAAATCTGCTCCACCCAACACCCAATAGGTGTCCCTAGCTTTCTATGGAGAAATCCAAGATGGTTTGAATTTTGTTACACTTTTTATTCTCTGTGAACCAAGAGCGCTAGTTATGTTGGCGTCATATTTTGGACAGAGTTTGTATGGAACTGACATTTAACTTGCACTCCATATAGGTATAGTAATGTCGTTTTCCATTGGGCAAAAAGAAGCGTCCGGGACTGTCCGGAATTGAAAAATTCACTTCTGAGAACTGAAACTGTTCCATTGGCACAAAAAATACTCTTCTGCTGATTATGAGAAGAGAATTTCGCCTCTCGATTTGAAGTCAGAATCCACTCAAAAAGCCCTCACACAAGTGTTATTTATGTATTTTATACAAGTCAGATGACAGCTAAAAAAAAAAACAAATATTTGGCGCAGCAGGTCCGGAGGGACCCTAGGGCTTCCTCAAGCTTCTCACAAACATTCGTTTTGTGTGAGTTTATTTTTGTTATTATTGGAACGAATGGAAGGGATCTTCAACTTTATGCCGACTCCAAGCGGCTAATTGAGAAGCTCTTTCAAGACAGTCATACTCTCGGATGTTTGTCAGATGTTCGCGAGAGGTGGCGCAGTGGAAAAAACCTTAAGTTGGAATTTTTGGCATTTCACCAATACTTTTGTGGATTCAATCAGAAGCAGTTTTCTTGTTCCATTTGGATTACAGATTGAGTCGATCCCCGATTCCTCGAGTGAAACCAATGGAAAACGACATAAGTCAATGGTTAGTATGAAAATGTTCCGTTTTCCAACGGAATTTGAACTTTAAAACGCAATTTCCGAATCTTGCAGTCTCAAATAAATTCGTATATACGATGTGGCAAAATCCTACGAATGCACTTGACAAACTTTATGTGCCATTCAAATCTAATTGTGAATTTCAATGAGCGTGTTGATTTTCTTGTTGGAAGTAATGGCAGTGGAAAGAGCGCCATCCTAGCTGCTCTGGTTCTTCGCCTGGGCGCTAGGGCTGGCTCGACAAATAGATCACAGAGCATGAAACGTAAGTAAAAAAAAATCTGTTTCGTTTTTCTACAAGCTTGGGTATTTTATTTAGAGTTTCTAATGAAAGAGGATATTATAGCACATGTTCACATCCTGAAAATTAAGAAAAAACAAATATTGAAATTAAGACAAATGCTAAGTTTAGAATGACTCACCCTCCTCCTCGTCACATCTACTCTCTCAATAGCTTCTTTTATGCAAGCATGCAATTAGCATGAGCGGGGGCATGTGAGTTTTCCGCAGCAGTGTCTTATTCTTTCTTCTGTTGTAATTTCGTCATCTGCCGTACTTGCGGTACTTGCGATGCCAATTTCAAAAGCAACCAAGATTACGACGAGAATTAGATGTATGAGCTTCATTTTGAGAATTGATGTGTTCTAGTTCGATCGAGGGCTCTTATATACCAGGTAATTTTGCAACTTTAAACGGTTGAATCAATAGGGAGTGATACAGTGTTTGCAATTGTTGTTTGATCAAGTGTTTGAAGTAGGCATTCGCGTGACGCTTGCATCCAGGTATAAGGTGATGAGTGGAAAAATACGACTGTTTGCGTAGTTTCGTGGCAATAAAGAATACGTTCGATATACAATATGGACACAATGTTTGACGATTAGCGTTGTTGATATCATCAACATGTTTAATTTTCTTGCTATTCATTGGGCGCGAGTGTAGGCTGGCCGAATAATCCCTAGGTTGCGCCTCAGAATTAGAATCAGGCAGATTCCTTTTAAGTTCGTTGAGTCATTAGCTCAATTCGGTCAGCATTTCCTGGCCATCTCAAATATAAACTCCTTCCAGACTCTTCCGCATATATTAAACAAAAGCAGTTTGAAGTTGCCTTTTATTTCGTGTCTTTACAATTTCATCTCCAGATTTGTAGTAACCCGTCACTTCACTACTTCGGATGACATTCGTGGTCATAAATTTGAGTGTATCTTTCTACAAAGAGTCAGTGACGCGGTCAGTTGCAACTCTTCCTCCGGTTTTTATCTGATGCCAAAAAGTAAGCTTGGTGTTGTTCACAGCGTCCTTTCTTCTTATTACCTCCTGGCTGATTTACAGGTCCGCCTTGCGGCAGTCCTGGCAACCTACAGGTCCGTCTTACGACAGTCCTGGCAACCTACGGGTCCGTCTTGCGGCAGTCCTGGCAACCTACGGGTCCGTAATGCAGCAGTCCTGACAACCTACAGATCCTGGCAACCTACGACTCTTCCTTCCGGAGGACTCGACAATTCGCTAGCTACCCGCAGGCTTGCTAGCGCAAAAAATGTTCAAGTTGTCCAACGACTCCTTGAGGAACAAATCAACGGTAGACCAGATTGGTACTTTTTCCACAGTGTGATCTTGCTCGATTATTTGAGAATTTGCTGGTGGTCTCATATAATTTAAGTCACCGAGTGGGTGTGAAGTCTATTGGAGTATGCAAATTCTCGGGTGGTAAAGCCATACTTTACTGTTTGTTGTTGATCGCAACCATGTCTAATACGCCCGTAATGCTGTGTGACAACAGATATAACGTCATGGACCAATGCGGGGGGTCTCGTGCTTATCAGGACGGAGCAGTCATTCGACTGTTGAGTGAACTCGAACTATTTTTACGAGTAGCAGTGCTGTACATGCTGTACGAAAACCAATGCGGGGTTGGTGGGAGGGGGTTGTATATACAGTGGGGATATCACTCACTGGAGGATGATTGAAGAAAAATATGAGGTAACAAATGCATCGTTACAACATATTAAAAGTTCGATTTGGTTTTTAGCTAAAAAAAAAAACATACAAATTCAGAGCCGAATTGAATGAATTCGAGTCTACTCCTGTAATTGGTACGGACGAATTGAAAAAGAATTGTCCAAAATACAAAACGAACTGTTTCTACACAATCTGTCAACGCTCGCATTGTGGCATTGTGATTGTGGCATTATGGCTCTAGAGTGCGTCTGTGAAAATGGCCCCATGTGTCTAATTTTGAGATCAATTCAAAGACAGCATCGCTTTGCAACTTTGTTTTGGCTTTGTCCACCATCCGTCGCATACGAGTGAAAATCCGATCAACGGACTGGACCGAATTAGTTAGTGCATATAAGGTTATCGATGAGCGTCCACATATAATTGCAGGCAAAATCTTGTATAAGACCGGGGGAGATGTATGCCTATATAGGATCTTATTTAAGACATAACAAGCTGAGATTCTATTCATTAGGTATACTTTTATCTGCCCAAATTCTACAAATGAGTTCGTACTGATGCCCTACTAAATTATTCAATTTATTCAAAAATGCCGACTTTAAGTCAGCACTTTTTTAATCTTTTAAGCATTGAGATCAAACCTTCGCACGCTCTTTTTACGACTCATTTCGGCAGTGAAATCTTTCTAACTATCTTCTCAGCAGTACGTTTCTGGTATACCCATACCCAGTCTTTAGATAATCTTTTAGTGTGATCTTCTGTTCTCCACTACTCGTAGGTCGTGCTCTATGAGCTGCTTTACTCTTCAGCCCTCATTTACAGCGTTTTTAGATATCTATGAGTTTTTGAAACATTTCGCATGAAAGGCGTAACTTTTCATGAATTTCGTGGGAGGCTGCAAAAATGTTGCTATAGTTTTTCAATATAGAAGCGGTTTGCCTCCGAATTTTCTCGCAGTATTTTTTTTCGGTGGGGCACTGACCCAATTTAAGTGTTGCTTTTATTGTGGGCTACACCAAATTAAACAGTTTAAGATTATACGTACGTTGAACTCTTAGTAGACGTTTAGTCATTCTGGTTCCACTGTGACTTTGGGTTCAGGCCGAATATTTCGCCAGACAAGAGGTTGACAGGCTTTGCCATTTGCAAGAAATCCATCTGTAAAGTGGCTCTTGTGATGCGAAATTGCTACCACGGAAATGGGCCCCTTGCGAAACAGACTTCCAGAACAGCCCATCATGGGATTGGATCTTTGTGGTATCTGTGGTTACCTAAAATCGCGTGAATGATGTTTACTACAGCACAGTGGTATGGGTGGACCTCACCCTTATAACAGGGCTGGATCTTAGTAGTCATCTGGAAAATGAATGGCCAAAGTACTGAATTTAGTGTCAAAAGTCTTTCTTCACAGACACTAAGTGATACTGAGCCCACCGTTTCGGAGCTGAATTATTTAAGGCACACCCAAGCTTCTGCTAGGTAAGATAGTCATCCCAGTCGTTGTTGGCAATGCGAAATGTGTGGTCGCTTACAATATTGCAATGTCTTTAGACGTTTTACAATCCCAAGTCTAATTCTAATTCTCTTTCGTAGACTCGGCATCATCTGGTGCACAGATGGTTCTAAGATGGAATCAGAGACTGGCTCTGGAATCTACGGTGAGTCAAACCAGTTGAACTTGTCAGTCAGCCTTGGGAAAAACTTATCCATATTCCAGGCTGAAATCCTTGCAATCAACCATTGCGCTAGAATAAATCTAAGTTCTAACACACGTGGAAAAACCATATTCATATTCGCAGATAGTCAAGCAGCTCTCAAAGCTCTTGACTCTGTCAGTTATCAAATCCAAACTCGTCTTATAAACATTCTCAACCAACTTTCTAAGAAAAACCTAGTCATTTCAGGAGCTACATCAAGTACCAATCTCGTATAGAGTCTAACGAGATCTGGCAAAATACAGCTGGGCAGAATTGCAATAGAAAATTGTTCCCCAAATTCTCCTCCAGAAAATCACTCTTCTTGATTAGTCTGGATAAAAATAACATGAGAATCCTAACAGGAACAATCAGCGGTCACGTGAGAAAACATCTTCACCGCATTGGCGTCTCACCGGATCCCATCTGTAGACTCCGTCTCGAGGGTGACGAATTCTCTCTTCACATAATCACAGAATGTCCAGCCCTTTGTCGTCTCAGGAAAAACATCCTTGGTGATGAAATCGTTAATTCAGCATCTCTTGCGAATATACACTCAGAGAAGATCCTTATCTTCCTGACGGTCTCTGGAGTGAAAACATGGCTCTAAGAAATTATTTACCAAGGAAGGCACAAAAGGCTCCTTTAAGAAGCCGCAGTGCCAGAGCTTCTTGAAGGCTCTCCCGCCCTACAATCTATCTAGCCTAAGAAAATTTTAATGCCTACTTTCTTTAAAAAAAATTCAAACTGCGTACAATTTTTTAAATTTAGGAAAGCTTCATTTCGGCAGTATAAAAGGACAACCGAAATGCTGCTTATTTCACCAGCGAAAAGGTAAGCACTGCGAGTTCTCTAAGGCCATATTCCTAGGAGGTTCAAAGTAATTACTTGTACGCTGTGATTAATAGTTTTGTGGACAGACAAGGCCGTTGCCTCAGTCTTCCTCCAAAATATTAAAAAACAGCGACGCTCTGTATTATGTTTGTTTGTACATATACCAATTAGTTTCCTTTTAAATAAATTTAAGTCGTTATTTAAAATCAAATACCCAGGGGGGAATTCGAGGCTACAGCTTGTATAAAGAGGTGATAATCCAATTCTGTCACTTGCCATTTTTACTCAAATGTGTAAACTTGTTGGCTCGCCTCTAACCGCTTTGGGTTGATCTACATGTCCTCCAAAGTCAATCGAAAAATTGTTATTTGGGTAGAAAAAAACGGAGAAACATTTGAACACGTAGGTACCTCGATTTGATTGATGTAGAGTCCATCATCCCTGCGTTAGAAAAGTGGACTCAAAGTCTAGGTACAATCCAACCCTGAATCGTCCGGCCTATGGGAATACACAACCACTTCGTGTAGCACTTCAATACTGCATATACTGCCTGTCCCCCATGAGACAGAGCACAAATAAAAGTGGAGAACCCCATTCGTATGTAAAAACGAGCTATACTGCCGCACACAACTGGAATCCCAATTAGCCCAGTAAGACCTGCATCCGTGATCCATCCTAAATGAATCTTCTCATCTTCCCCAACCATACCCAACATCAAATTAATCTAAGTACGTCCCTTATCTCCTACATAATACATTCGTTCACACTTTGATGTAAATAAACAAAAACCAACCAACAACGTCCCAGTTCCAGAAATTTTACATTCTCATCTTCAAAATGGAGAGAATTTATTTCCCTCAACAAAAATGGTGGTGGCTCATCTAATTTCTACCTGCTAAGGGGAGTCCCCAACCACCATCATCCTAGCCATTCATCTCTTCCACGTTTCACTATCAAAATAACTTACAAGAAATACGGCATTTCTCTCACGTAAAAAGGGAAAAATCTCAAAACACCAGCTTATCTCGTGATGAGCACCAGCGCACAAGAAAAAAAGCAAAAACTAAAAAATAAAAAATAAATATGGTACAAAATTGTGAAAAAAGCAACGCACCACAAGTGGAGGAGTGTCCCTGCCAGGAGAACTAAAAAAAGAAAATTCAAAGGAATCTCCTAAAAGATTCATTAACCGCATGGGTAAAAAGCAGTTAAGTAACAGTTTGAAAAAATATATTCAAGTCGTTAGTGAAAAACAAAAAAATAAAACAGTGTATACAAGAAACAGGAAAAAAACGGTGCCACACTGCCACTACGTACAATCACAACACCACCTAAAGTGTACGTACGTCCTGGTGGACGTTTCCCGCCATTTTCCACTTTCGTTTGTTTTATGCATGAGCGACAAATTGAATATTCTTGCCGCAGATGAAGGATATGTGCACGAGTACGAATTCTGAGTACGAGTACGTTTGCGTTTACCCACATTCATCGCACATATCCTTTTTTTTTTTTTTTTCATTTTGCTGTCTTCTTTCTTTTTCACTGTCACCGCAAATATGTGGGCATGCAAGTTCACAAACAAAAATTATATCCTACCAGCAGCAACGACAACAAAAAAGAAGCACAGAACAAACACCAAATGGAATCTCCTTCGAAGGAACTGAATTATTGTTTAAGGACATTTGTCACACACGATGTAGTGGTATGCCCTTGTGTGCTGTCTTGTAACACCAGTGGAGAAAAATAATATATATTGGCAACAATTCCATGAAAATTTATCAAATGAAACCAGTTTTGGTGGGGGGAGGAGGATTGTTCGTTTATTTGGGACGACAAGTTGAATTTATTGGACACTTTGCTGTGGGTGCTTGCTTCCAGATGTGCAAGATAAAGATATATGGACAATAATCAGAAGTATAGAGTCTGCTGTCACCAATCATAGTCTTGGTCATTGCATGGTCTTCAATTTTCATCTAATGGACACTTGGGACACTTTGGAAAAAGATCCCAAAACGGCGCGTAGTCGGGGGAACGATTGTCTTTTCATGCCGTCCCAAGTGTACACGTTTTGTACTTGCTTCAACTTTGACGTTTGTGTTCTCTGTCATGTTCAATTTATAAAAATTAAAGTTCCCATGCACACGATTTGCGAATAAAAATTCAGCAATACGCAGTAGTCGGACTCAAGTTGGCTACAAATGTTCAGATACTTAAAATTGGCAGTCGGGAGTGAGTGTTTCACTCTGTAAACACAGCCTAATGGAGGGATCATTAAGGAATTTTGTATAGCGGCACGAAAGTCTGCCTGTCAGATTGAATATCTCAAAGTAACAATTCGAACGAGTAACAGTGATCAAAGTGCACTTTTGAACATTTTAACGCGCATCATTGGGCGAAGTGCGAATTGTGGCAGAAATATGACTTGCACATTCGGAAAAGTTAGTGCGCGGGTTGAATTTTTCAATTGGGGGTAAAAAGTTGTAAACATTGTTGGAAAGGCAATTTGCATCAGACTTTGAACATTGACACGAACACAATTTTGGTTCAAAAATAAATTTGACTGTAGAGAGTTTTGGGCGGTCATCGGTCATTAGGAGAAAGCTAGGTTAGGTTAGGTTAGTAAAGTGGCAGGCCGCCTCAATGTAGCCTCACTTAGGCCAAAGTAGGTCCATTATGATACCACAGGATCAATGTTCTCTAAACTACCCGTTGAACCAGCTGGAGCTAAGAATGAAGCGTTGGAGGCAGTTGATTCCTATGTTTGCGAAATCGGTGAGATTGTCGAAGAAGTATTCTCCGAGGTATAGTTTTCTACGGGACGACAGTGATGGACACATGCAAAGAAGTTGAAGAATAGTCTCCTCCTCCTCCTCGTCCGTACAAATTCTGCAGAAATCGTTTGAAGGGAGGCCCAACCTGAGATCATGTCTACCAATGATGAAGTGTCCCGTCATGACACCTATACTAAAGTGCTGAAAGCTGATTCCTGAGACTTATTAAAGCAAGCGCCTTGGGATCAGGTGACATTTTTTATTTTGTAAGCTGATACTATCAGTGAGCTGTAGTGGATGATTCGTATTGCGAAGCTGGTACTTACTGGCACGGTTGCCACTTTGGTAATAAATTACCAAATCTGGTAATTTTTTTCTTAGTTCATGATTTTTGGTAATTTGGTAATTTTTATCTGGTTTTGGTAACTTTTTGAACAGGAGCATCAAAAAGACGAACCCGATATCATCACATGGAAATGCTGCCTTACTTTTTCTGCCCACTACGTGTAAGGTTTAAAAGTATTCCTAGTACTTCAGTAAGTAACATTCTGTAATGTACCTTATTGAATTTAAAATACTTATGATAAAATTAATTGATATTTGTCAACAGTTTTCTTTTAGTTTCTATGAAGACTTAAGGAAACTTCAGAAATTCAAATAAATTTCACGATTTCCTATAAATTATTTTTCACGCCGAAATGTCAAAAATGTAATGACTGACAATAAAACCTAAGTGTCTGGCATATCAGTATTTGAAGTAACTATTTTTCACTCGAACTGCGTACTGCCTACTCATATTTTCACGTGGAAAGTTAAATTTGACATTTCGCGGAGAAAAATTTGTATGAAAAATTGGATTCCACTTGAGAGGCTTTACGTGTTCTGCATAAAGTGCATACTAGGCTTAAACATAGGTGCATTTTTCTACTACCATGACATTTTTTTATATTAAATTCGTAAATCAGAGAAAAATCAAACGACACCAAAAACTCATATTCATACTGGCTCAAGACGATATGTACGATTTTTTCGTGTTTTATCATTTTTCCAGATTTTTGGTAACTTTTAGCTTGGTTTGGTAACTTTTTTTTTCCATTTTTGGTTGCTAATTTTTTTTTGCAAGTGGCAACCATGCTTACTGGTCACGAAGTTAATTTATTGACCTGTCGGCTGTCGTCATTGGAACGTCGCATACACGAATGTTCTTCTCTCTGTGTCCCTGTTAGATGGCTCATAACTCGAGAACTATACTGACCACACATTTAGACACATTTTTTCTTCCATTTTATTGTGACAGACGTCTTCAGGTTTTTATATGTGAGCACATCTTCCTATACGAGACCGCTGCAGGTGTCATTTCCAAAATTCTCTGCTTTATTTTGCTCAGATTTTAGATTTTCAAAACCAGAGCCTGTAATTTTCATCGAAATTCTTGGAAAACTTGGATAAATGTACAGCGGCAGTCAAGCTACATCCAGTCGCCCAGCGATTCCCAGGTAATGGCAGAAAATAATTAGACAGGACGGTGGAGTTTTTTATTTCAACAAAAGACTGCGAAAGCAGCAGTCATCGGCAAAAGTATTTTGACAAAACTAAAAGTTAAATTTTATGAATTACCTATAGGAAGAAATAAAAAAAAATAATACACATTTTGCTTTCTCAATTAATAGGTGAACATATTATGCATTTTGTATTTTTTTTATACTTTAATTTAAATTTATTGATATGATTAAAATTTAATTTTTACTTTGGCATATTTTTTGACAAATAAGTTTTACTTAAAATTAAATATAACTTAAAATTTAAAAAGGAACAACATAAAATTATTTAATAACAAAATATATCTAACAATCTCGACGAGTTTTTGCACAATTTCTTGAGGAACATGAAAGAAATGCGCTTTAATTTTATTTTTAAATACTGTACTTTTTACAGAGAATTTTGATTTTTTCCTCCTTTTTCCGACTTGTCCCTTGTTTCCCCTTTTTATTAAAAATAAAAAAAAGACTCAAATAACAGTTGAATTCGAAGCTGTTTCGTTGCGCACATAGTAAATGATCAGCAACACAGCAACTTGACTGCAAATTTAATACCATAAATGAGTTAAGAAACAAAAAAAATCAAATGGGCTATTGACGTTAAAGCGAACCGACTGTTGCTGTCAGAGACAATACTGAGACCCCCATCTTCGGCCGATTTTCCGTTACTTGCCAACAAGCTATATTTTTATTTAATTCGTATTGACAAATATCACGAAACTTCAGAAATTCTGGCTCACCAACGCACCCTCAAAAAATATCAACAACTGCCGGTGTCGGCAAAGTTGCTGCCAGCGTTCATAGAATTTTATCCGTTAAATTTGAAATTATTTGTTTCGTGTGGATAGTACTTTTTTTTAGGAATAAGTGCACTTTTGCCGAAAATTATATTAAAAACGTAGATTGTATGAAGGAAAATAAAAACATTTTGAGTAATTTTTCTTCAGTTAATGATATTCAAAAGCGGAAAATACACAACCATGTTTGTCCTAATATGTTTCTAGTATATAAAACATCTCATTTAGATAGTTTTATTAACCAAACAAGTTATATTAATCGCCTTTTCAAAATATATAACAACCAACCAATAGCATTCAGTTATGTTAATATGTCGTATTCCCGAACTCTATCACACTCCCCTAGGGTTGGCAGAACTGATTTTATATTGTTTGTATGTTTTTGCATTTCGAACGGTTTCTAAATTGACAGAACACCGATAGGTAAAGAAAATGGCGAGTTTGAAAAAAAAAAAAAAAAAAAATTGAGGGGGCCAGCGGCAATAGGATTGCGAGTTGGGAGTCTCAGTATGGTTTGTCTCTGGTTGCTGTGTTTCTCTGCTGGTTTGTTTGCTATTTGCAACCTCAAACATATTTAATAACATTAAATCAGCACCCCGGGGTGGCCAGTTGTGTGTTTCTAGTTCAATATCCCATAAAAGTTGTACCGCCATTGGGCTTTTGTGAAAAGGAGCGTTATCCTGTTGGAGAATAAACGACTGCCAGATTAGTCTATCGCCAGAATGCGTAATTGTTCAAAGTTTGTGCTCCATCATCGTTCCATCGACTGGAACCAAATTTGCACAACCGTTGGACGGCATACAACCCTAAAAAATTACAAATCCGCCACCATACTAAAAGAACGACTGGTGCGAATTTTGAACGATATAATTTCGGCATCCGAAGAAATTTCCTCTATGGTAAGCCATGAGGCTCATATGAACTCTCTTCAGTCTATAAAATCCGTTGCCACACCTTATGGGTTTATTTGTAAATTCTTGGGCGAATTGTAGTCTCCTTATTTTGTTTTCGTAGTTATATACGGTACTTTTCGTACCGAAAATATGAATCCAAATCGAGCTCAGCAAGGCGCCTTTCAAATATCCTTTATATAATCGCGTTTTGAGCATATTTTTTTCATTTTAAGCACGAGAATTTTAGGAGTTGGATTTTTAACAAACTTCCCCAAAATATATCTTCATCCTTCGATCTTCTTATTTTTTTTTTCATTTATTTTAATTGAAAGACATAAAAAAATTATCTTATATATAGTGAAAGCTTAATAACGATAAATTCAATAATGATACAAGCTACTAAAAGACATGTTCAGAGGAAGGTATCTCGTACCTTTACCTTCTTCGGTATAAGTTTTTCGTTTTTTACCCGAGGGAGGTAAATTTTGCACAGAGATCATTCTTTTGTGATTACTAATTTGGGTATTTACAGTTTAGAACCACAAATTAAATTCTTCGCCTATTTTTTAACAGAAAGACCGCAATCGTATTTTGCTACAAAAGCTACTCGATCTTCAATATTTAAGTCTGTCGCTTTCCCCATATTTCATTCAAAATGGACCTGACCAAATGACACTTTTGCTAGTGAACTCTAAACTCTACTTAGCATTTTAAAGAAATGAATTAAATTTAACAAGTCAAAGTAAAATTCTGCTAGCTATTGTAACCAGCATGACCGCCGTGCAACAATTTGGCACTTTTTTCGAGAGCCTGCCACACATTTTTGCTATTTTGCCGCTTTTAGTTGGAGACATTTTTTTTTCAAATGGTGTTTTTTCAAAATAAAACCTTTAAAATGTAACTATTATAGTGTTTAACGAGCCAATGCTTGTTAAAAATCGTTCAAAAATTCTAAGTTATTTGCAGAATAGCTTCAGAAATGAAGCGACTTGCGACTTTTCAGAGTTCTGTAGCGGTCACACTGTGTAATTCAATTTTGTTGTTTCACCAGAAGCGAGCTTCAAGTTGTCATTGTTGTGAAGCTAATAAACAAAAATTGTTGAGATTTGACAGATAAATCAAGGGGAAATTTGGAAGAGTAAACACACTACTTGTGTTTTGTCTTGTTTGACAAAAAAATGCCACCTTAGATTTGACTTCATCGGCTGTCATCAGCAGTGACTCCAATCTTACTATTTCCTAACTTAAAGTCAAATTTAATGCTCTATTTCTTATAATTTAGACTACGAGTTTATTTTTTGCCAAAAGTCGTATCTAAAATGTTTCGTTGCTAAGGGCCAATAAATCTATCATATTCAATCTGAATTGAAACGATAACAGGTTTTTAGCCAAACAAGACCGGAAATATTAGTTTGTCAAAATACTTTTGCCAATCAAAAACACGTATACCTTAACCAAAAATAGGCCTACGCGAAGGGTCTCAAGCGGTCTCATTTACACACACAAACATAGGTCACACCATATACAATCACTGAGTGACAACTGTAGCAAGTTAATCCGTAGCCGTTAGGAACTATTCGCCTTGAAAGGCGACTTGCATTTCTGTCAAAATACTTTTGCCCATGAGTGTACAAGAGAAAGACGGAACCTAAGCCGTCAAGATGTTCTGGCAACTGTGGTGAAAACATTTTTTTACTGAAATTCAAATGTTAAAAATGTTCTCTGGCTAAAATAAATTGTAGCTCTTAAACAGGAAAACAAAATGATATGCTTCGGTCTTTTAAGTCTTAGTTACAAATGAATGGACTATGGGTCCAGTTTGGCCAACTCATTCAGAAGTTACACGAACCTTGGTATGGTTCCATAGCCAAAATGGAAACTTCTCCAACCCCAGGCGATTCAATCATTGCAAATAGTTCAGTTCTGAAACTATAAGCTGACGAAATGGCATGCCATTCAATGAAAAACAACTTCCATCCTCTGCGGTTAAAAAAAGCTCGCTACCTCGACCAAAAGCAATGAAATTACATCTCCCAAAGGACTTTAAAATTAATCATAACCGAGCGAGGAGTACACCCAGAACCGCATCGAAATCACATTAACTTCAATTGAGTGCTCAAATCGAATAAATGTCAAGTTCTCAAAACTTGTTAGCCGCCTAGCAATAGCAAGCAGCCAGAGCCAGAGCCAGTCGAGCCTGAGATGCCATTGCCAGCGGATATACCGAGAACTTTCTAATGGAGAACACACACCGACAACGACAACGACGAGGACGACGACGACGCACGCCGACGTTTATTATTTCCTCTTTCAGCCATCGTACAGTTGTCAATATTTTGCACAAAGTTTGCTGCAAAACTTATGCGGACGACACATATGCGATGCGTTCCTCTTCCGTATTATATGGACCACCAGCATACAACGGAAAATAAAGTTTCCGCATCGGAAAGGTGTCTCAAAAGTGTTTACAAATGTAACCATCCAAAAAGAGAACAGTACTCCGATATGTTTACGGAAAGTTTTCCCATTTACGATGTGTCCTCAAATTGAATACACTTCACAAGACAAATGTTTTCGAAAATGAGTGCGATAAATCTTCCCAGTCAACCGGGTGGTTCGATGACAACGTCAGCGGAAATATATTCGACAGTTCCCGGCTTACTTCCAGTGGTTTTATTCCACACCCAGCACCAAGTTTCATGGATGCTAATTCAAGCACCAACATAGCAACAGGAATTGAATACAAAAAGAACTGGTTTTGCCGGACATATTCGGACGGTACTGGGCGGTACTTTTTTGTGGTTAGACAAACTTTAACAAGTTTTCATTAAATTGCGATTCGAATCGATTTTCGAGATAAAGTTTCCGACAAAGTTTATGTTATTGGACAAGTTATATCCGACAATCTTCCTCTGAAGCGGATCTCCGATGCAGAGGAATGAGATCAACATAATAAACTAATGCTTTGTGTGTAGTGTGATTAGAAATTGTTTATGTTGGAATTTTGCGAATACGTCCAGAGAATGGGCCGAGTGGCCTTCGGTTTTTAATTGCCTGTTGTGTGCAAGTGGGATTATCTTTTTTTTTATTTTCAAAAATGTTTTATTAGCATGGGTGGAAAATGGAAAGAATATTTAATCTGTTGCGGATATGGCAGTAAAATTGAATTTATGGTTGAAAATATCCGGGCAGAGATTTGCTGAGTTTTTAAGTACTTCTTAGGCAAATCTTGAGATTTAATGGTAGCGGACGTGGTTTTGTAGACTGACAGGCATTAAGATAAATCTATGATTTATTGCATAATATGAGGATAAGTATTCAAATTGAGGGTTGGTTAAAGTGGCGCCCAACGTGAGGCACAGGCTTCTTTTATGCAGATGTGAATTTTTACATATATTCCACTAGTTGTAAGAAAATGCGGTTTGAAATGAAGCGGTTCCTATAGCTAGTTACTCGTTACTACTGATGTGTGCGTATTTTAGGCTACAGCCACTGAACGCTGAACGATTAACCGACGTCGCTCTGCCTATAATGAAATCGCTAATCGCTCAGACCTTGCCGCCACACAATTTTAAATGTTTTAATTTATTTTCGTCGCCCAATCGCTCATTCGCTTGTCTATGACTGTGTGGCGGACTTCGAACAACTTATTAAAGGCGGCCGCACATGCACGCTAAATTTGAGCTTGAATTGAGTAGCTCTCCCGCGGCAGAAAGTCCTTTAGCACTTTCGGAGAACTGCCAAAGGACTTATCGGGCCAGCAAGTAGAAAGTCAAAGTACTTTGTACATCTCATCATTTCCGCTCCAAAATGTCAAAAAGTTGACTAAAATGGGTCCTGAGCCAGAAGTCACATTTAGGCATTGATTAGATGACAGTTTGTCGGATTATCCATAGGCGCAGGCTCAGTTGCTAAGTGTTTTTGTTTTTAGTACTATTTTTCAGTACTACTGAGAAAAGTTTTTTGAGAAAAGTACATACCTGGTTTGATTTAGTTTTCACTACTATTTTCAGTATACTATTGATAAAAGTCGATTTAAATAACTGGCTACAGGGAACGATCGAAAGAAGAAGACGTGTCGGAAGGCAGAGGCTGACAAACTTGATGCTTTCTAGGATCTTTCTACAATAGAAGTCTTCAGAGGAGTGACATGTAAACAGACATCAGCATCGATGTTTTTAAGCCACCGGAACGGAGTAGAAACCTAAAAGGAAAATCATTCTCAGTCCTTATTTTTATGCAGAGCGGCCACAGCTTTTGCTTTAACCATTTTTTTTTTGTACCTTGTCGACCCTTATTGCCTTTTAGCTTCTTTTTTGTCATGACTTCAAACGCTTGTTCTGATGTTTGATTTGCACAGAGCAGAACTTCCGGTCGGCCACTAATTTCTCCTCCGAATTTTGTTCGTCTGTGTCTTTTCTATCGCATCCCAAATCAAAAATGTAATTTACGCCTGACAGAGTGTCTTACTCATCAGTCATCACAATCTGAATGATATCTGAAGACAGTAAAGCCACAAGAGTGACATAGGCTATAACTGTAACAACTGGACACCTTCACTTTTAATTCACCGACCATCGAGCGTTGCTTCAGGTTTGTTATACTTTGAAAGAGACAGTGCATTTGCATCGTTAGTCTGATAGACCGTATAGGTATTAAATGTGACAGACATCAGCCCACAATGAACCTACTTTTAGTAGGAAATATGGTCTTTCCCAGAGCCAGCTCCCGACTCAAAAGCTGAAAGGTGGTAAGCGCATACCAAACGGACAACTAACACACGTCGGCGGATAATACTCCTGACGACTGTCACATTTCAAATTCTCTATATGGATACAAAAATCCAGAGACCTCGAACCTCGAACGTACCACACCAAAATGCAGAGCGTACATCCTTCTGCAAGGATCTCGGTTGCAGATAAAAACCTTAACCACCTTGTAATCAATTTAAAAGATAAAAGTACTCACCCTTCGCCAAGGGTTTCACTCAACGAAAACATCTTATGCCCCGCAACGCTTCCAACTCGTGCGTGTAACATAATCGTACTACAATCAACATATTCTCAGAAACAATTCCGTCTTGCATCCCGTATTCATCCACCTTAAGACAAATTAAACTCAAATCTCATCCACAACTCGTACTCGGGCGACGTCTATCTATATTCGTTTGTTCTGCAACAACCTGTCCTTTGGGACAGAAAGTAATTTACTAAGCGCTACAGGAAAAACCAACTCCCTGCCTCCCAAATAGCCATTTCATAAAATCTAATTGAAACAAAAAACATTTCCCAAACACAGACATGCGATGGGAAAACTTTTCCACTTTCAAATGTTGCAGATAAGCGTTTAGAGTGCTCCTACACTCTGCATCAATTCAAATGAATCCGGGCACAGATGTCAATGCCCTCCTTGGTCCTTAGATCAAATGAAAATTGACTTAACTCGCCGCGCACGCCCCCGCGCGCCATGCACACGCTTCATTTCACGATTTGCATAAAATTAAAACTAACAGAAAACTATAAACAAAACGAAAAATAACGCAAAATCCCTGCGGTGATTTTCAAACTGAAACAATTACCGGGAGCAGGAGCAGCATGAAGCACAACAAAGCCTCGGGGGGAAAAAATCACCAATTTGAAGAATTCCTTCGGAAAAATTATGAAAAAAGGGACGCAACGTTTTTTTTTTTTTTTTTTTTTAATGCCTTCTTTTAATTTTCTGTTACAGCACTCTGGTGTACAGTGAACTCGTCCTGTCAGTACTGCGCTGCCGAATGTTGACGACTGCTACAGTGTAGTCGTAGTCGTATATATTTTCGTTAAAATGTAAATAGTTAACATTTTCATGGAGAAGCGAAGCTACAAAGTTTCAACGAGTGTATGGGTGTATAATCCTTATCGTCGCTTAATCTGGCGACTTGGTCGGGTTTACATTACGCGATGCGCACAAACCTCCATTTCCCCGCTAAACAGATAAACAGGAAAACATTCCTTTTGAGGGCTTCCTTGCTTCCTTTGGTTGGTTGAGCCATGGCATACTGGTGCTGGCACTCTAACACGGGGGGGGGGGCCTGCACTTGGTTATAAGGTCCTGTTACTGTACCGAACCATCGTTACATCGTTTCATCGTTCTATCGTCAACGACAGCGATGACGATGACGATGGGGTTGGCATGTAGTCTGTCTTGTGCAGCACTATTTGCACAGAGTTGACGTGCACAGTGGGCTGCGAAGTGTAAATAAGGGGCAAATGTGATTTTTTTTTAAGAATGCAGTGCCATCTAATTAAATTCGGTACTTGACATGGTTTTTGAATTAAACTGAAATGTTGACTTATTGTTTTTGTTGGCAAAAGTTCATCTGAACGATGAGTATCGTCTGTCACGTTGAAAGTGAACTGTTTACCGCTTGTGAATCTTCTTTTAATTAGATTGTGCCGAAATGTGTTTCTTTCTGCAAACACACCGAGGAGGGACTCTTTGTTGGTGGTAAGTAATAGTTCTGTCTGGCACGACCTTTACAACAAATTATCAAACAAAATATTTATGACATCATGTTTAAACTTCTAAAGCAGAGCAGCTTCTAAACTGACACATGTACTGGTAAAGCGGCGATCATTTTTGGCATCCGAACTTTTGGTAGATTACTCCGCGGTTAAAAACGAGCAAAACATATGAAGTTAATGTTAACTGTGAAGTACGCCATCTATCGATTAATTTCAAAGTCGCATACGAACTTTTGTTTGATGAATATATGGCGTGTTCGCACTGATATTTAAATCTTATTTCAGTTTCTGAAAAACTTAATTTTATAACTAAAAAGTCATAGTTTAACTAAAAGGATTCAAAGGCTGACTTGTCCTGTAACAGCGTGTCAAAAGCCGACAGTGACATTAAAGGTAGAGGAACGAAAATTATTCGAGAATACCCGCTGGTTGGCACTTCAAACGCGGACCCGACAAACGTTGATGCATATGTGATAGAAAACAGCTTTCATATAATTCTGGCAACCTACTTAATTGAATTTCAAATAATTGACAACGCCATCTTTAAGTCACTAGGAGAAATATTAACACACGTGTTTAATAGTTGCTTTGTAAGAAAACTTTTGAGAGAAAACTTTTGATTGACAATCTGTCATAATCAGCTGTAGACTATATTCAAAACTTTTTACTGTCATTTTTCCATTGGGGTTTCTAGATTTTGCTCTCAGATTTTTCGTGCCCAATGGAACATAAAATGCGATTTTACTTTCTTTGCAATTGTGGTGGTAGGTGTCTTAAAATTCAGCTGTTCTTAAGTAGTAATTTGTGTTTATAATTCCATTCAATTTATGTTGTTATCCAATGTAAATTTTTCTCTTTTTTTCACAAACATATCGTCTAAAAACGTAAATAATAACACACTTCAACGTTTGACAGATGTCAAATGTTTTTAATGTTAGTGTAAGTAGGTGTGAATCTCGCTCAGAAATCGAGATTCGCAAAATTGCACTGACTTTGAAAAAAGTCCTTTTTTTTGAAGCCAATATGGGTGGTTGGGTGCTGTATGAATAGGGTAGGCACTGATTGGCGTCAACTTGGCGATGCCCAGTCGTTGTAACTGTTCATACACATCAATTGTGCTTATTTTACCTCCGCGTGGTAGCCACCGGGTACTGGTCCTGTCCTTCCGGGCATGACTTGCTAAACTTATAAGCGCGAGTGTTGAACACGAAGAAAATAGCAACACTATAATGCTCTGTCGGAATGACTGCCTGATCGAGTCTCAGAGGTCTTACATGAGCCCCTCAGAAAGAGGACGTACGGCGGATGAATTCACATGGTTGAATCAACGGTGGCGTCAACAGTCAACATGGCAGATACCTCAATGAGCTACTTTGACGTATTTAGAGCTGAGGTCATTGAGGATTTTTCAGCACTAGTCAGGGTGTTGAAATAGAGATGGTGGCGAAAGAGCCCTTAATGGGTCAACGGCAGCTCTCACATCCCCGCAGCGGGTTACTGACTCCGGAATATTCCGGCTCCTTTTGCCCAAGGGGTTACAGAAAGGGCCTGGTCCTCCAGGTTGGGGGTTGTGCGTGGGGTTAACGACCCTACCACGGAAAAAAAAAGAATTGTTGCGAAGCAACCAAAAGCCTCGGATAAGGACGGATTCACTGTTGACGACCCTGCAAAACGAAAAAAGGACAATGACGTTCGGATCTGCACGTGGAATGTTCGAACTCTGAACAGACCGCGTGCAGCCGAACAACTAGCGGAGGCCCTAGACTGCTACAAAGCAGGTATCACCGCCATCCAGGAAGTGCGGTGGGATGGGCCGGGCAAAAGGAGGATGAAAAACTGTGACATTTACTACGGTGACTGCTACAGAGAACAAAAGCAGCGTCTATTTGGATGCGGATTTGTTGTAAGCGGCAGACTTAGGCAAGAAGTCTTGAGCTTTCGACACGTTAGTGAACGCCTTACAACTATCCGCATCAAGGCTAAATTCGCCAACATCAGCCTGATATGCGCTCACGCCCCCACAGAAGATAAAGACGATGCTACCAAAGAGTGTTTCTACGAGCTCCTCGACAAAACATATGAGCAATGTCCTAAGCATGACGTTAAAATCGTCTTGGGTGATTTTAACGCCAAAATAGGAAAGGAGGACATCTTTGGTAGCACAATCGGAAAACACAGCCTACACGACACCACGTCTGGAAACGGACTTAGGCTGATTGATTTTGCTGCGGGACGTAATGTTACCATAGCTAGCTCACGGTTTCCTCACCTCAATATACACAAAGGAACATGGCGGTCACCTGATCATCAAACCGTCAACCAAATTGATCACGTTGCGATCGACGCAAGGCACTCCTCCAGTATTCTAGATGTCCGAACTTTCCGAGCGGCCAACATAGACTCGGACCACTACCTTGTTGTAGCCAAGGTACGGATGCGGATATCCAAGACGCCACAACAACGAGAAAATACTGTGAGGAGATTTAACGTTGGACGACTACAAACGCAACAAACCGCCAGAACCTTTGCCGATCGCGTATCCCTCAACCTCTCGAGAAGTCCTATACTGCCAGCATCAAGTGCCGAAGACCAGTGGCGCCGATGCCAAGAAGCCATCAAAAACGCCGCAACTGATGTGCTCGGTTTCACCAGTCCACCCCCCCGAAACCCCTGGTTTGACGAAGAGTGCCGGCAAGCACATGCAGCAAAACAAAGTGCCTACGAAGCGTCGCTGCATAGAAGGACGAGAGCAGCTCGTCAGCTCTACGAGCAAAAAAGGAGGGAAGAACATCGGCTTCTCCGGAGAAAAAAGAGAGAGCATGAGAAGCGCGCGATCGAGGATATAGAGAGGTGTTACTCCAGGAACAATGTTCGGAAGTTTTACCAAAAGGTAAAAAGAACGTGTCATGCCAACAAGACCCGAACGGAGACCTGTAGAGACGAGCAAGGAAACCTTGTAGTAGAGTCACAGTCGGTGCTGAGGACATGGAAAAACCATTTCTGCAGACTGCTAAACGGCGAAGACGACACAAATTCCGCTGTTAGGCAGAACGATCCATTCAACCTGGACGATGACAGCCAAGATTTCCGTCCACCTGACCAAAATGAAGTGAGGATAGCAATATCTAAGCTTAAATCCAACAAGGCTGCTGGTCCAGACGGCTTACCTGCCGAGCTCTTCAAGGCAGCCGGAGATGACTTGGTAGAGTGCATACACCAACTCATCTCCAAGATTTGGTTAGAGGAAAGTATGCCTGATGAATGGAACCTCAGCATTGTTTGCCCGATCCACAAGAAGGGAGACCCTCTAAACTGCGCCAACTACAGAGGCATCAGTCTCCTGAACACTGCGTATAAGATCATGTCTGCTGTATTGTGTGAACGCCTGAAACCATTCGTCAACGATCTGATAGGTCCCTATCAGTGCGGTTTTAGGCCCGGTAAGTCCACGACCGATCAAATATTCACACTACGGCAGATCCTGGAAAAAACCCAAGAATACCAGATCGATACTCACCATCTTTTTGTCGATTTTAAGGCCGCATATGACAGCGTTTATAGAGACGAGCTATACAGAGCCATGTCTAGTTTTGGCATCCCTGCCAAACTTGTCAGATTGTGCAGAATGACGATGGAGAACGCTCGCTGCTCCGTAAAGGTCGGAAACAATCTCACCGAGACCTTTGATGTCAAAAAAGGATTTAGACAAGGTGATGCGCTGTCATGTGACTTCTTCAACATCATTCTTGAGAAGATTGTGCGAAACTCACAAGCCAACACCAGAGGCACAATTTTCTATAAGTCTGTGCAACTGCTTGCATACGCTGACGACATTGACATTGTTGGTACAACACAGCGAGCTGTCACTGGTGCGTTTGCAAGTATTAGTGCAGAAGCGGCAAAAATGGGTTTAGTGGTGAATGAGGGTAAAACAAAATATATGCTGTCAACAAGAAGGGACACACGACATCGACGAATCGGGCAGAACGTCACGATAGACAGCTATAACTTTGAGGTAGTTAGGGACTTTGTCTACCTCGGCTCCGCTATAAACTCTGATAACGACATCACATCAGAAATCAAACGAAGAATCACACTTGCCAACCGCTGTTTCTTTGGCCTAAGACGGCAACTGATAAGTAAGGCCTTGTCGAGAAATACTAAGGAAACTCTGTATAAGACCCTCATCATCCCAGTCCTGCTTTATGGTGCAGAAGCATGGGCGCTATCAAAGGCGGATGAAGATCTCCTTGGTCGTTTCGAACGCAAAATTCTTCGAGTGATTTTTGGTCCCGTTTGCGTTGACGGGTTTTGGAGGAGAAGATTTAACAGCGAACTCTACGAGCTGTACAGCGACATTGACCTAGTCAGAAAAGTACGCATCAGTCGTCTAAGATGGCTGGGACATGTAGAGCGAATGGACACCAACGCTCCGGCCCGAAGAGTCTTCGATTCTAACCCGGAGGGACAACGCAGTAGAGGAAGACCTCGCCTTAGGTGGCGCGCGCAAGTGGAAGGGGACCTCAACCAACTTGGAGTGCGCACCTGGAGGCAGTTAGCCAAAGATCGCGCTAACTGGAGAGGCGTATTGGTTGAGGCCCAGGTCCACCCCGGACTGTAGCGCCACCTAAGTAAGTAAGTAAGTAATATGGAATATGAAGGTAGTCGCAGTGGCTTAGTGGTTAGTGTGTTGGACTACTAAGCGAGGGGTCTCACGAATCCCGCAAAAACCCAAATTCAAACTTAGGGTTTTTTTTCCACTGCGCCACCTCTCGCGAACGTCTGACAAACATCCGAGAGTATAAATGTCTTGAAAGAGCTTCTCAATTAGCCGTTTGTAGTCGGCATACAATTGTAGATCCCTTCCATTCGTTCCAAAAATGAAAAAAAAAAAAAAAGCTTTTTGCTGTTCCAATGGGGAACGACATAACTTGACTGCCTTCTGCATCAATTTTTTTTTTCTATCCCTTTTTTCACTGGTTGTTACGCAGTATAACGCATCGCACTGTAAAAGTATTCAACCTGTCACAATGCGATCAAAGTGGGGTCGACCAAAATAGAATCAAAAATTACAAATGGCGCACAACCTTTATTATGGTTACCTTTATTATGAAATTTCAATTAAATCGCACATTGGCATAAGCGGAATTACCCCCATGTAATCCTCTTTTATGGAGTAAGCTTTAATCACTAGGACGCCTGGTGCTTCATTTTATGAGCCGAATGTCATCCGACCTTAGATAATAGGCGCTAAAACATGTGTATATGATATTGAGTAGTTGCGGGTACTATATCATGCCATTTCATCACTAAAATCCACCATAAGTAGGAGTAGTAGTATCTTCCCCTTCACCAGCCTCAAGAACGTATCAGCATGAACTGCTCAATCATTCGCATAGTTGGACCTCACTTCATAATCTACCTACAAAAGAACCTTTTTTGTGTGACACATGACACTACCATTCTGTTCACAATGACATCATCGTGCGACTCCAGGGAGCTCCTTGGTTCATGTTTTAATTCCTCATTCTACCCAATAGTTTATTGAGTAATTCTGAGGGACTCTATTCCTTTCTCAGGCGTGTAAATTCAATAGCGGTTTAATTTTGTGTTCATTTTCGCATAAATTCTCTGCTTAGGTTATATTAAGTTTGGCTAGAGCGAAAATTCGCTCAACTACACAAAAAAAAAGAAAAGAAAACAATTCATTTCTGACAGCTAAAATTATAGTGTTTTCGAAACTGAACCAGTTCATTTGATAAAGTAGGTACCTCGAAGCTCATAACGTTGAAGCTTAGGTTAGGTTAGGTTAGGTTAACGGGTGGATACGGCAGAGTAAACCCTGCAGTACCCCACTTAGGTCCATGTGGACCCATTGTGATGCCCTTGTTGGGGGGTAGCCGATGTTGTTGGCGGTGGTGTTAGTTCCTTCTACATAATTACTCGACCTTGTCCAGCCATCCTGATGTATTTATGAACCTGTAAAGATTAGATAAATTAACATCTGAAAGTTCTTGTATGTCATGGAAGTGGTATCTTCCAAGTGTTCTGTTCCTCAAGTGACACAGACTTGGGCAGTGACAGAGGAAGTGAGGTGTGTCCTCATGCACCTCCTCGTCTTCGCAGCCCCTGCATATATCGTCATTCTTGAGTTTTAATTTCATTGTGTGGTTTCTCAGGAAGTTGTGCCCTGTTAGGGCACCTACCAGTTTATGCAGCGACGTTCTATCAAACCGCATAAGCTTGCTAGTCCGACCTGCGTTATACTCCGGCCATAGCTTCCGTGAAATTTCGCAGGTAGTTAATTCCTTCCACCTGTTGTTGGCTTTCATTCGAATCTTGTTTTCCACTCTCTCTCTGAGATTACAGAGCGGTGGATTGATCGATTTAATCGCCCGATCTTGATCCATAGCAGATCCATTGTTGAAGCTTGGTCCAGTCTTTAATTCGGGGAACTCTTTTTTTGAATCTCAGATTTGCGAAATAAATACGAAAATAAATAAACTGTCAATTCATTTTGTGGAAGATTTTTTCCGTTCATTTTCGTTTAAGTTTAGGTCCAGAAATGATCGAGTTTCTTTTTCTTCCACTTTAAGCCCTTTTTATCACTGAATACAACCTCTATTCCCCATAGCTGTCGGGGGCAATTTCTGTGAGTGACACTTTTTCTGATGCCCCCTTGCCACATGAATCGACCCCACTGTGCATTGCCATACTACTCGTACTCGGTACTCGCTGTACAGTAGCGCTTCCCTCGTTCGCTGTTTCTCCTGCAGCAACTTCGCAGTGAAAATTCGCTTATAATTGGATTTCATGTTGTTCTGGGCGCACCACCGGTAGTTGTTCGAGGAGGGTAAACAAAAACAACACATCGCACATCCCTTCGGTAGGAAATTGCTCTGTTGGAATTCAATTTTATTTAATTCCAGACTTTGCGAAACGACATTAGCTGGCCTTCGCACCTTCAATAAAAAAAAACGTAGCAACCTCCCCCTACCATAAAAGACAGAGCATACTCGCATCGCTTAGCCCCCTCACCAACATCCACCTGGTGGACAAACAAAACAGGTAACTATCTCCCAGTCAAATGGCGGATGTCGTGCACTTGCAATCTGTTTCTGTGCTGGTCGTCTGCCCTCCGGATAGACAAACAATGTAATTACAACCAAACCGTGACATTGAGCGACAGGGAGGTCGCGGCTCGCCGGTTCTCTGTGTACAGACACACAAGCGAGTGTAATCAAAATAACTATTTCCAAAACAATCTTAATTTGCACACAAGGACTCGAACTCCAGTCGTCGGCGTAATTCATGCTTCGTATCCAATTTCCCAGTGTTTCCAGATAAATGAGATTTCATTTCCAGACATTTAATTTGTAGATTTGACAAGCTAATTGCTGAGCTACGAGTACGAGTACGAGTACGAGATACAGCGACCAGCCAACCTAGAAAATCGCAGGAATCGCAATGACAAATGAATTGCGCCACGTAACCGGGGATAATAAATGTCAAAGTTTGCACACCCCGACCCCATCCGTCATTCCGCAGCACACACAATCACACAATCACACAGCCACAGCCAGACCCAACAGCCGGTCGGTATCGTCTCGTCATCGTCGTCGCTGTCGATGGAATTCATTTGAACTTTTGCGTCGGAAAAATCGAACTGAAAAGTGCCGCTTGGCCTCGAACATGCTTAAACGGTTCGGCTCCGATTTTTAGGTCACCTGAATACGAAATGACCGCAACCAGGCGGATGCGGGGTTGATTTTAACCACCCCCCGAAGCACTTTTTCAACTCAGCTCGAAGGGGCTGCAATCTGAAAATGTTAACCGAACACCATGTCTTTCGGGACAGATGGATTGGGATTTGCAATTTGGAGGTCGAGCAACTCAATCGGATGGAGATTCTCCACATTGTCTGTATGTGTGTGTGTTGCATGGAGCGATTTATGAGGGGGCCGCGCACCACACCCAACAGTATGTATGATGTGAATTAATAATGTTTATCGTCCGGGGAGAATATAAATTGTTGAAGTTTCAATTTCAATCGCATTGGACTTTGCACTGACAAATACACAGAGACTTCTTATTAATCGGGAAACTTTAGTACTTAACCAATTAAAGTACTAAAATTACAAAAGTTGCCAGAGTTGCTGCAATAGGGAGAAGTGGAATTATGTTGCTATAGCTATAGCCTCATAACTTGATGAAGTTGCGTCGTCGTCGGTCGTCCGTCCTCGTCGCTGGGGATAATTGCCATTTTTATTCGGTCGCTATGAGTGGCAGTTATTAAAAGCGACATTCCACGTCGTATTCTAATTACGAAATCATCTAATTACGTTACGAATAATTACTAGCGGCACAATGAAGGAACGTTATGCCGTACCAGCCAGGACCAGGGCAATTCGCGGGAGTGTTGTTTTATGTAAATATTTAATGATGTCGGGCGGATTTTGACATTTACACGGGATTAGTTTTAAGTTTCCCAAATTTATGGCGGTCGTATTTTGTATAGTTTTGGATTTTCTATTGTTATGAAAGGTATAGAGCTCTCTGGCTTGTAAGGATTAATCTTCTTCTTTTTTTTTTAATTTTGCAAAATGCAGGTTGAAGTATAGGATTCTATGGAGGTTGGCGTCGTTTGCTTCTTTAATATTTAGAGACAATACGAGTGTATTTAAGATGTTGGAGGACTATATAAAAATCTTGGAATGGGCTAAGGGCTTTGAAGGCACTAGGCACTCTTTGTGCATATAAGCATATTTCCTTAAGTTTTGTAGTTCTTCAGATTCACTATTTGCAACAAGTTTTGTATTCGGGAAACATGTCGTTCTCGAGGTTTTAATATCGGGATTTTCAAAATTAGAAGGGACTTCACAGACATTTTTTGATGCTGTAAATTTTAAGCCCGTGTGCTTAGTGCGCTTGTAACAAACTTCCTGTGCTTCAGCTGCCATAACCGTCGACATGGAATGAGTTTGAGTGTATCTACTCCATCCACGAAATTCCAAAATTCACTCAGTTGTACTGCATATGCATGACCTTTTCTAAGCAATACGTTCAAGCATGAGTGGCTGGAATTTCGCTACTCATTACAGTAGGGACGTCAAGTTGAGGCCAAGTTGGTTGGTTGGTTCACACTTTCTGATAACACTTTAGGTTTAAACCCAGACGCGAAATCGAAATTTTTACCTAATCTTATTCCAAAAATGAACTGTGCTTCCCATGTAACAATTATCGCATAAGGAGTAAGTTACATGCAACCCAGTCCGTTTTAGTCTGTGTAGTTCTTAAATTGAGTTCTCGTGGAGTTGCTGATCATAATCTGGCACCTCAGGTAATAATACCCGCGTCTTTTACTAATCCTTTTCTTTTTAATTTAATATTTAATATTAATATTAATAACGGGTGATTTTTTAAGAGGTTTAGAACTTTTTTTAAAAAAAAAACACAAAAAATTCGAAAAAATGAATGAAATATTTATTTGAATCGATAGTTTGAACCTTGCAATTTAATGTTTAAAGATAATTTCATGCAAATGTTGACCGCGGCTGCGTCTCAGGTAGTCCATCCGCTGAGTCCAATTTTGGCATACTCTTTCACACATATCGGCCGGTATCTCACGAATGAATGCATGGATGTTGGCTTCCAGTGCGTCAATCGAAGCGGGCTTGTCCCTATACACAATCTTCCGAATAGACTGGTCAGAAGGTCGAGAATGCCGATCATAAAATGGAAGCAGCGCGCGATGAACATTTCGAACCGAGCACGAATTTTGATAGTAAAATTCAATAATTTGCAAGCGTTGTTCATTTGTAAGACGATCCATGGTTAAATTGCAAACCAAACTGAAGCTGTTTGACAGTGACACAAAGGTACTAAACACACGTCAGCTGTCAAAACCAGTGTTGCCAAAACCAAACCAGCTAAAAAATCACCCGTTATTAGTGATAAGCACGGGTGACCGATGAGTCTTCTGTGCGCCAGCAGTTGTGTATTTAATGTGAATGTAGAATTTCCTATTAGTCAAACTGCTGCCTTCCGCTGCATGGTTTCAGGATGGCTAATGGGTTTGTTTTGGGACCCACTTCTAGATGGGAGAAATGTGCAAAGCCTGGAGGTCTTACCTCAGATTTATTGAGAAAGAGAAGCTGCTTCGGGTGCGGAAGTGCCTTTTTGCTATAAGTGGTTAACTTAACTTTGAGGATGTTGTTCTGACAATTTTGATAAGTAGTCATGCCCGATTTGACTGCGCTTCCGGGAACCTACGAATTTCGCTTCAGCTCTGGCTTTAACTATCGCTTCACTGATGGAGAGGCTTATCAGATATTCATATGAGGTTTATTTTTAATGCTTATCTCGATTAGTGAGGTATGCCGATGCTTATAAGAGGCCTTGTCCTGGGTGTCGTTCATCGACTGACACATCATCGCATAGCTTAAAATGTGTAAAATATTAAGTCTTAGAAGAGGCCGTAATCCTTTAGTTGTGGGTCTTAATTTTTCAAGCATTCAAGGTCCTCTTTGAAAACATCTCATCTAAACGATTTTTTTTTTTATGTGAAACATCTACAGGCGTGACTTGGGAGTAAATCGACTCAACCTTCGGAAATTGTCCTGTCGCCATCGCATCGCCATCACAATGTCGCCGCTCTAAACCACTCACCCGATTTCAATGAAATTTTGTCGGTGTATACCTTCTACTTGAAAGATAGGATAGTTTTGAACCCGATAGGTGGCGCTGTTGTCGATCTTCTAAGCCATTCAACCGATTTAAATTAAATTTTGTGGGTGTGTATGGTTGGTGGTGCTGTTGCCGAGATATAAACAATTTTTCAATTCTTTCAACTTACTTCTTAAAGTTAATGGGCACGCTGGACCTACTTAGCGAATTGATAAAGCTAGGTCTTACACAACTACTAGACTCCTGAATCAGTTGATGAAATTAAATTTTAGTTGTAAGTAATAGAAAACGTTGGATTGGATTGCGTTATGAAAACTTTTTAAATGAAAGAATGCACTTGTCTACTGCGCTGTATTAAGATTCTAATATTTTAAAAATTAAATTTAAAATTAAATTTACATTTCAACTACATCACATCTGCTGGTGGTTACAAGCACAATCTCTTTTCTTTCTTTTTTTAACTTTCTCGTTTAAACCTACCACGTATAAACAAGAAAGGTTAAAAAAAAAATATGAGAAAGAGATTGTATTATTACGAAATTTCGAACTCTAGACAAGAGGATCTCATAATTCTGTCCGCTTGTCCATCTATCCGTCGGCTCCTGGAGGACGATAGCCCGAACGACTGAATAGACTTGTTTCAAGCATCGAATTCGGAGTTTGTTGGCTCAAAATTATAAAGTCGCAAGACCATACTGACGGGTACAAAGAATATTTCCTTAAATGTGCTCACTTTGCATGGTCAACGGGAGGTGTTCAATGATTATGAGTATTTTTTACGGAAATAGTTTGAGAAAGTCCTCAATATTGTATAAAGGAGCGAAGAATTTGAACATATCTCAAAAACGGTTCATACAATTGTAACAACAATTCATTCCTATGGTAATATTGCCATTTCTAACTTGATAGCTAACTCAGTTTTTCTCTAAATTATCGTACAATACATTTTTGAAAAAAACGTATTTTTAAAAATATTGTCTTCTTTAGTTTACCTAAAAGCGGCTCTACCGATTCTGAGCAAAATGCATACTTAGAGTAAAATTGAAGTTTTTGAAACTATTGCGCCCTTTATTTTCATTTCAAATCACCGAAAATGTTTGTTTTAAGAAATTGCTCATATCTCGAAAACCCCATTTTCGATTTAAATAAAACTAAAAAAAAAACAAGTAATGATTACATCCTGAACAACACCTTGTATATTTTATTTATCTCTGTTGATATGTCAACAAAAGTGCAGGTGTAGGTACTAAATGCATCCACTGAGATCGAAATTTCGGTAAAGGGAAATTATGTCAAATCTGTGTGTCAAACCTGTCATCAGCTCCTTGTAAACAAGCTAATATGTGTATATAAAAACTGAATTTTAACATTAAAAACAGAATGCGCTGCAACCTAACTGTAGTTAAAAGCAATGAGAAAGTTTCGTGCGACCCAGTCGTACACCTTACTTTTACTTACTAACCTTTATTGGCTCAACTAGAGCGTGCGGTGCTCCTAGGCCTTGCTCAATATACCCCTCCAGCCGGCACACCAAGTTGTCGGAGGTCTCCCTCCACCTGGTCGCTCCATCGAAGATGAGGTCTACCTTGGCTTCTGACTCCCTCTCGCGTTGAAGGCTTTTCGCGCTGGAGCATTGATGTCCATTCGCTCTACATGGCCCAGTCGTTGAATTCGAATTTTTCTGGCTAAGCTTATGTCGCTATACAGCACGAATAGTTCGTCGTTGTATCTTCTTCGCCAAATGTTGTCTTCTTGGTTTACGCAGACAGGACCATAAATCGTACGCAGAACTTTTCTCTCGAAGACTCCAAGTGAATTTTCATCCTATTGGGAGAGGGTGCATGCTACACATCTTATTTTTAATCATACATAAATGTTGGCCTCTATTTTTCTACCCTAAAAGCCATTTTTCGTGCAATATTATTCATCTTACACGCTTTCCTCTATCGACTTTGAGGAGCCTTGCTTAGACAGATCTAACATGCTGTTACGTTTGGTTTTCTCCGACAAATCTATGTGCGTCTTTTTAATGGTTGCCCCTCGAAGGGATTGCCTTTGTTTTTTCTGTGGGAGAGATATCGTTTGACGGTTTTTCTGATCTCCAAATCCATCTATGAATGTCTGTCTTGCTATATCGCGTAAGTTTATGTAAATCTTATTGTTTTAAGAACGAAAGACAAGACCATTGTCCCTTATCTTATACCAAAGTAAAAAAAGAAAATTCAACCCCCACCAACTTCAAAGTACAACCAACTTGTGTCAAACTGCAATCATCCAAAAGGGTGAACAAAATCAAACCACATTCGCCACTTGGCAGCCTGGCACGCTTTACGCCTTCGCTCCGGTTTGGGGGTAAGCAAAAGCACTGATGGTAAAATTCTCCTCTGAACTGGGACCAGTTTAAAACTTTTTCCAACGTATTGTGCAATGTTATCACCTCCAGAAGTAACTTATTAGTTCCTAACTTTGCCAGCGTACTTCCTTTGGGAGCAATCTGGGAAATATCAACAGCAAAAGTTCACCGAAAATTATTTAATTTCGAAATTCCTCGAGGAATCTTAAAGCCGGCGTAGGAAGCAAATAAAAAAGGCGAGACTGGAATTTCCATGAATTTGAATAATTATACTTCCTTCGGAGTGGAATAAGTCATCTAAATTAGACAAATCTATTTACCGGCCTGACTTGTGGCCAATTAACGTCAAGTCAACATGGGCAAACATTTTAACGGCCCATCGTGAAAAGTTTTCGCAACAATTTCGTTTATTAGGCGATTTTCGCCGGCTAAAGGACTCGAAGACATTATCCAGAATGATGGTTACTTTTTGATGGGCACTCGGAGCAACGCCTCATCGCTTTTAATATTTCTGAGATACTTTGGTGCTGATTAATAAACTGAATATAAATCAGCGCCAGACGTAGTTAACCCGAAATGGTCGTATCCACATCCTGAATCGCATAAATCAGCACGCTCTGCTCTGTATAAACACGAGCGCATTATGTTGTCAACTTGGAAAACAGGCCAATGGCAGTATATCCCTATCGAGAGTATAACAGCAATCATCAAAACTAGCACACACATGCAGGACACCTAATCCGAAACAAGGGTCGGAGTGGACAACTTCTCGGCCCGGTTCGCAAGAAGAAACTTCCAAGGAAAGGAGAAATTATTTCGATTCCATTTAACTTGGTGATGATGAGTATACGCTCGGTCGTTTCGGCTCCCAATATGTGCAATGTGCCAGTAAATAAAGTAATTTACAATAATTACCCCATTTGGCCTAATTGGCTATTTGCTCTTATGATTTTTCCTACCCTCGGCCGCAGCATAAATATTTAAACATAAAATCTCATGTGTGCGTATGAGTGCACCGCCGGCCGCCGCCGCCATCATGCCAGCTTCCCGCATTATCCTTTCGCTTCGCAGCACTCGTATTTGTGTGTGGAACGTTTGCAGGTTTATGGGCTGCTAAGTAGGCATCTGAAACGGACACCTTGCAAACAGAACACATCCTCGTAATGGCTTGTTTACGGACGGAAATGGGAGAAGTGGGTGATGGGTTTCGTATACAGCACACAAGGATCTGGCAAATGGACTGCTCTGCTCGATCTCTATCAATTCGGATGGCAAATGAAGTTATTTGGATGCGTCCGTCCTCCTCTCGGGTGGGCCGGGTACATCGTTTTGAAATATTAACTCATTTCACGAGGACCAAAACGTTATTCCGGACGAGTAAGTTTATTGCCCAATGCTACGTGAAGCAAGGACATTTTATTTGATGGCCAACGCGTTGTCGTTGTCGTACATGTTAACGTTCACATGTGAACATCCCTCCCTCAGAGTTATTCTAATTCGGGTCTGGATGTGGGTTCGTATATTTTGTGGTCGATTCGATGACACAACTTGAGGGGTGGTGCGCGGCGGGTTCATTCACATCTGCTCGCACAACCGAATGAGTTTCGTTCAAAGTTTTCCGTTCAAGTCATGTAATTTTCCAGCTGAATGCACTCGGTTTGGGCATGAAGTTCGGTTGACTGATTGAGGTCCGTTTCGGGATGCAACATTAAGCTCAGTCACGCTTTAAGCGCGCGCGGTTTTTCTTGAGAAATTGTTATTCTCTGCAGCGGTTTATTCGTGTTACGAACTATCAAATGCTCATCGAGTGCCTGCAGGGTGTTGGCTGGGGCGAGTCTTGCCACCTTCTTTGCCGCGAACTATTGTTCGAAACGAAAGTTTTGTGTACTTGAAAAACAAACGGTAGCAGTGTATATGACTTGCACTTGTAGCCACAACTATACTCGAATGACGGATCATCATGAGGGGAGACTGGAGAGATGAAACGAACAATTTTTGGTTATTACCAAACTTGGGGATTTGAGCAGTAAACAAAAAAAAAAAAATTTAATACCTACCAAGAAACTTTTCGTCTAAGCTCACAGTTTTCTAGTCGATTTTGGGTGGCTGCCAGTTTGGGTTTGGGTTCGGAATTATGGAAATTTTAAGGAACTAATATAATTATTATGACTGCGCGATGTAACGAGGATGTTCCAAGGAAGTTTTATTGTCTTCCATCAAATGGGCGAGTTTAAAGAGAAGTACTTTAGTTTATGTTCGGTTTAAGTTGGATCACTTTTATTACGAGAGACTTTGTTGTTAGTTTCTTTGGAAATCAAGATGATAATCGGCTTGTTCCGGTTACAAAGATGAGGTGGGGTTGGTTGATAACCGACAGATAAGGCATTATTTCGAATTTACTGAGTCGGGAAGTGAGCAATAACTTTGATAGTGGCGATAGCTTTTTTGCGAGTCTTCCAATGGCCAAAGTAGCTTACACCCAGTGATGCCAGATCGTGGGTAATTTTGCTTGTCGAAATAAGCTAAGAGGGTGAACAAAGGGCATTTTGAAATCTCTCGGAACAAAAGAAAAAGGCATTTCCAATACTGAATCTGAAGAAAAAAAAACTATTCGAATTCAAGAAAACGAGAAGACGGTTTTTGTTAATTTTTGTGCTTTTTATAACATTTTGTATAATTATTTATGAATGGATACGAATGGTTTTTGGGGTTTTTCTAATAACGGCATGGACTAAAAGGTTATTTTTGATAATCGTTTTGATAATCGTCGTAGGCATACAGTCCGAAAAGTGTGACATCACTCTGCACCTTCTAGAATTGGGACAAAAAGTGTATGCGAAAATAAGGGCGTGCTTTAATTTTTTTTTAAATATATTTTAAAGAATTAAAAAATGCAGCAGAACAACAGTTGAACACTAGAGTTGTTTTGCAATAGTCTGGAAAAAATCTAGCCCAGCAAGTAGAAAAATGGAGAAAGCCAAAGCCCTTGCTTGAGAGCTGCTCAAAATAACTCGTTTTAAGATTAATTCACGAATATCTATTCACTTTAGGAATTCCTGCAGGCCAGAGTGACCGTTGTGCGACTAAAATTGTAATTTGGCATTTTTGTTTCGAGAGCCTGGCGCAATTTTTTGCTATTTTGATCCTCTATAGTTAGAAAAGGCGCTTCGAAAATTTTCTAAAAAAAAAAAACCCTTTAAAATGTAACGCAGTCGCCTCTCACAACGCTATTATAGTTTTTGGAGCTTGTTAAATGGGCCCTTTTTCTTGCAACATTTCAGAATTATGCCGCGGTCACACTGCCTGCAGCGGATTTTGAAATTCAAATCCTCATGCTCCTCATGTTTGAAAGTGCTACTTTTTTCTCTAACGTACTACATTTGCTAAAGGGTTAAGTGGCAACGCTGGTTGCGAATGGTCTGAAAAGTCAGGGAATGTCAGGGAACTAAAATTTGAGCAGAGAATGTCAGGGAAAGTCTGGGAATTTTAAAAGTGGCCAGGGAAAATTCGCACTATCACTACATAGTATAAAACAAAGTCGCTTTCTCTGTCACTATGTCCCTATGTATGCTTAAATCTTTAAAACTACGCAACGGATTTTGATGATTGAGGTCCGTTTCGGGATGCAACATTAAGCTCAGTCACGCTTTAAGCGCGCGCGGTTTTTCTTGAGAAATTGTTATTCTCTGCAGCGGTTTATTCGTGTTACGAACTATCAAATGCTCATCGAGTGCCTGCAGGGTGTTGGCTGGGGCGAGTCTTGCCACCTTCTTTGCCGCGAACTATTGTTCGAAACGAAAGTTTTGTGTACTTGAAAAACAAACGGTAGCAGTGTATATGACTTGCACTTGTAGCCACAACTATACTCGAATGACGGATCATCATGAGGGGAGACTGGAGAGATGAAACGAACAATTTTTGGTTATTACCAAACTTGGGGATTTGAGCAGTAAACAAAAAAAAAAAAATTTAATACCTACCAAGAAACTTTTCGTCTAAGCTCACAGTTTTCTAGTCGATTTTGGGTGGCTGCCAGTTTGGGTTTGGGTTCGGAATTATGGAAATTTTAAGGAACTAATATAATTATTATGACTGCGCGATGTAACGAGGATGTTCCAAGGAAGTTTTATTGTCTTCCATCAAATGGGCGAGTTTAAAGAGAAGTACTTTAGTTTATGTTCGGTTTAAGTTGGATCACTTTTATTACGAGAGACTTTGTTGTTAGTTTCTTTGGAAATCAAGATGATAATCGGCTTGTTCCGGTTACAAAGATGAGGTGGGGTTGGTTGATAACCGACAGATAAGGCATTATTTCGAATTTACTGAGTCGGGAAGTGAGCAATAACTTTGATAGTGGCGATAGCTTTTTTGCGAGTCTTCCAATGGCCAAAGTAGCTTACACCCAGTGATGCCAGATCGTGGGTAATTTTGCTTGTCGAAATAAGCTAAGAGGGTGAACAAAGGGCATTTTGAAATCTCTCGGAACAAAAGAAAAAGGCATTTCCAATACTGAATCTGAAGAAAAAAAAACTATTCGAATTCAAGAAAACGAGAAGACGGTTTTTGTTAATTTTTGTGCTTTTTATAACATTTTGTATAATTATTTATGAATGGATACGAATGGTTTTTGGGGTTTTTCTAATAACGGCATGGACTAAAAGGTTATTTTTGATAATCGTTTTGATAATCGTCGTAGGCATACAGTCCGAAAAGTGTGACATCACTCTGCACCTTCTAGAATTGGGACAAAAAGTGTATGCGAAAATAAGGGCGTGCTTTAATTTTTTTTTAAATATATTTTAAAGAATTAAAAAATGCAGCAGAACAACAGTTGAACACTAGAGTTGTTTTGCAATAGTCTGGAAAAAATCTAGCCCAGCAAGTAGAAAAATGGAGAAAGCCAAAGCCCTTGCTTGAGAGCTGCTCAAAATAACTCGTTTTAAGATTAATTCACGAATATCTATTCACTTTAGGAATTCCTGCAGGCCAGAGTGACCGTTGTGCGACTAAAATTGTAATTTGGCATTTTTGTTTCGAGAGCCTGGCGCAATTTTTTGCTATTTTGATCCTCTATAGTTAGAAAAGGCGCTTCGAAAATTTTCTAAAAAAAAAAAAACCCTTTAAAATGTAACGCAGTCGCCTCTCACAACGCTATTATAGTTTTTGGAGCTTGTTAAATGGGCCCTTTTTCTTGCAACATTTCAGAATTATGCCGCGGTCACACTGCCTGCAGCGGATTTTGAAATTCAAATCCTCATGCTCCTCATGTTTGAAAGTGCTACTTTTTTCTCTAACGTACTACATTTGCTAAAGGGTTAAGTGGCAACGCTGGTTGCGAATGGTCTGAAAAGTCAGGGAATGTCAGGGAACTAAAATTTGAGCAGAGAATGTCAGGGAAAGTCTGGGAATTTTAAAAGTGGCCAGGGAAAATTCGCACTATCACTACATAGTATAAAACAAAGTCGCTTTCTCTGTCACTATGTCCCTATGTATGCTTAAATCTTTAAAACTACGCAACGGATTTTGATGCGATTTTTTTTAATAGATAGAGGGATTGAAAAGGAGGGTTTATATGTATAATAACATCCATTAAATAGTGGAGAAATACAGTTATTTTTGAGGTTTACGCTCACATTGCAAACGCAGGCTGAACCCTACGTGCGAAGCCGGGACGGGTCGTATAAGAATATAATAAAGTGCACGACTGGGTCGAACGAAACCTTCTCGTTGATCCAAAGTTTGGTTGGTTGTTTTCTTATTTTATTAGATAGGTAAGTAAGGTTCTAAAAAGCAATGGTAGATAAAAGAAACGGCTCATAAGATATGGAATATTGCTAAAAAAAATTCACCATCGAGTTATTCATCTGAGAGTTTTTAAAAGTTGAAGTTTTAACTAACAGGCAATTGTAGCATGTTCTGGTTAGAGAGTTACAAACGCCTACTGTATTATTTATAGGCTCCCATACTTTACAAGATTTTCAATGGAGTACAAGGAAAACGCGTAACAGGACTTTCTGTTTTCTGATTTGTTAGGGCATATTTTTCTTTTTGAGTGACGCTGGTTTAAGGTGTCTATGATTGGCAGTAGGGTTTGTGATAGACCGATATATTTTTTTCAGAATTATTATATTATTTAAGATTGCAGGGATTTGTTTTTAAATTTGAATTAACAGTTTAAAACTGAACAAGTTCATGCAAATGAAGTGGGAGTTTTTGATTGTGAAACTCCAAGTGGTTGGAATTATTTAAAGGTGCATTTTTAATATGGTTAGAAAAAAAAGAGGAAGTGGATATAATATTTGAAAAAAAAAGAAGTTTTGAATCGCTTTTATTGCATTTTTAATGGAAGTGCGTTATTGAGTTTTCAAAGAATATATGAACACAGATCGGCTTTTGGGTAGTCATTTTTGACGAATAATTAAAAACTAAGTACTTGGAATACTTATATCATCTTAAAAATGCATTTTGATCAAAATCCTTAGAACGGGTTTTTGTAAAATTATGCAGATAAAATAATTTTGTAAACAGCAGCCTTACTCTAAGTATGCATTTTGGTCAAAATCGATTGTGGCGTTTTCAGGTAAACTTAAGAAAACTAAATTTTAAGAAAAAAATCCTTTTTCCAAAAATCCATTGTACCAAAAATGGAGAAAACTTGAGTTCGCTATCAAGTAAGAAATGACTATATTACCTTGAAAACGAATTTTTGTTTCAACCGTATGGACCGTTTTCGAGATATGTACATATTTCCAAATTTTAAAAGTTCCATTATTACAACTGATTATGCAGTCATGTTAACTTCACCTACTTAACCTCAAATCTCAATCGTTAGATCCGTTTTCGAACAAATCAAACTCGGTATGACCACCATTAAATTTGAGGTTACCCACAAGCTCCAAATAGGAAGTTTGAACCAAATCCAGGCAGCCGTTTATGCTGTAGGTCTCAGGAGCATACGGACAGACAGACAGACTGATGGACATAATTTATAATACCTATATAACAATTTTGCGACTCACTTTCTTGAGTTCTTGTATCATCGTAATATCAGAATTGATTAACATCTCGAGTTCGGAATTTCGTACGAATGCAATAAATTAGGGTTACTACGCATTAGAGAAAGTTCAAAAACATTCTGGCTAAAATCAGTCCCAAAACGAAGGCGTGGCAAAGAATATTATGGAAGGAAACATTCTCAGAGTCTTAAGAAGTATTTTAAAAAAGTTTGATCGAAGTCTGTCCAGTAGTTTTGACGTGAATCGGCAACAAACATAAAAATTCCAAAAGTTTTATTATATGCGATATAATGGGTGGTTAAGTTTTAAGGGTGAATTTTGAATGTGAACCACACCTAAACGTCAAGTTTTTGTCTGAATTTCATTTGACATTTCACAATTTCAGACTAACTCAATTTGAACCATGGAAAGATACACAATCGAGCAAGGCGTTAAATTATTTAGGCCCTTTACCTCAAGAGATACCTGGACAAAATAAGAACCAAACCTTGGGCAGCCCAAATTTCGATGAGATTTATGAGCTGAACAAATAAGCATGATAATTAGATCCAAGTTCCATTACATTCGAATACATTTGCGTGGTATTTCCCCCCTCAGTTATTTCGATGCAAAAGAAGATGGAACTCATTTTATATCCAGTTATAAACGCAAAGACTATGTACTTCTGTCATCTTCGCCTAGTTAAACAACTCATTCAACATTCAAGTGTTGAATAACCTCATTCACCCAGTTGGCTTTGCCAGCAAAATTGTTGCTAGAGTTGATCAGAGGCTGTCTTTTTTCAAAAATCAGAGAGCACCTCTAAAAAGTGTACCCTAAAATGCTGGCGTTACCAAAATCGCATGCAGCGATCCTTTTCGATTATGACGCCAACAGTGTGTATGGCCATAAATTAGACCCCTCTCGAAACGGGTTAAGCACAAATACACCATTAAGATGGATATCATTCTGGCACAAGAATCTCGGTAGAAAATAATAATTGTCCCACAAAACCCATCTTGCCAAGTGCCAGCTATATAATAATTATTTGGTTGTCTGCCATCCACCATCTAAGAGGACTCTAAACACAACTAACAGAGCATAATAATCCGCATCCACAGCGGCTTCCGTTGTCCCAGTTCTTAATTTTATTGACGAAGCATACTTCATTTTAATTCCTAAGTACGTTTTCTCATTAAGAACCGATCCATTCAACAAAAAGAAGGAGGGAATGAAGAAAAAAAATATTCCCATGGCAAAAGAAACGTTATAATTCCATAGGATCCACCGAGACTCATCCCGGAACTGATTCCCTCGCGCTGCACACACCCATATGCAATCGCACATCATAATCCAAATGAATTTCCCTGCACTACCAAAATCGATTGATCTCAATCAATTAATGCTCGAGAAACCAGTAGCAGCATTGCAATGCATATATCCTTGTCAGAATGTAGATAAAATCCTCTTTAATCGGAGATGGATGAAAGTCTGCTCTCCACCGTATATAGCACTCATTCATCACAATCCCTTCAATCAAACTTAAATCAATTAAGGATTTTTAGTTGCTCGTCTAAATTTCTAATTCAGCAATCCTTTGGTTTTATTTCCATTGGAGCACTCCGTTTTTACTGTCGGTTTTTTTTTTTTTTTTTTCTGTGTCCTTTTTTCTAGCCTCAAATCACTCACAAGAAATTGGGTCAACTTGTTCCTATTCTACACCCTGGGTGTTGCAGCAGGAAGATAGTATTCTGCATCCTTAAACACCCGGCAACAAAGTGTATAGCTCAAATGGAAAGGATATAGCTGTAGGATAGCCACACAGTCAAAAGAATATCCCATTGGTACTGGAAAATTAGATCGACCTTCTTTTTGCGACCGGCCTTCACACAGCAACACACATTCCGATCCAAATTCAACCCCAAATTCCACATGCAACGGAACCGGGGTGTTGTTGAACAACATCAAAGATATTCTATAGGCATGCCATACAAAGGATATAAATTGCTCCTGTCCAAAGAATCCGCATAGTTAGTGGATGTCGTGTGTGTGTGTGTGTCTATGTTGTGTCGTGAGTATAGATGCGACCGAGACCGGCTGTACGTTCTCCGTTGGGATGACTGCGATTTATAGCATGACCAAACACAAAATCTAACAAATACAAATTGTACATGTGTGCTTTTTGGGTGGCAAAGAAACCAGCAAGAAACTGACGTCTGAACAAAAAAAAAAAAATAAAAAAATCACCCGACTACGACGAAGGACCGAGCACAAGTAGATAAACGACCAACTTCGTCCTCAGAGAAATTATTCCGAAATTACACTGGATGAGTAATAAAATTCGGATACACGTTACACGAGAACCAGTGAGTACCATGGTCATTCGCATGAAACAGAAACTCTTATCCTGGCTTCATTAGTTAGGGAATCCCGTGCTTGGCATTGAACGAGCCAAAGGGAAGTCGCAAGTGTGTCCATAATTAATTACTAATAAGATGAATTTATATGTCCATGTAATCGGGTGTACATGCGTCGGATGGTCCTGTATGGCAAAAATCGTTTCCAGTGCGTTTTGCCAAGGTAAGGTTGTCAGTTTGCTGGCTAAGGTTTCAAATTGTGAAAACGGAGGCAAGTTGAAGATGTTGTCTGCTGTAGGGTGAATAATGGGCTGGTTGCCTATTTGTGGTAGTAATGGTCGGAGGGCGTTCCATTCATGATTCTTCGAATTCAGACTTTGCTTAATTAGTTGCAGGTTTATTTGATTGCACTTACTCTATTTTTGAAAAATCGGAAAATTTCCACCACAGACTTGAAGTTCGATAAAAAGCAAATATAACTGAATCAGTCACTCTTGCAAGCAGGTCTCGAATTAACTGCTTGCGGTGAGGGCTACCAATGATAACGATCAAAATTTCATTTAATATGTGTTGTATTGATTCATTTTTGCAAATCAAAAAAGTCATTTGCTTGATCTGAATACACTCATCGCAAAAATCTACTACAATTTACCTTCAGCTTTCCAAACTGTCAAAATTCTTGTCATTAAGGAAAATTCACTTGAATTGAGTTGAATGAAACACAAAGTTCCTATTTATCTCTTCTCTTCTCTTCTCTTCTCTCTATATATAAAGAGAGTTGCAAAAGCGCTGTGACTTTATAACTCACGAACGGTCAAACTGAATTCGATAAAATTTTTAGGGTTTATTTGCATGGTCATATAGTTGGTTTATCTAAAGTTTGAACGAAATTGGTGAACGCGTTCGTGAGTTATATCAACATCTGATTTTGTCCATATAAAAAAAAAAAAAACGTAGGCGCCTATGAGCGTGTGCTGTATGTTTACTGTGTGCTGATGTCATACACACGGCAAGTACCTATACGTTGCAGCGCATACATGCATATAGCTGTCAGTAAGTTATTATGTTACTGTTTTTTTCTTTTTCATCGAACTCGTATAGATATATATATTTTAGTCGTCACCATAGTTTCAGTGATTTCGGTGAGATTATCGAAAACAACTTCGAGCACTTGCGTCGCGAATTCGTGCAGGGCGAACTAAATATATGAGACCCGTAGCTCATACGACGCATTGCAATCCACTCATGTTCTGCAATTAAGAGGATGGATATAACTTTAAAATAAGTATGATCAATCCATCGATAGGTTAGTAACCGTGTAGTTTATTTGTGAAACTTATTCTTTAAAAGCCGTAATTGTTAAACGAAAACAATATGATTATCTAATTTTATCGTTCTGATTATCAAATAAATTTGTTTTTTTATATATTTTTTTTCATTGCCTACCACACTTTTTTCGAATCTACTTCTTTTTTCTTTCTTTTTTTGCGTTCTGCTACACTTTCTGGGCTGAAATTGGCAGCCCTGCTTGCAGTTACATATGTTAATTCTTGGCGTATAAGCCACACAAGCCAAGCTTTAGAAAACAAGGTACCTACAGGTGACGGTTGAAAAAGACGCTTATATTGAATATTGTCATGGAATAGACAGACCATCTGCGTTCCACGCAGGAATTAGGAACCTGTAGTTAAGAGAGAACGAGAGAGAGAGAGAGAGAGAGAGATACCGACATAACCAAGTGATGCCATTCTAGCAATTTTAAAGACTTGAAAGCATTTTTTTTTTTTTTTTTTTTTTTTCAAAAAGGAAAAATGCCAACTGCTTTTTATTGTATTTTTCGATTTTCGCTCTTTTTTACTGGAATTTTATTCATTCGTGTACACAGTGCATCGAAGTTTTAGATGTTCCCCACCCATTAAGCTAAAGTTTATCTGCTCTCCGAGTTTTCTCTCTAACTTACTTATCGGGCTCCCGACCCGTGAAGAGTCTCTGCCTGAGACACTGCAGCCTTCCATCCTCTACGATCCCGGGCACGCTGCTTCCAGTTGTCCAGACCAAGCGTTCTGGCATCCGCGATGGCTTGGTCTTTGAAACGGAGGTTCGGTCTTCCTTGTCTTCTCGAACTTGGGGGCTGGGATTCGAAGATCCTCTCGAAGAAGAGCCAGAGTATTATTGTCCATTCGCTCGATGTAGCCGAGCCAATGTAGTAGACGTGTTTTGGCTTTTTGGACTAAATCCACATCTTGGTACAGCTCATAGAGTTCGCGGTTGTATCTTCTCCTCCATTCGCCCTCCTCGCACACAGGACCAAAAATCCGCCGAAGAATTTTTCTTTCGAAGGAGCCCAGTATCAGCTCTCCCTTCTTGCCTATGGTCCAGCACTCCGCATCATAAAGCAGGACTGGCAAGATAAGGGTCTTATAGAGCACACATTTCGTCCTTCGAGTTAGGAGTTTTGAACCCAGTTGTTTTGCCAAACCGAAGTACGGTTTCCTAGGGTAATTCTTCGCCGAATCTCCACTATCCTACCTCGGAATAAACATGGAGTTTATGTTTACTTCGAGGTAGGTGAACTCCTTAACTACCTCGAAATTGTTGCTATCAATAGTGACGTTTTGTTCTAGCCGGTGGACAAATACTTGTTTGTTTGTTGATAGCATGTACTTGGTCTTGCCCTCATTTACTTCAAGGCCAACGGATTTGGCTGTTCTTCAATCGCCGTGAATGCTTCTATCACGGCACGCTGGGAGCGACCGATGATGTCAATATCGTCCGCATAGCCCAGCAGCTGGACGGACCTGTTGAAGATAGTGCCTTCCGTGTTGACACCTGCCCTGCGCACTATCTGCTCCAGTACGAGATTGAAGAAGTCGCATGGTAGCGCGTCTCCTTGCCGAAATCCGGTGCATGTCTGAAATAGTTCGGAGGAGCTACTTCCAAACTGCACGCTGCAGCGCATGTTTTCCAGCGTCACGCGACACAGCTGAATCAGCTTTCCCTGGATTCCGAATTCGGCCATCGCCATATAGAGCCCCTGACGATGTATGCTATCATACGCGGCTTTGGAATCGATGAATAGGTGGTGAGTTTCGACTTGAAATTCGTTGGTCTTTTCCAGGATTTTCCTCAGTGTGAAAATTTGGTCTATCGTCGATCTGCCGGGCCGGAAACCACACTGGTACGTGCCGATTAGTGTATTGCAGAACGGTTTTAGACGTTCACACAGTACGTTGGATAGGATCTTGTATGCGACATTAAGCAGGGATATGCCTCGATAGTTCTTGCAAGACATAGGATCGCCTTTTTTGTAGATGGTACATATGGAGCTGATAGTCCAGTCATTGGGCATGTTTTCTTCCACCCATACTTGGTTGATGATTCGGTGCATGCACCCTACCAAAACATCATCTCCGTATTTAAAGAGCTCTGCTGGAAGGCATCAGAGCCGGCGGCCTTGTTGTTCTTCAGCTTTTTTATAGCTAAGCGCACTTTTTTCTGTACTGGGTGGTGGAACTGGTTCTTCATTGATTGGACGTGGGTTCTCTTCTTGCCCTATAACATCTGCGTCACGGAAATGCGTCACTGTGTTTTATCATTGCATACATTTTATCATTGCATACGTTTTTATCATTGCATACATTTATGAGCTGAGGCATATTAATTTCAGCTTTTTGTTGATGTGAAATAAAGCATGTTTTTCATATATGATGGTCTCACATTTCTTCCCTGTGACGGACGTCTCGAGGAAAATCAGTGCCAAATCTTTCGTGAATAACCAGGCACGCAGAAATCACAGCTGGACAACAACTAACAAAAATGTCGTTCACCTGCACCTCCAAAATATGCAATGCAAGCCGAATGAAATTCCAATGACACTTTCATTTACTGTGTAACAGTTGATGTCATTTAACTTGCGGGGATGGAAATGCAAACGGGTATTTGTTATTTCATAATATATCAAGAATACGGTTATTACAATTCCCTCTTCTCAATGACGTATGACACACACATACCGCACGCACGGTGTTTACACATACACATATTTTTTCATATAACTGATTGATGAATTGTTGGTTAATTATACTGAACCTATTTAACACTCTCATGTCACATGTTTTAAATTGGAAAAAATGAATATTTTTTAGTGCTTGCAGGAACTTGAATTTATATATAATGTACGTATCTATAATTATGGCTAGAATGTCCATGACACTTTAGGCGTCTCATGTGTGATCTCATTCTTACGCCTTTATTAGCATTGACTGCGGTCAAACGGATCTCTCTGTCCGCCGCGCCGTCTCTGGCGTGCAGGATGGTATAAATGCAGTACTAAGCTAAATTCTGACAGATACATGAAGTAAATGCTGAAACAAAAGTTTGATTCAAGTGCCTACGTCAATTGGAGTAGATCTACTGCATTTTTTTTTTTTTTTTTCGAAATTTAAATCTACTGCCAAATAATTAAATCCATTGATTTTTTTTTTAGAGAAACTAGTGCGCAAAAATAGTCCCAAAGTGGCAACGCTGGAAACAGGTTGTCCCATGACCAAAATAGAAACGAATACATACACCCAACACGCTATTTGCGTTTAAGTCCCTCTTAACTGTATTATACGCGCAAGGCGCAACCACCTTCACATCATTCTGATGCTGATGCTGATGCTGATGATATCCTTGCTCATTCTCTTTTACCATTTCTCTTCCTTTCAAATACAGATTTATGATCGGACAATACATCACTGTCCATGGCGATGTAATTAGTCACGTTAATATTAGCCACGTTATGGTCGAGGACGGAGGCGAATACTCGTGCAACGCCGAGAACCGGGCTGGAAAACTCAACCATTCTGCACGGCTGAATATTTATGGTACGTAATTTTAAGAAAATGTCACTTTTTTCTGTTTCTGCAGCCCAGTTTTCAGTTTTTGGGATTATTGTCTGTTTTTGCTGTTGTTTTTTTTTTTTTTTTTGCATTCTGTTTGTTTGTGCGGGTATGTTGTGTATGGGATGATGCTGTCGGATTTTGTTTTGTTATTTTCAGTCAGAATCAGAGCCACCAAAACATCGCATCGCATTGTGCCAATGAACGGCTGTGATTTGTATCCTTTCCCTCTGGATGGGGCTTGTGTTTTCAATCCTTTCGCGCGATGTGGTGTTGGTCGTCATATACATATATTTATATATACGAGGCAACACCAACGCGGATGGTGTTGTGTTTTGTCATATTTCTGCGGGTTTTCTCCCGAGTTTGTTTTTTTTTAGGCCATTTTGATTTTCAATTCATTTTCATTTTTTGGTCGCACTCTCGACATTTTTGGTCTTGAAGTCCTTTTAATTCAGATTCGCTTGTATTTTTACTTGGGGATAACACCATCCGCATAACGGACATTCCCATTGCAAATGACATCCACATAACGTGAGTGACTGTGTGAGTGTGTGTGAATGCTTTTAGATATGAATGGATATCATTGTGGGTTTCCGGTGCGGAACGGCTTATTGCATTGTGTCCAGCAAATGAGAGAAGGGCTTGAATTTTAAAATCTCACAGCCCCACACGGAACGAACAAAAAAACAACCATTTAAAATGGGAATGTAAGCGAATGGCGGCCGCTGTTGAACATGGTCATGTACAAACAACGGCCGCGTCAGGCTGTTGTCCTGGCGAATGAATGTGCGGGCTGCACATTGACGTTATACTGACCCACATAGATACGAGATCCGTATATCGTATATTTCGCTCGGTTTTGTGTATGTTCGTTGAATTGAATAACAACTTCATTTTCCTGGTGCGGGCTTTGCAGTTCTCTCTTTTCCTTTTTTCGATTACGGTCGGACATGTGGAATTGGAATGGCTGGCGTGCAGGACCGTCACATGCCTACGTACGAGGTGGTTCTCATAAATGATAAATTATTAGATTTCAATTTGAATGCAATAACATGGGGCGCACAAAAGCTGCCAACGGAAATAAAAGAAAATAAAGAGCGAGCTGTCATTTTCATGGGAAAACCATGTGAAAACCCTCTCAACGCTATGGGATTTAGATATGTGGTCCCGGAAGGAGGAGAGTGGGGATGTTGTTCCGCGGATGCGACTCATTCATGCGACGCAATCAACGGATGTAATTGAAGTTTTCGAATTATGCTTTTGCAATTTAATTCGAATTAAAGTTTGTAGTAAACAACGGAAGGAAATGCGATGCGCTGGTGCGTCTATGCGTATGCACTTGACCGCGTGAAAGTTATGAGCTTCAATTTGCCGAAGGATTGTGCAATGAATCATTGACTGGCTCCACCACTCAGTGGTTTGTAGTCCAAATAGGCTGTAGATCATATGTCGCTTCTCAAACTCGATTTTTCTTTCATGAGTCCGTTCTCTTGTTGCTTAAGGGGGCCATAAACGGCGTATTTGGTTTACTCAGTCACCAGTTGTGTCATCGGCAAGTGCCACTTAAGCAGCCCATAGACACTACACGTGTGCCTGCATCAGTGTCGATGTACAAAAATTATTTCTCAGTCTTCTCAGCTGGTTCTACACGCTTCTGATAAAAGAACAAATCTCCAACCTTATTTATAAAGCGCTGGTAAAAAGATGCTTGGTGTTGACTCTGCGCATGCTCAACGTCTTCTCCTTCATTTGGGCATTCGGGACAGAAGGTCGAGCTATGTATCTTTGCTAAATTAATGCAAATATTTCGAAGCTGTCATGCACGGACAGGAACTCCATAAGCTGGTAGCTGTTTTAATCTAGATTTTGATGGCGGGGATCAATTCTTTTGCGGTCAATTCGCCGAAACTTCTCTTTTCGCCCGCGCCAATTGTTTGTTTTAGGCTTCTTCGTTTAACCTTTTGTGGTGAGGCTAGTGTTACTTTTCGAGGCTGTCCAGTATTTTAGAATACTGCAGTTTTTTACTGGCTGCAAATCAATTAAAACTTACGGATCAAGGGTTTTGACAGGCGAAGGCGTGTTTCTTTGTGACCCGAGCGATATAGGTTCGTGTCTCAGCTACTTTAACAGCAATTCACTGTAAGACTGTGACTGAGAAAACAATAATTTATTAAAGTTCCTCCAACACACTGGAAAGGGGTCTAAGCTTGGAAGTACATGACACTGGTAGTCTGTAGCTCTTCAGTATTTGGGATAGCATTTTTTTTATAAAATTTTAATAAAGGTACTCTAACGTGCATTGACATACAGTCCTATTTCTGGTTACTTTAGACAGCTTAAATTTTGTTGCTGATAGAACAGTTTCCCGATTGGCTCCTCATGGGACTGTCATATAGACGGTTTCCAGGACCGTAAGCCAGTAACAAGCCTTCAAAAATTTTGCAAGTTATAAAGGATCCCTTTCGAAAATTCAGCGGTCGTGCAACAATTTCGTTCTTAAGGCGCTAATGAATCAAAGTTCAGGTCAAGTCCTTGTCTTCTTTGATTTACATCCAGGAATTTCAATTGTGCCCATAGCACGAGATAATAAAACACACAGCCACACACATTCGAAAGTGTGCATTGAAATTTGCTGAAAGCAAGATCTATACGACGCTGCCACCTTTAGCCGGCGCAGTTTGCTGGTATTTAATGGTCCACTGAAAGAAAGCATGAATCGCTATGCGCGCAATTCTATTGAAAGCCGTTCTCGGCTGTTTCAGTGTTCGGTATTTATTCAACATCCACACTACAAGTAATTAGGAATCCCTTTTGTCAGCAGATAGGTTGAGTATGGGCGTTTTTTTTTTTTTTTTTTCCTCCATCCTGTTCATCATATCTCCCCAGTTTTTCAAGGATTGCTGAAGAGGATATTTTTTTTTCTTGTACATCTACTGCATCCCGTTCTATTAATGCACATTTGATATCCCAAAGAGAGGGGCAGGAGTGGGGAATATTTTTTCGTTTCGTTTTGTGGGATTTAAATTGTAAATCTAAATGCAAAAGTTGTTCCTTTCATATTCATAGGCATGCACATACACATTACACATATGCAGAACAGGACTTTGGTTTTTATGTATCCAAAAGGATGTAAAATGTTCTGCTACAGAATATCGGATTTTTTATTTTTATTATTTTTTTTTTTTGTGGATTTTCGTTCGTTTCGGTTGTCGGTTGCAGAGTGTGTTTAATTTCCCGTCCTTTTGTAGGGGATATGTGTATTTTTTTGTGTCCTCTCCAAATAACACAACATAGGTGCACCCCTATGCCCGACCAAAACCCTTTGGTCCTTAGAGTGACGACACTGCATAAACATTTATGTGCGAAACTCAAATACAACGGAACATACAAAAATATGTATCCATGTGTGTGATTTCCTTTCTTTTTTTTGCAGGTCTCCCGTATATTCGTTTAATTCCAAAAGTCACTGCAGTGGCGGGAGAGACATTAAATCTAAAATGTCCTGTGGCCGGATACCCCATCGAGGAGATACACTGGGAGCGCAGCGGCAGGGAATTACCTGATGATATACGACAGAGGGTGCAGCCCGACGGATCTCTGGTCATAAGTCCGGTACAGAAGAACGCAGATTCGGGCGTTTACACATGCTGGGCACGTAATAAGCAGGGCCACAGTGCACGTAGGAGTGGCGAAGTCACCGTAATAGGTTAGTATGCAACACCTTTCTGCACACCGTGCAATTGTGAGTGTATATGTGTCAGATGATGGCACAATATTGTTTTGCCACAAATTAAACATTTAAATTAAGTTACATAATTGAAATTAATTTCTAGGTACACTAATTCGTAGCAACAAAGGATTTGCTTGCTAAATAACTTCTATTTTACAGCAAGGAAGCAGCAGCCTAATGTAGGATATTATCGCGTGCAATTGAGATTTATTGTGATTGGAATTTGTGGTACAACAGTGGAGTGCTGAATGTCAAATGGAGGTGCTTAGGACGTGGTTTCATGTTGGTCGGTGAGAATGACGCTTCTAGATGTCACAGGTGTATCAGTCTTGAACAAAATATACATCTGAAGATAAATTAATGCCAAAACCATAGTGATGGGTGATCATATTTCGCCAAATATCCATATCTACATAAAGAGTTTTCGTTATAAAGCTTAAGAGGCAATGGCGCTTTGGATTTTTAAGGTTGACGTTTTTAGTAGGAGGGCTTTTTTTAAGGATCATGGATTATCTGAAATTCGAAGCAAAAATCGGATCTGGTGGAACACTTTACTCTGCTTTTGTCTGTACCTACTCAGCATCAAATAGGAGAACTTTACGCTGCGTTACCGACATATCATTTCATTCATTTTTAATTCAGAGCATAGTTTGATCTGTCAAAAAATGACACACATCAAGGCTCTGAATTTGTGTTTCCTTTTTTGACTGAGACTGAGACTGTGTAAAAATTCTAACACAGCTTATTTTGACAGCTGATATGATTGATTAATGAGCAGTAATACTAATGCTGTGACAAAAAAAAAGCGCTTTCTAATAAAGTTCAGCAAATACTGTTCAAATTGTGTATTTTTATAGTCCAATGACAGCTAATGTTCAAATGTGTTTTATAAATAAATCAGATCTCTCTGAACACACTCAGTGCAGAACATGCTCGAATTCTATTACAAAAAAGCACACTACAAATCGAAAGTCGTAACATACAAAAAGTAGCACTTTTAGTTACAAGAAAGAAAAGGATACAACGTACAAAATCAGGCTGCAAATTCTTCTTGCTCGATTTTGAGTCGGTTTGAGCAGCACATAGGGACAAAAATTCGAGCTTTAATAACAAACATTGGGCCTTATAAATAATGTGCGATTTTGTATTGAAAATGTCGCCATTGTGAGTTCGAAAAATGTAGCTTAGGTTAGGTTAGGTTAGGTTAACGGGTTGGTAGAGCAGGTAGACCCTATTATACCCCACTTAGGTCCTTGTGGACCCATTGTGATACCCTTTGTTGGGGGTTTATCGTTGGTGCTGTAGATGGTTAGCACATGTCTCTCCTTCATCTTTTTACCCGACGTTGTCCATCAGAGAGTGTAATATCAGAAAGTTCTTCTAAGTCATGGAAGTAATAGCTTTCAAGTGTTCTCTTCCTCAAGTGACAGAGGCTCGGGCAGTGACAGAGGAAGTGAGGTGTGTCCTCATGAACCTCTTCGTCCTCGCAGCCTCTACATATATCGTCATCATTGAGATTTAGTTTCATCGTGTGGTTTCTTAGAAAGTTATGACCCGTTAAAGCCCCTACCAGCTTAGACAGCGATGACCTGTCAAACTGCAGAAGTTTGATGGTTCGGCCACTGTCATATACTGGCCATAGCTTCCGAGATACTTCACAGGTAGTTAGTTCTTTCCACCTGTTATTGGTTTTCATACGAATCTTGTTCTCCACTCGTTCTCTGAGATTACAGAGTGGAGGCTTGATCGACTGTAGTGCTCTATCATGATCCATTGCAGACCCTTTTCTCGCCAGTTCGTCAGCAATCTCATTGCCGGCTTTGTCACTGTGTCCAGGGACCCAGCAGAGATTGGTAGCGTGCTGCGAGCAGAGAACCTTGAGCTCTTCGCGACAGCTGTGAACTAGCTTGGATTTTATTTCAATAGCAGAAATTGCCTTTATAGCCGCCTGGCTGTCAATGAAAATGGTAATATCATTGCGTGGTATTGCCAACAATGACACCCTTCGGGCTGCTTCCGCGATTGCCAGAACCTCTGCTTGGAAGACACTGCTGCTGTCAGGAAGCCTAATGGAGCAGTGTATATTTAATTCCTCACAGAATATACCGGCACCGGTTCCACAGTCCATCTTTGATCCATCTGTGTAGATGGATATCGATTTCCCCTTAGTGGGTTCGTCTGAATTCCATTCATCTCTGCTCGGAAAAGAGTAGGAGAATGGTCTATCAAAGTTCAGATGGGGAGACATATAGTCAGAAATGACTACGTTCCCAACGTATTTACTTAGAATATGTGCGTGGCCAAAATTGCATGGGTTCCAGGTATTAGTTTGACTAATCCTTAAGGCACTTTTGGCACTCTTCACTCTTTCATTGACGTTCGACTTCCAATTAAGTTTCCTATCAAGGATCATACCTAGGTATTTTGCCCTATCTGTCACCTTTAGAGGTATTCCCTCAAGAGTTGGTGGCTCGAATTGTGGTATTATCCTTTTGTTTGTAAAAAGGACAAGCTCGGTTTTTTGAGGGTTAACCCCGAGGCCGCATTGCTTTGTCCACGTACTGAGAGTTCTTAGTGAATTCCCTAACAGGTCGCTTATGGTTTGTAGGAATTTTCCTTGTATAAGCAAGACTACATCATCTGCGTATGCAGTCACCTTGACACCCATATTCTTAAATCTCATTAATAGCTCATTAATGACCAGTACCCAGAGTAGAGGAGAAATGACCCCTCCCTGCGGAGTGCCTCTAGCTGCAGTTACTCTAAGTTCAGTGTCACCTATTTTCGCGTTGATGTTCCTCTCGCTAAGTAAGTTTATAATCAGATTAGTGAGAGATTGGTCAACATTTGAATTCTGTAGTGCTCTCTTTACTGCGCACGTTTTAACATTATTGAAGGCACCTTCAATATCCAGGAACGCCGCCAGTGTATATTCTTTATCTTTTAATGACCTCTCTATGGTGCTAACGACCTCATGCAATGCGGTTTCCACCCCTTTACCTTTAATATAAGCATGTAGCTTAGACCTCAAAAATTATTATTGGTATCGCAGATTGGCTGTAAACCAGCAACAACTAACAACTTGACTGTCAATCTTCTATAAAAAAAAAAACATTTTAATCTTTCTGTGGCACCCTGTAGTCTTCTAGTTACGCTTGCGAAGTGTACTTTACTTATGTGATTTTTTGCGTACTGTAGGTACTAATGGCATAACAAAAACGTAATGTAAATGAAACCAGAATTAAAGTATAGCTGGTAGCCGCCGACCGATCTTGTCAGTTAATTAAAACAATAAATTAAAAGGCATTACTTTCCCCTCAAATATTCGGTAGGTCACAATAGATGAATTTATATGAATAATTCCGCCACTGCGAGTTGAAAAATTCGGCAGAATGTATCCTTAAAATTATTGCTAGTTCCACTGCCTTATCAGGTTATCTGGTCCACAACACAGTTTCACTTTAAGTTAGTGAAGGCAGGCGATTCGCATTTTGTTCGCCTCGGGTTCCACCGGGAGAAGAATTCGTTCACCGGAGAGTTTATCTGCGAATATACATATTCTGTATGAAAGGGTTGTGACTTTTGAGTGACGATAAAATAATCGGCAGCGATTCGCCAAAACGCACGCGGAAAAACTTGCATGCGAGTATCCAGCGGAAGCTTTTTCCGAATGCACTAAAGAAGATTATGCAAACTTCCTAGGGAAAGTACCTATCTATTTGAATGTGCCAGCAATAGTTTAGAACCTTATGACTTACTTACACTTTGTGTCCTTTCGCAAATGCATTATTCGAAGTGAGTGTCTCGCAAAAGCATTTTCTTCAGCTCTATCATTACTTTCAAAGGCTATCATAAAACTCGAAAGTTAGAATTCAATCACTGAAGATCTAAGCCCTTTTATACAGCTATTTGATGCCATTGCAAGGGCATCCAATGTAATGGCATAGACAGAATAGTCCCTAACCTTGTTTCAGGATAACCTTTTTTCTTACTAAAATTTGAATGCAATGAAACCACCAAGTTCCCCGGAGTCTGTGCCCAAACCATAGGATCTAAGTGCATCGTCCTCTATCTTCAGTTACCAGCGAGAGAATGAATTGTGTGGAATTTTTCATTCATCTAGCCAAAAAGGAGGCCGGCCGCTGAGATAAATATGCGATTCCACCTTAAAAAATGTTGAACAAAAAATATTTCATAGCAGGAATATTTTTTTTAAGTAAAACTTTTTTTTTTCTCCTTTATTGCACAAGAAGGACTAACGAATAATAAAATAATTAAAAATGCGATATAGAAAAAATCCGGTAGTTTGAGCGAAAATAAAACTGAGAACCTCGAGAAGTGGCGATGATGTTGGTCTGTTGGTATATGGGCCTACTGCAAGAAGGACTTGAAGTTCTCTGCACATACAAACCAAGTGGATAAAGCCGAATCAAATAAAACTTTTCCATCTCCGTCTTCCTATTCTGGTGCACCTATATACGCTCGGATCTCTGGTGTTTTCCACTTTTGTGTTGTGTGCTTCGTTGGTCCAGCGTGTTTTTTTTTCTTGGTTTTTCGGTTTTCTTTGTTTGAGTTTTCTCTATCTCTCAAGGAGTTCGCCTCGCTATGAGGAAATGAGGAATAAACATTTTTATTCGGTGGGGTAAAGAGTGCAACTACTTTACAAAATTATTTTCATTTTTCCCATTTAAGCTGACTCCAAGTGGGTCCTTAACGGCAGTAGAATTGTACGGAAGCTACACACAAAAACTGCAAAAACTTGGAGCGCAGATTTAAGCATCTTAAGTTGGGGAAATACGAAATGTACGCTGGCAGCCACTTTTGTTTTTTTTTTCTCCGACTCTCATCGCGAAACCAAACAGACAATGGGTTCCTTAAAAAAAAAAAAAATACAAAATCCTTTATACGTTCAGAAAGATATTGTTTGAAATGGTGGGTTCCTAGATTTGACTTGAATTTTTATGCGAAGCGTAGTCGAAGTGTGAATTATGCAATCTCACGACATTGTTGGCTGGCTCGCTCTCTTCATTGTAACACAATAACTAACCGCTAGCGGAAATTCTGGTGTCTCACAGGAAGCATACATACGGAGAGGAGGAGTCGGGCGCGGCGTGCGGTTGCAAACGGAAATGACGTGACTGCGAGTGTATTCCTTTGAATTTGAATATGGAAATGACAGGAAATGAAAAAGAATTCTCTTTTCCAAAACGCAGCGTGTGGCGGGAAATCGCTCAAAGAAAGGAAGCACCATGAATATCATTTGTCGTGTACGATAAGAGTATGCTTTGGGGTATCGGTGGGAGAGAGAGAGAGGTTAGGTCCATAGGGGTTGGTGACGTCTTCAAATTGAAAAAAAATACTCCAAATAATTTGTGCAGTTTTCCCCCAACTGTGCAGTTTAACATTTCAAAGTAGATCATTACGATGCGGTCTTAAGGGAATACTGTCGTTGGGTAGCGGTAGTCGGATAAGCAGGGATATTGACTGCGTGTGTTTTGGAAATATTTTGTTCATGAAGAATGGTTTTAGTGATACCTATACTAACTCAACAGGTGATGTATGGGCCAATACTTTTGGAGGTCAGTGATGTGTTTGTCCCAAAATGCATGCCACCATCAGTCACCGCACTACTTAGCCGACACGGTAAACCTACTAAATCAAAAATAGTAAGACGGACATTTGTTTTAAGAAAGCACACTGTCTCACATCACTCAGTGGCAGACAGTTAACTACATTATCCGGTGACGGAGAACTTTTCAAAATAAAGTAATGAAACACAGGAACGAAAAAAAAAAGAAAATGAATGAACCCAATCTGAACACAAAACTCATTTCCGTCCCCTCCCCCCTGTCACTGTGGCAGTGGCACTAACGTTGACACCAGCCAGATATATATTTTTTGTTTGTATTTTTTTTCTGTATAGCAATTGTTTGCCTTCTGGCTATGACATCATCAACAGTAGATTTTTTTCCTGCGCCAATTTGGTCACTTTAAAATCAAAGTTCTCGTTGACGTTGACACCCTTAACGCCCCCAATATTAACCTCAAAATGACAATTGAAATGTTTTAAATTTATATTCTTGGAGAAACTCGGTTTTACTTGAAGTTGTAACTTGTTTACTCAGAAATGTACTTAAAATGTGCAATATGAAAGTGAATTCTGCAATTCGTCTATTGGCTTTGACACCTCGGCATAAACATTCAACATTTTACTATTGATTCTCACTGACAGTTGAAAGTTGACACTGCACCGCGGTGTTTTTTTTTTTTTTTGTGCATTTACTGACTTGACTTTGATTTGGAAGCACTGAGCACTGCCTCAGTGAAGGCCAACGATTTATAACGGGTGATTTTTTAAGAGGTTTAGAACTTAAAAAAAAAAAAAAACACAAAAAATTCGGAAAAATGAATGAAATATTTATTTGAATCGATAGTTTGAACCTTGCAATTTAATGTTTAAAGATAATTTCATGCAAATGTTGACCGCGGCTGCGTCTCAGGTAGTCCATCCGCTGAGTCCAATTTTGGCATACTCTTTCACACATATCGGCCGGTATCTCACGAATGAATGCATGGATGTTGGCTTCCAGTGCGTCAATCGAAGCGGGCTTGTCCCTATACACATTCGCCTTGACATACCCCCACAAAAAATAATCTAATGGTGTCAAATCGCACGATCTAGGGGGCCAATTGACCGGCCCGAAACGTGAAATTAACTGTTCACCAAACTCGCCTCGCAATTGCGCCATTGTTTCGCGTGCTGTGTGGCATGTGGCACCGTCTTGTTGAAACCACATATCATGCAAGTCAAGAACTTCCATTTCGGGCAAAAAAAAGTTTGTTATCATCGCTCGGTAGCGTTCACCATTGACAGTAACGCTGCGATTCGCATCATCTTTGAAGAAATATGGCCCAATAATGCCGCCGGCCCATAAACCGCACCAAACAGTGGCTTTTTCGGGATGCATTGGTAGCTGTTGCAATGCTTCTGGCTGATCTTCACTCCAAATGCGGCAATTTTGCTTATTTACTTACCCATTCAACCAAAAATGAGCCTCATCGCTGAACACAATTTTTCGATAAAAAAGCGGATCCTCGGCCAGCTTTCCAAGAGCCCATTCACCAAAAATTCGGCGTTGTGGTAGGTCGGCTGGCTTTAGTTCTTGCACAAGCTGTATCTTAAAAGGCTTTACGCACAAATCCTTCCGCAAAATTTTCCACGTAGTGCTGTAACAAAGGCCTAACTGCTGGGAACGGCGCCGAATCGACATTTCGCGGTCTTCTGTCACACTAGCTGATACGGCCGCAATATTTTCTTCACTACGCACAGTACGTAAACGTGTTGGTGGTTTAATGTCCAACAAAGTAAATTTGGTGCGAAATTTGGTCACAATCTTCCGAATAGACTGCTCAGAAGGTCGAGAATGCCGATCATAAAATGGAAGCAGCGCGCGATGAACATTTCGAACCGAGCACGAATTTTTATAGTAAAATTCAATAATTTGCAAGCGTTGTTCATTTGTAAGACGATCCATGGTTAAATTGCAAACCAAACTGAAGCTGTTTGACAGTGACACAAGGTACTAAACACACGTCAGCTGTCAAAACCAGTGTTGCCAAAACCAAACCAGCTAAAAAATCACCCGTTACAAGTATGTAGCACTAATCGCCTAGTCCTGGGAGGCAATACATGCCATGTCACGAAGTCGACCGAGGCTCAACTGTCAACTGGTTTGTAGAAGTCGTTCGTTTCTTAGGGTCGAGGTTTTTCGGCATACCACCTCTAACATTCGAAGCACTCCACTGGCCCGCATCTCAATTGCGTAGGTAATCAAGTTCGTCATCAACAAACGAGTTAAAACAATCCTTTCACAGCAAAACCGATTAAGAAAACAAAAATCTAAACATTACATTGCAGTTCCGCCGCGATTGAGTCCCTTTCAAACATCCATCCTGCAGCTGAACATGGGCGATCGTGCCTCATTAACGTGCTCCGTTGTCAAAGGCGATCTACCCATCACAATAACTTGGCGCAAGGATAATCGTCCCATCGATCCGTCCCAGCACATGTCAGTGAAACAAGTCGACCAATACAATAGCATATTGGTGATAGAAAATTTGGGCTCCGATCACACTGGCAACTATTCGTGTGTCGTTCGCAATCTTGCTGCCGAAGTCGAGAATTCCCAGCCTCTACTGGTCAATGGTAACGACATGGATACTACTACTACTACTACCATCACTACACTCGTCTTGTAAACAAAAACAAAAACACATTAGGATTTTAGTTTTGTAATAATTTTCGTTATCCTTTCCTAACTTCTCTTACATATAGTTACTGTTGAAAGTTTGATTTTGAGAACAATTTCATTTTCCTTAGTGAAAAATTTATTTATTTATGATTTAATATAAATTTATATTTATGAATAAATTTCGTTTAGAGAGAATGCTATTTTCCACTATTCTATATATAAATATGTTTCATTCTCTTCTATTTCACCCTTCTTAAAAAAAAAAATAAAATACTCTAAGTAATTGTGTGTTCTTTGGAAACGTTTTCTTCTTAAAAAAAAAATGATTATATATAAATTCTTATATTTTCTGTGTATGTTTCAAGTGTGGAGAATATCCAGTAGATAATTTTTTGTTTACTTATAATTTTAGTTGACACTTTTATTTGAACGAATATTGAAAAGTATATAAGTAATGTAAATAATATATAAATCCAAACAACAACTGCAACTACTGGATGGGACTAAAAACGAAAAAAAAAAAAGCAAAGAAAAAGAGAAAAAGGAAAAACTTATTAAATGTCGTCGACACCATGGAAATGAACGCAACAATTCATTTCGTGATTATGCTCTCTAACATTGAATGTGAAAGAATCCTTTTGTTGTGTGTTTTATGTTTTTCGATTCGTGTTATTATTTTGTTTTTTCTCGTCTTGTATTCCATTACAGTACCTCCTATTATAGAGCCATTTTCATTCCAAGACGGGCTGGCTGAGGGTATGCGAACGCGTACTGTTTGTGGGGTATCTAGGGGTGATCCTCCCCTAACCTTACGTTGGCTCAAGGATGGTGAGCCATTGCCCGCACTTTTGGGCGCCAATGTTACACTCTTAGATCAATATTCCTCACTCCTTAGTATTCCCTCCTTATCGGCGACACACTCCGGTGAATACACATGTGTAGCTACTAATCCAGCAGCCGAAATCAAATACACAGCTCTGCTGCAGGTTAAAGGTATAGTATATTAAAAAAAATCCAAAACACAAAAAAGAAAAATCAAATACAAACACTACACTACACAAACATTTGTTACATTTATCTACCACCCGCTCCCCCGCTCAAACGCACATTTACATCATATAGATATTTACACGAGTATAGGATAATTTAAAAACAAAATCGATTTCAAATTTGATTTCCAAAATCAAGCTTCTTATTGTTCCCCAACGAAACTTAGTTTTCAGTTGACTTTTTCATTTCCTTTCCTCCAAGTCTGTCTTTTGTTATTAAAAAAAATTGTAAACATATAATGCTTCTTATTATTATATACTTCAACAATAAAATTGATTTTTTTTGTTTAATTTTTGAAATCAAAACAATTTTTTGAATAAACGTGAACAAAAAAAAAATAAATTAAAATATAAATTTGAAAAAAAAAAATGTGTCCTCCCCATCCCAGTTGCTTTGGCACGCAGTGGGTTTTTGCGGCAGATCACCAGGTAACCTATTTGCACTGCTTAAATATTTATTTAATTTTTACAGTTATTTTTTTTTTTATTTTAATTTATTTATGATATAGTTTTTTTTTTTTTATTTGTATTATATATTTTTTAAAAGATGTGTATATCATTGGAGTTTGTAATAGATAATAATAATAATTGGGAGCGGGATAAAAATGCAATTCCTATAATTTTGTAAGCCTTGGTGACAAAAGGGTGACCAGGTTAAAACGATGGGGAACAGCAAATAAATAAATCCACAACGGAGTGAGATGTAAAACTGATTTGACTCGTTCCAATATGTACAACATTATTCCAGCAATAGCTTCTTGAATGGTGTAGCCCCAGCGAAAATAATCGAACGGTGTCATATCGCATTGCATTACTGAATAGTTTGACAGCTGTATGTCACTGGAAACGTTGACAGCTGCTGAAACGTAATAAATGGAAAAACTATCATTGTTATCTGGCCACCCTTTAGCTTTTGGATATTGCTTTAAGTAATGAGAGAAATTAACATTCGGAATTTACATTTCTCGTCGACAAATTTTGCAGCATGGGGCGAAATAAATGTGACAATTTAATCAAGCTGCTGAACTATTTTTACCCGACTGGAAACAGGGAGGGTTATGTGTTTCGCGCGAATCCTATGTACGTTCCTGCGTGACGCCCTGTAGCCCAAACGGCTTGACCGATTTTGAAGAGTGAAGTGTAATTAAATTGGTATTCTTTCCCGGAGTGTCATACGCTAAACAAATAAATAAAAAAACATAAATTAAAGAAAAAGTTAATTTAAAAAAAGGACAAAAACCCGACTCGTTCAAAAAAAAAAGATTTTAAAATGATTAAAACAAGACACTCTCAAGTACAGGGGGTCCGCCGGGAGGGTATACTTCTTTGTTTGTTTATAATCTTTGATTAAATGACAGAGAATGGATCTTATATTGATAAATGTTTTATTTAATTTCGGCAATTACGTATGGAATAAAATATCAGGTAAATGTCCGCCTCTGTTAGTCTCACAAATGCGAGCCCTTTTGAGCACATTTTTCATTATATTCTCACATATTTCACGCGGTATTTCATTAATTTCATCACGAATATTTTATGTGAGTTGCTCAAGCGTTTCTGGTTTGTTTGCATAAACCTTGCTTTTCAGATATCCCCACAAAAAGAAGTTCGGAGCAGTCAAATCAGGCGACCGTGGAGGCCAATCAACATCACCATTTCTTGAAATAACTTGTTGTGGAAAGAGGTCTCGCAGTAATTTCATTGTAATCCTGGCTGTATGCGATTTGGCACCGTCTTGTTGATACCACATGTTAACCAAGCCCAAAGCATGAAGTTGTGGCGTTAAAAAGTTTTCAATCATATCACGATATCGATCCCCATTCACAGTTACCGTTTTCATTTTCAAAGAAGTAAGGTTCAATGATTCCTCCTGACCAAAATGCACACCAGACTGTAACTTTTAATAGATGCAAAGGTGACTGGTGAATAATTTGAGGGGTTTCCATTGCCCAGAACCGACTATTCTGTTTATACACATATCCATTCAAATGAAAATGTGCCTCGTCACTTATTATGATTTTTTCATGAAAATCGGGGTTGATTTTTGATAAAATGTTTTAACGATTAAAACACGTTGGTTTATCGAATATTTTTCCATAATAAATTTGCCACGTGTCTACTTCACGACTGCCAAATATAAACTGTCAAGACTAATGTTAACCAAAAAAACAAAGTAGTATACCTTCCCGGCGGACACCCTGTATAACTAATTGAAAATCGGAGACTACCTACACAATCTGACAAAAATATGCGCAGTCTCCGACTGTCAATTAGTTATACTTGAAAGTGTCATGTTTTAATCTTTTTTACAGTCAGTCGGGTTTTTTTCTTCTTTTAAATTAACTTTTTTTTTGTCTTTGTGTTGACTTGAACACGTCCCGCAAGTTATGGAAGAAATTACAAAATAAAACCTCGTTTGTCCTCATAAATTCAGACTCTTTTTCAATCACGTTCGCTGAAAATTTTGTCGCGGTATTACATCTCGTATGTACCTGAGGTTCCTATTGTGAGCATTTTTATAATATACAGGGTGTCGCAAAAATGGTTTTGTTGCTTGGAAAATATATTAAAATTCTTGTATTTTTATATTTTTAATTCTCTCCCTCTGATGATGGATCTCATATTCATTTGAGGTACATTATTATATACCTACTCCATAGAAATACCCAAAGAATCTACATATTTCTAGAGGAAATTATTAAAAAAAAATATCCATAAAAGTGATTATCGTGTTACAATAAAAACGAACCCACCCTGTTCTACTTTGTCCATTCTGTCACCGTATATCACAAATCCCCATCCCGAAAAAATGTCATATTTTCCCAAAAAAAAATCAAAAGTTACTCGTTTATCTTTACAAAAGTCAGCAAAGTTGAAGAGAGTTTTGCCCGGCCAAGGAATCGTTTTCGAAATTTCCTCACCACACTCCTGCTGCGAATCAAAAATATCCTCAAGTCTGCACCATCATCATCTAAGAGTAAACTTGTTCATTTTTAACTTTGTGACTGAAATAATAATTTTCATCATGAAGTCATACTACTGAAGGTCCAGCATTGTGGTGTGGAATAATATTCCGCTTTTATTGAAAGCAATATCCTCACTTTTATAGGATGTAGCGCAGGAAACTTCTCCTCGCCGATGAACGTGGTCATGAAGGATGTACGAGTATTATATGCTATATATGTCTAACACCATCATTCGCACAGTAAAGTTAAGCATTTCAATTCTTTTCGTTTTCATTTCGTCGTTTTTTTTTACTCAATTGTGGCTACTCGAGTGTCAAAAGAGTTCAGGATTTTGATTAACCACTAAACCAAATGAAAATACTAATAATGGCATCGTGATTTTTCTCTTTAGCTTTGTCTGCCAACACCACCAGTTCGCCCTCAAGCGCCATTTTATATTTTTCCATCAATAAATATTTAATTGGCCAAATTAAAATGGCTGCTATTGACAGCAGGGGGGGGAGAGATGCCAGGAACAGAACAGGCTTTTAGCAATAAGCGTTATTGGTTGTTTGTCGCGTTGCACATAATTTAAAAGCGGTGTGCGGCGACTGTGGAAAGTCTGGTGTTGCCACATTTCATAATGAATTGGAAATTAGGTCAACGATGCACTTGTATAAGGGGTATTTTATAAACAGAAAAATATGACATTATAGGAATAAGTGCGGGTTCAATTATAAATCCCACCCCTTCGACAATCGGCCAACGGAACAATGAGAATATTGGGGTTTGCTATATTGGTGAGCAAATTCATCGAATGCAAATTCACAATAAAAGAAATTAATTACATATTAATATTAAAAGTTCCGGATGGTGAAAGGAAACAAACGGACAAATGTGTTATTATTGGGATTTAAATATTAAAATTGAAATATTACAGCCCACATTTAAAAACATTGTTTGCATTTAACCGCGGGGAAGAAGAGGTTATCTTTGTATTTTCGATCCCAATTTACATTCGATTAATTTGTTTTGGTATGTACCTAATTAATTAAATAAAAATACTGCAGGTAAATGTAATGCAAACAAAAATTGATTTGTTATTAGTATGAATTATTAAATATTTTCTCTCTGAATATTAGATGGTTTGAGGTTAATTGAATTCGAGTATTATTTACTTGGTAGGTATTTCATTAAAAAAAAACAGATATATACGTATTGCATATAATAGAATTGAAGTTCTACACAGAATCGAAAATATCATGAAATGTCAATCAACTCTGAAAAATAAGTCTTGTCGATCGAAATTGTTGGTTGTGTTGCATTCTTTTCTATGCAGCACTTTTATTGCTCTCTATGTTTGAGACGAATTTCGAATGGCTGCCATTTTTGTTTGGACTGTCATTCTCGAGATCATGTTTGACAGCCGCCAAAAGTGTTTCTTGTGGAGTGTATACTGCATTGAACTTCGAATTGGTTTAAATAATCAGCAAATGGAACGTACTTAACCAGCATAAACTGTTGTCTCGGAAGTATTTCATTTGGCTTTTCAACTACAAGTTCTAACTTTTTTCTTATACTGACGATAATACCGAAAAAGCCATTTTTCAGATTCTATTGTGAACTTAAAACGTCTTACAGCCCGTAACTTCTATTGGAGTTCCTGTGGAGGCGTTCTTTGAAATGTGGGTTGTTTTCCTTAATTTATTATTTAAGGATTATTAGGATTTGGAGAACCCTATAGGATCAACTTAGTTCTGATTTTTTTTTTTTTTTTGTGTAGCAAAAAAAAAATGGCTCCCCAAAATATGTTTTTTTTTTTATAATGCATCAGTACAATATCTATGTATATAAAACAAAGTTGCGTCCGTAAGAACGCCTATCACTCGAGAACGGATCGTCCAATTTCAGCTACCTTTTCTTCGTTGTGTCTGCCTCCGCCTGAGGAAGGTTTATACGTCGAGAAAATTTGAAAATTTTAAACCGAAATTAAAAAATTCATAAAAATTAGTTTTCCATACACTTTTGACTGTTTTTTTTTAATTTTAATCGCAATATACAGTGAGATCCTTTTTGTAAAAGAATTCTACATGAATTTATGTGATGTGAAACATCTATAGGCGCAGGCGCGACTTTGGAGTAAAATCGATTCGACCGAGACGGAAATTCCGTGGCGACGCGAGGGCGGAAATTGGACTGCCACGATAGGTGGGGCTGTTGTCGATCTCAGAAACTATTCCATTGATTTCATTGAAATTTTGTGTTTGTATATGGTTACTTGCAACTTGAAAGATAGGGTAGGTTTGGATCCGATAGGTGGCGCTGTTGTCGATCTTCTAAGCCGCTCAACCGATTTCAATGAAATTTTGTGGGTGTGTTGGTTTGTTGCATCTTGGAAGATAGAATAGTTTTTGACCCGATAGATGGCGCTGTTGTCGATCTCCGAAACTATTCCATTGATTTCAATTAAATATTTTGGATGTACCTACGAGTATATGGTTGGTTGTAGTTGGAAAGATAGGAAAAAACATTTTTTCAAATCATAGCTTAATTCTTAAAGTGAAGACTTATATGGGCACGCTGGCCCTGGGCAGTGAACTGATAAAGCTTGGTCTTACACAGATTCTAGACTACTGAATCAGTTGTATCACAGTCGAAACCGGGCGGGAACAGCTATAATTTAAAATAAACGAAGCAAACGGAAATATTTTCGCAAAAAGGGAGCACTGGAAATGTAACCCCTTTAATTTTACAAAAATGGTGAATCAAATAGAAAATTTGATAACATTTTTGCGCGAACTGCTAGACATGCTTGTATGGATTGCTTCTAACCGACAAGTTGTGCTAATTGACAAAATTAATTTGCTCCAAGCGAGTACCATATAAACGGCTTCTTTAAAGTTCGGCCCCCTCTCATCAAATTTAAACCACAAATGTGTTTTGTATACGAAAAAAATAAAAATATTTTCTACTTAGATTCGGTTTCGAATATAACATCAACATATGAGATATACATTTTATGGGACGTTTTCCTTTTATTTCTTTGACTTTAAACTTTTGTTCTTATTTTTAATTTATTTTATTTTATTTTAACATTTATTTGTTCACTTTATCTTTTATTTGATTAAATTTTATTTTTGCACCCTCGTAGGCTTTGTGCATGATCTGTGTATACGTAGTAACCAAATAATATTCCATAGCAATCCAACATACTGTAGTAACGCTATTGCTAACTACTACTGGAGTAGAGCATCCCTTCCACTCGCCCCGAGCAATAGGAAAAAAAAAAAACAAAAAAAAAACATCCATTCCTCAACGTTGAGTTCTCTAATGAATCATGAGATCTCATTTTCTCCCACGCCCCATTTATAGATCGCCCCCGCCCCTTTCTCAACTTTTTTTTTACCACACACACACAGCTTAAGTCTATAAGCCGCCTTTTGAAATGAAACCTTTTTGTGCTTATTGAAATTGTTTTTTGAAAAGATCGGTTCCGTTCTTAGTAACAAGAAAATGGAATCCTTTCTTGACTAACCATCCGCCTACTTCTTTACTGCTGATATAATATTATTGCTGTACTGATCAAATCCAAAAAAAAAAAAATAGTAACGAAACTCTGCCTTACTACCGTATAACTTTGAAGCTTCGCAATCCCCGCCAGTGTTTGTACAATAATCCAAAGAAAAAAATTTATTTTTATTATCAGTTTTTCCGTTTTTACTTCTTTCCTTTTTTTGTGCATAAACAACAAAAATGCCTCTTGGTTTTGATTTTTCTTATTGAATGGCTTGAATCTCAAAGGAATGTAATTATTTTCGTTTTCTATTCTTGCACTAAAACTATTTTAGCGTTTTTTCTCATCTGCAACCCTAGTTATCGTAGACTTGTCAATTTTGCTTTATTTACATTTATATGCTTTAGAGTCGAAATTTTCAATTGGAAACGAATTTAGCAAGACGATTTTTTTTCATGATGCCATTGTGTGCAAGGATTTTTTTTTTTTTTTTTGTTTTCAATAGATTTTTAATTTGGTTTTGAGAGTCATTTTTTGCAAATTGTAAACGCGGTAACAGTAACAGTAAGCTTCTGTATGCTTGAGTCCAGATGCTTTCCTCTTATAATCAGCTTAAGTATTAGATATGATTTATTAATGCTTACAATAATGACGTGTCCTGCTTAGCGAGATGTCGTTTGATTGGTAAAATTGTGGCGCATTTATGCTGATTTTACTATTCAAGTCGGTATCGATTTCGCTGAAACGTTACAGTGGTGATCAAATGTATTCTAATTGCTTTATCGCTTTGTAAACAACGCATGCAATCCTCCTCCTGTCAAAGTAAACAAATTTTATATATAACTCGAACGAATCGGTGGTTGAATTTACATTTTTAAAACGGGAAATAAAATATTGCATATTTATGAAAAAACGTAGTAGATTTGCTTAAACAGATAACTTCCTACTTTAAGGTGATTTAAATTTTGGTTTTTGACTAGTTTGAGACTAAGCTATGATAAATATTTTTACGTATGACTATTTTTTTGGAAATTTACATGATATATGTTATTTTACGTATTTGAAAACATTTCGATACAGTGAAAACATTTTAGAAAACGTTTTCATATCAAGTGGAAGCTATATGTCTGATGTAGGTATGTATATATATATATTTGTTTAAAATCGATTTAGCTGTACCCTTAGTATTGTTGGTTGATTTAGCAAATAAAGTCTTTAATACAAAGACAAATGTTTGCTGGTTTTTACACAAAATAAATACCTTTGGATCCATAAACAGATTTCTAGTTTCAAGCAGAGCGATTTTGCAAAATTCGATTTGTAAGCTAATTAATTGCCAATATGTTTCCATTCAAAACATTTCACAAAATCTGTCATATCATGTCATGTCATGTACCTACCTATAAATGAAAGGTGTCAAATATTTGACGTTTCATCAATCTGGTAGTAGCTTTAGCTACTTTTTTTTATATTCGTTTTTCTTTGTATGCCTACATCCTACAATGATTCGAATGAAAAATTAAAAACATTGCCCATTATTGTCTTGACTGTTAAATGACAAGTGACACACGTCAGTTTAATTGGAATCCAACTCAAAAAAAAAAAAATCTTGACATCTAATTGTTTGCACTAAAACTCCAACCATTTGTTCTATATGATAATAAAGCGGCCAATAGAACTCTTGGCGCTGTTCGCGCTATAATTAAGTCTCTATACGAAAATGTCTCCAAAGATAAAACTAAGAGAAACAGTCAAGCCAGGCAGTACCCAGTTCAAAATTCAAGCTGGCGAATAAATTCAAAATAAATTTTGTTCACAACTTAATTTTGACAGATCAATGTCAAAAAACAAGTATAACAGGATCAGAATCACCAAATGGATAATGTACTAGCCGGGTTTGTTTGTTTTTTTCGCTGAGTTCTGAAGTTTGAACTGTCAAAATTAGCGAACATTTATCAAGAGGTGGTGAAAAGGAACATTGGGAACGCGCTTAGCTCTAGCTTTCCTGGAGCAGCGTACTAGGCTATAAGAATCAACCGTAATAGTATTATGTGGGCTTAAGCTACTGTCAAATATTGGAGAACTCCAATTAAGTTCTTTTATAGGCGTGAAGTGAAAATGGAAATCGGTGCAATTTTGTACTGCAACTGATATTTGTGTCTCATGTTTGTTGTATGTGCAGTAACTTGATAAGAAAGAATGTCATTTATTTAGATGCACTCCAAATATTTACAAAAAGTATTATGCTCATCAAGTGTCAATATAAGTAGTCCATATTGTACCAAATAAGTTACTTCGTTCAAATAATTATTAATGGTTGTAGTATAAGTATAAAACCTTCGTGGGCTCTTGCACTAGCGGAAAAAAGTATTTTAAGGTAGCTTTCTATGATCTATGCACTGGATATAAGATAAGCACTCTTCGCCACGAAAAGTTTTAAAGAAATGAGGCTTAACTTCTTTCTTTCTTTCTTTCACCAAAGTGACAAAATTGAAAGTGGCTAATGGTCCATAACAAATTGCCAATTAAACAAAAATATTTGGACTGTTCCCGTACTAATATTACCGAAATGTCAAATTTATAAAAATAAAATAATAAATAGTTGTTACAACAGGTCCGTAAGGGACTTTGTTCTCCAGCTTCTCACAACCATTCGTTTGGAGTTTTTCGTTTTTGGGACAATTGGCAGTGATCTACAATTTTATGCCGAGTCCAGTGATGCCAACTGAGGCATAATCATGCATTTTAGGCATACTTCCAATGCTTGAGATATTGAGGAATAATTTTGAGGAAAAATAAATTTGTTTGTGAAATGTTTTGGAGATTCTGCAATTAAATTTTGTATATTGTAAATCTGGTACTTTTGTCAAAGTCGCATCACTCATTTTCATTTACAAACATAACTTACTCGACGTCAAACAAAAGCAAATACAAAAAAGTGGGAACAAAATCCTCTGTTAGCTTCTTGGATTACAGAGAGCAAAATAGGTTCAACTTTACCTATCGATCGACCAACATTTTGTTAAAATATTTAAATCACCTCGTACGATTGTACCTTCTTTGCAATTTGTATCTTTTTCACCAAATTGAATACTTTTTTTTGAAAAGTCTTATGTCGCTTGCGATTGCGACAGAAAATCCAGTTTTTTCTGAGTCAGAGAGAACAAAAAATCTGAAATGAAAAACTAAATTAATATTTAACTGCTGGCTTCCTTTTTTTAACAACTTGATACGTTTGTTGCAAAATCAAGTCATAAGTTTTCACAGCCATTTGCAAGTTCCAGATAACAAATTTGTATTTTTTTTCCTGCGCAGCTTTTGTGTGCGATATTCAAGCTTGAACAAATTTGACAAAAATTGTACTAGAACTTTCGAAACGATTACCGTATGTAAAAATATATGAGTTTTACTACGAGTTTTTTACCTGTCAACTATTTTTTTAATGACGATAACTAACGATACTAACTGTATTAATTACCTTGAACAATGTATCCTAACAACAATTAAAAAAATAACTCATTGGCTTTGAAAACAAAATGATTTTACGCATTCAAGCGCAAACTCTCTTTCCCACCGTGTTTTCTTCAAGTCCAAGACCCATCACTAAGATTATTTAGCCAAAATGCCTGTAAAACAAATCAGTTTATGTATTGTAACAAACAAGAACCAATAAGTATCACCACTGTAGAAAGTACTACAAAAACCCAGTTCACAAAGTTTAGTTCTAGTTTAATCTTGACTAAGTAAATCGTTGCACACACTTGTAAATGAATAAAAAAACAAAAACTATACCGAGTGTATTTTCGCAATAAAAAATAATCTAATTGGATTTGATTTTAAGTTTTATATATTTTTATTTGTTGTACTAAAACATGTTTTTTGGTTTGCATAAAAAAAAAACGAAATGTTCCTTTTAACCTAGATGATTAAAATATATTAACAAAAAAACAATCCTCGCCCGTATATTGTGTGTCATGCAACTCATGCGTTCTCTATTCCCTCCCAAAAAAAAAAAAAAAAAAAACAACAACAACGAAAAACATGAACAACAGTTCCGCCACGCTGGATAGTCGAGCCAGCCGATGTTAACGTAGAACGTAACCGACATATAATGCTTCACTGTCAGGCGCAGGGTGTACCGACGCCCAGTATCCTTTGGAAGAAGGCGACAGGTACGGGAACATCCTGCCGGATGGCTGGATATTGTTTAAATATTTTATGTAACATGCATTGTTCTTGCTTTACGCGTATAGGTAGTAAGTCGGGGGAATACGAGGAGGTTAGGGAGCGTCCATTCACCAAATTGCTCGGCAATGGGTCGCTGCTGTTGCAACATGTGAAGGAAGACCGAGAGGGGTTCTACCTGTGCCAGGCGAGCAATGGCATCGGCACTGGTATCGGAAAGGTCATTCAGCTTAAAGTTAATTGTGAGTGTTGCATGCGCATGAATTTATCGGTGTACAAGCGATTTTTCCGTCGTTTGCAGCTTCTCCGTACTTTTCGTCCACATCGAGGTCAGTGACAGTGAAAAAGGGTGACACAGCTTTGCTGCAGTGCTCGGTCAGTGGGGACAAACCAATCAATATTGTGTGGATGAGATCCGGCAAGAATACCCTGAATCCGTCGACAAACTACAAGTGAGTTGGGCTACTTACTGAGACTGTGTAACCTTGTAACTTAATCGCTTGGATGATTTACAGGATCTCTGTGAAACAGGAGGCTACACCGGATGGGGTGTCGGCGGAGTTGCAAATCCGTAGTGTGGAGGCCAGCGACAGTGGTCCGTATTTTTGTCGTGCGAGCAATTTGTACGGCAATGACCAGCAGTTAGTGCAGCTGCAGGTGCAGGAACCACCACAGGCACCGACGGTGTTAGAGGCTGCCATGGTGTCCAGTAGGTCAGTGAATTTAAAGTGGCAGCCGAGGAATACAAACACCGCAGAGGTGTCAAAGTACATTGTGGAGTACAAGGAACTGGACCGTAAGTTGGTGTTTTTTTCTTTCAAGAACACTAAATATCCCCGTTCTTAGTCAAAACCATGCCTTTAGCCCTTTTTATAGAGCAATGGCAGCAAATGGAAATCACGGACCCACCGCAATTCACCGCTTTGATTGAGAATCTTAAGCCGGCGACGCGGTATGCCTTTCGGATTATAGCAGAGGGCACTGCTGGCCGAAGTGCTCCAAGTCAGGAGTTGAACATCAAAACAGAGCCGCAGAGACCTGCGGGACCACCGCTCAATCTATCAGTGAGACCACTCTCGTCCACTGAGCTGCTGGTGAGTTGGGTAGCCCCGCTGGTAGAGCTTCGTCATGGCGACATTCAAGGCTACAATGTGGGCTATAAGTTGTCCAGCTCCGGAAGCACCTCGTACAACTTCACATCGGTTTCTGGCGATGGAGACGGCGGCATTGGCGAGCTTCTGCTGGGTGGTCTCCAAAAGTACGCACGGTATAACATTGTCATCCAGGCATTCAATCAGGTCGGCCCGGGACCCCTGTCCGAACCGGTCTCTGCCCAAACAATGGAAGATGGTAAGTTGTGAGATATTAACGAGCCCGTACAGTGCTAACATGTTCAATTTCAGTTCCTAGCCGCTCTCCGGATGACATTCGCTGTGCGGCCCTCACCTCTCAGTCACTGCAGGTTTCCTGGCAACCACCGCAAATCCATCACACCAACGGCCTGTTGCAGGGCTACAAGCTGCTCTTCGAACCAATTCTAGACGATTTCTCGCCAGCTAAAGACGAAGTGGAGAGCCGTAAAACCACTGCCCTCACGACAGTTCTCACCGGTCTAAGGAAATACACCAACTACAGCATTCAAGTGCTTGCACACACTCGCATGGGTGATGGAAGCCTATCCAGCCCACTCTACTGCCACACTGAAGAAGATGCGCCCGAAGCTCCGGCCGACATCAAAGTCGTCGTCAGCTCGCCACAGTCTCTGTATGTGTCGTGGCTGCCTCCGGCGGAGCCCAACGGTGTCATAACCAAGTACAATCTGTACACAAGAGTTGTGAATGGTCGCGAAGAATTAAACAACGAAAAACGAAGCCTACCCTCTCAACAGGCCAACTACGAGGCGAAGAATCTTCATCCACACATCGAATACCAGTTCTGGGTTACCGCGTCCACTCGCGTAGGAGAGGGCAAGAGCTCTCGGGTGGCATCGCAATTGACTACAAACCGAGTTCCTGCACGTATCGTGTCCTTTGGGGGTCCAATTGTCCGTCCGTGGCGATCAACAGTCACACTGCCCTGCACGGCTGTGGGAAAGCCCAAACGCGAATGGTATAAGGCTGATATTCCGCTCAGGCAGGGTGGAATGCACAACACTCAGTTGCTGGATTCAGGCGACTTGATAGTGTCCAACCTCCAAACGCCGGACGGTGGTAACTACAGCTGTCAGGTAGACAACGGAATCGGCACCGATCGACTGACGCACGTACTGATCGTTCAAGTTCCTCCGGTGGCACCGGTTTTGTATGTGACCAGTGCAACATCGAGCAGTATCCTTATGCACTGGAAATGCGGATCCAATGGCAATGCACCGATTACAAGCTACACACTGTTTTACAGACGAAGCATCGGTAACGTGGAGGAAATGTATCTTTCGCGACACGCCTCAAGTCACGAACTGAAAGGACTGATCTGTGGAAGTACATATCAGATGTATCTAACGGCGCACAATAAAGTTGGCACGTCGCCGGCCAGCTTAACACTACACGTTCGAACTCAGGGACAATCGCCGGGAATGCCATCAACTGCCAATTTACTATCGCCGAACTCGACGTCGGTTGTTATAAGACTGCACACTTGGCCGGACAATGGCTGTCCTATGTTATATTTCGTACTGCAATACAGGCCGATAATGGACGGCTTGGAAAAAGACTGGATACTAGGTGAGTATCCGTTAAAAAATGCTCTTCGGGTAAGACCTATCATAAGTATGAACATAGTAGGCTTTGGTACAGAATTTACATGCGAAAGATAATCCGGGCTCAAAGTTCAAAGGATATTTTCGGCTTCAAAATTTTGCAATTTTACCCCACCCTCTTATGAAAGCTGGCAACACTGCAGCACAAATGCCAAATTTTCGCAAGCAATTAATTTCCCGGACAATAAACGTGTGCGAAAAAAGAGTGGAGAATTGTAGCAAGCAATCTACTACAACACCCCACTTTCCGCCATCATTTCGCAGCAGCTGCGTACTGCAAAAATGAAATGGAGAGCGGAATTTTTTGTTCGTGATTTCGTTGTGTCACTTTTGTATGGTATATTTCGTTTAGGAAGAGGTCCTTACTACGCTTAACCATTGTAACATGAAACATATCCAACATAAACATAACTGACGCATATCTATTACATTTTTAAATTATTCGCATTGCTGTACTATGCAATTTTTTTAGTTTTTGTAACATATAATCATTGTACACATTGTTGGAATCTTATTCCGTATTCTATTAAGAGAGAACAATTTTTTTGATACTTCCTTTCTAATGCAGTTTATGTGTTAGTAAATCGAATTTTAATTTCGAGTCATTCATAGCTCCGAAATATTTAATTTGCTCTACTTGTTCTAATATTTGGCCGTCTACCTTTAAGCTTACAGTTTAAAACAATATATTTTTAAAGCTGATTCACAGGAATGTCTTTTTCTGAACCCAGACCGATTTTTGGGGCATTATGAGCAAAAAACTTACTTCCTCTCTAGAGCGTTTTCCAAAAAGTGACTTAATTTAAATATGTCGTCGGCTGAGTTCTATCTTGTCCAATAGACCATTTTTTGTGAAATTGAGTTAAGTACGCAGTCTTACTAATTTGGGGACCCTCTTTCGTTTGGTGAAATCCATTTTGTTCTATTTCTTTTAGTTTTCAAGTTATAGAGATCTATTTTGTTCAATAAACCACTTTTCTTAGAACTTTGAATGTATTGATTGTTCAATAAACCTTTAAAAATAATTTTTGTAGTATATTGGACAAGATTTAATACGCGATAAAGAGAAACGCTTTATTTTTTATATTTTGTTCAATATCCACTAGTGGATATTTTGTCCAGTAGGCTTGAATACTCAATTATTTCTATTTTGGCGGATATCCAATTTCCTGTATTTTTTGTTGAATACCTATCCAATACTAAGTTGCCGTTCTATCTGGTTCAATATCAAATGCAATAAATCAGATAGTAGTTGGTATCAACCATTCAGTTTTGATCTCGTCGGCATCGGGAAAACACGCGTCATTTCGGTAATTTTAAAATGGACCCCAAAGAGACTAAGTGCTCCTCAAATATGTCTTTAGTTTAAAGTCTGGTTTTATTTTGATCATAATTTTGTTATCCATACTTACATAACTTTTCTAACAGTTTAATGGAAGGAATTGAGTACTTATCGTCTCCCGAGCCCGAATTAGCAGAGGAAAGATCAGATCAACAGGCAAGAAAATTGAGAGTGCAAGTAATGAGAACTGGGGTGGGATTCTGTAAAAAACGAAACGAAAAACGCTTTCGTTTGCACGAAGAAATTTGCTTGTGTAACATAGGGCAAAATATTCCTGCGCACGAAAACGTTTGATCGTTTCGCCTTACAGAATCTGGCCCCTGCTTTTCGATATTGGAGCGATGTTAAATGTGTGCCACCATTATTCGGATTAACAGATTTACTATCGGATGGGTAGCTTCTTACCAGTAAATGAGGACGTACACCAATATTCGCAGGTGTACTTCATTTTGTCGGGGGATGATCAAGTCAATAGGCGTTACAGAGGGCAAACAGGAGTGACAAAAAACATCATTCGAAAATTTCAACCATTATAATGCAATCAACGCTTTCATTACAATGTTTAAAACGGCGATAGAGAAAATGAACTTAGAAGATCGCACATTTGTCTTCAATACTGATAAAGGAACCGCACTTTGGAAAAAATAGAATGGATAGGAAACGGGTAGTAGTGTCACTTCCAATACAAGAAAAATTATTTAAAATTTTTAATTTTCTAATTCGGATGTTCCGGACCTACCGCTTCACAATTTGAAATTAAAAGTCGACTCCATTATAATTTTGTTGAGCAATCTAAATGCATCGACATTTTGTATCGGATCGCGTTTGACATGATTGTCAAGAATCTAAAATCAAATGTCATGCAAGGACGATTTTGAGGGGAAAATTAAAAGGTAAACATTGTCATATCGCGGACTCCGCTTGTTCAGAACGATTTGTCATTGGTATTTAAGCGTCTATGACAAAAAATAAGTCGGAAGAATAATCGCTGGATATTTGTAGCATCAATCTTGAATTCCCATGTTTTCCATATGGTGGCCGACACGTCAATGATTGCGGTTTGATTGAAATACATCGTCATTGCTATACTTCAGTTATTTATATTGTATTTAATATAACTTTTGAATAAAGAATTTAAATTGATGGAATAACATAAAGTACCATGCGCTGTGCATGCTTGGAAATATTATTTTCATTACATTATAACGAATTTGGGCGGAACGGAGTTCGCCGGGTCAGCTAGTTTCTTATAAAGAAATGAATAATTTAGCTTTTCTTAAAGTTAAGTTGGAAGACTTTTTGTTCAATATTACTATTTGCAACACTGGTTTCTTTATTACGTTTTCTTTATTTTCTATCTTGTTGAATTTAACTTCTTTTTGTTCAATATCCAACATTTTAACTAACTTTTACTCATCCCATACATCATTGTCCAATATCCAAAATGACTTGGTGATACATTTTTATTTTTAATTAATTAGAAGAAACTTTAAATACAAAAATATTTTAACTATTAAATATAAAATTGTTTGAGCTTTCATAAAAAAAATACTTCAGAACAGAAATCTAGTTAATTGAATAAAAGCTTTGAACCTAAACTTTGAAAATCGATTTCCCAAAAATTTGAAAAATGGACATTGGACAAGATAGAACTCAGCCGACGATGTACTAACTTTTGTTGGTAAAACAGAAGAGAAGAACCATACCCCACTTCCCCTTTTTATCTCAAAAACCACACTTTCTCAACACGTTCACCAACTCGTCCTTGTACGATTTCACTGAAAACCATATTAAAATCCATCAACCATAAACCCTTGACTAACAATACCCCATACTCACTGCATTCTTATCCTCTTTTCGCAGTGTCAAATGCACTTAAGCCACAACGAAGATTCACTATTTCTGGACTGAACCCATCGACTCTGTATCAAATGAAAATGGAAGCGCACAACGTAGCCGGAGTCTCAACTGCCGACTTCACATTTGTCACCTTGACCAAAGACGGTGACCCGCCACCACCCGAGATCGTACAGCGCGGTCATCGCTCCAACATATTCTACGGCAACATCAATCTACTAATTCCCAGCATTGCCGCCATCTCAGGAATGATATGCACCGTATCGCTGATAGTTATATGCTACAGGCATAGTAAGTTTCAAGAGGCTTTTGTTGTTGTGTATACGGTTTTTTGTGATTTTTGTTTTAATGGTCTCGCCCCGTCTGCAGGACAAAGCAATCGACTACAAAAGGAGTCCTTGGAAAATCGACAGAACAACGAAGCTGCACAGCGTGAGCGCTACTATGCAACGATTCATAAAGTGTCCCTGCAGAACAATGAGAAAATTCCTGGTAAATTAAAAAAAAAATGAATGTAGAACGCATGACGTTCGTAGTAATTGCCTCGCGGGACTTTACACAGCTAACAGCCAACACTCACATTGCTTTTCATTTTTAATTTACTCTGCAGAGACATCTGAAGACATCTCGCCGTACGCGACATTCCAATTGTCTGAGGCCAGTACTCTGGCACAGCCGCATCACACCGGACCGGCAAACACCTTGCTGCACTCGTTCATGTACCACGAGCGGGCCCTGGCTGAGGGCTGCTCGTCACCACCACCACCCGCGGTACTTAAATCAACCACCCGACACTATTCCTCCTCACCATATTACAATATCGTGCGTTTTACCATTGTGTTCGGTTTGAGTTCATATTTTTTTTCTATTCATACATAATCGTAATTGGCCGCTTCATTATATGACTTTCAATTTATTGTTGTTGTTGTTGTTGTTACTCTTAGCTGCTGTACTCAGAGCTCCTGGGTCCTGATGCTGTAGTTGGAGTAGCGAACGCTTGAAAATGTGATTTTCCTTTTTTTATTTTGTTGTTGAATAACTGAGTAACTGACGCTGGCGCGTGTTTTATTTGTTTTGTATTGTTTTTCCTTCTATTATCCTTTTGTTTTAATTTATGCGTCGCTTATTTGTAGTATTTAATTGGCACAGTTGGAACTCTGGCTAAGGACTATTCTTCTTTTCTTTTTTTCTCTCTCTCTCTCGCTCTCTCTCTCTCTCTGCCTGTGTGTGTGTGTTTAGACATCGAAAAACCGAAGGAGACATTCACGTAAAACTGAACCAGAGAGCGAGGAATCTGAATCGGATCCGGACCAATTGACATCGAGTCGAACCGAGTCCTCAAATCAGCATGAGGCAAAGATTAAGCACAGTAAGTATGCACATAGCTCGGCATCTCACGTCATTAATACATTGAACTGTCATGCACAAGTGATTTTGATTTATTTGCCGTGGTAGTAATACTACCGGCATGGGGATTAATGGATTTTTGAAACATACTCTCGAATAATTTGCGAGGTTCCTTACAGATTTGATTTGATCAAAATTGTTGTTTAAAATATGTGATTGAAATGTTGTTGTTATACACTGGTGGACACTGAAATAGCCCATTTTTTTTCTTCAGCGAAATTCATCGAGGAAGAAAAACAAACAAAAAATAAACTCACTCACCATTGCATACTCTGAAGCGTGAGCGGTACCCTCACACCTTTGAGTATGCAATGCTTTTAGTAGCGTTAAAAGTTTAACGCAACCCTGTTGGAAGTCGCTTAAGAAGTTTCACTTCAAAAAACATGCACATGTCACATGTTACATTAAACCAGAAATTTCGTTGCGTTAAGATAAGAGATCGAGTTTGTATGTGATTCAACAATCGAAATTGAAAGTCTGCTAGCTATGTGCCATGATACGTAAAGAAATATCTACGTACGTCCCAAAATAAGTTCCCATGCTTTTGGAAAAAATTCATATCAGCTGTCAAGTTTTATACCAAATATTCAAATAAAATATTAAAAGCGGGAGCATTAAAGAATCTAGTTATCTTAAGTCGACTGAATTTGTCTGGACTAGATTTAAACTGAAAACAAAAACTGGATTAGCCGGGAAACGTCACTTTTCCTACGTCAGCCACATATACGAACTGTCAACTGAGTAGGTACTGTACTCAGTCGCGAATTTGTTGAATAGATTCATCAGCTACCCCTCCATAGACGTCAACTGACCGATCTAAGGCCCTAGTTATAGCAATACGTAAAACTAAACCGTACAAATTTTCTTTTGCTTTTTTTGACCACTTAAACTTGATGGTTGAACTTAATCTTGGCCTCAAAATGTTGGTTATGAATTATAAAGATAGACTATCAACAAAAAATATGCAAATGATCTTTAAATTTTCTAGAAAAATAATTTATTCATTCTTCCGTACGAAAAACCTTCTCTGATCAACTTCTCAGTCAATTCCACAAAAGAAAACCAAATCATTCCACTGAAATATTTCATTTCTTTACTGTTCCATCTGTCAGGAATTTTTTTTCTGATGGAATCCAATGAGTGGGGGTCAGTTTGTTGTAATTGTTTTCGTAGGGAAACATTTTTCTGACAGATTTTTCACTATAACCGCCTAAACGAAAAAAAAAAAAATCATTTTCATACTGTTCCAACTAAGCTAATCAAAACTGATGTCGTTTCCATTAGGACAGGAAAAGCACTTTTTTCAGATTCAGAGCAGTTTTTTTGCTCTCGAAATCAGCTGGCTGTCAGATTTCTTGTTCCATTGGCCGCAAAAAAAAAAGCACTTTTTTTGAGAGTCAGAGCAATTTTGCGAATCTCAATATCCGAGCGAGATTCACACCTATTTACACTAACACCAAAACATTTGTCATTTGTCAAACTTTAAAGTGTGTTTACTTACGTTTTTAGACGAGAAGGCTACGAAAAATAGAGAACAAATTACATTTGGCCACTGCAATAGATATTAGCATAAGTTGAATGGATTCTTATAAACACAAATTACAATTTAAGAACAGCTGACTTTTAAAAAACCCGCACCAGCACAAATGCAAACGCAAAGAAAGATAACTCTCGTTTTATGTTCCATTGGGCACGAAAAATCTGAAATCTGAGAGCAAAATTTGAAAATCCCAATGGAAAACGACATAAGCGAATATAAAATTGTAAATGGCCGCGTTCCATTGACCACTGTCCACTAGATGACTTCAGCGACATTTCAAGTTCTATATTATATATTTGATAGACTTTAACTAAGTTTATTTATGTGGTATTCCGTATTCGATTAGGCACTCGCAGAGCACTTTTTGTGCACTACGTCTCTTTTTGTGCTCTGTTCGTACGAATGAAAGCAGCATTTTTCTGATTTCAGAGTACTTTTCTGAATCTGGATTTTTTTCTCAGAGCTGCTTCATATTGACAGTACATGTGCATTTGAGTTTGACAACTACTGGAGTTTGTTTACATTTACATTACGTTTTGTGGGTGGATCTATTTCTGTGAATTACTTTGAATATAAAATTTAACCATAGTAAATGAAACACGCTTAGTAAATTGTCGAAGACTACAGATATTCGAATCGCACGAATATCAACAAGTGATTTTTCTATGTTCGATTAGATACTCGAAATCGAATACCACATTATTTAACTTTTGATGTCACTAGTTTCGCTTTGTCACTATTTCAACTGTCAAAAAATAAGAAAATAGTATGTACAAGATTCAAAAATTCTGAAATTTTAGAGTTGAAATCGTTACATTGATATCTCAGTTATATAAATTTGTTGGTTGCAGGAATGTGATACCCTCAAAACAGTGGCAATGAAATGCTTTCGGTCATAAAATGTAGATTATCAATTTTAAAACCTTTATTTGAGCTCGGCACTCTTAACCCGGCCGTACCGTGGATGATATTTCTGAACGTGTTCCTAATGCTTTAATGTGCATATCTGAGTTTCTTATTTCAACTAATGTTTAAAGTAGGCCGAGATTTTGTAAAGTTTAAAGTGGTTTTTGACAAAACGTGTCTTCTCTGAAAAGCAACTTTATAGTACTAAACATTCACCCCCTTATTAATAAAAAAATGTGCACAAGTAAGTTAGTTAGCAAACGTCAGATAGCATACATAACTGCTGAGTAACAAGCTGATAACTTTTACATAGTGTTTATTTATAAGGGGGTAAGAATCTGAACTGTCGGTTAACTTTTCAGGAAAGTTGCTCTTGCTCCTGATGGTTATTCAAGCTTTTTGTAATAAAAAAAAAAATACGAAAACAAATTCACTTGTCAAGAAAGCAAGAGTTACCCTAGTCAGCAATCATTTTAAATTTTCCGAAATTTCAGACAAACTCACAATGACACCTCCACCATTCTAAATCCATTACATTTATCAATCTTTTTTACACAAATTTAAGCACATTTCATTAATTGTACGCATCTGCGTTTTATATCATATTTACAGGCATCATCTACCATGGAGCACAATCAAGCACATCCTCCGATCTCTCACCAATGTCCGAACAAAAGTCATTGCCCCGTCGCGGCAGATCAAGGTATCATCAACAATATCATTTTACGACAAACACCACACCTAGGCACACAAAAACCACCAATCCGAACAGTAGCAAATCGATTCTATCACCTCGTAGCAATAACAATCTAAAACTATCAAACACATTCAAGTCACAAGACTCCATACAGTGTAACATCTCAACATTAGTCAAATCACCGATAGCACCAAAGCCGGCCTGTGGTGGCAACCTGCCGCCACCATTGCCGCCTATGCTGCTCGCTCCCAAGCCGTCATCGACGAAAATCGATCTGTTAGATAGTAATAATCCAGCCTCACAATTCCGACCCATTCCCCACAAGACCATTCCCTCCAACACTGACACGATCCTGAATCCTTCCACGGCACCACTGTCGTCGAAGTTCTTCTCGGCGACAACATTGCAGAAATAAGTGTCTTTTCTTTTTCTTTTTGTCAAACTTTCCATTATATGATTGTCATCAGGTGCGGGCCCTCTGGGATCCTCTTAGGATAATAAAACAGCTTTCGTTCTTTGTTAATACGGTTTCTATATAATTATATAATAGTCTCATTTGAAGCATCATTCATTTAGTCAGACCATTCAATTCAAATCAGAACACACTGCAATCATCTAAGAATGTTACAAAAAAAAAAAAAAAAACTCACACTATGATGTTGAGTTGATATGAGAGTTGATACCGCTGCTTATCCCGAACAGGGGCGCCGCCATGCGAACACTACTACCTCTGCAATTGCGAGAGAATCTCGCCAGTGGCATCGGAGCTAGCAGTGGTTTCCATCAGATACCAATCGAGGGAAGCACTCCCGATAGGCCGGAGCTTTCGGAGGCCGAATGCGATATTGATACCTTGAAAAAGCTGAAGCTGGGTATGCGATCGTCGCTATGGTCACGACCATCATCTACTGTCAGCAGTATCCACCAGCAGCAACAGCAACACCATCCACAGCAACACCATCAACCGCAGCAACCGCAACAGGAGCAACAGCAACAGAAGCAACAACTTCAAGAGCAATCACATCAACAGCAGGGACTACCTGCCAAACGTCACTCCGATTACTCGATAGCGGTGTGAGGCGCACTTACTACTAAAAATCAAAACTTAGCCCACACAATATGAGCATTTAGGCTTTATCGTTCTTAATTCTGAGTTTCTTATGATTTGCCGCATGATTTCTTTTTTTAAGGACGCGACGTTAAATGCTTGCGACAGCTACCTGTCATAGGAGGTTTTGATTTTAAACGATTCCTCGAGTACATATCTGCCTATAGGCTTTTACGCATAAAATATAAGCTAATTCCAAGCCTTACAGAATCTGACCCCTGGTTTTCGCGAAATCACTGGAAAGCTTCATCGAAAACAGCAGTTTTCCCATACATATATCAGTTTTCAAAACGAGTCGTTTAAAGTCATTTTCCACAAAACAACCACGAAAAGGACTTCCAATCGTTGCGTTGTTGAAACAAACACACCTTTCGCAACATTCAGCAGAGCAGCTGACCGAACAAATGTCACAACTCACAACTTAAAATCATTTTCCACACTAATTGATGGGCTAATGTTACTTTTAAAGGCTCTGAATCAATTTTTTAATTTATATAAGTTAATAACTTATCCGAACGAAATTGATAAACAAAATAGTTTACACAGAAGTTTCACGACTAGTGTCCCACAGCTGATTGAAACTTCAAACGAAAACTGGTTGTTCTTAAGTGTGAATGCAATTTCGAGTTTTCAACGAAAACACAGTTTTCGCTGCGGTGTGAAAAGGGTATAGAACCATTTTCAGTTTCTATGAGAATATTTTTGTAAAATGTAGAAATGGAAAAGAATCATTCGCAGAAATGGCATATACGAATTTCACATAACGCGCAATTAAGTAGAAAGATGTCTTGATAAGTTTGCGCGCTACACAAGCTTATGCAAAAACAGCAAGATTCATTATTTGTGACAGATGATTGTCCCTTCTTATTCATATACTTACTCCTTTTTGCTCTGTTTAAAGTAATCAGAACAGAAAAGTGGTAACACTGGATATTATTAAATGGAATCTCATATAATGGTTTGGCGTATGATCCGCACTATTGCGCACTCTGCGTTTGCCAATACATTTGCCTGTCAAAAACACAAGAAACCCCTTGTAATTTCGTTTTATGTCGCACATCAAGATGTAGCACTGACAGCTGTCACTTTAAAAATGTTCTTATAGTTACTAGGCCTTGGCCAATCAATCTTGGTCTTAAAATGTTGCTTATGAATTTTAGAATTAGTTTATATTTCAATTCTTATTAATTTAATTAATTTACCTATTAATTTTTCCGTACGAAAAACTTTTTCTGATCAACTTCTCAGTCAATTCCACAAAAGAAAACCGAATCATTCCACTGAAATATTTCATTTCTTTACTGTTCCATCTGTCAGGAATTTTTTTCTGATAGAATCCAATCAGTGGAGGTTTGTTCGTTGTAATTGTTTTCGTAGGGAAACATTTTTCTATCCTAAACGAAGAAAAAACGCATTTTCACACTGTTCCAACTTTTTGAGTTGCATTTTACGTATGGTTATAACTGAGGTAAGGGAACAACACTTGTGATAACATTATACTCATTGAAATAACGGCTTGAAAAAAAAAAAAAACTTGAGTAACCACTCTTATTATGTTGGGGACGTTCGGATATCTAGTTCGTGGTAAAATGTCAACTAGATTTGATAGTTGTCTGAACTCATTATATAAACGCGTTCAAATGTCAACTGTATGGAGGAAGGATTTCCTTGACTAGAAACGTCAACTGAGAAAAGCTATTCATGTGGCCAATTTGGGATAATAAAAACTGAAATAGATCAAGTCCACTTACTAAACAAGAAATCCCAATGTCGAACGTCTCCATTCAAAAGTGTAGTCGTCTTAAGGCGACCTCATATGTTTGGACTATATTTCCCCTGATCGCACAAATTACATTGGTCTCTAACGTCACATTTACTACTTCAATTCAAATGCATGCAAACGGAAATTTCAACTGAGTACTCCGTCGAAATTGATTGACTTGTTGTTTGTCTGTTCAGGTATCAGACAGATGTTAAATGTATTTTAATAGTGTTTAAGCAAAACCCCATCACTTATCACAAATCAAGTTAGTTGATTCCAACCTCTGCATTCAGCAGAAAGTTTTCCTGATGTACAACGACTACGTAGGTTTACACGTTAAAAAATACACCGAAGCCTAAAAAATATACTTAAAATCAAACTAATTCGTGGTTTTCTATACTACCGACTAAAATCACATTTAACAACGTCCTTAAAACTAAGTATTCGTCTTCCGTTAGTTTATTCCTTTTTTTCAATCAGAAACAACTCTTTCTCGCTCTCTTCTTTCTCTCACAACATAATCAGCATCACAAGCCAAAACAGCATGTTTGGCAAAATTTAGGACAAAAACGATTCAAAATTTTTCGACAATCATTTTCACATCAAAACAGTAATTCACAAGCAAAACAATATACTACCTATATAAGACATTTATTCAACAGTCCTTCATTTCCCTCCACTATATCCCCTCCTGCCCAACCGTCATACCAGAATAAGAAAAGAAAATCTCCTTCAAAAAATCTTTATAAATATAAAAACATGAAAAAAAATCAACTTTAACTGAACTGATTTATGCAAGTAACTATGTATCTTTTTCTAATGTATATTTCTATTTTTTTATACACATTCCAAATGTGAATTTTTGGTCTATCCAAAGTAAACTAGTAACATAAAATGTAAACAAAAGAACGAAACCAAAAAACAAACAAAATCAACAACATAACAACAAACAAAAAAAAAAACAAAAAAAAAACAACAAAACTAAAATCAAATGTAGTTATAGAATTATTAAAATTGTTAGTTTCTTGTTTAAGAATACATATACAAAAATAAAAACAATAAAAATGCCAAACAAACAAGTAAAATAAAATAAAAATGTAGAAAAGTAAATAATCAACGTCTATGATATAAATGTAATACAAAACGAAAACAACTGAATGTCAAATACAAAAATTAAGAAAATAATTATATAAAATAAAAATAGGAATAAACAAACAGAAAAATACTTTTTCACACGTTTCGGAAACCATGTGCCAAAATTAAAATTAAAACTAAACAAAAACAAATAAAACAACAAAGAAAATATTTTTTTTTCTTAACTCTAGTTATACTCTCGATTTTTATTAATACAAATTATATAAATATATATATATTTCTATATATTCAAAATTTGTATACATATTTCAAATTAAAACAGAAGCTAAGACAAATTAGATGGAAAAAACAATTTTTTACACATTCAATGTAAGTAGTAGATAAAACTTAAAAAGAAAAACCAACAGACGTTTTGAGTTGAAATAAGGAAGGGTCCTTTTTTTAGCAGTAGGAAAAAAATGCGTCGCAAAATAAAGGACATAATGTAGATATTCATTATAATATAGAATCGGACAGTTTATTTATATCATATATAATAAAAAGTATTTGTAGTTGCCAAAATTATAAAAAAAAAACGAGGAACGACAAACCGATTAAAATCAAAATTGTAAAATATTTTAAAATGGATTTCAGTTTCCGCATACAAATCAAAATGTAAAAATAAATAATAAACCGATGACAAATTATGGAACTCCTTTGAGTGCGATAACCTAACGTATATTTGCTGTAAACTTACAGGTTACTTAATTAGTTTTTGTCGTTTAAACTTTTGAAGGAATTCGGTTACAAAAAAGAAAACGTGAGGAAAACCTTCAAAACATACCAACGGTGGTCCGATTGATAACATTTAAGAGTTTTTCGCGTAAACTTTTTTTTTCGGTTTGCTAAGACGCTGTGAATGATACATCCAAATGTCAAATGAATCTAGGCCAGCCAATGAAATTACAGCTTTCAGCATTCTGCCAGATTTTAGGTCTGTTCCTTTACTTTTAAATCTTACAAATTTTTACTCAGTGCCGTTCCTTAACTTCAAAATATTTTTTAAAGAGGACGTCTTCGAGAGAGAAAGATATTACCCCTCCACTGAGAGTCTAACGAATTTTACTCAACAAATTTCTTGGTGTAAGAAGTGGAAAAGCTGCCAACCACCTTATAAAAAAACACTATTAACAGCTAATGTGAAATTTGTTGTCCTATTTAGCATATGCGTGCATTTGTTTTGATTTTTTGCGCATTAAAATGGTAACAACAGGCGGCAAAATAAAATTGAATGTTCTCCTCAAGATTCTTTAAAATGGCGACGAAATTCCTACTCGCTATAAGAAGGGATAATCTCCTTCATATAGGTTAGGTTAGGTTGAAGTGGCTGTCGGCTAGCCGACACACTTATACCATTATAAGGTCCCTTGCGATACCACAGGAATCTATAACAGACATACACACCGTACGTGAGTTATGCTCTTATGACCGAGACATATAGCCAATGAGTGATACGGGGCTGTAAACCCCATTTGTTCCCTATGGCTTTTTTGCAAGAGAAAAGTGCCACAGTGGCCTTCTTAACTCTTTCTTGGATGTTAGGCTTCTAGATTAACTTTGTATCAAAAATAAGACCCAACTATTTAACTTCATTTGAGAAAGTCAAGCTAGTGCCATTTATAGATGGAGGATCAATGTGTGGAATCTTGTATTTCCTTGAGAAGAGGACAAGTTCAGTTTTGTGAGGGCCTACGCCCAACCCACAACTTCTTGCCTATTTTATTACCTTGTTAAAAGCGTTGTTTGCGTATTTTCTGGTTTATCGGATGATACTAATCCCGTATTTTCTGCGACTAGGCAACTGTTTAAAACAAAGAAAAAAATACAACGCGTTGTCTTCTTTTGATCATCGATCGACAAGTAAGTTTTTTTATTGTTCAGCGGAAATATAAAAAGACAAAGATTACACAATTTGCGGCTGGTGAATAAGAAAACCATTTTTAAGGCCTTAACGCAATTTAAACCGCAAACAAGCGTGTCGCAGGAGTTCTTTTAAAGTGTTTGTGTACTTTCCTGAGACGGCAATAGCAATGTCGTCCGTATAGGCAATCACATTGTAACCTTCCGCTTCCAGGGATATCAGCAGTTCATTCAACACCAAATTCCAGAGAAGGGTAGATAGGACGGCACCTTGTGGGGTTCCTGTACTGACAGATCTTCTGGCCAATTTCTCATCTAGACTTGAGTAGATAATTCGGCTATTAAGCGTCAAACTGATCAGCTCGCCAAGTGAGACATCAACGTTCAGAGCTGCCAATGCACCAGCGACTGCAGATGAGTCGACGTTGTTGAAGGCGCATTATATGTCCAGGAATGCAACCTGGTTCTCCTTATGACGAAGGGAATCTTCTATGGGCCGTTTCTACTGATTTGGCCTTAGAATAAGCACGTTGCGCAGTTGACCGACGTTTTTTGTCAATGCTTTTGCGTAAATAGATTTTAATCAGTCGCTCTAAGGTGTTTAGAAGAAATGATGAAAGACTAATAGGTTTGAGTTGAGATCTTTCCGACTCACGTAAGAGCATTTACCTGCTTTGGGTATGAAACTCCTTCACGTAATTTTAAAATTTTAAATGCAGTGTCGAATGCTTGTAATTCAATCAGTACTAACGCTTCCAGCTCTCACGTACTCCGATTTATCAAAAAGTCCGTCGATTAATTCCGAATTTCTTTCACCACTAGATATATAAAATATTAGAAACAAGTCAAAATTAGCCAACTCTTCGAGTTTATCAGATATTTTAACGACTTTTTGTACCCATTTCTGAATTATGTATCCGTCATTCATTTTTCATAGATTACCTACTAAAAAAGAGTTGCCTTGCTTTTTCGTAAGGGTCTCTCTATCCCTCTCTGTGAGAGAATTGATCCCCACCGCTGCCATATTGGTCTTTTCCATTCTTACTCTAAAAGTAAAGGAACAGACCTTTGAACTTAGCACGTATTTTTAGGTAAGTATCCTAACGTATATTCATTGGGACATTCAAGAATCTAGTTATCGTAAGTCGACTAGATTGGTCTGGATAAGATGTAACCTGAACGCAAAAACTAGTTTAGTCGGGAACGTCACTTTTTCTTCTTCAGTCACATACCCGAACTGTCAACGTAGTACTCAGTCCCGAATTTCTTTACTAAATTCGTCGGCTAACGCCTCTATAAACATCAACTGAAACAGCTACTCATCTGACAGATTTCAACCAATGAAATCCGAGATACATCTAGTCAGACAGCTGTCAGACTTATGTCGTTTTCCATTGGTTTCACTCGGGGATCGACTCAATCTGAAATCCAATGGAACAAGAAAACTGCTTCTGATTGAATCCACAAAAGTATTGGTGAAATGCCAAAAAATAATCTACGGCAGCTGTCATCTGACTTGTATAAAATACATAAATTGCACTTGTGTGAGTGCTTCTTGAGTGGATTCTGACTTCAAATCCAGAAGCGAAATTCTCTCCTCAGAATCAACAGAAGAGTATTTTTTGTGCCAATGGAACGGTTTCAGAAGTGATTTTTTCGATTCCGGACTCTCCCGGACGCTTCTTTTTGCCCAATGGAAAACGACATTACTAAACTAGATACTTGAACGTCCCCATTCTGTGCCAAATTTCAGAACCCTCAATAAGTAACCTGTTTCAAAATCGTAGGAAAAGTTTTGAAAAAGAACCCTAATAAATATCAGTTTCAAATTACTACCGCAAAAGAGTTAAAAATCAGCATTTCGTTATGCAAAGAAATAATAACAAATCAAAACAAACAAAAAAAAAACTGTTTTTGTAACAAAGAAAAGTGTTAATGTAACTAAACTAATTATAATCAAATTTTAAAAGTTATTATTGTCAAACAAAACATTTAAAATTGCCTATAAGAAATTTATATATAAATATATTGAAAATATTGTATAGTAAATCATCTATTTCTTAATTAAATTAATTATACAAAAACAAAATGTAAATGTTAACAAAATACACCAAAAAAAGCAAAAAAAAAAAAATAATAATAATAATAAAATGAAAATACGCATTGAACAATTTCATTCGAATCATAAATTGAAAAGTATTGATAACTGAAAATCAACATAAAGCGAAGTAAAACATTTGTCAAAGTCAAAGTGGTGGATTTTGTTTTGAAGTTTGGGCCTTGGAACAACCGCTTACGATATGCCACAAGCGATAAGCTTTTTAATTTTAAAACAGCTACTCTAACAAAGCTCTTATAACGAAATTGTACAAACGACACTAGACTGATTTCGCTTTGAACAAAACATCTCATTTAATTGCTATTAAAATATGAAAGTTATTATTTTCCTTTAATGTCATATTTTATGCATATTTGTGCTGTTCGATTTGCATATTCTACCCATTTAAATAAGGCACTGCAATAGTCCAGGATCAAAGTACTCACCACAAATTGGTCACACAAGTCGAAACAAAACCACTACAATAAATTAACAAAACAAAAAAACTTAATTTTTGGTGAAAATAAAGATATTATTCATAGTATTCATCTGTTGACACCAACAAATAGAAAACAAAATTTGTTCTTCCAATTTTATTCAGGTTATGAAAGTTTTATCCCACATATTATAAGGTTCTTTTTATGAAAAAATACATTTGTTTGTATTATTAATAACTTGTTAATTGTTTTTATTTTAATTTTTTTTTTTATATATACAAAGGAAATATTTATATTATTATTAAAACCAAATCGATGAAGTTGAACATTTGTAAATTCATATAAATATAATTAATTGCTATTATTAACAACTTAATTAACACATCGAAGAGTACGAATTTATAATCCAAAGAATAAAAAAATGAGATTCAAAACAAAACCATATATTATATATACAGACACAACACACATTACAATCAAAATGAAATATGGAATGATTATAATTACTATTAATGAAAATAATAATAATAAAAATGAAAATGAAAAGAACCTCAGAAAATTAAAAAAAAAGAAAAAGCGAGACTGTTTTTTTTTTTTCAAACGAATGGTTCGAAAATGAGTGGATACAAATGGGGTGGGGATCGGTTGTCACAATGGTCATTCTTTTTTCTCTTGGTCACATGGTCACTTGGTCATTTTTTTCCCATTTGGTCATTTACTGACGAAATAAAAAAGGAAACTCGACTTTAATAATTTTTATGCAAACTGCAATATGCTGAAATAAATGTGATGAATTGATTGCTCTCTTGCCAATCGCTGTTTCTTTGGGCTAAGAAAGCAATTGAGTAGCAAGGTCCTTTCTCGAACAACTAAAGTGACCATTTATAAGACCTTAATCATCCTACTTTATGGCGCAGAGGCATGGACTCTTTCAAAAGCGGATGAGTTTACTCTTGGTTGCTTCGAGAGGAAAATTCTTCGAGTAATTTTCGGTCCCGTCTGCATAGACGGTGAAAGGAGGAGGAGATACAACGACGAACTTCACGGGCTGTATAGCGACATCGACCTAGCCAGAAGATTGAAGATCGAATGACTGCGGTGGCTAGGTCACGTAGAGCAGATGGACGTGAATGCTGCGGCCCGGAAGATCTTCGAATCCACTCCCGAGGGACGGCGCAGTAGAGGAAGACCGCGACTCAGGTTGCGCACGCTAGTGCAAGGGGACCTTAACCAACTTAGCGTGCGAAACTTGAGACACTTGTTGGTTGAGGGCTAGGTCCACCCCGGACTGTAGGGCCACCTTAAGTAAGTAATTACGAATTTATTGTTCTGTGTTTACAAATAGTTCGGACTTAAATTATTTTGGTTCTGAGTGCGGAAGCGAGGAGTAACAACGATTCTCGTTTGTTTGGGGGTTACCCTGACAATTTCCGTTGGGAAATTATGTCGAATTTCAGTTTGGTTCTTATTTAGCTACAGTTGGTCATTTTATTTTCAAATTTTGGACACAAACTTTGTTTTCAAGTAACAACCGTCGATACCTATCATTTCGATTTACGTAGTAGGCGCAAAAATATTTGAATTGGCAGCGCTTAAAGAATTTAATAAAACCTTAGCGTTTACTGACATTTCAAACATCTAGCTCAACCAGATCATAATAAAAGCCGTTTAACAAATCTTTGTTTTTGATTTGGTCCACTCCATGAATTGTAAAATAAATAAAATGTTAGCCGTAACTAACTCAACAAGCTCCGACAATTTTACAACAGAGGACGACGGTTGCGAGCTTTTCAAAAAGATGGCCGTTTTCTTCAAGGATCAAAAATTCTGTGATGTTACTCTAACCTCTTCCATTGAGGGCATTCAAGTGAAAGCCCATCGAATGGTTCTGGCAGCCGCAAGTGAATATTTTATGGCAATGTTTGGAGGATCTCTAAAAGAAGCTGAGTCTGGAGAGGTAAATTTTAGTCAAATAGATGGCCATACATTGAAATCAGTAATCTCCTTTATCTATACGAAGTCGATCGAACTTAAATCAGATACAGTAGAGAATATCTTAAAGGCATCCCATCTCTTCCAATTAAACAAACTAGAAGTCGCCTGCTGTGAATATCTGACACGACATCTCGATCTATGTAATTGTCTGGGATTTGCATTTTTCGCGGAGCATTACAATTTTAAAAAGCTGCATGAAACGGCCTTCGCGTTCGCTGTACAAAACTTTATGGAGTTGCGCATCTTTGGCGAGTTCTTTTTGATGGACGCCGATAAGTTAACTAAGTTCATTTCCAGCGATGACCTACGCGTTTCCTCCGAGAAGATCGTGTTCCATAGCATAATGGATTGGATTGACTACGATAAAGTGAATCGAAATAAATATCTTGAACCATTGATAAAGCATCTTCGCTTTACGCTGCTGGAACCCCAATTCATTGCAGATAATGTTGAGGCAGAAGTGCGCAGCAAATCTAATGTGTGTGCGGACTTGATTTTCGAGGCGTACAAATGGCATTCGCTGGCATTCCAATCATTGCATTCAAAACGACAAATCAAACTGAGAAGCATTAGAGACGTTATTATTGCGATAAGTGGATGGGACAACACTGAAAATATGTTAAGTGTTGGATTGTACTATGATGGGTTTGATAAATGGATTTATACAGCGTGGCCAGGCCCGCCAGAGAATCGCTATGATTTTGCCAGTACTACGTTGGGTGACAAATTGATAATTGCTGGTGGTATCGATGCATCTGGAGAAGTCTCGAACCGTGTTGACTGCTTGGACTTGAGAACATTGAAGTGGACACAATTGTCTCCTCTAGTAATCAACAGGTCTTCGTGTGGATTGGCGGTACTTAATGGATGTATTTATGCTGTAGGTGGTATAAATGGCTCATTTATAGATTCCGTAGAGAAATGGGACCCACGGACAGAAATTTGGAAGATTGTGGCCTCATTGCCAGAGCCAGAATGTAATCCTTATTTTGGTTGTATGCGTGATTTGCTGTGGATTATTAGCTCAGACACTAGTTTGAACTCAATCGGTCGATTTGCCTTTATTTATGATCCTGATACCGATGAATGGTCTAAGTGTGAGTGGTTATTTATCACTGGCAATTTAATGGGAATGGCTACATTATCCATAAATAAAGTAGATCACCTTATCTGCATGTCAAGCACAGGCACTTATAGTACTAACCTCGAGGACAAATATACCACAACAATTGCGTTGCCCGATAACTTTTCTTCTCATGCCGACAAAGTTGCTGCTTTTAGAAATCGTATCATATTACACAATAACACCACGTTTAATGAATACGGCTTGTATGGAATCTTAAAACCCATGCCTACATTGCACGTTGAACAAGGAAGAGTTATTTTGATTTCACACTAAGACCTGGCCTAGGAATTGAGCTGCTATTCTTTATTATTTATTATTTTACATAGAACTTTCATGAAGAACTAATGAATTACCTTGGTTTAGTTTCTTTTCGTAATTAATTTTGTTTCCTCAACTGGATATCAATGTTTGTGTTATAGATGCGAATGCATTAGATATGGTTAATTTTTGTTAATGTTTCTTATAAATAAAAACTTATTTTAAACTGTTCCACGTTTTCTTTCCGATTTGTAAGACTCAGATAAAATTTTTAATCTTCATTGTTGGTATCTTTTAAGCAATTATAAAGCTGGATGCTAGATAAAGGATGCTAGATTTACCTATGCGCATCACATATTGTGGGATAGTACTGATATCCACCGGGGAGTTAAGCGTTTAAATGTAGTAGTTCTACAGGAGGAGCTTCTTAGATAAAATGAAAAGGAGGAGATATTCTGTTAAGGTGCTAAAAAGAACGGCAAATGCTTCCATAATCAGACTCCGTGACCCACAGGCAGCACAATGTACCTCTGTTTGTGTCAGTCACAGAATATATTATATAAAGTTTATTCATGCAAATCTATAAAAGTTTTATTACAGAAGCCAATTTAACATTTGCTACAGCACATAGGTAGAACACGACAAATTATCATGGTAAAACTAATTTAAACTAACAAACTCCTTAACTGGTTAAGAAATCCCGCATTGGGTTGAACACACTGCCTCTTACTTTTGACCAATTTGTAGGCATCCTGAAACGTATACCCACATTCCATCATCAAATATCCGATAACCACACTAGCAGAACGTGAAACTCCAGCATTACAATGGACCAAAACTCTGCCTCCGAGCTTTTGTGCACCAGAAATGAAAGCACATGCACTTGGCAGCACTACTCTAGTTATATCGGTGTCTGGTAAATCCAAACAGTCGATAAAATTCCCATTCAATTCGGCGTCAATTTGAGGCATTGGTATTCCAACACTTAAAATGTGTGAAATTTTAAATTTTCTTATGTATTCTAGATTAACAGCATCCTGCGAGCCCAGGTACAAAAAGTCATCTAAAATGCATGCAGGAATTAGGTCGGGTTTTGTGTCCACCACAAATCCAAATGATTTCTCTGCGATCATTTGCCGGTCACCGTCTGACGATTCGATGTATTTTGTGCCGCTAGCTGTTGTTATTGTGGTTTTAGTTGGCTTGAGTTTGTCCCTCTTCGACTGGAGTTGTTGAAGCAGACTCATGATTGGAGGACGCGGTTGTGTTGTCCGATTCGGTGAAAAGAAAATCAGCTTCGTTGTAGTGTACTTTGCATAGATAGAGACCAAAAGGCGGGGCCATCACAGCTCGGGGATGCCAACTGTTTTTCGATGGGATTGTTAGCATCTCATAAACATCCTTTTGAGTGATCCTGTTGCAGGCCACGGAAATCAATGTGCCGATTATTCGACGAACCTAGAAAAGGAAAGTATAAATTTTTAGAAAAACAAATAAAAGCTATGCCCGGTCTATTCCATTCTATTCTGGCTTAGACCTCCAACATCGGTTCTGTATACCGCTCATCTTACCTGCTTATAAAGAAAAGACCTGCCACTGACTTCCACATTCCAATATGTGTACAGCTCCTCCGCACGATCCGCATCCAAATGAATAGCAGTCGATTTTCCTGGATAAATTTTTATGTCATATATCGACCGAATGGTAAACATAGGAGACTTCTAAGAAAATGAAGTAAAATAAGATCTTCTTTGATAAATAAAAAAAAAAACCTACAGCTGCTTGGTTGTTCGTACTCATAAACGTTCGAAAATCGTGACGTCCCTTAAAAAGATTAGCCGCCTCCCTAAATGCTTCAATATCAAAACGGTGATCCCTGCAAATGAACAGTAATCAGTGCGCCCTCCATCATATTTGCGGCCATAACTTACTGTATAAAGAAGCACCTCTTCAACTCCTCAACCGGAATAAAACGTTCGTAGTTTTTATTCTTTAAATCATCACCAGCCGGACCATGTTTTGCAACAGCAATGCGATACAAATATGTTCGTCCCTTTGCACTGTACCGACAGTGGAAGGTGTCTGGAACGCGTATAGTACTTAAAATACGTATTGGAAGATTTTGTTTGTCCAATGTTCTGTTGAGAACCCCAGTCACAGTGTCTTCGTTGTAAAATGCACCACCATATCTTTCTAAATCGACATGAATCGTTGATTGGAGAGCATGAACTCCTGAATCTGTTCTGGAAGAGATTATGCAATACACTACACATGAAACAGTTCGCCGAATTTCTACTACCGGCTTGAAAGATGCGTTTGGATAGAGTTGACGGGTCGGAAAACTTGAAGAGCCAATTCTAAACTGCCTTGAATCGTTGTTGTATCCAATTTAGGTTCCGTTTTTATGATAGTTTTTTGTACTCCTCTGCAAATGACATCAATGAAAGAGGATTAGCAATTTAATGTTGATATGTGTTTAACTATTTTATCTACCTAAAACTAGTACCGATGTACGCAATATTCAATAAATATCTATTCATAGCCAGTTACAAAATTTCTCGTCAGGCTATATTTGGAAAGAACGGCTAATTGTCAGATGTCAGTTGTCACATGTTCAAGTATCACTGAACGCTTTCATTTGATTTATTCAACAATATGCAGTGCTGCTACTCTCGGAATTTCAATGGTACTACTACAATTAAATAATAAAACGTGTCCCAAAGGCTGATTACAACTATAGGCCTGTTTTTTTGAGCTTCGAACTCAGCAAAGCAAAGCAAAGTAGGATTTTCAGCACGCAATTACAACAACTACTGTGATTCCTCGAAGTGTCAAGTAGGGCGTAGTTGTTGTAATCGCATGCTGAAAATCCTACTTTGCTTTGATTTGCTGAGATCGAAGCTCAAAAAAACACGCCTTATATCAATGAAACACGTCATAGGCGGTCAAAAGAACAGATTTGATTTTGATATATTTGAAAAGATAAGACAAAATCTATAAAAAAAAATCCACAGTAAAGGGCTATTCACATGAGAGCGAATTGCGAACTGCGAACACGCTAATATTCGTGGTTTCTGACACTTCATTCACATGAAAACTTTTTTTGGTCGCAGATACCCGCGTATCAGTTTCATTTTTAAAGGTTAAGTTCGAACGAATTTTTCATTCGCGGGTTTGTGGATCGCGACTGTTTTGTGTGGATTGTGAATAAAGTGTGACAGTTCGCGGCAAGAATTTTCAATTCGTGGGAAAATTGCTTTAATTGTTAATTTAGCTGTTTAAATCAATAGAGGGTAATATTTTTTTTAGACTAGATGTTAGATTAATTAAATATAATGGTTTTGTGATAGAACAAGTACAAATTTTCAATTCATAAATGCAGTTAAATTGATTTGTTCGCAATTCGCCTATTCGCAGTCCGCTCTCATGTGAATGGTCCTTAATAAGTTAATTTGAATAAAAATGAATCGTTCAAAATGAAGAGAAAATTTTACTATTTTCTATTTTACTATAAGGTTTGTTTTATTGAAAACCAATCGCAGCTAGAAACAAATCAAAGTCATGTAAATGAAAACAATGCTGAATAAAATAGTTCAGAGCGAAATTTTAGAAATTGATGTGTGATACTGTAATTAAATTTCGTTACGGGAATGCAAACGTTTTATTATGCTTTTCTATTATGCCCGCATGATTCATATAGATAATCGATTTTCATGGTTTATAACAACAGTCGGATCTTGTATTATTGTTGTAAACCATGCATATCAATGGTCCAAATAGATCATGAGGGCATAATCAAAAACGCCTACTGGATACCTACCTAATCGCATAAATTATTCGTATTTCAGAACTCAACTTGGTGGTGACCTGGTGAACACATCTCACTCTCACAAGACACCAAACTCCTGAACGGCTGCTATATGACGTTTAGGAGCAAAAAAATAAACTCAACCGTCAATCTGGAAAAAAATAAATTTTCATTTCTGAAATCTGGGCGACCGGTTGTGGCTTGTGGGATTTCTCATAGAAACAATTGACAAGAGATTTATTTGGTTATATTTCCTACGATTGCAGCACCATTCCCATTCATCAATAAATCGAATCTAAAATGGACCTTAACACATCACAAACCAGCAGCGATCACGAAAAGGAAGTTAACGATTGGATTCGTTTTGGCATGCGATTGGGTGTTAGTGCAGCCTTACATCCATTTGAATATTCCAAAGTCCTCATTCAAGTACGGTTTGACTATTGATATTTACAATTATTATTATCTTTTTATTATTATGAAACATTTTGCAGTTGGGCTACGAACCAATTCCTCCCAGATTGGGCACATCACTCCTTGGCAAACCGACATTGTTCCTGCCGAACATTTTCGAGTACGGTATGTGTCACACTTGTTTACCATTGTGATAATTAACTACAAACAGAAATTTCTTCTTCTAGCTGGTTACATAAGACGTATGGATGGCTTCTTTGGCATGTACCGCGGACTGACACCGAAGATAGTCGGCTCTGTTGTCGGACTCCTTTGTAGCGAAAGGATCGCTGATAGACTCGGTTTGCCGCCAGCCGACCAAAGCGACACCGACGAAGAATCATTTTCAGTTCCACTGAAAGACGAATCAAAGCTCACCGACGAAGAACTGTAAGTCATTCAGCTTAAATTTAATTTACGATTGCTCGAGTTTTTTTTTTTTTCAGTTTCATACAATTCAAGACAACTCTGAAACGTGAACTTGTCGTAAGCATCAGTGGCTTGATTGTATCCCACCCATTCCATGTGATTTCAGTGCGCATGATGGCACAGTTCATCGGAAAGGAATCGACGTACAGGTCAATATTTGGATCTGTTGCCGAGATCTATCGAACCGATGGCATTATCGGGTTCTTTTCGGGACTGGTGCCAAAGCTACTGGCCGATGTTGCGTGCCTGGTGCTAACAAGTTCCACCGTCTACCTGGCCAGCAAGTATTTGATCAAAGACAAGGCCTCCATGAATTACTTTGCCGGCGGTACACAGGTACTTTTCAAGTGAATTCAATCGCTTGAGCGAAGGCTTAAGTGCATATTGTCTCTTTGCAGTTTATTTTCTCTAGCATCCTGTACCCTCTGCAAGTTGTGTCGACATGCATGGTTGTGACTGGGTCTAGGTAAGCAATACACTCTCATGATTCGCTTCCATTTCACTAACCTGTTCTGTCGCAGAATCATGGCTGGCCGTCCACCAATTATGCCAGAGTACTCTGGCTGGATGGACTGTTGGAATGACTTGCAAGCACGTAAGGACTTGAAGCGAGGCAGTTCTCTATTTTGGAGGTACTTTGGAGGATTCTCAATCGTTGACAGCAACTCATTTCTATGGTTTTTTTCCACAGATACGGTGGCCCAGCCTCAGTAAGAAGCAGACGCATCGACATGGCTCCAATGCCAACGATATCCAAGTTTGCCTGAAAGGGATCGCATTTATTGTTGACATGAACAGTTGCAGTTTGCCCACTTATTTGTATCCTTTATTTTACTCTCAGTGAAGCATTTTACGGCCCTGCCATTGCGGTGCTAACGAAAAACAAGGTAGCTCCTGATGATTTCAATCTAACAAACAAGCTTTAGTTCCCGTTATCTCGTTAAATAAAACTTTTCTAAAAAAATTGAACATTTTTGTCTTTCTTTATTGTTCTGGCAGCATCTGCCGATGAAATTTGTGGTCCACATTCTATGGGTTCTTATGCGTTGGTGACACCATTGAAGGCATTGATTACATTTTACAGAGGTGGAGTTCTGCCGTATTATGTTATGGCAGGTTGAGCAGATCCATACTTGAGGATTGGGATGCTGTTGCTGAGTTCTGGTGATAGTGTGTCCAGGACGGCAGCATCGGCCTTTGAATTGAGTGGTCCATTCTCTGTGGCTGTTAAGTCCCGAGCAGTTCCCTAGGTGACACCATTCTAGGTACTCGTTATTGAGTTTGTAGGTGTATACGTACTTGTTTGGTATTCCTTTGGTAGGACTTAATGAGAGTGACGAAATTTGACTAATTTGACGAATGTTGCTGATGGGGTGGACGATCTTTGGTGGTGGGCAGGCTGAGAAGTTCGGCTGCAAGTCGCTTCGGTACGTAGAACCAATCGTCGTGGAAGCGTTTCTTAAGTGTTGATATATTAAAGTTGCAATGTTGGAAACACACTGAGTCGGGTATATAATATGCAGCTGTTCGTTTAAAAATGACATCCGACCATATAAACAGATATCGAAAAATTGTATGCTCACAAGGCAAAATTAGAAAAATTTGAATTGACGGTTAAATATTTACTTTTTGTATCCACAGCCCTAATTCTTTGGAAAATTCCATAGCATCCCCCTTTTACTTAATTAACTCTAGAAAACTTAATGGATGTGTCAAGATTCAGTTGGTCGTGGACATAACTTTGGCTCTAGGAAATTTTGTGCTTTATGCACCGTAGGGAGGTCTTTTTGGCGTTGACCATCCCCGTGTGTCCGACTCCCATTTGTACAAGGTTTACGTAGACTAAAACTCCTCCTAACCCTTCGGTTTCTGACCCACCCCCCTGGGTCCGCTGTTCGCATTACTTCAGAGGGGCTTTAATCATACGCCCTTTCGGGCTCACTCTGTCTCGCGGGACTGCTCTTCTTCTCTTTTCTTTCTTCTGAGAATGCGAATGTCAGCATCTTTTCGGCTATGTTGTCAGGAGTGATGATGCCGATATTCCTCTCCAGTTCTCTTCTTTTGGATTGCCACCTGTTGCAGCCGAAGAAGATATGATACGCGTCGTCTTCCTGGGAGTCACCGTACTTACAGGCTGGACTGTTTGTTTTTCCGATCTTGTGGAAGAAGGCGTTGAAGTTTCCATGTCCGGTGAGTAACTGTGTGACGAAATAGTTAACCTCACCGTGTTTCCGGTCGTTCCACTCAGCCACGTTCCTAATAAGCCTCGCTGTCCATCGTCCTCTGCTTTCCGAGCTGCAGCGTTCTTACCACTTCTGTTTCGTGAGCTCTTTGGCCTCTTCCGTAGCTATTTCTTCTCCAAATTCCGTCTTTTTGTCGTGAACGTTCTTCTTTATTCTTTTCTGCCACTAGGAGGTCTATTGGGGTCACCCCTGCGGCAACAAGAACGGCTGGCTCCGACACCGTTCGGTATGCGTTTGCCACGCGTAGAGCTCCGCGTCTCTTGCACAGATGCCATCTGCTTTCTATACTTTTCCTGTCGAAGTGCGTCTGCCCAAATGTCACATCCTTAGAAGAGGATGGCATGCGTTATCGACATCAGGATCCTTCGTTTACTGGCCCTTGAGCCGCCCACAATCACCATCAGCCTGCTTAGTGATGCAGTCACTTTCGACGCTCGTTCCGCTGCGTTCCTTATCTGATGCAAGAAAGCGAGTTTGGTGTAGATGGTTACACCCAAATACTTCACGGCGTCTTTGCTTCTTACTACCTCCTGGCCGATTTGGAAGTCGATTTAAGTCGTGATCCTTTTCTTCGTCAGAAGGACTATCTCGGTTTTTTCTGTAGCCAAAACTGAGACCGTGTTGGAACTAGGAATAGATCTAATGTTAAGGCGCGTTTCGATGAATTTCGTGAAGTTCGTAAAGATATTTCTAAGGCTAAAATTTGCCATTTTTAAAAACAACTTTAATTTAAACTTTTAAAACTCATTAAAAAAAAAAGAAAGAAAAATGACCTTTCACTAAAAGTGTCGTTAATTTTTCATTTTTCGAAATTTCGGTATAACATCGGTCTAATATGCTGATGGTTCTTTCTGAATCAAGAAAAAATTAAAGGCGCGCAATGAACGATCTTCATTATCCACCCAATGTTGTCGTGCCCATTCAAAAATTTGTATTTTTCAAAAACAGAGTACATCCTTTCGAAAATACATTTTTCTTTGTAAGAGAAAATTCAGTAAATCTACACATCGATCCATTTGCTTCTCACGCGGAACTTTAAAGCGTTCACAAAAAATTTACTCAAGTTTTCAGCAGTCGTCATCCGAACTATCGGCGAAGAGGATCTGAAAAACGTTCTCGCTCGTTCCGTTCGCCGCGTCGGTGCAAAAGTTCAATAGACCTAATTGTCGATTTTTTTTTTCGAATAATTGTGCGCTATAATTACCTGTAAGGTTTTCAACGTTTATAAAGAAATAGCATCTGTTTCAATGCTTTTTGAAAAAAAAAAAAAACAAAAATTTGAATTCTCTGTACAATATTTTATATACCTATTTCCTTCTTTTATACCAAAAATAAATGGAATGATTGTTCGTGTACAATATGTGACCTCTTCCAAGCGACTTCACCTCACTCCTCTGATCTGCGGTGTTCCTATATTCCTACTTCCTACGTATACAGGCTGTTCTCTTAAAGTGGTGATCATTTGGCTTGGTGTTTTCTTAAAATATCTTCAGAATAGAGAAAGAACGGCATGCGTTGATCCACAAACAAATCAGTGTGATCGACACAATAAGAGTTCTACTTCTTAGAAACTTTTGGCTCCAAGAAAAGTACATTCAGTTAAAAATACACATCCACTTCCGTAAACTTAATTTTTATGTTTAAATGGTGCACACGCGTCTTCTGTACTTTGCTAATTTATTGGACCTTCTCTATTGCATAAATTAGGTTCCAGAGTTATTGACTCATTGATACAATATTGTGAGAAGCAAAAAAAAAAAAAAAAATAAACGACCGACTGATGTTGTTTTTGCATGTTAAGTGAAGTGGGTTTTGTTTATTTATAAAATTTATCTGTCAACTCGAACAGAAGATCAATAAAAAAGAACCAATAGTGGCTTGGTCTAATCGGAAAAGTCGTTAGTTCTGATATGAATACAAAATTTCGAAACTGGCTTTTAAATTCATATCAACGCCTTACGAACGTCAAATAATCCCAACTGACACATGCATTCCATTCAAAATGGCGCCCAAACAATACCTGAGGGTCAATTCTGGTTCTGTGAAAGAGTGAATCGAATAAATCGTTTTCACATTCGCTTTCACGCATTGCTTTCATTTTTTCGATTCACTTTGGTGACGCACACTATGTTGTATTAAAAAGGGTTCTCAGTTTTCAAACTCTCACTAAAAACATTCACGTGAAAAGAAATTATTCATTTATGAAAAATTTTGACGTTTGGTTTCACCTTTTCATAGAGCGAGAATCGAAATTCTCGTGAAAGGGTGAAAACATTTTCCTTTCTCTTTTTCAAAGAACGAGAATTGACCTCCCGGAGTACCAAAATATACCTGCACCGTATGCAGTCCCTTAACATATTATTGCACCCGTATTAATAAACAAGATCACAGTAATGTCGCTTAGCAGTTTTTCTGCGCTCGAAATCAGCTGGCTGTCAGATTTCATGTTCCATTTTTTTCAGAGTCAGAGCAATTTTTTGAATCTCGATTTCTGAGCGAGATTTACACCTACTTACACTTACCTACACCAAAACATTTGTCATTTGTCAAACGGAAAGTGTGCTATTTTACGTTTTTAGGGACGACAAGTCTGCGAAAAATAGAGAAAAATGTACATTTGTTCAGTGCAATGGACATTAACTTTAAAATTGAATAGGTTTTTATAAACATAAATTACAATTTAAGAACAGCCGACAGCTGACTTTTAAAATACGCACGATGATTTATGCAAAGAAGGAAAAATCTCCATTTATGTTCCATTGGGCATGAAAAATCGAAAATCTGAGAAAAAAAACTGAAAATCCCAATAGAAAACGACAAGTCAGCTAGTAGACGTCAGATTGCATATTTATACTTATACAAATTTGACGTAACTGCTGAGTAATCGGTTGATGACTTTTACGCAGTGTTTATTACTGCGGCGGTTATTGTTTGATCCATGGAATTGCGAGTTGCAGCTCATTCCTCTTTTCAAAAGGCAGTGCTTCAATAACGAAATGCTAAGGCCGATTACCCAATCTCCTTTGTTTTTATCAGCAATTAGGTACTTAAACTACACAATATCAAATGTGCACATCTCGTACCAAAATAATAAAAGCTATTTATATTTTTATGCCGCCGCTTTTGGTGGATCAAAACACTGTCGTTAATAAATTATAATTCCACTCACACATTGGACACGACATTTATCACTGAAAAACACGTAACACGTTCCAAAAATTAAAGAGAAACAAAATTAAATTACTGAAGAACAAATATTTTTGTATCGAACAAATCTTACAGTGTTTACGCAATGATGTAAATTTATAAAAATACACACACATAATCCAGCGTTTTGTGTGCTTTTGTACAACATTCAGAGATGCAGTGAGACGCGCTATGATTATTTTCGAAAAACAATTCAAACACAATATTCGAAGTGAGTTCGTGTATGTGTTTGGCTCAATTTAAATCGACAAAATAAAACATAAATCAGCTGAACTATGTCTGGACGCAGGGGCCATGTGCTGCCGCCACAAATTATGGAAAAGCCATCTCGCGGACGATGTGTTAGCGCCATTTGTTTCTCGTGGAAGGTATTGACTTGTGTTGTGTCACACGTAACACTGGTGTCATTGGTTGTTGGCTATTGTTTAGGGGGAGCGTTCCTCTTTCAGCACCTGGAACACGACAATGAGATAAAGGTAAGTCAATTGTAAATTATGCGGTTCTGTAAATGCAATTTTTCCGTTTGTTTATTTTATTTTAAATCTGCTGGCTTTTGGTAGCTCATTTGTTTACTTCTTATCTATGGAAATGGAAACATTCATACAGAAAATGTATGAAAATTCAACATTACTCTTCCGAACCCTGTATTAATAAACAGAAAAGCGCTACTTAGTTAGTTGGCAAACGTCATACAAATATTTGACGCAAATGGTGTAGCTATGGACAATATTCGCCTAATTAATCCAATTTGAACTATTCCGCATACATATTCAATTGTTTATTTACCAAAATGCACAGTTTACGAAGCCTAATCCCATTGAGCCACATATGCGAATTATTCTCAAAATAATTGCGTATACGCCCAAGTGACAGTTTAATTCGCACTTCCCCCAGTTCATTTTTAACTTTCAACACTTCGCCCACTGCCTGCTTTCAGGTTAAGAAGAGCATCACAAACATGCGCTTGAACGTTACCAACTTCATTTGGAGCATGACGGAGGCCACCGCTTTCCTTGAGGAAGTCACCTGGACAGGTGAAGTGAAAAAGCAACTGTCAGCCTTCGAAACAGAGATACTTACCGCGATGAAGACCCACGGCTGGGACGGCGACGAGAATGTGAACCAAACACAGTGGACCTTCGCTGGGTCGTTATTTTATTCAATTATCGTCATCACAACAATTGGTACGTACAAAAAGATATATTTCCCTTAACTTAACTTAGATGCTAAATTTACGAACTAAAACATTCAGTACATCGAACAGAAAGGAATCATGATTTTTTGATCTTGCGCAGCTTATCATCTAGTGAGCTTGATGCAAGGCCGTTTACGTTCAAGGACTTTCCCTCGGGTTTCAGTGCTTTTGTTGAACCATTTGTTGCATTTTTACTTGTATCATCGTAGTCGTCGAAGGCTGACGCATATCCGCCGGCTTTGTTGTACGGGGTAATGCCGTAGGGATTATTTGGATTGTAGGAAGCGTAAGGATCTGGATATGGATATGGATACTGCCCCGGATATGGGCTTGGATACTGACCAGGGTACTGTGCGGGGTATTGCCCTAGTTGACCACCGGCGCACTGTGGACCGCCATACTGACTGCAGCCTATGTACTGTCCGGTTGGATACTGTCCTCCCTGTTGAGGGTAATTATTTCCCCCCGGATATTGACCGGGGTATCCTGCTTGAGTTGGATATCCTCCACCCTGAGTGGGATAGTTAGCTGCTCCAAAGCCTGGGTATCCACCTTGGTTGCCGATATATGGTGGGACCCCTTGCCCTGGATATCCTCCCTGTGCTGGGTAGCCACCGCCAGGTGGGAATATATTGCCCAAACCTGGGTATCCGGGGAACCCTGGATAGCCGCCAGCGGATGGTCCCGACGGAAGTGGTCCTTGAGGATATCCACCTTGGGTGGGGTATCCACTGCCAGGGTTACCTCCCGCCGTAGGATAACCGCCTCCGAATCCACTCGGCGCCGATGGATAATTAGGCTGTCCCGGTGCACTCGGTCCTGGATAGCCATTGTTTGGAAAATTCTGTGGACTCAATCCTGGTGCCGCACCATACCCTGGTGGAAAGTTATTTCCAAGTCCTGGTCCCGTACCCAAAGGGGGATATCCAAAATTCGGCTGCCCATTGAAGTTCCGCAAATCATCCGGATTAGAGAAGTCCTCGTCGTTTGCCTGACCAGTTGATGGTCGCCGAGTAGTCGGTTCTCGATCTTTTTCCCTACCATAGAAACTGTTTCCATACTTATCGCCTTCATCGTTACTAAACGCCCGTTGACTGCGTTGATTCTTGCCCCAAACCCATCGACCTTCCTCCGCAGTCACGCAGGCTGTCACCAAAATCACAATCAACACTCGTAACATTTTCTGAAAAGAAATGCAGTTCCATTAGTTGATTAGTTGCTATCCCAAAAACTGAACACGAAAACTTTCACATCAAACACACAAAACCATTAACTGCACTGGTTTAGCATAAAAGATAAAAGTTCTATTCACCTTTTTCAAACGGAAATTCAATTTAAAAATTCAACGAACTTCAACTCCCACTGATCGTTGTGATGTGTTCCCGCTGCTAAAGATCGCGTCGAAATAACCTGCATTCAACGGTGGGATCACTTCTTATATAACTTTGGTTACCCGCGTCGCGCTGTGTCGTTTGTATACTGTTGTTCCACTTGACTGTGGGCGACAACGGACGATTCACCGGAACATCTCTACGCATTTTGGTAGCCGCCACTGACCCACATCCCACGGTTATAAACAATCATGTGTTAGAAAAGGTAGAATAAAATGGAAAATCATTTTTTAGAATCATTCGCTGCGATTTAGGCCCTTCACCCGCAATACGCTTGTAATTGGTTTCATTTCTGTTCGATATCCGATACGGAATTTGTCGACAGTTAAAAACAAAAAAAAAACCTATACTGTGGTTGGGATTGTACGTAGCCACGAATGGGTTTGGTTTGACCTTAGAAAATAATACAATTTCATCGGAGAATAGTGGATTATACCATTTCCCTTGTAACGCGTAGATTGGCTTTATTAGCTTGCGAATTTGTCTCGGGTAAGGTCATTGAAATTTTCAAAATTAGATAGCTATACTCATTTCGCATGTTGCTATTTGTTTATAGGAATACAGTGAATAAAAAAGTTTACCATAAACCGTTGTTCACATAGTTGAACTATTGTGTCAACATTTTGAAAGCAAACCAAGGGTCAGTGATCTCCAATTCAAGGCTTCTACATACAGCACATATTCAAACACGATTTGAACCATTTAACGCGTCGTTATAAAAAAAAAAGCGTTTCAGCAAACAAAATTTTAACAAAACTGAATGTGTTGTTGAAATAAAGTTATCAAAGTGGCTATTCGCACGACATTTTTGTAGTGACTGACGTTTGTTTGGCTTCGTTCGGGACACGACTACGTATTCGATGTAACGTAATTGTATTTTCATTAAAAAAATCTTGTAAGAAATAAGTTGGGCCTTAAAATTTATGTACAGGCTCGTGCCCGAAATGTAATACTGGAGTTTAGAGTCCTAGCGAACCCTTATACCACTGTTACACGATTAAACTTTGACAGTTTGTTACATAGCCGTTTCCCGAACGCCGTGCGAATAGCATCAGCCTTAAGTTATTTCTATTTCGGGCGAGGCGGCCTCCCAATTGGTGCCTTATGTGGTATCCCATTGCGACAGAAAAAACACTTGTTTTTTTCAAATTATTTCTGCTTTCTGCTCTCGAAATCAGCTGGCTCTCAGATTTCATGTTCTATTGACCGCAAAAAAGCACTCAAAAACTAGATTGATGTCCGAACAGTACTCAGTTTGTGTCGGAGCAATATTGAGAATCTCGATTAATTACACTAACGCCAAAACATTTGTCATTTGTCAAACTTTAAAGTGTGTTATTAAATACATTTTAGACAACAAGTCTGTGAAAAACAGAGAAAAATTTACATTTGGCCGCTGCAATTGATATCAACATAAATTGAAAGAATTTTTATTAACACAAATTACAATTTAAGAACAACTGATTTTTAAAACACGCACCACTACAAATGCAAAGAAAGAAAAAATCACGTTTATGTTTCATTGGGCACGAAAAATCTGAAATCTGAGAGCGAACTCTGAAAATCTCAATGGAAAACGACATTCAGCCCTAACGAGGTATCCGTCGGCTCGGCACAGCAACGCACTCCAAATCGTAAACAAATTCCGCAATCAATTTCTGTCAGCGGATATCGGAACCTAGCTGTCAAAAACTTAACAAAAAATGCACTTCAACGCATTTCAACGTTATTCACCGATATGCGATACAAAATGTCGGAACAGTTGTTCCGAAGAATACCTCGCAGCAAAAATTCTCCGAATTGTATAAAATCGGGGATTTTTCCGTTCCGTCGGATACTTCGCTAGGGCCATTTATATTCGTAGTTCTGTTTCTTTATAGGTAGTTATTTAATAAACGACTGATTAGAGTAAAATTGTACGCGACTTCCCATATGCCACGAGTTATCACCTGATTTAACTCAAAAGGTCGACGATTTCTTTCCAAGCCTTGTTTCGTTTAACATTTTGCGCATCTGTCGCCTCCAATTCTTTCTTTCCGTCAATTTTTGATGCCAAATGTCATTTTGTTGTCGTTAAAACATTCTCCATAAAAACAAAATTTCACATCAAGCAGTAATTGTTGGATAGCAATGCGTATATTCAAAAATCTAGTCGGCTAAATTGGTCTGGACTAGATAGAACCTGCGAACGCAAAACAAGATTGGTCGTTAACGTCACTTATCCTACTTTAGCCACATGTGCGAACAGTCAACTAGTATTAGTACCTATTCACCAAATTCTTGACTAGGTTCGTCGGCTACGGCTACCCTTCAATAAACGTCAACTGAGAAAGCTGTTCAACTGACCGATCTAGGCCAATCAAAACTGAGACATTCCCAATAGAATAGAGTAGTTCTCGACAACGTCAGTGTCAAATAAGAAGATGAAAAGACCAAATGACAGCTAAAAATCTTGTAGAAAAACTAAACTAAACTACTAGCATAATTATATATAAATTTACTGATGTTATAATAAAGTGGAAAAACAGGATAAAAGCATTTTGGAATTGAAAAATTAAGTAACAAAAGTTTTTGGTAACAGCTAAGAAGTTAAAGTAATGGAAATTGTGCGCTTTTGATCAAAACACTACTTTGGTCACTATAAACCAGGGGGTCAGTTCTTGTTACGCGTTCTGTAAAAGAGTGAATCGAATAAATCGTTTTCACATTCGCTTTCACGCAATGCTTTCATTTTTGCGATTCACTTTGTACTTAAATGCGATTCTCGTTCAATAAGTGAAAATATCGTGGTGAATTCAATACCGCACACTGAATTGTATGACAGAAAGATCTTCAATGGAAAACGCCATAAGTTTGACATTGATTTGACATATTGTTCTCTTGTTATCATTTATCTTTCAATATGACAGTGTTCTACTACAAACTACATAAATATAAACCGATAGTCGATCGTAGATGAGAGGAAACTCTTTGTAGTCTGTGGTGAATTTATTTGCTTCGACACCTCTTTGGCTTTATAATTTTTAGTGTCAAATAATATTTAGTTGAATATACGAGTGGGTACTGTCAAATTTGTAAAAATACACTGCCAAGCGATCGGAACAGAAACAAACAAACCATGTGATTCTCATTTCTTTCTCTTCGATTTCCACGGGAGAAGATTTTGTGAGAAGCTAGGCCTAGGGTCCCTACGGACCTGTTGCGCCAACTATATTTATTCATATTTGATTGACTCCAGTTGATTAATGTTTCGCTTGCAAAAAAAGTGACGTCGCTACGAATGTCATGCGACTTGCCAAAACCTACGAGGAAGAATCAAGCTAAAGAGAATAAAGATGAAGTTATAGAGCAAGATGCAGTAGTTGGAACACTATAATCTAAGTAAAGGGCTGGTTCTGCGAGCCAAAAGAAGAACGAGAAGTGGCGCGTGAGTCATTTGCATGCCGGGCTTTGGATATGAAAAAAAAGTACACAACTTATCTGATTCACTGTATTTCATTTTGATGTGGTTTTTGGCAACCAAAAATGATGTGGCTGAAAAACTCACCCGCGATTACGTGCATGCGAACCTAAACATACTTTGCATACTAATTTGGAAAACCACGAAAAGCTTTAAGGTTAGTCGGAAATGACAATATGATTCATATGTCTAGCTTCTTTTCTTCTTTTTTTTTGGCACATTCAAACATAATCACAGACTTCCCATCACACAATTAATTGTCCAAAAAGAGCACATAAAAAATACTATTAACGTAAACGACCGACCTTAACCAACTTTTATCATTTCTGTGAATCAAAATCACAATTCACCAACATCGGTCGACTTTTTGACACGCTAATGGAGGCATTTTCATTTGTCGTTCCTGTCCATCAGTTGGCTCATAAAAGCCAGAAACACTGACGGACCCTATTGTAATCAGTCAAATGATTTTCGTTCTGTATATCGCAAACGACATGCCAACCAACTGTGACGTTGAGATGTTGCAACTGCAGCATACAGCTATGACATGAAAATTATCGGATGAGCTAAGAGCTTAGGTAGATCTGCCCATTGTCTGCTGACTGTTTGGGTGCAATGGGCAAATTGTTATGCTCTAGTAATCTAATTAACAATTGGTTGCAAAATTGTTTGCTGTCTGGCATTCGTTGCTGTGTGCTTCTGAAGGAGGAAGTTTTCTCGCGGAAGTAGATATCTGTAATCGCACGCATTCCCCTTGGCTCATATAATTACCACCTCCAAAAATGGGAAATTGCTGTTGCGTAAAGTTCAATGTTACCTTGTGTCATTGGTTTTGAGTTGGGAAATTTCCCGACAAGTTCTGTACAGTAGTATAGAGTGCATGACCGTTTGGCATTGGATAAATAATGTCTCATCATTTAGCGGCAGTGATTTTAGGACACGCTTTCTGATATGCTTAGTCATTGTAAGTCCATATCATATTTAGGTTGAAATTTAATGTTTTGTTTATGTCCCGTTGTTTTCTAATGTCATTTTCCATTGGTTTTACTCGGGGATCCACTCATTCTGTAATCCAATGGAACAAGAAAACTGCTTCTGATTGAATCCCCAAAAGTATTGATGAAATGCCAAAAAATAACCAACGACAGCTGTCATCTGACTTCTATAAAATACATAAATTACAGTTGTATAAGTTCTTCTTGAGTGGATTCTGACTTCAAATCGAGAAGCGAAATTCTCTTCTCAAAATCACCAGAAGAGTATTTTTTGTGCCAATGGGAATTTTCGATTGCGAAATCTCCGGGACGCTTGTTTTTGCCCAATGGAAAACGACATAATCACCCCTATCGAGGTATCCCTTCGGAAAAAATTCCGATACGAAAGTGATATTCGATCGGAACTTAAATTCCGTTCGAAGTATCCGTTTTGGAATAAAATAAATGAAGCACATAAACGCGTTCATTTCACATGAAAATACTCCGCAGCAATTCGTTGTCAGAGAGCTTCAGAATAAATGTGCGTGTGGCTGTCAAAAGTAAGTGGTATAACGCGGTTCCATGCAATGCGACAAGGTGCGCTTTATGTCGTGGGAGAATTTTTCCGAAAGTTGTATCGGAACGGATACCTCGAATGGAATTTTTCCGATTTCGTACAGATCGGAGAAAATTCCATTCCGAACGGATACCCCGATAGGGGTGTATAGAATGCGTTGGGGTCGTTGTAGCAACGCATTTAACTGACAGATGGATACAATACACTATTGGTCTGTTCCCTTACTCTCTGGTTCAATATTGGCAATATGTCACATTGCTATCATTAAAAAAGAATTCGCTCACCGAAATGAAATACATATAACCAAAAAGAAAAGGAACTCGTTGAACAACAAATTTGTTCAATTCTTTTCTTTCTCTTCATCTATTTCAATTCTATACAAGCACGAATATAAATGAAATTAAATAAAAAGTCAGTTACAAATTGGCATTTGAAAGATTTGACAACCATCTGTCAGCAATAACCAACTTGCCAAAAGAAATTTGTTTGGCTAATATTTGCAGGTTTTTTTATGGAGTGGATATGTTTTGTTCTCTCTTTTTGGCCAACTTTTGCGAAAAGGAACGAAGTTTGACTAAATTTGGCTAATGTGTTCAAATGCATTATCGTTAGGGAACAGACCTCATAGATGGATAAAAGAGGTTTATTATCCGCTTTTCTGTCTTTTGAATCCGTTAACAGTTTTTACGAAAATTGACAGAAAGCCCTTTCAGAATTCAGTGATGGGAAAATAAAGAGAAATGATGAAGTCGGTTTCCATTGGTCGCAATGGAACATGTATTTTTTTTTTCAGATCTCAGATTTTACTCAGCTCATGGAACATGCAACGATTTTGATCTGCTTTTGTAAATGGATCCGTTCGTTATTTGACAGAAATAATCATTATCAGCTGTTCGAATTGCCTTTGTTTTTGAGAAATCATAAATATGAGGTCTGTTCCTTTACTTTTGTAGTAAGAATGGAAAAGACTGTCAAAATAGCAGTGGTGGGGACAGATTCTCTCACAGAGAGAGACGCTTACGAAAAAGTTAAGGAACGCTTTTGTAGTAATTTATGAATAATGACAGATACATAATTCAAAAATTCAAAAAATGGTACGACAAGTCGTTAAAATGTCTGATAAGCTCCAGGAATTTGTTAATTTACGAAAAAACAAAGTTCTATCATTTATTTTGAACTTTATTTTGATGAATCCGATTATATGGAATAGAAAAGCTGAAAAAGCGACACTGCATGAGCATGACGAATTACATGTAGGATATTATTCCCTGTTCCAGCGAAGAAGAATTTCGTCGCCACTTTCGAAAGAATCTCGAGAAGAACGTTTAATTTTATTTTGCCGCTGTTGATACCATTTTAATACTCAAGAAATCAACAAAATATCGACACATATGCCAAATGGAACAACAAATTTCAAATCAGCTGTTGTTTGTAAGGTGACTGACAGTTTTTCCACTTCTTACACCAAGAAATTTGTTGAGTAAAAATTCGTAAGATTCTCAGTAGAGGGGTAATATATTGCTCTCTCGAGGACGCTCTCTTTTACGAATTTTTCGAGTTAAGGAACGGCACTGAGTTAAAATACGTAAGACCTAATTTTTTCAATTTTTATGTTTGTCATACGATACCGTTGGAATATTGAATTAATTTATTGAAGCAATTTTATTGGTTTCGTTACTCTCATCATCTTTTACCGCTAACGGTTTATTTCTCTAATACCGTTGGAATATTTTTTCAGGATATGGACACATTTCACCTCGAACCGATTGGGGGAAAGTCACCACAATATTTTACGCTATTGTTGGAATACCGCTGATGCTTCTCTGCCTATCGAACATCGGCGATGTTATGGCCACATCTTTTCGGTAAGAACTTATTACTTCCACTCTGTACGGAACTTTATTCAAAATCAAATCATCTCTTCCAGCTTCATCTACTGGCGTGTCTGCTGCTTCGTCTGCACGCGAGAACCGCGTCGTAATCGAAGACAGCGGCCAAGATCGCGAGCTCCTGTCGGCAGGTATTCGTCGCGATCGCAGCCACCACCATTTCGTAGGTCAATGAAAATCTCACCACGCTCAGCCGACTCGGGCTTTAGCAACTACGAGCCGGGACTCTCGCACGCCTATTCTGATCCGGAACTGAGAACGATGGGAAAGAGAGATTACGAACGTGACTTTGATCGGCATGGTGGCCATATCCACCATCATCAGCACCACCAACATCCTGGCTATGGTCCGCCATCTCGAGACATTCATGGCAGTCGACGAATGATGTACGACGAAGAAGAAGATTTCCATGATTACGACCAACGAGGTGCAATAAACAGGAACTCGCGATTCAGCGGCCGCCAGAGAAATCGCGATCGAATGCGAGATCGGCATACTGTTGAGAGGGAGCATTATATAGGTCGATCTAGGCAGCAATTCGATTGGACGGAAGATTTCGATATACCGAAGCACAAGCGAGCCACGAGTGTTCGATCGTCAAGATCACCATATAACCCACGCAAAATGAGTCATGTTCATTCACAAACTTTGCCAACACATGCAACGTACAACAATAACACACGAGGGCGGTCTATGCCAAACACCCAAAAGATCAGAGCCAAGTCCGTCGATCCCCGTTCCTCTTATTATGAGGATGTGGACGAGGAAGTTGTACGCAAGACTCCAATCCTCTGCAATCGATATGCTATCGATGAGCTTGACAGGCACCATCGTCGTCATAAGAACTCTCCACGGTCACAATCAATGCCGCGCCCGCACAAGAGCTACAATGATTCGCCAATGCAGGCGCCGGCAACACCGCACACGCAAAGACGTGGCAGCTTCAATCCGCCAACTCAATCGAAGTTCGGGAACCGGTTGGAGCTGCCGGAATTCACTCCCATGCGAAATCATTCGAAGCAGTCACAACAGCAGCGACGCCCATCACAGTACGATGAGTTTGAAGAGGACTTTGATGATATGGATGGCGGCTATGATGATCTGCCGATGCCGCCGCCACAAGAAAGAGATCGACGACCTCGCCGCGAAAGTAAACGTAAGTCGATTTATTTTACCAATGCTCTGTGCCAACTTATTAGAATTTTTGCAGAACAATTACCACCATCACCGAGAATTATGTCCCCAATGGGTTTCGCGGTCCGGCGACAGCATAAATTTCGTCCAGTCTACGACGACGATGACTCCTTTTTCGAAGAAGAATGGGACTATGGAAGCATTTCGCCAAAAGATCGTCCCGTTCCGATATGGCTGTGCGTCTTTTTGGTCGTCAGTTACATCCTGGCTGGGGCATTGCTCTTCCACAGCTGGGAGGGTTGGGATTTTCTCGATTCTGCGTATTTTTGCTTCATCACACTGACCACTATTGGTAAGGACGTATGACGGACGTTTATGCTTTTTCGCCAATCTCTCAAACAACATTTACGTTACAGGCTTTGGCGACTTTGTTCCTGCACAGGGAGTGAGACAGGAGTCGCATAAATCGATTGCATTGTGCTCGCTTTATTTGCTGTTTGGTATATCCTTGCTGGCCATGAGTTTCAATCTCGTTCAGGAGGAGTTTATAGCGAACGTGAAAGAGGTTGCCAGACGTTTGGGTATCATTAAAGAGGAAGAAGATGACGATTAGAAAAGACTAGATTCTGGAATTGTCCGATTCATTCCGCAATTTGTGTATTATTCATTCATTAAAAGTTACTTTTCTATGGTTATTAAAGTTGCAATTTATAGTGCTTGAAATATTTTGTTACGTCTGTGGAGAAGTGCAGTCAGTTTCTTGACAGAATTGTGCGGAACTTACATGCAAGAACTCTTCAATCGCTTGTAAAGATTTATCTAGACTAGATTGACGAATGGAACTACTACTTATCCGAAAGCATTTAAGGTTTATATTACCCTGCAGATGTCTTACAAAGAAAATAACATCGCTGTGAAAAATAAAAAGTGCAATTGTTTTATTTGTTCATTATACAATAAAGCTATAACTTCTTTGAATGTGAATGGTTTTTGATATACATAAATATCGTAGAAAAGTCGAATTTAATCAGGCCGATCATTGAATCCGACGGATGCTCTGCGGACGGATTCAATCCGATCCGCAGTTGATCACTTCACAAGTGAAAACCTATCATTGAAAACGGCGGATGGACTACATTATCGGTCCGCAAAACCGCATTACCGATTGCTTGTAGTCCAGCGAGTTAGCTGTCAAATGAAAATCTTTTCTTATTCGATTTTGTTTTTATAAAGTGTACGAACATGGATAGCATTGGATTTTTCTTAAATTTAGAAGAAATTTGCTAGTAATAGTGATACCAGGAGCATTAGAAGAGGTGTTAGAATGCGAGGAAAAGATGTCTGGATGTTTTTTCATCATTTTCACCATTATTGCCTGGAACTGAGGACGGGTTGTTTGTTTTCTAAATCGGAAAGATCAAATAACTGTTCGTAAACTTTTTAAATTTATCCTTTTTTTTCGAAAAATAAAACTTTTATTGCGTGTATGTGTGTTATCTCTTCGAGATCCGCATCGATTTTGATGCGGATTGAAAACAACAACATTTGTATGAACCGCGGATCGGTTGCGTTTTCAATGATAGGCATGAAATGTGAACTTCGCTACCGACATCCGCTCACTTACCTACCGGCGTTTTCAATGATAGGGGAAATGTTCAAAACAGGTACTACTCCCTCCGCAGAGCATCCGTCGGATTCAATGATTGGGGTGAATATATTTTGGTTGATTGTATTGTACATGAAATATAGAAATATGACTTGATTATCTTTAGTTAAACAAGAAAACATACACCAAACAAAAACTAACATTGTTGTACTAAAAAGATTAAAAAAAAATTATTTCCCCATTACTAGAACTGCGTTTTGACATGTACAAAATAGGACTTAAAGGACAAGGATAGACTTTTTGTGTTTTTTTAATAAATTAAGGAAATGATGGCAGCAAAGAATAACGACAGCACCGACACAACAGCTACATTGGCAGCACCCGACCGGCAAAAGTATTCAGCGCAATCTGCGCTGTAGAAATCTTGAAAGCGCTTCATGACTTCGGACCAATCGCATAGTCCTACCTTGCACCAATCTAATTCGACGGGAATTTGGTTAAGGAAGAGCATTACCTTTTCGGTATCAGTGGCATCTGTAGGGCAACTGAAATTAAAACAAAATTTAACACTTTAAAAGCAAAAATCAAATGCAATACTCACTCGTATTTTACTGCCATCAGATTGGAGGCAAATGGATCTAGTACACTGGTCTTCCAGTGGCGATCGGAAACCGATTCATAGTTGTCAGCAGTAAGCGCAACAGTATCCTTCTTTAATCCCAATGCTGTGACCACCGTCTGAATGATGGTCGAGTGACCAAAGTACGCAATTGCATTCGGTTTAGTTTTACTATTTAACTGTAATAGCATGTCCTTAATGACTTCACATGGAATGCGGTTGTTTGGTTCGTATCCTGGACCGGATTTTTTCCAATATCTCAAGTCATCGTAGTACTCCAATACGTACAATTGTGCCGGAGTAAATGCCTGAACGTACAGTAATGGATGAGTAAAATGGCAACATTTATTGAAACCAACTCACCCCACACCACGCACTGCTGCGATCAATATTCCAAGCTTGCTCATATCGGCAATTATCCCAGATTAGTTCGATGTCCTTAAAGTCGAGTGAGTACTGGAATCTGGAGAAGAAGAAACACCGTGTTTATGCAATTGCAGAGTAATTTCGCTGATATAAAAAATAATCTACCCAAGTCGGCTGGAAATATCCGAAATTGTTTTGTTCATTAGAAGTGAATTTTGGAATTTACTGAACTCAGCATCGTCATTGTGCTTGTCGTTCACCTCCCAGCTGGGGCAATAATCATATGGTCGCAAAAGTGTGTCGTTGCCTTCGGCTTTCGACAAGTGGATATTTTGATACACATCTGGCCCAAAGAGACCTTCGGAGAAGGCCTTGAAACTTTCGATTGTTCTCTGAATATCAGTGTGACGGAACTGTAACCAAAGAAGCGTCAGGTAAGTGCTACTGACTTATGTTTTGAGATCTCTTACCAAGAAGTTTTGAGCATTATATTCTTTTGTAAGAATATTCGGGTACAGTCGTTGGTATGTTTTTGCCAGTAGTTTCATGTCTTCCCAGCCCTGAAATTAATAAGCAAAAGCAAAAGTTAAATAGAGAGAAATACAAAATTTATGAGCTTGGAATTTCCATTTGATAGATGACAGTAGGATAACCATTGCAGCTAAGGAGAAACGAGCTAGGTCTCTGTGATGACTAAAAGCTGGAGGAGTTAAGCCAGCGTTGTGTGAGAAGTGCAAAGAAGTTTTTATTAAGATGCAAGCTTGCTACATTTCTAACTATTTCGGGAAAAATACATGTTATTTGTATAAAAAAAAAACTAACGAAGGTGGGGAATTTTATTTGTGACAAATGGCGTAAATAAATAATTTTCTTTAATTGTAAAACATTTCTGTGTTAATATTTCGCGTATTTTGCCCAAACAAATATTATTTTATATGTTCTTATTAACTTCGTGTACGAGTTGGGACTTTTATTGAAAATTTGTTGCCAATTTGAAAGTAACCATGCTGAGGTGAGTTTTTTGTGAGTTTTGTTGTGAGGATTATCGTAGAATTCGGAAAAAGTTATCGAATCACAACAGACACGAGCTTGTGACTTGTGGGGGCTCACAACGACAGAATCGGGCTGCTAATGTAGAAAGAATCAAGCAAGCTGCTAGCTAAAAGCTGCTGGTAGGCGTAGTGGCTTAGTGGTTAGTGTGTTGGGCTACTAAGCGAGGGGTCGAGGTTTGAATCCCGTAAAAACCCAAAATTCCAACTTAGGGGGTTTTCCACTGCGCCACCTCTCGCGAACGTCTGACAAACATCCGAGAGTATAACTATCTTGAAAGAGCTTCGCGATTAGATTGAATTCGTTCCAAAAATAAAAAACTCGCACAAAACGAATGAAATTAGGCCTAGAGTCCATGCGCCAACTATTTATTATTTGTTTTTAAGCTGCTAGAGCAATATGCATAAATAATCAGATTTCTTTTAATGATCTTCGATCAGGGATCGCCAATGAAACTTGACTATCAGGGGCATATGTAGTATCGAACTCCTGGGAAATCCATATGGCTACCTACCTTCAAAATCAACCACTCAATCTTTGCAAAATCGCCTCTTGAGATTGAAAATTTTTAGATAGTTTATTTGCGCGAGTTTTTTTTTTGTTTTTTTTTTTCGTCAAATTGCATGTACCTACAGAAGGGCTGTAACGAGGAGCCTTTTCAGGCCAGTAAAACTCTCTAACTTTTGTCAATCGTTCACTAAAAAATCTATTTCATTGTAAACATTTTTCTGGGGGCTGAACCAGGGGTAATTGAAAAAAAAGAGACCTCACCTGAGATGTCAACAAATTTTCCATTTCTGGGGTAATACTTGAGTTGTACTTCCATGTCTGGATGGAGAAGAGATCCTCTGCGCATAACGCGCCAGTGTCTGGCTTTGTTCGAAGGACCTTGTAGTTATTTACAACTTGATCACGTAACTGAAATAGTCAATACAGGTTATAAATTTCCAAATAACATATAATATTCGAACTTACCGCTTCCAAATCACTGGCCTTCGCGATGGCCTTTGCCGAGGGTAGTCTGGTACCGTGCCTGGTTAGTAACCATGTCTTTGTGGGTGTGCAATCTTAAAATTTAATTTTCAATAGCTTTAGAAATTATATAATTTGTAGTCTTACTTGGCACATCCACATGTTTGTCTAAGTTTGCTCCTTTAGCTATTTGGTAGGCAGTTTTCGATGTGAAATGTCGAGTTTGTGTTCGTTCGTTGTCTTTGCCGAAGCAATACTCCTCGCAGCATGTTGAGTTCTCCTTCGTTACATATGCAGAAACTAGGTACCCACTTAATACTAATATCACGGTGATCCAAAGCAGTTTCATAGCTAGGAAGAGGAGGTCCAATTTACAAAATGAAAATTATAAGTACATATTACTATTATGGCAGATTAAAAAAAATAGAAATGGCCAAGCAATATCGGAATTGTACGGACAACTTATCTACAGGTTTTGTTATATACTTAAAAAGACCGGACGCATCCACGCAATAACGTTCCTGGTAACGCCAGGAAAACGGGCGCAAATACTTCCACAAGTGGCCATAGAACAATCGCAGAACAGAAAGTTTCCTCAATGAGGTGTACCTCCTTAGAACGACATGGGACGGTTGTAAAATACCTACACTATTTAATTTTTACCATTTCTTATAAAGTAAGCTCAACAACTGCTTTCCTTATTCTTTCATAGCCATATCTGTATTAAATTTAATTAATCCGCAATTCTCTTTAAATCCTAACTACCAACTCTTCGTAGTAAATTGCTTCACTTTCGTAATTAAATTTCACGGTCTTTTTTCTCTCCAATACTAATACCAATCTTGCAATTTATTATCGATGCGAGAAAAAATCAATATTTATGATAAATCGATCTCGCGGACTTCATGGCAGGGCTGGATTCATATTCAGCATCAGAGGAAACAAGAGGGCGCCGGAAGGAATGAGACTTCTTGCAAGGCGCCGTGCCAAAGTTCAAACATAGAGAGTAACTACAGCCCTGACAGAGATTTGTAAACCTAAATCTAAACACTACAGCACAATTTTCCATCAATTTCGTGTTTTCAAATTACCATTTGAGTTGCTGTATTTTATTGGCGCCCCTCCTGTGCCGCCCCTGGTCAGAGAACTTACCTTGCAGCGTTACATCATCTCAATTACACCATCAGCCGACCCACCTGAACTTCCTTTTGTGATTTTACTATCTCAGGACGGTTATCAAATGCCGCGTTTGACGCCTGACAAATAGTCGCGTTATGGTCGGCTATATAGGCTAAGGTCACCATCACCATCGCGTGTGTTCCATGAAATTTAATTTTGTTTATTTTTTTCACGCCAGCAAAGATATAACGACGTCTTAATCAAGTGGGCTTGGTTATGAGGTTTCTTACTTCGCATGTGCTACACTACACATGTGCATACCTTTTAGTCGGCTAAAGGGGTTGGAGATCAACCGCGAGAGAATTCGCAACTAGGTCATGTTTACAGTCATTTTATAGCCAACCTAGTGGTGTATGTGCATGATGTACGTTCCTTCAAAATTGTCCTTGCGTGCGCAATGTTCTGCAGGGAATGACATAATATTACTCTTCTAAACTCAAACGGAAGTCAATTTCCGCGTCGGCTTCTACACTTATTAACCGTAATTACTTATAACCATATAAAATCAAGAAATAAGCCGGTAGCATATTACTTTTTATTACGCTTATCGAAAACATGACATGCTGGCATCAGTACGATTATTAAATGAAAGGTTCAGCCGTCTTAACAGCTGATTATGATGGAGTGAACACTTCGCTGAGTATTGATAGTAACGCGATAAAATTGGTTATAAATATAATTTGTGTTTCTTTATCTATAACTGCTCAACAAGTTCAATCAGTCCTAATATCAATGGAATTGAAAATTGTAAATTAAGACTCTTTCCATTTGAGACAGCGCATAGTCATTAATTTTCCGAGGGTGTTTGCCACCCCTTTGACGCAGCGGAAATTAAGTGGCCTAATGTCACACACAAGCAGCTAAGTGGGGGGTGCGACATTGAGTGGAATTTATTGCTTCGAAAACGCAATACTGCTGGTGGCGTCTGTTAATAACATTTTCTAATGATCCGGTTTGCTCGTGGATGACTGTCGATAAACCCACACTTTATTTGCCGCAAACTGTTCAATGTCTAAGCAATGTGCAAGTGAAGTGGGTGGAGACTGGATTCGTTGTTTTCAAACATGAATTGTCGATGCTCGATGGATATGTAGGTATTTTTGACGTATACATTTATACAATAAATAACTCGCACACAAATATTAGAATGAATGATTTTATTACGGGAATTAATGTCATCGTGTTTGCTTACTTTTTGATTTAAAAGTTTACAATAGGCCCGTTATCTTTTTTCTTTAAGTAGCGATAAAGTTTGTTTGCTTTTGAGTTATTTCATAAAATGGGTTTAGTGTGAATGTACCTACATCTGGGCAGTTTTGCTGGGTCAGAAATGGCTTACTTCCATATTTGTTGAATAAACTGAATTTGTGCAACTTAGCTCTTATCGGCAATCACAAGTGGACAAATGAAGACATTCATTGAAAAGTAGGTAGGTATCCTAATGATGTGTTTTTTTAAAGTTAAAAATTAATCATCAAATCATTTCTACACGGATACAATGTTTATTTGAATTTGCGCAGTTGATTCATTTACAACTTCGGAACTAGGAATTTCATCATCAAAATCTGTTTGTTTTGAAATACTTCGCATTGCAACGCTTTATTTTAGAATACAGCCTTCTTATGCAATTTTGTAAGGAAATGTGTCACAATTTTGACTATCATTTATTCCATCAAACTTAAGGTAAGATTAGACTGTATGCCAAGTGGTCATAAAATGCCAATCTCTGACAAATCTCCTGTCAAAATATGGTCATACAGTGTAATGGACGTATCTCATATGCTCTAATGACCTAAATCCCACCTATCACCACGCTGATTTTGACAGATAAAAATGCCCAAATAGCATATAGTGTAATCGGACAATAAGCACGAATGCCAGCATAAAGCCCTATATGCCCATATGCACTGTATTGAAATTTCGTTGTGGCATTGCTGACATTTTTGATGGAACAAGAATTATTGAGTTTGTGGGATTGTGATTTATTTTCATTTTCGTTCTCTTTTTTGTGGAACAATAACAAATATGAAATGAAAAAATAACAAATGCCTTAAATGGCCACCAAGGCAAATATGACCATATTGGTAATATACAATTTTTATAATCCTGACATTTTGGTCATTTGACAGCTAATCTGAACATTTGTCTGTTGGCATTCATATGCATAATTGGCATACAGCTTAAAGAAATGTGTCACATTTTTAACTATCAGTTATTTATTCTATCAAATTTAGGCCCCAGTTATAGCCATACGTAAACGAGACCGTATAAATTCTCTTTTGCTTTTTTAGACTAGGTACTTAAACTTGATGGTTGAACTCAATCTTGGTCTTAAAATATTGCTTATGAATTATAGAATTTGTTTATAAGAAAAAATAAATAATAAGCAAATGATCTTGCGATTTTCTAGAAAACTTTTTTTTTTTTTCATTTTTCCGTACGAAAAACTTTTTCCGATCAACTTATCAGTCAATTCCACAAAAAAAACAAATCATTCCACTGAAATATTTCATTTCTTTACTGTTCCATCTGTCAGGAATTTTTTTTCGGGTGGAGTCCAATCAGTGGTGACTGGTGAATGGTGGTTTGTTCTACCTAATTGTTGCAGTAGGTAAAAATGTTCTTGACAGATTTTTTGCTATTACCGCCTAAACCAGAGATGAATGATTAATGAGATGGATATCTTTCGTACGTCTATCCCCCCAAAACACATTTGTTTACATTGTTGTTTTTGTAATTTCAATCCCTGTCTGTGAATACGTATTACTTAAAAAAAAACATGTTGCTATTGGCCGACCACCAATCCTTTAGCTTTTATCTGCATCAGGCTGTTCAATTGTTTTGTGTTTCGTATTGAACTTGATGTTTGGTTTTTGTTAAGGCTTAGGTTAAAATAAAAAAAATAGTCAAATACATATTTTGGAATAGCAAATTCTTACATTTAAGGCCAATTCATGAACTCACGTATTCTAGAAAAGAAATGAGCATAGTGTATGAGTTCATGAATTTTTCGGGAAAACAACTTGAAGGCAGCCGCCTTTCCACTGGAAAGTTATCTGTATTCCATTATCTGTAGCCTAAACGTAAAAAACTCATTTTCATACTGTTTAACTTTTTCGGTTGGGCTGGCTATAACTAAGGCCTTAATGTCAAAACAAATGATTAGGTGTCAACTTCTTCAAATAGAGTTTTACCTAAAGTTTATCTCGTTTCCCTGACACTGATCGGTCATTCGAACGCGGATATAATTAGGCGGTTCATTCGCGAAAATGGTGTAAATCGAACGCAATCGCACAAAGTCTTTACACGTTCTCATTAAAAATGTCAGGAAAAGAGAAAATCAGCAAAATAACGAGTAACGAGCAGTTACTCTCTTGGCTCGAAACAGCTCAGTGAATGAAGTAACCGGCAAGTACCGATAAATATGTCAAATGCACAAAGTTAACAAGGAATTAATTCATAATACATTTTAAAAGTAAATTGCACCCAAAAATAATGAGTCGAGTTTGTTTGCTTTCCCTTTTTTAATGCACACCTGAAAAGTGTGTTGTTTTATTGTTAACACACAAGTATATGTCAGTGTCAATGATTTTCTTGGCTCAAAGTAGCTCGAAGCCTATACACGTTCTTTGGAGTATATTTCCCACTGTCTGAGAGTGTGTCACTTAATTTTTTGAGTTTGACAGATTTTTAGTGCTCGGCTCGGGAAAGTACGCGGATTGGCCAAGTCTTTTCGGTGAGAGTTATTGATGAATGAGGTTCATATTTTCGCAAGGTATGCATAATCTAAACGAAGATATTGATGTAACTTTGCAAATTAAGGACACATTAAATATTTTTTTTTTAACTATACATATAATGATGTAAATAGTAAAAAAAATTGACCTAGAAGAAATTAGGTTTGACTTTTATGACAATTTTCCAAAAACTTTGACAGATGAAGTTAATTAGAAATGACTCAAAATTGAACAAGTCTCATTTTTAAAACAGACATTGACCTTTTTTACAAAAAAAAAAAAAAACATTCAGACCTTCGGTGCGGTCGAAATCTGTTTCTTTTTACTATTTTGCTACGTTTCCAATCCCGAGATTAAGTACAAGATGTTTAAAAGAAGATTAACTGGACGTATTCTCTCTGGCTCTGTCCATTCGAGAGAAGATGACGTTTTACGAGAGAAAGAGAGGCAGAGAATTTTTCATTTCTGTCAAATGCAGCTCCAAGATTAACGAAAATTAATCCTGATCTCCGGTGGAAAGCCTGCATTACTCGCTTTCGACGGACTTAACACCTCCTCCTAATCATAAAATATAATTTCAATGCTTACAGCGTTATACTACAACTATTGTATAGGTATCCTTTTAAATGGGAAAAACTAACCTCCCTATTGCGTGTCAAATGCGTATTTGGAGGCAATTACCAGTCACTCTTGAAAATGTTGGCCCTGACCATGCCGAGCACCACTTAAAATCATTTTACCTGAGCAGTACGTATATAAATTCCACAAAAGTGCCTATCAATTACTCTTGACGTAAATCGGAGAATGCCAACATGGCCAAGATGCTAAGAACACAATAACAGCTTTAAAAATACACTTTGCCAAATGTGTTTCCCTAAAATGCCTAAAACTAGAGCATACGCTATCACGCATACCATACAATATTAATAATAGAATCCAACTGTAGGTATACAGGCCCCTTTTATGTACGGCACGCAACTAAATTAAATTATTTCATGAATATAGATAATCACTTAAACTAAAAGAAAAACAAAAAAAATTAAAGATTGCGAAAATTCGGTGATTTATTTTTACTAACGTTTAAATTTGTCTCTTTAATTTTTATGACTTTCTAAACACCCTCATTAGTCGTCCTCGTCAATGAACACATGTGCCTTACAAAAAAAAAATCTATAGGGTTAATGCTCTTCTAAGCTTACGCCGACAACAAAAAAACAAAACAAAAAACGAATAAATTTATCAATAAAAGTTTTTTTTTTCGATTTTCCTCTCAATAAACACAAAAAAAAATCTAACGTCACATAAAATGGGAGCGCCAGAACAGAATATTTATAAGCCCAAAGCCAACTGGATCTTATTTTTAAATTAAATTTAAGATTCTTTTGAGCTGCCCAATCAATTTTCTCTGATTGGCAGGCAGCATGTAAAATCAAAAGCAATAGGCGACAGATGTTTTAACTTAAAAAAAAAAAAAAAAACACGCATATTACAGTTGCGTCAAGTGCTCTATTCCCATGCGAATAGAGTAGTTTTCGAATTCGTTTCTAATTAAATGGAAAATCTCTCTGGAACTAATTACGGTTTGATTTGTTGCGAAATGCTGATCTTGGTTGTCATCTGTTTATCTGTAGAGGGAAAGGCATCCATTTCATTTGAAACGGGTCATTGTCAAAAGATAAATATTCACATAAACAAAATAAACTGTGTAATTTCCACAGAGAGATCTTCTTTATATTGATCGTTTTCGTTTTTTTAATTCTTAACATTGATACCATTGGAATTAATTTATGCATTGAAAGACTGACAGTTGGTGGCCTTCAATACTTTCCCAGTCGCTTTTCTCTTATCGCTTGGCGTTGCAACTGACCTCCGGATGTTTTCTTTGGCTTTGTATATAAAAATTTAGAACAATCGAATTTATTGTTTATTGTCGGAGGGAAATTACATTCATAGGGTTGCCAAGCTACACGATATGTGTATGTTTTACTAAAAAATAACACTTCAACTTAACTTTGCAGGAGACTCAGCGCACTTTTCCGAGCCAAGTGTTAAAAATCTTTCAAACTCAAAAAAGAGCTGAAAATATACTCCAAAGTACGTGGATAGATTTCGAGCTACTTATTATTACCTGCAGGCATACTAAAGAACTATGGCCAGAGGTGAGCAAAAAGAGATCTAAATGTATGGTCGGACTAAGCCGCAAAGATATTTGCATACTCACTGTGGTCATTACTTGACACTGTGCGATAGGCGTACACGCGGAATGGCGTAGGGACGTAGAAGAAATCGAATCTGTTCGCCACCTACTTTGCGAATGGCCAGCCCTTAAAAACAGCAGACAGAGAATTATCAATAGTTACTTCTTCGATGACCTAGAGGGCTAGAGGATCTGAAGAATGTTGATCTCAAAGTACTCCTGAGATTCATACTTAAATCTGGGTGGTTCTGGGAGATAAACAGACTTCTTATCAGTAGTCACTAAATCGTAGGAAGAATTAGAGGATCAGGTTACAACGGAGCTTTAAGAACCCTTGAGATTCATACTAAACCTATGTGGCTCTAATATAAAAAGCGGTATATTTCTTGTTTCTCGACAGGCTGCACTGGATGGTTTCCGTAACTTGAAACAATGGACCCAACTGATGGTCTAAGTGAAGCCGTGGCAACCGCCACAAGAGCACCCATTTACCTACCTACTTACTTTGAGCCACTTACATCTTTGACATAAAATCCATATCACAAATAAAAATATGAATTAACTTTTTGCAAGTCGACTCTTGATTAACCAGGGTGCTCGGGACCAAGCTCATGCCGAAAAATCGAAAATCCCTGATAATCGAAAATGATATTATCAAAGAAGAAACCCACTTCATATTTATAATGTTTTTCTATTTATTTGAAATAAAATAACTAAAGTAAAGAAAGTTATTGAAAATTATCACGGATAAAGAGTGAATATCAATTTATTTTGTAAATCGATTTCCCGGTTAATAGAATGCCGGATAATCGAGAGTTGAAAAATGAAACGTTCTGCGAGAATATTTAGAATTTTACATATTTTTAATTGATTTTTAAGACAGATTTTGAATTTGTTTCTTGTCAACTTTGTACATTTGACACATTTATCAGTGCATACTTGCCGGTTTAAAATCTCTAAGTTTCGAGCTAAGAGAGGAACTGTTCGTTACTCGTTATTTTATTCATTTTCTCTTTTTCTGTCATTTTTAATGAGAACGTGATTTCGATCGATTTATATTAATTGCGTTCGATTAAAACCGCGTACTCGAATGAGCCTATAATGTTTGAATGCAAATGTGTAAAATGTTGCTATCGGTTAGACGCTTATTGTTGTGCCACGCGTTTTTATCCTTAATGTACTGAAGCGGGCAGAAAATATTACCCTATTCTCCCACAACAAAAGAAAAATAACTTTCCCAAATGAAAAATCCCCATTCGAGCTCTTTAGTCTTTACTTTCGTTGACAATGCAATCTTTAAGCTGTCAGTTTTAGACATAGCTAAAATAATTTCGTCGACATGGATCGGTCTAGTTTTTACTTGTTTGTGTAATATAATTACATTTAACTGGTTGAGCCAAATTGTAGCACACAAATCACTGAATCGCTTAGCCCCACCGTTTACTGTCTTCAAGGCTTAAGCCAGCTTAAGTATTTCTACATTACTCGGTATAATATGTTGACAGAAGTGAGTTGGTAGTTAAAGTGTTCAGAAACTATTCGGTTGACAAAGCTCAATTTACTCTGTGCAAAGCAAATTCATTTTTCTCTACTACTTTTTTCGATTGTAAAGCTAAATATTTAGTACGAACACAAAAACATTTCAATGCAAGACTTCAGAAAACTGGCAATTTTAAAGAATCGTCTTATCAATGATGTAAATATTGAATAATATGTAATAATATATTCGAAGCACGTGACAAGTAATTACTATCTTCCAATATTTAATTAAACTCAAAATGGACATGTGTCAACCCTACATCGAAGTTTCTCCCACTTAATCGTGTAATTTACACTTAATTAATACCAAACACTTTCATTCGATGCGCATTTGTTATCTGCGAAACTAATTCAAACAATAGCTTACAGTTCGGACCAAAACACAAATATGACATTGAACAAATAGCAGGGCAATGTAACAATAATTCTCCTTTGCAAATTGTATTTTATAAAATCCAAAGGTTAATCAACTTGACATGAGACTGGTGCCGATCCGAATCTTATGATGTTACCTCAGCTGGCTGGTGTGTCACTGTGCCAACTGCCAGTGACATAAGTATTTTTTTTCTTTCCTGACACATTTTTTCTCCAAAGACATTATGGTGGTGGTTCGTTTTTAAACGATCACTAAATGGGTACGCCACAAGACCAGACAAATCGGATGGTAGGGGTTGCATGCGGTCTTCACTCCCTCCCACTGGCAACAGCGTACATCAATTGCGTAATATGGAGCTTTAATGTTTGTCTAGATGTTTACGTGTAAATGTTTATGGTTGAAATCTAGTACAAGCGGTAAACTACGAGTAGTTAGACACTGGTGTTTGGGTAATCAAGCATTTCTCGTAAACAAAGTGTCTGTTTTTTTTTTAGCAAATACCTTAAGGTGTACTTTTTACGACTACGAGTTGCATGTTTCCTGAGGGTGACGCACATAATGTAAGAGCAACCTTAAAGCTACTTCCGACTGATGGGGTGTTCATGTTTCGGACGGATTTAGATTTCACTTTTATTGCACTCTAGGTAGTAAAGCAGATATCGTAAGAGGTTGTGGTTTTATGGGATAAGGGTTTAAATCGGCACAGAACAGACATGAAATGATGACATGACTTGCGTTGCGTCATAAAATGTATCGATAAATGAAACTACGAAGAGTAGTCATTTTGATCAGAGGGAATATAATGGTTTATGACTCGCAAATTGCTTTTTATACAACAAGTGTCATTTTGTTGTCGCGATAAGAATTACCAATGGTCGATAATCGTTACTTCATAATAAAGGTTATTATAGCTGATTGTAGCACACAAATACAAAATTATGACAAATATTTGTAGATAATAAGTTATCTAAAATTGTCCGATTTTATTTATTGGCATTCCTGATGAATAGATAGACGAGCCATTGAATGTCAGCGGATTGCCGTAATATTAAACAATTTGCAACATTTCAAAGACCATCGACGGAGCAACATCTGTTGCCGATTCATTAGAGCATGGTCTATAAACCGCTATGTGAAATATCTTCATGTACATTGTACCTACACTATCTTCTCGGTGACACACTCGACATTCGACACATTTCGAGCAGAATTAGTTGGTAGTCACAAAAGGCTTACAACAATTTATTTATACACTTTCCGAAGACCGTGTGCCTCTGCTAATGACATCATAATAATAAATTCAGACACACTTAACTCTTATGGCGAATATAAATCACATTTAGATTTTTATCTCACCCAAATGGATATTAAATTCTATTGATTCAATAATACGCGCAAAGCCCAAGTGTTTTTAAAAACAAATAGTTTTCCCTTTTGCGCAAAAAAAAATATCGGTTTTTGATGGAATAAATTTGAACAATGACACGTATTACGTTCTATTTTTGAGTAGGTACACATAAAAAAAAATAGAGTGTTCGCTTCATGGACTACTTAGCAACTTAATGATTTCTGTCTTGGATCTAGGCCAGTATCAAGATCAATAGGCGAATGTGGAGGCTACAGCCGCACGAATTTCCTTAAACGTCTTGCCAAAGTCATTTGTGTGTGATTTAAATTATTGCCACATGTGGCATGTGGGAGTGGGTGGTATCCATATGCAATGTTGAAGAAAAGGAAAAGTGACGTTTTGAGTTATGAATTGCATTTGGCTAAACGTATGCAATCACTTTTGCGAGCCAAAATAGATCCTCTGCACAATTTTGTCAACGCCAACTGGTTAAAATTGTAAGGGTATAGGTTCAAGCGTTAAGCGTAGTACGGACCTCTTCCTCAACGAAATATCCCATACAAAAGTGACACAACGAAATCATGAACGAAAAATTCCGCTCTCCTTTTCGTTTTGCAGTATGCAGTGCTGCGAAATGATGGCGGAAAAGTGGGTAACTGTATTAGGCGGCTCTCCCACTGAAGCAACAAGCAACAAGCAACTGGCAATAGGAAACATGCGATATTATTATCGCTAACAGTTATTTTACATTGAATCAAATTAGACGTCTCACATTAAAGCAACTCAATATCGGTTGAACGAAAAATGTTGCTGATTGCGGCAACATTATTGCTGGCGATACACAGCGCATGTTGAAAAGCGATATAATATCGCGTCGTTGTATCAATATTTGCGAGTAGTGAGTGCAGTGATAGTACATGTAGGTAAGAATCCCTGCACATAGGGATTTTCGATCTAAAATTGACGCCGTAGGCAAAAAGCGACAGATTTGTAACGTAGGTATTTTTTTCGGATGAAAAATTTTCATCTGATTTGTAAGTTAATTGATTTGCTCAGTCAAAAAATGTTTATTATTTTTGTTTATCTATTATATTTTGCTCTTGAAGAGTCAAAAAATAGGAAAAATTCATTTGTGGTTGAAATTGAGTAGGAGAAGTTTGATTCGATTTTATTCATGTATGATAAAATAGTTATGTAGAGAGTTTGTATTGAAAATTATTCGACGATGTAGGGAAAAGTAGGGATTTTCTTTGTGTACTGTAAGGATTTTTCCTGTGTTCTCTGTACTATCACTGAGTGAGTGACAGGTCGCTAGAAATACTGTTGCTTCAATGTGAGAATAGGTTCAGATAAAAGTTGCGTATTGCTTATTGCTTATTGCTAGTTGTTTATTGCTTATTGCTTGTTGCCTCAGTGGGAGAGCCGCCTTAGATTGCTTTGGTACACTTCTCCACTCTTTTTTCGCACACGTTTATTGTCCGGGACATTAATTGGAAATTTGGCATTTGTGCTGCAGTGTTGCCAGATTTCATAAGAGGGTACGCCAAATTGAGAAATTTTGAAGCCGAAAGTATCCAAACTTGAATATGAAAATAAAAACTGCACATTTTTTGTTAATATTAAATTTAAAAAAAAAAAACAACACAAACTTCTTATTAAGAGACTTTTTTTAGTTTCCATTTTGCAATGTTAACAAAAAAAACGCTAATGAAAACAAATTTTATATTAAACTAATTCGAAATGAGTTGGAATAAATGTGCGAAAATCTATTGCAGTGGAGTGCAAGTGAAAAATATGTTTTTTGATACCAAATTTGGATTTAATGTTCGATTTGGCAGCAGAAATCTTTCAGATTTATCAAAATCTGGAATGCCCAATAACCGAAAAAGACACACCTAACTGTTTAGAAAGTCTTATAAGAAAAGAGTACGTTCGCAATAGAAATTTGAATTCCTAAGGATCCTAAAAATCCCCAAACTTTAAATAAAGTGAATAGCGTAAATTTCAATAAATCCGAAATGACAATTTTAATTAGCCAAATTGAAAATAAATAGCCAGCGCTGGTAGCACTGCTACTTGTGTATCAGCTGATGGAAATCTACACAAATTATTTTCCGCTGCCTTTTCGCAGACGTTTCGCTGTCCATTTGGAGACCACCGGAAAATTTCGTTTCGGAAGAGGTCCGTACCAGAGACAATACTGAGACCCCGATCTTCGGCCGATTTTCCGTTACTTGCCATCAAGTGCGTTAGTATTGTTACATAGAAATTCCTATTGACAAATGTCAGGTAACTTCAAAAATTCCGGCTCACCAAAACACTCGCACCTTGCATGTCCCACTTCCGCTGTCGGCAAAGTTGCTGCCAGCGTTCATAGAATTTTGTCCGTTAAATTTGAAATTATTCGTTTCGTGTGGATAGTACTTTTTTACGAAGAAGTGTAGTTTATGTTTAAAATATTAATAAAATATAAACAATGTAGATTGGTTGAAGGAAAATAAAATCACTTAGAATAATTTTTCTTCAGTTATTTAAGAAAAATTTACTCATGAAATCGAAGTTATTGATATTCAAAAGCGGAAAATACACAACCATGTTCGTCCTAATATATTTCTAGTATATAAAACATCTCATTTAGATAGTTTTATCAACCAAACAAATTATATTAATCGCCTTTTCAAAATATATAATAAATAACCAACCAATAGCATTCAGTTATGTTAAAATGTCGTATTCCCGAACTCGTATCACATGCTCCAACGTTGGCAGTGGTTGGTAGCATTGATTTTATATTTTTTGTATGTTTTTACATGTCACATGGATTCTAAATTGACAGAACACCGATAGGTAAGCAAAATGGCGAATTTGAAAAAAAAAAAAAAAGGAGGGGGGGCCGGCGGCAAGAGGATTGCGAGTTCTCAGTATGGTTTGTCTCTGGTCCGTAATACGCTTTATTCTCAACTAAAAAAATATAATAATACTCGTACCGACACATTTATAATAATGGCGCCAGGAGGTTACTTTACCGATTTTTTATGTCAACGCAATTACGTTGTCGTTTGTCGTTATAATGATTGCTTGAAAGCAATTGTTTTTCTAGTATGTACATGTATTCCTCCTTTGCGGCTATAAATTCCAAAGTAAAATACCACTGCTGGACTCGCCAATGCGAAGGGTAGGATACGGTCAACTAGTCATATACACAGCTATTTATGTTCTTAATTGTGTGCGAAAGGTTTTTGAACAGAAAATCAACATTTAGGTCACCAACGACTACAAATTCCACAACAAAACATAAATAAAATATTTCACACTACGGTTTGCTCCTGGCGGGTCGTTTTTTTTTTTTCGTGTTGGGAATGCACTATCCTTATAATGGAAAACACATGCTAAATCAGACGTAAATCAACCGATGCACATGTATTTCTAAGGACCTGAAATGCGGCCATAAAACTCTTCGCCCGTTCATATTTTAGGTAGGTAGGTATTGTAAAAGTTAGCTTGTGTTTCGGACTATCTCAGATTATATTGTCATTCCTTCCACTGTTCGACAATAAAAAAAAAAAACCGCCACACGTGATGCCACCCCCTATCGAGTTCATTAAACCCGAAGTTTTACACTCAACGTGAGGTTAATTTAACTTTATTAGTTAATTGCTAAGTATAAAATTCAAATTGCGTGCTAACTTCTGCAATGGCGTTGTAGATGGCAGTCAAAAAATATTTAATTTGCAAAATTCGATTGTGCAAAAAAATTGAGCAAATAAAAAAATAAAATATTGCTACGATCACACACAACAAATCATTGTTATGCGAGAAGCGTAAAAAAAATCCATTAAACTGTGGAGTTTTCCTATAGATACCCGATTGTTGGTTACGGCTTACGACCACGAGTACGTTTTTAGTTATTTGATGAACGTATTTTGTATGTAAAATGTAAATGTCAACATGCGTCGTATGACACTGTTCACATGCCATTTTCGTGGCTTTTTCATTTTGGCTATGGTTTGTTGCTCGCGCTTAATGACGACAATTCCGCAAATTGTTAGTATCCTTGGTTTATGGGCGAACATTGATGACTATTTGCTAGTTACGTAGGCAGTACTCTCAATGGTGGTATGCGAGGCACATTTATTGTTTATATACATACGCCTATCTTGCTTATGTTTAACAACTAATTTGATTGACGTGCCAAACACAATCTTACACTCTTGATGAGAGACTGATGGCTGTCTGTCTAAAAGGAAAAACATTTTCTTGAATTAACAAGACTCATTCATGATGTGTTACCTACGTTATGGTTGATTTAGTATGTGTATAGCGTACGCAGAGCTTAACTTTAATACAGCGGTGTAAGGAATTTGAATTTCCACGTTTTTGCGTTGTCTCTTGATTTGCAAAATTCCAGATCTACCCTTAGAATTTTTCTATTAGCAGATGGTCAGTATTTGCGAACTTGAATAGTGTATGTTAAAATCGATCAAGTTTCAGCAATGACAGATGTGGAAACATTGACATTGGAGACGTTCGGATTCCTAGTTTAGTAAGTAAGCTGACTGACGATATGTATTTCAGTTTTTATTGTGCCGGAGTGGTCACGTCTATAGCTTTTGCGGTTGACGTTTATGGTGGTAAAGTCAAGAAAATCAGGCATACTCAGTTGACATTTCAAAGAGTGAAATTCAAAATAAACAGAAATGCCGCTGCAGTATTCTGAAGAGTCGAAAAAAGGGCCGGTGAGAGAAAAAGGAGTCATTTCCAAAGCTTTCAGAATTTTCGCACGATATTAACCAACAACCATTAGTTCGAATAACAGTATAATAGTGTGGTTATAGGCAACCACGTTACATTTTTTTTTTAATTTACGAAGGGCCTTTTCCGAATAAAAAGGGCAAAATCTGAAAAAGGTAACACTGACTTTGATAATTCAAATACAATACAAGCTGCCTAGTCAACGCGTTCGGATACCTTACTTACTTACTAACTTAAGGTGGCGCTACAGTCCGGGGTGGACCTGGGCCTCAACCAATACGCCTCTCCAGTTAGCGCGATCTTTGGCTAACTGCCTCCAGTTGCGCACTCCAAGTTGGTTGAGGTCCCCTTCCACTTGCGCCCGCCACCTAAGGCGAGGTCTTCCTTTACTGCGTTGTCCCTCGGGGTTGGAATCGAAGACTCTCCGGGCCGGAGCGTTGGTGTCCATTCGCTCTACATGTCCTAACCATCTTGGACGACTAATGCGTACTTTTCTGACCAGGTCGATGTCGCTGTACAGCTCGTAGAGTTTGCTGTAAAATCTTCTCCTCCAAATCCCGTCAACGCAAACGGGACCAAAAATCACTCGAAGAATTTTGCGTTCGAAGCGACCAAGAAGATGCTCATCCGTTTTTGCTAGGGTCCATGCTTCTGCGCCATAGAGCAGGCCAGGGATGATTAGAGTCTTACATAGAATCTCCTTAGTGCTTCTTGACAAGGCCTTACTAATCAATTGCCGTCTTAGGCCAAAGAAACAGCGGTTGGCAAGAGTGATTCTTCGCTTGATTTCTGAGGTGATGTCATTTTCAGAGTTAATAGCGGATCCGAGGTAGATAAAGTCCCGAACTACCTCAAAATTATAGCTGTCTATCGTGACGTTCTGTCCGATTCGTCGATGTTCGGATACCTAGTCACGACAAATATAGATGACGTTTTACATAAACTAGGTATCCGAACGCCCCCAGTGTCAGCGAAAAACCCCATCAGAAAGTAAAAGTAAAATCACAGTTAAATTTGAGATAAAAAACCGCCTACCATCGAGTACATTTTCTAAAGATTGCATGAGTTCTCCGAAAGGGAGGATAATTCTCAAGCCTGATGTGCAAAACCAGACACCCACTGTACCAATACCAATCTCTATCAAATACTTCTTTCTTCATTTAGCTTCCTTGGTGCTTTGGCAGCACCAAAATCAAATTCAACTTAAAACGCGTGCTATAAAAATACGACAGGACATTTATACACCGTATTATTAAGTCTTGAAGCAGGCGAAGATGGTTCAAATATGAAGGAAATATTGGTCATAGTTTAAAAAAAAATTAAGCAAACTGTTCTGTGGGAATACTGAAGCCTGCAATCAGCGTATGACAGACAGCCAACTTGCAGTTCAGTCAGGGTTGCCAGTTTAAGGATAGGGGGAAGTCTGTTTTATTTTTTAATTCTATTTTATTTGTAATTCGTTATAATAACCTTTTTGGTAACCATAAGATGCGATTTCGTAGAAAAATTAATAAATTTATTGACATTCTGCGAATGTAAGAAACGCTCAGTAAACTTAAGAATGAGGTAGCGTAGGAAATTCGTCGTTCCGTTCTCTCCACAACCAAATGATTCAAAATTAAGCCGTAATAATAATGTGAGTGCTAATTTAAAATGCTGTTAAATAATCGATCGATCCTCGAAAGCAATATTTGTCTGTGAATATCATTTGTTCTAATAATCTTTGGACTTTTTTTTTAGAAAACAGGTCTTCAAAAAAAGCTAATGCCAGTTTTTTTGTAATAGTCCCTCAATTTTTTTCCTGGATTTTAGCACTAACCTCATCAAACTTTCCTAAGGGCTATGTAAATTTTATTACAAGATGATTTTAAAATGCAACATGCGTTGACATTTTGCGTTTATTTATTTGCTGCACACTTTTGCATTCGCAAAACTAAATTTACATGTTCGCGTATTAAATTCGAAATTCCTTCTTTTAGGTTGTACAATGTAGCAAAAAATTATGTTTTTTTCGGTAGCCAAATTTGGGGGAAATATTTTGACTGTCTGGCTAAACTGAGTGCAGAGTGCAGTAATTAATAATTATTCACAATTTCAAAATTTGAACACCATTTATATTGCACTGCGCGAACTCGTCAATCGCCCTTGAAAGTCAGATACGAACTGCGATCTGCGATCTTAACTCAATACGTCTGACCCACATGACGAGCTGCATTATGCAGTCCTATACATTACGAAATTTGAAACCTTTGAGCAGGAGGGATTTCCCTGTTCGATTAAGCTGTACCTACTTTACAGAGTAACAAAAGGCTTCACTATAGACAAAATAATTGTTATATTAAACTCACATGGCCTTCCACGTCATGAAGTGTTCTTTTTTCTTTCTTTTTTTAAATCTATGCCTTATTTTTTTTTTTTTGCAATTCTCCCATCTGTTTCAGCGCAAAGATAATCTTTATGTGTGTGCTCGTTGCCATTATCTTCTTTACTAAAAAATTATGTTATTAAATGCCCATCAAACGAAATTTGACAGTTGCTCTGCTATGTGCTTGCGTTTAGCTTGAATTCATCAGTGGAGACAGTGTGAATGATGGATTACTTTTTGTATTAAAAAAGTTACTGCTGTACGAGCCATCAGTGTGTTCGGCATCGACAACTGAACAAAGTGGTATAAGTACTTAGGCGTTCTCCAAGGGTGTGTAGTAAGTCCACCCATGGGATATAAAAAAAACACTTATGTTGGAGATGCAATACAAATTACAAAGTTTTCTAAAATAACAATGGTACCTCGGCATGTACATACTTAACTAAAACAGACTATTTTCAGTAAACAATTGCCCCAGCTACTTTTTTTTCAAGTGGTGATAAGCTTGTTGCTTCCTAGAACGAAATTGTGATACCTATATACTTTTTAAACAAACTCAAGTAAGTAGGTACTTAAACAGAAAACAACAAGTGACAATTATTCGCGGTAGGAACTCTTTATCAACACCGTAAAATAATCACATACCTAGGTCTAAATACTTACTTTTAAATTTTACGAAGATTTACCTATACGCTATTCACACCGAGCCGAGAACCTGGTTTTCGCGAAAACACTCGAAAACTTCGTCGAAAACAGAAGTTTTCCCATACATATTTCAGTTTTCAAAATCAGTCCTTTTCCACGAAACGACCACAAAACGACTTCCAATCGTTGCGTTGTTCAAACAAACACACCTTTTGCAACTTTCAGCAGAGCAGCTAACCGAACAAATGTCACAACTCACAACCTAAAATCATTTTCCACGCTAATTGATGGGCTAATTTTATTTTTAAAAGCTCTGAATTCATTTTATTTGTTAATTAATGCCATCGAAATTGGTAAACAAAATAGTTTACACAGAAGTTTCACGACTAGTGTCTCACAGCTGATTGAAACGTCAAACGAAAACTAGTTATTGTTCGGTGTGAATGCAATTTCGAGTTTTCGACGAAAATACGGTTTTCGCTGCGGTATGAAAAGGGTATTATGCGAGAAACAGATTAACACAGCAACAGCAACTTTGACAGAACCTTCAGAACCAATGCATTTTAATGACTTTGAACACATTAGCACAGCAACATCGACAGCGACATCAACGTTAGAGCCAATCCTAAATTCGCTGTTGCTGTTGTTGTTGCTGTGTTAATCTGTTTCTCGCATTAGTCTTACGAATTTTGACGAATTTGTATTTCAATTCAATGCCGTTCCTCAACTCGACAAATTAGTAAAAGACAGCGGCTTCGAGCAAGATATTACCCCTCCACAATCTTACTAGTTTTTACTCAACAAATTTCTTGTAGAAAAAATTGGAAAAGAATTCACCTGACAGTTGACAGATGATTTCAAATTTGTGCGCGTGCTGTCGCTTTTTCCTCTATCTAGTTGTAATAGCTCAATTTCAGTACAATTCAAACTCTTCCGCATTCTCGGATCCGTAAAAAAAAAAAGTTCGGTTCATTCCGAATCACTTGCATCGCTAAATAAATCAACTAATATTGTTAATAAATTAACAAACCCTTCAAGTCTATCAGACATTTGAACGACATTTCGTACCACTTTTTTGAATTATACATCATTCTGTCATTTTTCATAAATTACTACAAAAGCGTTCGCTAACTTTTTCGTACGTCTTTCCCTCCGAGAGAAAATTTATCCCCAAAACTGTCATTTCGACAGTCTTTTGCTTTTCCATTCTTACTACAAAAGTAAAGGAACAAACCTATTCTGTTTCTCAAATTTGTCATGAATTGGGCTGTCATGGTTTGATGGTTTTTATGAAGCTATAAAGATCAATTGTTTTTAGATGCCCCTTGATAAATGACACCATCAAACTAACGAAATCCCCCCAATAGTGGAAACGATTCCACCCTGTGGTACACCATTCAACATTTCATTTTAATGTATTTCCACCTTTAAGCTTCCGCCATAAAATGCCAACGTTCCAAAAAAAATTTAATCTTTTTACAAAATAAAAAAAAATTAAGAATTCAAATAAATTATCTGTTTTACAGTTTTATACGTTCAACTCACGTGTCACGTACGCATGGTAAAACATCCACGAATCAAAGGAAACATTTCTATTCTGAAGTTAATGCATCGTTCTTGCGTGTGCGATACCGGTACCAATGTATGTATTGTACTTGTAGCATTTCAACGATGCGGCACGTTTGTTTTGAATTTCAACATTTCAACAAAGTGGCTGGCAAAACAATCCCCCACAGAACCATTCTCATCGATAAATTTCTCAACAAAAATAAATAAATAGAATAAAATCCAGCCCCAAACCGGAGATCACACCGCGTAGTTCTGAAAAAAAAAAAAAAAAAAACGATCAGAGCGTCCTGCTTTGAATATTAAAATGATTGCGGCGGATATCGGTGTACTGCTAACGCCATTGACAGAAAGGCCGATAGCATCGTTATTGCTGTTGTCGAAGATGGCGTTGATGGAAAGCCAGTGATGCCCACCCATTCGATTAGAAAAACTTTGTATAGCTGTGGTATATTGGAAGGGGAGACCCAAAATAATTTCCGTCTTGCCCTAACAGCATGGCAGACATGCATAGCCGTCGCATGAGTTCTTGTGAAGAGCGCACAGTTAGTTTTTTTTTTCCACCATCGTGTTTTTAGAAGGCTGTTACAGAACGTAGAAAATTCAGTGCGAAGAAGAACGGAAGGAAATTGAACATAGAGTGCAAGAACCTTTTGATAAGTGTGATTAAATTTATTGAACTTTCTAACATCATGCGTGCCCCATACACACACACACAAATTGATTGAACATATCTTGACTGGAATAAATATGAGAATTATACTTTTACATGAAAGTTTCTCGTTTTTTTTTAATTTTGTGTTAATGCATTTTAAATTGCTGGTTGGTTTTGTTCGCGGTCATGAGGGGATATAGGTCGGATCAAGGGTTTTGTAAAACTGTGAAATTTGTCTACAAGTTGAGGTTTTTTGTGAACATTGGGGTGAGAATAAAAGTGATCGCAGTGTCTTATATGAACTCTGACTAAATTGGATCGATCTTTTTTTTTTAGACCGTTCTGAATTACGAATGGGAGGAGCGTCGTCGAGAGCTAGGAATCGCCTTTATAAGTAAGGGAATATAAGGAAAATTCTGACTGAAAGTGTCCACAAGAAATAGATAATAACCACAATGGCATAGCAAAGATTGACCGCCATAAAAAAATGTTTTTTAACCGACGACAATATTTAGTTCAGTTCGTCAAACGATGCCATATTTGAGGTTGTTTCTGCGGGCAATTTGTTCTCTTTTCCTTTCTTTTTGGGCTCGATTTAAGGGCCAAATTGAATCCCACTTCATCGCTCTAGAAACAAATTTACGACGACCTTGCAAAAAAATCCGAAGTCAACGACTCTAAAATCGGTTAATCTGGCGAAGTGCAAAAACTAAAGAGACATCAAGATACTTTTAGTTCCATTGAACCTGTGTGTGTTCCATTTTACAGAACGTTTTGAACGCGTTGCGTATGTTCTTGCATCTTTTTTTAGATTAGAGATAGCACTGCATTTGTTGCTTTCTTGCTGATTATTTGCGTTTGGTGTCTGACAGTGCGTTTTACTCATATACTACGTGCATAAAAATAAAATAAGAAGAAAAGGTAAAATAGAAAAGACGTTATAGGTTTTGCTGACGAAATAATTAAGCCATGTCTTTGATGAAATTGAAAAGGCCACAATCTAGCGAAACCACAGCCAAGGGAACGGGCTTGGAATAATTAGCGGGGAAAGAAGACCCTGTTGTTAAAATTAGTTAAAAAAAAAAAAAAGGAACCAACCTACAAATATTAAAGGCTGATACACAGCGCGAGATTAATTAAGCTCCCATTCGAAATCCGGCCAAAGACAAGACTAAGAAATGTTTTAAAGCCAAGCAGTACGCCTACGCACTTTGCGCTAAATTTAAACAGCATTCTTCTCAGACTGTACGCAATATCTTCATAAATGTTGACCATTGACCTCACGTTTCGCGCAATAAACATATACAATGTCAATGTAGGCTGACATAGCAAAGGAAAAGCTGGATAGCTATATAAAAACTACCCACTGGGTTCATTTCACATCAACAATTAATGTGCCGCAAATGTAAAACGTAGTCTACTTTTGTTCTACCGAAAAAAATAATCATCGCAAAAATAAAACTCGCATTTAGCTTCATTTATTTTTTTATTTTTATAGGTACCTACTTTAGTTAAATGGTAACCTGTGTTTTGCTACACGCTAAGCGGTGAGTAAGGTCAGTTTCAATTCAAACCAATAGAAACCGAATTGCATGCGAAAAACTGGCATTCGTATTTTTGCCAAATCTGGCTCGGCTGCACGTTTAAATGGGCACGAGAGTGCTGCCAATTTGCTATCAATAAAACTCATTTTTGAAAATTTTCCTAAAAAATGTAGGTACCTATACTACAAAATTTCAAAGTTAAACATGGAATTTATTTTTATCTGCCCACAAAACAAATTTATGTGAATTTAATAAAGTAATAATTTTTGTCTTACGCCACCACTTTTACGGACTCTGACGTATGGTGACTTCAAATGGATTTGTAGTTACATTTTATCGCTAAAGTCAAGTACCTATCCTGCACGCGCTAAATTTTATCTTCCACACAAAAATATCAACAAAGATAAAATTTTGGGCGGCAGTTTAGCAAAGCAGTATCCTGCTCGCACGCTTAAATCTTAACTTCATATAGATGGGCCGATGAAAAGTCTCCACTCATTTAGCTCGCGAAATAAATGTCCGGTACATTAAATCGAAGATAAATTTTAACGTAAAAAACGGTGGACGAAGTTTGTGTTGTGTTTACTATAGAGTTTTTTTGAAGGAAACCAAAGAGAAAATTTGCGTGAGAAAGAAAAGAAAGTGCAAAGCCGAAAGACCCTTTTCAAACGATAAAAATAATAAACTGAATTGGCTTGTTCCACTTGCGAGAGAATTTTTCAGGAGGACTTATGCTTTCATTTGGCCTCGAGTGTATTTTGGGTAATAAGTGTTCCACCATGGTAAGGAGATTTTGGAAAGTCAAATCTGACATCTTTGAAGTTTGAAATTCGAAAATTCTATTTACGCGAATAATAGGTTTGTTTGACGTGGCTAGCACTAGTGCCCACTAGTGCGCACTGAAAAGTGTCAGCTGATTTTCATGTCTGCCAAAAACCCTGTCCAACCCTGAATATTCGGCTACTATATAGAACACAAAATATGTTGCCCTAAAGATTCTCAGTTTTTGAAATTGAAAAATATTTATCTTTTAGTGAACGAAGTTTGAAGAAAATAACATTTTTTTCCATTTATTGTTAAAAATGAGAGCACTTAGTTCTGATCTTGCGATTTCCATAATTCAAATAGTTAATAAAAGTGTTTGGAATATAGATGATGAGTTTGAAAATTTATTTAGCTCTGATTCCAGCTTTTTTCCATTCCATTTTCCTATAAAATACAATTTTAGTTCATAAACGTGGTTGTTTTCAAACGATTCACTTTTGAATATCAAATTTATTGTATTTACCTTTATCACGATATCACAATTGAATAACAGCAAGCGAAATGACAGTGAAACTCAGCACTGAGTTCTTGCCCCGACTAATTAACTGGGGTCAGTTCAGGGCTCAACTAGGGCGCCATAGAAGTCATGTCGAATGCAGGTTTTCAGTACCAGGGTGAGTTCAGTGCTATATCGAACACTTTAGGGTTAACCCAGTGCGCACTAGTGCGCACTAGGGCCCACGTCAAACAAACCTAATTAAAATTGCGTTTACTAATATCTGTACATATGGTTTTTGTCCCATCTATATCATGTTTGATAATAATTTAGCTACCATTTGTCTTTGGTAAAGCGTAGTACGCTGCCCGAGCTAAATTTTCGCTACCATACAAAATTCTCTCCAAATTCTCTTGAATCCATTTATCTGAGTGGTAAGTACGCTGCTCGAACTAAATAATCAAACTTTTGTTTCAGAATAAACTTCATGTATCTGTCAAAATTTATCTTGCCCATTTAATGGGGCGGTACATTGGCCGCATTCAAGAATCTAGTTATCTTAAGTCGACTAGATCGGTCTGGATAAGATGTAACCTGAACGCAAAAACTAGATTGGTCGGGAACGTCACTTTTTCTACGTCAGCCACATACCCGAACTGTCAACTTATGTGGTTTTCCATTGGGACAAAAAATCAATCTTTTTTTTTATCTAAATCACTTTTTGCGTTCCATTGGGACGAAAAATCAATCTTTTTTTCGATTCGGATCACTTTTTGCAGATCTCGATATTTTTTCAGATTTACGCATACCAATATACTTTGTACAGCTGTTTAACGTCAGTTTAAGAAGTTTCATTTCGAGGCAAATGCACAAAGTTTCGTGAAAACCAAAATAACAAAATACATAAATAGCTATGGATACGATTTCGGAGGAATTATTATCTTCATTATCTCCCTCGTCATCTGAAGACTACAAACCCCCAATAATACTTCATTTGTATCTACAAGAAGGAAAACATTTTTGAGGGCGATATCCATTTGTGATTTAGCCAAAAACGAATGCCATTTGAACAGCTGATATTGTTGTCAATTAACGCACTAATCCATTTACAAAAGCAGATCAATCTCGTTGCGCGTTCCATGAGCACAGTAAAATCTGAGATCTGAAAAAGATTTCTGGTGGTCCCAATGGAAAACCACATTAGTACCTACTCAGTCACGAATTTCTTGACTAGATTCGTCGGCTACCCCTCCACAAACGTCAAATGTCACAGGTGCCCACGTGACCGATTTAAACCAATCACAACCGAGATAGATCTAGTCAGACAGCTGTCAGACTTACTAAACTAGATACTTGAACGCCCTCATTTTCTCAAGCTAAACTTTGACAGATCGTTATGTTCTGTTATTTTGTTGCAATTTTGTATTGCGGAGAATGGGTGAAGTAAGCAAGGGTGTGTTTTGTTTAATTATAACCTCGACGGAGAGTACCTGGAATTGGAAATGGTTGAAATCAGAGAGTTTTGAATTTTCGAAGTAAATTATTTTGCCAGAACAACTGTTTTCAGTGACACTTATCCGCGGCGTGCCTTATGTCAAAATTTAGCTAGGACTTTAGCTGATGCCATTTTCAGCAAATTATTTGAAAGCTCAGAAAAAATTATGACGCGTTTGAGTTATACCTACTGTTATAATTTTGCGGTAAAGTCAGATTCAGATGTAGTTAAAGTTTTGATTAATTTGATTGTTGGTACCTACCTACAAATTAAAAGTCGGAACTATAGTTAGTTTCGAAATTAGTTAAACTCGGTTTGGTTGTTGGTAAGGCCCAATTTGAATTGTTTTTGTATTCTCGCAGTTTATTTTGCATTCTAACACTTTTAAATGTCATTAGGTACGTATACAGCCAGAGCTATCTTGATCTATCTTAATAAAAATTGAAATAGGTATAGGTACCTATCTATGTAGTCAGTCAGTTCTCAGACCTAATAAACTAGAAGTCTGAATGTACGGCAGCCGGCCCATTAAATGATCAAGCTTACTTTTCAAGAGCCTTCATGAAGTACCTACATTCTGAAAAAAATATTTGACTCGAGCTGCAAACCACTTTGCTAAAGGGATTCGCTTAGATTTAGCTCAGTTAAATTTCAGAAAGAATTTTGTATAAGAACTTAAATTTAGCAATATAGCTGAAGCAGCCTACTAAGCTTAACTAGGAAAAATATGCATGGACTTTCACCTCGTGCCTAACATGAGAATAGTCTCAAAATGCAAAGTTCAACAAGTGGCCCTCTTCTCTGCGTCTGTCAAATGATTTCCACAACAACAATCCAACATTTGATTGCATAAAATAAAATCTAAACAAAAGTGATGTCATTTCCAAATCATCAGACGGAAAGAAATATTCCCAATAATTATTATACTACGACTACCTAAATTAACTAAACAAGTTACCTACACCACTCACCGTAAGCTGTTGCTTTTCTGTAGATATGTTAGAGGCCCCTCTCTCATCGTATTAATAAAAATCTTTCTCATTTGTTAAACAATACCCAAACCACCAAAACCGGTCTGTTGATTTTAACCGCCCTAAACGCATCTAACTTTTTCCACAACAAAAATAAAGAGGAAGTCTGCGAACTGCGCGAAGACACAAGACACATTTGAAGTATCTATAAAAAAACCTATAGGGAATGTCATCACTCATCACATATCAGTAATCTAATCACGTTGCAAGCCATTCAACAGAAAAAAAAATATTGACAAGACAATGCATAAGAAAATCGAACAACAAAAACAAAATCCCACAGTGAACTGTCGTCTGTCTGCTTCAGTGAGCGGTCTTTAAAGTTAAAACATATTTTTCTCTCGCCATGCGAAAATTGAAAAGCCAAACAAATAAATAAAAATATGAATATTTTCGATCGAATATTTAATTTATAAAACACGTAAGACTTAACACCAGGGTTGCCGTTAACTTTAAAAAAAAGTCACTAACTCGAACCTAAAAATCCACCAGATATGCTAAATTTAAAAAAAAAGTCACTAGAAAAAAATGTTTACCTACCTACACGTGAAAAAAAAAAAAAAATCAATTTTAACAACATTTTTACATTCACAAGAAAACTTTTTTTGGTCGCAGATACCCGCGTATCATTTTTAAAGGTTAAGGTTAGACGAATTTTTCATTCGTGGGTTTGTGGATCGCGACTGTTTTGTGTGGATTGTGAATAAAGTGTGACAGTTCGCGGAAAAAATTTTCAATTCGCAGGAAAATTACTTTAATTGTTAATTTAGCTGTTTAAACCAATTGAGAGTCATGTTTTTTTTAGACTAGATTTTAGATTAATTAAATATAGGTAATGGTTTTGTCATAGAACAAATAGCAATTTTCAATTCATAAATACAGTTAAATTGATTTGTTCGCAATTCGCCTATTCGCAGTTCGCTCTCATGTGAATAGTCATTTTCATTTAGATCGATTTCATCTATATCACTTTCATTTACCTCAGGCATTTTTAAAATTATTTCTTAAAAGAACATTTTTAGGAATTTCGTAGGTAGGTATTCATGACAACTTCTTTTTGTATTTTTAGTTGATTTCTGATGAGCATTATTGAGTTCAAAGTTTTTGTTGACATTTTATTTCTCAACTTATTTTGAACTTGTTCATCATACTAAAAATGCGTTCCACTTCGGCATTTGAATGTGGAAGCGACATTACAGTTCGAGCAAGTTGGAATAATATTGCAATTTGCAAGTGTCAAACTCGAATACCATGGATGTAACATCACCAGGGGCGTAATAATTTAGAAAAACATGTTTTTGCAAAAAGTCACTAGAAAAGTAACTAAATTTTTTTAGTGACAAAAAATAAATTTTTGTCACTAAACTTTTAAAAATTCCACTAGATATAGTGACAAAGTCACTAAAACGGCAACTGTGCTTAACACCTCCGCCCAAGAGCGAGTAACAAACGAATATTAATGGCACGGGGCAGGGCGGGTGGAGGTTTTCAAAAAAATAAAACTGTTTTCGTGTCTGTTTGTGATGTTTTTTTTTTTTTTTATTTATTTTAGTATTGAACTTGAATTCAACACTTAGAACATTTATCTCATGTCACAGTTTTACAAACATTTGGATATAGACGCGACGAAAATGGAAACTTTTGAGCGCACTAAAATCAGCTAAAAATATCCCCACCAAGCCCAACACCTGTTTGGTGGAACATACAAGATACAATACAACATATACGTACTCGTATTTTAAATATGTACATAAACATGATTTATTACTCTCAAGTTAATTGCATAATTCAATTTTGTTCTACTGAGAAATTGAGATGCTTAATTATACCTACTAAAAGCAAAAACTACTTGCTTGATCACATGCGGGTACATCGTACATTTGTTATTTTTTGTACCATTGTGCATCTATTAGTTGCAAAAATTCATCGCTGGACTGGCGGCCTAATTATCGGCTTAGTGCGATGTCATGATTGTATTCTTCAATTTTTAATATTTCGTGATATCGAAATTAAATTTGAACTCATCGAAACCAATAATCACCTTTTATTTGTATATTTTGTTGCTCTTTGTATAAACAATTTCCGAATTCCGAGAGCAAACAAATTCGATGACTAAACGCACCGAAACCGAACGAGCAATATTCTTGCAGCACTTGCAAGTTGCCACACGTTTCACTATTTGTTATTAATTATAAACAGACTGACTCTGTTTCGTAAACAAAAATAATTCACCTCCGAGAGAAAGTATCTAACACAAAATTAGTCTTGAACTATCAGAGTATCAGATGCGAATACGACTGCTACCGCACGTTAGAGAAATGAAACTGAAACAAGTTGGACAACGAAACGAACTACGAAAGGCTAGAAAACTTGGTGCCTTTGTGGCAGAGGCAGTCGGATGTCGGAGTGGTGTGGCTTTGTGGCACTGGCAGCTGGCGACAGTGATGGGACTGGGACCTCTACCACTTAAATGGTATTTCTACCACTTTTTACACTACCATTCTACCAACATGAACTCGAAATCTACCACCTTTTAACCCATCGCTATTCGCTATAATAATAAATCTTTTCCATCATTGTATTAAATTGAAATTTATATGTATACTCGCCTTACCACCCATTACTACTCAGCTATCAGTGCCCCGTACTAATAACAAATTTAAATAACGACTGTAAATTTACGGAAGCTCACAATTGCGAAATAAAGCCACTGTGAACTACTTAAATTTAGAGTTGAAATATTAAATGTTTATTGGTAAGGCCCAGTATGTTTTTCCATTCCAGTCCAGTACCAGTACACCATTTACTGCGCTAATGTTTTATTATTTGACTGTATTTGTGCGAGGGTGTTTTGCTGTTTTGAGATTTCGTATTTAAGCTTAGTACGCTGCTCGAGCTAAACTAAATTTTATCTGATCTCCAACTTTTCTCTCCAAACATAAGCTAAAGTCCTAGCTAAATTTTGACACGCCGCGGATAAGTGTCACTGAAAACAGCTGTTCTTTCAAAATAATTTACTTCGAAAATTCAACACTCTCTGATTTCAATTATTTCCGATTCTATAATACTCTTCGTCGAGGTATTTATTAAAAAAAAAAACAAACATGCTTGCTTAGGTACTTCTCCCATTCTCCGCAATATAAAATTGCAACAAAACAACAGAACATAACGATCTGTCAAAATTTAGCTTGACAGATCGTTATTGATCGTTAAATGGGCACGCTAAATTTTGACAGATACATGAAGTACATTCTGAAACAAAAGTTTGATTATTTAGCTCGAGCAGCGTACCACTCAGATAAGTGGGTTCGCTAAAATTTACCTCATCTAAATTTTGGACAGAGTTTTGTATGGTAGCGAAAATTTAGCTCGAGCAGCGTACTAAGCATTAATGATGAGTTGAATCTATAGCGTTTTTTCTGTAGTTCTGTCAAAATTTAAAAGATGGCATGGGAAATTTTGCATTCAAAAACCTTTCATCATACATGGTACAGTTTTTTTATTTACCTCATAGTAGCGCAGCTGCTGAACGTATATTATTTTTACATCTACAAACTATAAAAACTGAGAAAAGAAACAAATTAAATATCGTAACTTCTATGGAATGGGGAAGATGCTTCAAAATATAGAGTCACAGACGCTTGACGTATAAAGTAATAATTTTGTTTGTTTGAACGGCAAATGTGATTTTTTAAATATAATTTAATTTAATTTAATTTAAAATAATAATTAAAAAAATGATTTCAAATAATAATAAGAAATGACTGATTGTGTTTATTTTATTTCCTTGTTTGTATTTTTACTATTTAATTGGTATAAATAAATTAATTATTTACCATGGAACAATTTTTTCTACCACCCTTTTTTAGGCTACCTACCACTTTTTTCTTTTCTCAAGTCCCATCACTGGCTGGCAGGCAGGCAAGTTGTGTTTGTTCGGCGTCGGCGTCGGTTGGATAGCAGTGCGATGATGCATCATGCCAATGCCATCCATACGCAGTCAATGGTCGTCACGGAAAATGGATAGAGAGGCGATAACCCCACTGAATTTCTATTGAGCTGAGGAGGCTAAGGAATTTATACGTGTATATTAAATAACAGTGGGACAACACTCAAGCGCGAACAAATTGCAAGCGCTCGTTCCTTGGTTGTTAGATGGCTGACACTTTTTTAGTTAAACTAGGTATTAAATTTAATACATACTTATATAAGGCGTTTTTCTTTTTAAGATCAGAGCTGAGCACCGAACTGTTTATACAAAAAGTTCTTGTTTCTTTTTAAGCTTCACTTCAGAGCTCAAATTTGTGTTTCTTTTTTCGTTCAGAGCATGACCAGAGCGCGGCTCTTTGAGCTCAGAATAAATTGACTGAGAAGGCTGATGTCGTTTTCTATTAGGATTTTCAGATTTTGCTCTCAGATTTCAGATTTTTCGTGTCAAATGGAACATAAAACGAAATTCTTCTTCCTTTGCATCTGTGGTGGCATCTGTGGTGGTGCGTGTTTTAAAAGTCATCTGTTCTTAAATTGTAATTTGTGTTTACAAGAATCCATTCAACTTATGCTAATATCTATTGCAGCGGCCAAATGTAATTTGTTTTCTATTTTTCATAGACTAGACTCGTCTAAAAACGTAAGTAAACACACTTTAAAGTTTGACAAATGACAAATTTTTTGGTGTTAGTGCAAATAGGTGTGAATCTCGCTCGGATTTATCGAGATTCGCAAAAATGCTCTGACTTTTTTTGCGGCCAATGGAACATGAAATCTTACACTCAGATGATTTCGAGAGCAGAAAAACTGCTCTGAATCCGAAAATTTTGAAAAAAAATTGTTCTGACCCAATGGAAAACTATAATATAAGCGTTGTTTCGAATTTAATAACGTCACAAAAGATCTATTGTTGCCGTCTAAACTCACATGTGAGTATTTCGGTTTTTATTGGCCCAGAGTGGTCTCTCTCAGAGCACTTTTTATGTTCGTTTGGTACGAAAAAATCCATCTTTTTCAGATTTCAGAGCACTTTTGCGAATCTAGATATTTTGTCAGATTTACCAATACAAGTGCGTTTGAGTTTGACAACTGGTGGAGGGCGTTTAGGTTTTTGTGAATTTTTTCTACAGCAAAGAAAGGCATTGCATCGGGTTAATCTATTTTTGTAAATTATTTATGTATAATAATTTTGTTAATTTACAATTTAACCAGTGAATGGAAAACGACTCAGGCAATGCCTCAGCGCCTGTCTAGGGTTGTTTAGAACTCCTGAATCTCAGTACATAAAATACTATCCCAACAGGACCTTATACAACGAGGCTCGACTGAATAGGATTGACAATTTCCTTATTAAGGTGATTCGGAGGCACGTTGCTAGGGCGATGGCTAGTGATAATAACCTCATCTCAGGGGCTTACTACCCCAATTTAATGTACCACGAGAGTACGCTTCGGTCTGGCTTTATCCCACCTGAGGCATTTCTTCATGTAGACATGAAAGGGTTAGTCCAGACAAAAGATGGTGTGCCGGTATTGTACCACAGTCACGTAATACAAGCGTCTCATCCACGACGAGTACGCCGTCAATGCTCAGGAGCTTCTCCGTTTTAGCACCGCAATTCCGGAACGGGACAGGGTGGATACTGTAAAGAAGTTCACCGAATTTTAGTGACTTGAGGAAGAGGTGAGGGTGGATACGCTCTCCCGGGCCGGTGCGCTACTTACGTAGCATTCTCCTTAGTTGTAATTTTATTAAGTTAGTAAGATTAGGCGTAGAGTAGGGGGTCCTTGGGTTTGGCCGGGCTAGCCGGAATGAAAGAGTGCTTCCCAGACTTGATCGACGCTCATGGCCTCGCTCGAGTCTCGGCAGCGCGGATGAACCTCTGCTGGCGGCCGACAGGCAACCATGGACGCGATCAGGATGGTGACCAATCGATAAGATTGCTCAGCACCCTGACTATAGGTAATGTAGGTTAAGTAGCTTAGGTAGTTTTAATTAGCTTAGGTAGTTTTAAATAAAAACACATAGTAAAGATTTCAATTTTTAAAAAGATTCTTGGAAATTAAAAAAGCAAAACAAATTAATTATATAAAGATTTAAGGCCGAAAGGCACTAATTTTATGGATATTGTTAAGTTTAGAGCGCTCGCTAAGAGCCAGTTAGCTAGAATAAGATAAATGTTAGCTTTAAATTTGTTGTCTAGTATATAATTTAAAGAAAGGATTAAATAAAAATGAAAAATGAATGTGTTGGATTACTATATAAGAGAGGGGTCCCAGGTTCGAATCCTGCAAAAACCCAAATTCCAACTTATAATTTTTTTTCCACTGAGCCACCTCTCGCGAAGGTCTGACAAACATCCGAGAGTATAACTGTCTTAAAAGATCTTCTCAATTAGCAGTTTGGATTCGGCATACAATTGTAGGTCCCTTCCATTCGTTCCAAAAATGAAAAACTCAAGAAACGAATGGAAAGATTTTAATTTCAGTGGTTTTTCATTGATTTACAGGAATAGTACAGGAGTTTCGTGTAAATTTAACAAGGATTTGTCTATCAGTTTAGAAACAGAATAAGAAAATAACGGTCTCAATGAGCCGTGAGTCGTCTATTTTGTGAGTTTCAAAAACCTTAATTTTATATTTATATGGAGATGCATGGGGGAAGTGGTTGGTTTGAAAGTTTGCTTGAATATTGAAGTGCATCTTCTGCGCAAACAATTTATTATTATGGGAGATTTAATAATCTTTCAAACTCATGATTTATATTGTATTATGACTTTCCATCAACTCATCAGAAATTCAATTTTCAAGAACATTGTTGCACGAAGTCACCTTGAATTAACGATACGTAACCACGCGAGGCACTAAATACTCTTTCGAAAACATAAAATACACCCGTAATCTCATCAGACGGACAGTACTTATAAAAAAAATCCCCAATACGATGTAATCTTCAAGTAGGCTACTAGTAGATAGCCAATTGCGTGCAATCAGACAATGGACACTGCATTCTTATCTCAATTGTTTTTTTATTTAGCGCAATATATAACAAAAAAAAAAAAAAAAGCAAAACGACTACTTGTTTGTTGACCATAAAAACAAATTATGATTAAATGCTTATGAAAATCAGTCGGCTCTAGCTGAATGCCGTCGCTGGTATTTTGTTTTTTTGCCCCTCTCCAAGGAAAAGTTCTAGTGAGCGCTTAAAGTTCCAATCACCCTCGTCTAAAAATCTATAAAACAAAGAAACGAGTCAATTAAATTATAATCTCATAACTGGGTCAGGCTGGCGCTGCTGCAGACCTTCTACACCAAATCGTCTTGAGCGTAGTCACCTCCTGGAACATTATCAACAAACCCTCCTTATCAATGGCAGTGAGTTTGCTGTCGTTCCTTTTTACCGGATTTTTTATATATTTGAAAGAGTTCTGCATCTGTGCGTCAGAGGGGTTTGTCACACTGAAGAGGTCGTTGATTATTTGGTACTCGGTGGCACATTTAAGGAAGCCCTGTGAGAAGTTGCATTTGCCATCATTTTAAGGAAAATTTGTAAAAATGTCAATAGCTACCGTCTCCTTTATGACAGGCGCAAGAATAAAAGTTCTGCTAAAAGCCAGTACTATGTCTGGATCAACAGGAGACTGTGCTAGATCTTTTAAGGCTCCTGTTATAGTTATGGCAACCATTTTGTCCTAAAAAAAATGAGGAACCAATTACAGTCTTATTGAATGTTTTTGTGGCTTGGGCACATTTTGTAGACTAGGGCCTCGTTGTTTGACTTTGTTTATGCCTTTTTCGTTTTGCAGAATCTTCAACTTCAACATGAACCAAACAGACAAAAACTTACATTTAAAATCGTTGTATCAGTGGTAAATCCAACAACATCATGTTCTACATTCGGTATCGCCACCAGGGCCTGGCAAATCTCATCATAGCCGCTGTGCATCGAGGCCATTGCACGTGAAAAATCCGACATTTTCAGAATGTTCCTTGACAAATTCGAATACCTTGCGACACGCTTTGAGCTATGAGCACTCAGGTTCGAGAGGCCGTAGTTGCAGGTCATCGAGAAAATTGCCTTGGGGTGATACATTTCTAAAAAATAAAAAAATACATTATATTAGGTATCCAGGTATCCTCCACGAACGACCAAAACAAACCTTTCAAGCTCAACCGGTTCTCCGACTCGAACAATGGAAAGTAGTGGCTTACAAATTGTTGCACCAAATCATACCCATCAAGGTCGCAGAGAAAATTCTTCTTCACCGCCAGCGGATTGAAAGTATTAAGCTCCACGTTGTCCTAGAATGAAAATATTTATCCGATCACAGTCTCCTAAATTTTGCATCATACCAACCAGCTTGGTTAGGTCAGGAAACATATTTTTCGCAGTGTTAATATATTCCGGAGCGTAGGAGTACAAATCACACAGGGGATTCCCATACAAGCACAAGGCTTTGATTGGAATCTTTTCTAGCTCCAAGAAATCACTGAAGTCTTTTAAATTGTTATTGCTCAGGTCGAGCACTCTTATGCGAATCATCTGGACAAAGGGCTTTGCAAAATTACAACTGGCGATGCGATTCTTACCCAATCGTAGTTCAAATATATTCTTCGCGTACCTATTGCCGGCTTGGGTGAGAACTCGATTAAGGACTTTCGGTGAGCGCAGGTTCAGTTCCACATTTTCAAGTTCTACAATCAATTGTATTTCATGGAATGAAATTGGCAACAGTGGTCTAAGTTTACAAACCAACAGCTGAATTGAAATCCTCCAAATCCAGTACACGATCTTTGGCATTGAATCTTAGTTTAATGGCCAAATTAATGGCTTTAACAGCGTCCAATGCATCACTTTCGAAACTTTTTACATTCATTTTCAATTGAAGAAGCAGCTTTTCGGCGTTTGGGTTCGGTGCTGGTATTTCTAGCTGACAGTTATTGACTAAGAACTTCAACTGATCGAAACACTCTCTCACGAGGAATGTGTGTTCTGTTGCTTCTTCCTGTAATGGAATTGTTGTACGAAAAGATGAGTAAATATAGCAAAAAGCTTACTTTATAGTAGCAAGGGTAGATTTCACCTAACTCAGGTGGCAGGGCATCAAAGAACGCATCCAAAAGTTCCCGTTTTTCGTAGTTGTCTATGTTGGAAATCTGCAATAGAAAAAAAGCGAAACACTGACTGACACTGACTGGCTTTGCCAATATCAAGAAAAGAGTCAGCTTGATGTCGCACTTGCTATACACTTGAAATTTGCTCCTCATCCCTTCTGTGCTCCAGAAATTCTAACCCAACAGGCGCAACAATAAATACAACTGTGACTAAAGCACAGCACTAGATTCTAGAATCTGGAGAAGGATCAGAGCATGCAGCGTATGAAACTCAGTTAAAGCGGCACAAATCAGCAAATCGGACGATATGCACAGAATCCCCCAAAAGGATAACAGACAACGGCTACCAAATCAAACGCTACTAATCAAAGTTGCTGCGGCAGAAACTCTCCAGGCGGACGAACCAGTTCCATGGGAACAAAACTTACCGTAATTTGATTCCAGTCGTCGCTGTTTTCGTATTTTTTAAGACGATTCGGTTTCAGTGGATCAATCACCTTGCCCACGGTGTCGTCATCATCTCTCTCCGCTGGCTTTGGGGTGGTTCGTAGTTCTTCGATAGTACGTCCATCCTAGAACAGAAAATTCAGTTTACTCTTCACTTCTGGGAAAACATCAACCTTTACCAATTTGATGAAATTTGTAAATAAGCTTTTCATATTCAATGGATAGTCTTCGCCCTCAGTCACTGGATTTTCGCCGAGGAACAACTCATCCATTTTTATTTCTTTCAGTTCCTTACAGATTCTCGAAGCAGAGCTTAACTAGAGAAATAATTTAAAGTGAGTCAAAACTATAGCAAGCTAATGGCCTCACCATATTTCCGCTCAGATCAAGAACATCCAACTCGCAGCCATTGAACACCTTCAGCGACTGCAGACTCGTTATTTGATTGTTTCTTAGGCGTATACCGTGCACACGTCGGAACTGGTCTTCATTGCGAAACACTGAACGACAGACGGTTTCGAAAACAGCTTTATTCCCCAGATTTACAACAATGTCACTGAATTCTATAAACATTTGCTTGAGATGTATTTCTTTTCAAATATTCACCACTCATATTCACCTGGATTTTTGGCAAATTCATTCAAGTTCAAAATACCCCCTTTCTCCATTGTCTTGAATAGGCCATCTAAAGCCTTTTCTATGCGTCTAGACGGTGAGATTTGTCCGAACTTGTATTCAGCGACGTTTAGAATAACTTCCAGCTTTATGGTGCTACCGTTCGGCATGGTAAGGTGGAGGGATTTCATAAATAGTTTATCCAAAGCCTTCTGACATTGACGCACAAGAAAACGATCTGTTTTTGATCCTTCCTTGAGCGAGAGGTTATTCGAATGCCAAGCAAACGGTTTTGATATTCCTTACCTTGTACACCATTGGGAAAAACTCCTCATCGCCGACTGCTTGAAATATAGCTTCGAGAATGGACCTTTGCGAAAACTTACCACGATGGTGCACGAGAATTTGATGCCAAACGAAACCCAGAGTCATCTGTGCATGATCGTAGTTGTTCCTATTGATATAGGATACAGCGGATTTGTAGTCGAGTGCAATTGGTGCATCGTTAGCAAATGTGATCGTTTCTCCTGAAGTGTGAGTGAGATTTGTTAACTTTATGAAGAATAAAAGTAAGAGGTTACCTGGCGGGTATGTCGCTGCCATATTTGAGTTTCTTTTAATAAAACAAGGGTACGTAAAACAGATGGAAAATTATTTGGAAGGTAATTCTACAGAAATTATTTCGAGCAGAAGCGGCGCCGCATGTAAACAAACCGTGGAATGCTGTAAAAGTGGAATGTCAGCTTGTGAGGTATGTTCGATTTGCGATAGCAGTACCGATTATGTGTTTACATGATATGTTGGACTGCGTTTTAATTGCTAAGGCCCGATTCGCCGGGGTTTCAGCGCCCGAAGTTTTTTTTTCTTTTTTCTTATTGCCCCGGTTTTTTCCACTTCGGTCCATGCAAAAATAAAGATTCCAACCGCTTAGCCGACAGAAATATCAAATTCTGAAGATTGGTCTATTTTTGTTTGTTTTTGTTGTAGGACTTAAAACAAACACGCTATGTCAGCGAAAGTAAAGTACAACAACTGATGTCATCTCCTCCGAGTCAGTCTGACATTATACAAACGTTTGATAAAGTGCTGGTTAGATATCTCTGTTTTTTTTTTTTTTTTATCTGGAATTTGGGGAGATATCTCGTGAATCGTGTCCTTAGGGCCCGATTCTGAGCAAAATATCCGGGTTTACTGGTGAAATAAATCCAAGTAGGTACTACAAAAAGTGAACTGCATACTGTGATCTACAAAATTTGGTTGGGCAAGTTAGTGACATTTTTAAACAATTTTTTTTGGTAAAACGATAGGAAAACGGTGGAATATCTTAAAAGCTAGTGTCTGATTTTTTTTAGGTAAAGAGGGTAGTTTGTTATGAATGTAATTTTATTGACACTTCTCTATATCTCCTACCATATTTTAAAACCAAACAGATTTATAAATTGTTATCGATAACTTAAAACGGAAATCCCGGTTGCCATAGTGGTTGAAAGTTGTTTATTTAAAATATTTATGTCATTTCTAACTAACATTTTACATTTGCACTTCAACGTCTTTTTATTTTTGTAAAAGTAATATTTTCAGTCATGTCGTCTGAACAAAACATAAAATGGCCAAGCGATCGTGTTGCCCAAGGTGGTCTATTCCATACGCACAAAGTGGAATACAGCAAGGAAACCAGCGATTTGCTACAATGTAAGTTCAAATTTACTCCAAAATCCTGCCCCATCATATATTTCTGTAAAAAATGTCTATAGTACTTATGGAAGAGTCCAAAATGAGCATGCAAATAAGGAAGCAAATAAACTATCATTTGCGAAATGGTGACCCACTGCCACCGCCCCCACCACCAAGAGCTGCAAAGAATTTGGACGAGAACTCAAGAGCATTGGAAATTATACGTCGCGCTCGTGTGGCTAAGAGGAAAAGTCTTGATGCAATTCTTGCTAGTGGGGCATATGACATGCCAAGGTCTGTAAATCAATTCGTTGATGATTTTTTTTGATTTAATTAAACAATTTGCAGGTATCGACCCAATCCGGACGGAAAAGTCCCATCAAATAAGGCTAAACTAAAGTTGCAAGAAGCTATGAGTGGCATTCGCCAGTCTGATGTTTGTCTGAAGCCGAAGAAAAGACCAGAAACACCGATTGAGTCCTGTGAAGATCCTGAGGATCTCATTAATGAATGTAAGTTGGGAATAATCTTAGATTGATGCACAGCTTTCAATGCGTGAAGTGTATTTCCGATCGCCTCTAATCAGAATTTTTGCGCAAAACCTCGGCATGTTTCGGTAGCGCGCCAGATTCTTACTTCCAGTTTACTATACTTCCACTTTACTATACTCATTACCCGATTATTTGTCTTTTACTTTTCAGTGCTTGACCAGATAGGCGAGCGCGCTGATTGGCTAGCAGAAATGGAGGAGCTCGGCGAAGGCAAGAGGTACCGCGACGACATTCAAGGGCAAATAGCCGACCGTTTGCGACGAATTAAAACACTCGAAAGCAAGATCAAACTACGGAAACAGGGCTGTCGATTTGTTGACTAACACCCGCAATAACAACGCCATCTACCGATTTGCTTCAAAACTAATTTTTCTCTTTATTATTAAATTCCAATATTGTAATCATTATCATATATGAGTGTATGTGTATGTAACTCGCTTTTCTGTCATCGAATAAATAAATAAACGGATGAAAAGCCAAGTATCCTTCGTTTAGTATTTTTGTATAATATATACGTATGTACACAAAAAAGAGTAAGGAAGAAAATGCATCTCCAATTGATTGGCAAAAAAGAGTTTATCTGTTTTCGTAAGTTTTTGTTTAATACACTTGTTAAGCATAAATAAGAAATCACATATTAATATTAATAATATAAATAGCAGATGTGCACGCACTCTCAGACCATTAAGAGTGCACGCAAAGCTGAAAAAGATAGACAATACTCCCGAAAGAAGATGGCCTTTTCGTTGACGGCGCTATATGTGACCGGGGGTGGGGTAGTTATTTGAACGAGGAAGAAATTCAAAACACAATACGTTCCCGTCCCTAATGAAAGACAAACAAAAAACATCAACGCAACAGAAACACTTCGATCACGCAAACGATTTGCATATATGGAAGATCATCTTCGTCGCAGTTGTGGTTTCTTTAACATGCTGGCATGTGAGAACGAAATTCGCCAGCTGCCTCGGCAAATCGATTCCGAATCAGATACGAGCTGATTACTTCGGCTACTTCGTGTGGACGATCTTCGTGAACGGCGTGTCCGCAGCGGGCGAGCACTTGCATTTGGAATTTACCTGCAAGACAAATTGCCATGAGTTTTCTTTTTCAGTCGAGTGGAAATCGTGGAGAAATCTTTGTCCAACCTACCTTGCATTTGACCAACGGTGAGAGTTTTATCCAAGCCATCAATGCTGGCCAAAAGTAGCTGCTTTGGCACTCTCAAACTGAGGAACTTCTCACTCAGTCCGGAGAACCAACCGACCCAGTACTTTTCTGACTTCGAGAGATCAATGCGCCAAGTGTATCTGTGGCAAATGTGGTCAACAACAATCTGTGAAAGGTGTAATGGGTTTCTTACTTTTTATTTGCTTCATCGTTGCCGGGTGCTGGTGTTTTAAATTCGATGTTTGGCGGTAATGGGGGCAAGGAAGTGGATGATGGAGATGTGGCTTCTGTGTTCTCTGCAACTTCTTCGTCTTCGGATATAACCAATGGATGGGTGAATGTCGATGTTTCTGATGATTCGTCGGGATCTTCTTGTATCGGAAGTTCGTTGGTGGCTAGCTTCTTGGTGATGCGACTGCAAGAAAGGCGCGACATTGTGATTCTATGGTTGCTTAAACCGACTGGGTTAATCACACAATTAAAGTGCATTCTACTTACTTGATTATTTGGCCCGGCATGGACACCTTGGCACTGTCGATGTTCCTTATTTGTCCGCTGCGAATGCACCACTCAATGGCATTCGGTATGCTCTTGAAGAAATTCGGTCGAGATCGCAAAAAACTCTGCATGCTGGCTAGTGCCTCCATGGCAGTACCCTCGACTACATCAATAACTGTGACACCCACCAACGACGGAATTAGATCCATATTAGCGATATGCACAGCTATGGCTCCACCCATTGAATGGCCAACCAAGTGTATCGGTGGCGCAAAATCATCTGGATACAATTTAGCAATTAGATTGCCCATATCTCTACAGAAACAATTCAATCAATTTACTTGACATACAAACACCCTCAAGTTAAGTCGCTTACGTTGCTAGAGTAGCGGCTGACAAGTCTTCTTCATCATCGGTGATTGTGTCCCCGTGACCTCTCAAATCCACGGACAAACACTGACAATGGATCATGTGTGTTATTTCAACCTAGGACAATACACAATCATCGCTAGTCACAATTTCATTGTTAAAATAAAAATTCTCTCAATTACTTACGCAAAAGAGTGACCAAGTGAGTGCAGAGTACCCGCCACCATGCAGCAATAGAATTACTGGACCGGCTTTTTGCGGTTGACTGGTGCGATAGACGCGAAAAGTTGTCCGCTCATCAATTTGCACGTCTTCTTTCTCTGAAAAGTACTCGCTCCATAGTGTGGGCTTATAATCTCGTGACTTTGACTTTTTAAACGAATCCCTAGGGTAGAATACATGCACCGAAGTTTAATTATGCAAATTATTTGTAAACATTTTTTTGTGGTATGGCGAAAAATGGGTTGCGCTAATACGGCGACCACTGTACTTACGATCTCCCAATTCTACTCCCGGGAATTGTTGGAGGCAGACGGGACTTCATTATGGATCTTTGCAAATTGGACATTTTTGTGCTTTTCGTTCGCTGTCGTTGTTTAGTGTTTTAAAATCGAAAATACCCAAATTAAATCAAACTATATGCTTTCGGTATTGCGACTTGCGAAAAACCTTGAAAACCGCGTCCACTGTACCGACAAAAAAAAAAATTGAAATGTCAAACTTGACTGACATATGACAATTGGGATTAAACGCGTTCCACGAAGAAGATAGAGTGTGGATGGCATTTAAAGCGTCTGTTGGATTTGAAATTTAATTCTGACAATAAATTTGTGTTCTATTGGGAAAAGTCTTTGTCGTGCGTGTTGAGATGGTAATTACAATTATATAATGCCTGCCAAAATACGTTCTGTGATAACAAAAATGTATAGTTATGTATTTGTATGTTAAAAGTCAAAGCCGGATGTGTGCCCTGAAACTTCAACTATTCCCAATAGGAATTTATCCCAATTTCAAACAGTCTTTAAGACCCTGCCACTTTATTTCTCAAGACAGTTTTTCACCAAATTCGAAAAATTCCCCCAGTCTTATGAGTTAAATCAAATTTTTAGCAAAGGGATCTTTTTCAGGTTCCGGAAAAACACAAATTAATGTCGTTTTCGATATTTGACTTTTCAGATTTAAATCTGAGATTTTCGGTGCCATATCAAACATGAAATCCGAATTTTGTTTGTTCTTGTGTGTATAAGTTGGCCAAAACAAAAAAGAAACTATTTCACTTGCACTGGAAATCCATTTCAATAGATTTTCAAACATTTATAATAACGCATTTTGAAATAACTTAATATAAAAACTCGCTCCCATACACGTAAAACGAATTATTGAGCTAAAAAAACAGTCATTCGAACGATAAACAAATCGTAAACGCCAGCTGTGTGACATAAACATTGGAGTTAGTGAAAATATTAATCTATTCACATCGAGCGGAAACCTGGGGTGGGATTCTGTAAAAAACGAAACGAAAAACGCTTTCGTTTGCACGAAGAAATTTGCTTGTGTAACATAGGGCAAAATATTCCTGCGCACGAAAACGTTTGATCGTTTCGCCTAACAGAATCTGGCCCCTGGTTTTCGCGAAAACACTCGATAATCGATAACAGATTGAAGTTTTCCCATACATGTTTCAGTTTTCAAAACGATTCGTTTAAAGTCGTTTTCCACGAAAACGACTACCTATCGTTGCGTTGTTCAAACAAACACACCTTTTGCAACATTCAGCAGAGCAGCTGACCGAACAAGTGTCACAACTCACAACTTACGTTTTTTTTTAAGTCTTCAATCTTCATCATTTTATTTTACATAAAAAATATTTTCAATTATTGTCGCCACAAAATTAGTAATCACAATCCACAACAATAAGGCGATGTAGCTTCGCCATCGTACTTATATACAATCACACCCAACTTCATTCAGTCCATTCCAACCAGTTTTACCAGTTTGAATTGAAACAGTTAATCCCGTATTTCTATCTCGTTTCAACCACCTTGTTTGTAGACCCTTTGAACAAAACGCGAGACACGAACGAGACCATTGATGGTCAGCGTTGCCATTTTGACTGTTTTCCAGTCAGATCTGACTGGATTGAAATGAATTTAGCTGGAAGATTTTTTGAAATCCAGCCGGCTGGTTTTTTTAGCTGGATTCAATTTTTTTTGACTGCTTTTAACTTCAGTTTTTTATTTCTTTTTTAAGCATGAAGTCTGTTATTTTTGTTTCGAATAAAGTAACTTTACTGAAAAGGTAAAACGGCTTAAGTAGACTTAATTTTATGTCTACTTAAGCCGTTTTACCTTTTCAGTAAAGAGTTTATTTATGATTTTGTTTTGCAATGTACTACTTATTAGAATGAATTTTAAGACTTGTGTGTATATTTACAATTCTTTGTTTTTTTATAAAAACAATTTTTATTTTCTTATACTTAATTACCTACCCTTTAATGTACAAATATGAAAGAAAATGGACTCTGTGTTATTTTTATTGAATAAAACAATTTTTTTTATCTTAGCTGGATTTTTAGCTGGATTTGTGTTTAAAATTCTTTGACTGTTTTATTTGACTGAATTCCAGTTTTTTGACTGCTTTTTTCCCAGTCAAATCTGACTGGAAGAACGGATTTGAAATGGCAACCCTGTTGATGGTTCTTCAATGCAGTAGACGGGGAAGGTGCTCCTCTTCTCAGTGAATCCAAATCCAGTGAATCGTCCGTTACGAATGCAAGTGCAAGTGTCGCGCGAGTGTTGTCTTTGTCGGCAGTGTATCCTGAAGAATATCTTCTCCAATTCAATTCATTAATTAATTTCGCAAAATAATCACAAAGCCACTTATTTTGCTTCAAATTAAAGTGTGTTTTCCTTCTTTCGGAGTGTGTGGCGAGCAAAGTGTATCTCAGAATATCCAAAGTGTGGATTACTCATTCCCTCCCATCCCCCAAAGTTCCAAAGTGCATTTCCACCACCACAACCACACAATAGTACACGATTTTCTGCGATTTCCGATGGAGATTTGTGCATGAATTAAACAGATCAGTTCCCACTCCATAGTAGTGCTTTAGAAATAAAATTTGAATTATTTGAGATCCAAATATTTATGGAATTTAAATTCACAATTTTCCTAAATCAAACGTGAACGCGTGTGAAGTTTGCAGTTGGGCAAAAAACACATTCCACGGAGAAGTGTGTTCGGTGTTTTTTTTTTTTTTTTGTTCGTGTCGTCGATTGTATGCGTGTTGCCTTTGATTTTTTTTTTTGTAATCGCTAATTCATAAAAAAAAAAAAAAATTGTTTGCTCTACCTTGAGCCGGTTCGACATCGACAAGTAAATTTGACGGTCGGTCGCGTTGGATGTTATTTCGTTTTTGGTGGTGGATTTAGCCAACAAAACACCAGCTGCAGAAGGAATCTGCATCCACAACAACATCACCTAATCGGATTCAATCGATTTCTTTGGATATAACGGCGTCGGTGTTCGGGGATTCTAATTGGGAGGTGAGTTTTGTACTCCAATCATGCAAGTGCCTGCATCAAATTCGAATAGTTGACAAAAAATATGCATCGTCCATTTTATTTTTCGTTTCTGTTTACCACTTTCTGAAGAAAGAAAAACAACAGCTCGAGTGGCTAGTTCTTTGTTTTATGCATCGTTCCGGAGAGGGAGATAGAGAATAAAAGAAAATTGTAAAAAAGAAAAAAAATCCCTCCAGCTCCAGGCACTCTTACTAATCTTGTTCTTTGATGCGAACCAAAGTTGATTGCACTTCTGGCTGCTATATGGTAGAACCCTATTTCTTGAATGGGTAAATGTTGTTGAGACTTTTTACACGCGAGTGTGATAATCGATAAAACAATGAGCGGTCGCAATCCAAATGCAGTACATACCAATTATTAAATGTGTTAATCAACTAACGCACACCGACGGGTGTCACTAACCCAAGAAGAACATGTTAAAAAAGATAAAAACAAAAGTTCGCGTGGCGTGCAGCATAATTGGGCTAATCAGAGCTTTTGGGGCTGGTGGATTAACTAGGTGGGGGTAAGGCGCCATATTACTATAACATTGACCAACTGAACTGGTCGCTTACTTTTTTTCAGATCAATACGATTATCAACTTGTTGAGATAGCAACTTGCCATCGCAGATGTAAGTCATTTAAAAGTAAGCTAATCCTTTCGTCTGCTTCAGAGATTCGAGAGAAGTACCAATTACCTGGCGCTGGAGGCGCAGATAAGCGAGTTCATCGAGTTTGTAGAAAAAGTGTTCTCATAGATGTTATCCTAATCAAGCTAAGGGAGTTTGCCAGGTGCTCTTGAAGCAAATAATATAAGCATGGAGACTCAGCTTGGGAGCATGCCTTTTTTTTCGGAGGTTGTTACTATCCGATGGAGCACTCAGACACAACTACTGATCCATTGTACTGCCAAACAGTTCAGAGAAAGCTTGAGTTCGAGCACTAATTTAGACGAGGTAAGACTGCAGCTTGGCTATCACTGCAAACGCATATGCTTCTAGTCCTCCACCTGTTTGTCACATTATAGCGCATAGCAATAAGGATAGCGAAAATCTCCGCTTGGAAGATAGACGCATGGTAACCTAAAGGGTAGTAAAGTCTAATGTTCTCGCTTTCGACGAAGACTCCAGAACCAGAACCTGTCCGGTTTTGGTTCGTAATAGCATCTAGAGCGGAGCTGGGGAAGGCCCCTGTGCAGCCGAGACAATCCGTTCTTTGAAGTGTGGCAAAAGAGGCAGTAACACGTTTCCGTGAAAGCCTGTTCCACCATACAACCGACGCGTATGAGAGAAATGGTCATTACACGCTAGTTCAAAGCAATGGATAAGGATGATACTCAGATCCTGAGCAGACCTCTCTACCCCCTGTATTGATCTTAGTTTGGGTGGTGCTTTAACAGAGTTGCGAAGCTCTTCTCCAAACCGTGCCCAATTTGTTTTTTTATGACTTACAACGATTTTCTACAATGCTGCAGAAATGGGTTATGAAGAACTAAACGCACTTTTTGTGTTCCTACAGGACGAGGGCTTTTTTTGTGGCCTCGCGATAGATATACGGCTTCTCACACGAAAATCTAAATCAACATTCCTGATCAGAGATTAAAGTTTGGTAGGTTAAATTAGGTAAAAAATTGTTTGTCCTAGTTTCCGGGCTTATTCAATGTTCAAAGTGCTAAATAAAAACTCTAGCTTTGCTGAGACTTCAATGTCCCCAAAAAATCAGCTCTTTCGTCTAAGTAACGCCCTGAAATATGCCAATGCTCCATCTTACTTCACCTATGACCAGCTTTTCATTGGATCAAACAGCAATGCGCAACGTCAAGTGTTTGTAAAGTGGAACTTATCTCGCCCTCATTGCCAACTCTCAAAGTAAATAAGTATGCAGCGCGGCTATCTCCCACTTGTTGTTAAGCAGAAACTCAATTGATTATAATCGGTATAGGATCCCTTTCACTTAAAGAACGCCTTAGCCTACACGCACTTGAGACTTATGAAATTTCCCAAAGGAAAGTAAGAGTTTCCCTAAAACAAACTCGTTCGTCCCCCTGAGAACCGCTTTTATATACTAAAAGCCTTCAAAACAATTAAAACCACTTAAAGCCTCTTCAAATGCCGACAATTTCATTACCACTTACAACTGACAAAAGAAAAAAAAAAAAATTCAAAAATAATGACAAGCACCACACTCATCGTTATCGACAGTGAATTGAGATTCTCCATGGGACACACATAAAATGACGACTTAATGCGAGCAATGGCATCCGCCAGACCGAGAGTGTAAGCGCCCACAATCATCATTATGCACCTTTCGCTCTCGAACCGATATAAATAAGCTGTCATCGTTTGTCTTTGAGTTGTTTTAAAACGTGTCGCCACAACGCCACGCAATTATTTGAACAATTAAGCAATGCAATTGGGAGAGAGAGAGAGAGATTGAGAGAAAACTCTCACGTAACGAGTGCATCGCATCATCATCTGTCAACGCAAACATGGCATTATAAAAGACAAAAGAAACAAAAACCCTCCTTCCCACTTGAAACCCGCTCGTTTTCATCTTTCAAATGCAACGTCATTTGCGCTGCGTTTGGTTCGGTTGGGCAATGACAAAAGTAATTTGCTGCCGAAAACACCTCAAGTGGATTTTGGCGTGTCGCTTGGTGAATGCGCTGTCGTTGCACATCTCACCTCTGAGAGTGTGTGTTGTAAAGTATGGAAAAGGCCTGAGGATTGACGGTGTAACAAATCTGTTCATATTTGTTTAAACAATGCAGTGAGTTATATATTATAATGAAAGTGAGAGATTTACATAATTTATTTTTAACGATTTGACATAAGGTTGCATTTTTAACAACGGAACGGACTACAAGTAGGTATCTGTGGCCTGTACGAAAATAATGCCATTCCCTTTCTATTTCCCACTTTCCATTGATCCGGTGAATGTCAATAGAGCTTGACACACCGGGGGGTCAACTACTACATGTTGGGACATTATTATGTCAGCGTGGGAAATTGACACAAAAACTGTCATGATAACTCATATTCATATGCAATGCCTGACAGAAGCGGTTCGTTCGTGAGTATTTTGGAAAAACCAAATCGAATTGATCACGTACCTTTTTTCAGGTGACAGATGACAGTTTTTCTCAGTATTTGACATTTAAAAACCAATGCGCACATTGAAAAATCTAGTTGCCTTAAGTCGACTAGATTGGTCTGCACTAGATGTACCCGGAACGCAAAAACTAGATTGGTCGGTAACGTCGCTTTTTATACGTCAGCCGCATATGCGAACTGTCAACTAAGTACTCATAGTAAGTCACGAAATTCTTGTCTAGATTCGTCTGCTATCACTCTCAAAAAAACTTCATAATGATGGATCTAGTCCAATCCAAGCTGTGCCACATAAGTCGGTTTGCTGTCAAACTTACTAAGATTTTTGAACGTCCCCAATAATAGAACAGTTCTGTGTCGAACATTCAAGATTAAAACTGTGATTGGGCCAGCAGTATTGCCAGAAAAATATGTTTACAAATCTGCAATTATGACAAAAAATAAAAATCTTATATGCAGATTTCTATAGAAAAATCTTACTTCACAACAAAAATGCTGAATACGAAAATGACAACATACAAAGAAGTCAAGTGTGCAACAAATGTTAAAAATTGTTAAAAAGAACAAAATATATAATTGTTGATGCGCAGATTTATTGTTTTTAAAAGCCTGTAAAATGCAGACAAATCTGCACTTATGGCAACGCTGGAGGCAAGGCATCTGACTCGGACATTTTGTTTCGGCATTAATATGTAGGTGCATTCCACAGGGTTGCCAGCACCCAAACCATTAAAAAATGTAGCCCAATATCGTTTGCTCAAAAAGAAGTCCAAAAATCGTTGAAAATTTTGGTATTTTTCAGACTTATTGTCACCGCGTTTTTTTTTTTTATTTCTATTCTACACCTTGGTTTTTAATTGACTTTTTTTTCTGCTATTGGCTTTTGTGCTTGTGTCAAAACAAAAGGCCTGCAAAATGAATTGGTGTGCGTGCAACTTGAACGACTGTTCGATGTCACTTGACTGCCAGTTTTAAAAGTGCGGGTTTGTTCGAAAATATTTCTTTTTTTAGTTTTGTGAATGAATAAAACAAACAAAATTAACACACAATTTGTAAAACGATATATAGTCGTAAATTGTATTGGGCACTCATGGAAGAAATTTCTATCGTTTTTTAAGTAAAAAGATAGCCCAAAATTCGACAAAGCGCCCAATCTGGCAACCGTGCCATTTCATTGTGGCAAAAATAAAACAAAAATTCACACAGACGAATGCCTGAGGAAAGTTTGGCCAAAAAGAGTGACTCGCATGAGAGCCAATTGCGAACGAATTTTTTGACATTGATTCGCATGAACACTTTGCGGGTGCAGCAGGAGTTTACGAATTTCAGCAATCGGTTTCTAGTAGCAATTCATAATTGACGTTAAATACGAAGGAGTTTTTTATTCGCGGATTTGTGGATCGCAATTTTTATTTCTGGATTGTGAATGGCCGCGTTCCACTGAACGCTAAATGACTAGCGGCATGTTAAACTCCATACAAAAAAAAATGTACATTTTTCTATTTGTGCTAGATGTCCACAACTTTTTGTGAAATATCCTTTTCAGGGAAAATTCTCAATCTAGCGCCAAACTACCCGCTGCCTTGAGAAAAACATAAACAAAAAAACAACGACCTGTCGAAGGAAATCGTTCAAACGTTTACAAAATAAAAATAAATACGAAGTCGAGCAAGTGTAATTGTGATAAAATTAGTAATAATGTAAGTAAAATAGCGATTCCGATTTTATTTTTATATTATTTGTATCATTTTTTTAATTGTAGTGGGGACTTTGCGGCTGCCGCTAGTGTTCTAGCGCGAGCGTTCCTTCATCTGGGATATTTTCTGCTAGACGTCTAGCGGGCAGTGGAAACCGGCCGATCTCTCTTCATTTATCCCACGGAGTGTGCTCGTTTTCCCTTTTTACAGTACTCAAATTCCCTTTTAAAACCCAGCGGCATTTTGTTTTGGGTCAAAATCTACTTTTTAAAAGTAAAATTTGTATTACACGAAAAGAAAATCGCGTTAAATTAATCTTTAGTATAAAAATCGCAGAGATCTTTTTTTTATGAACAATTTAGTGTGTTGATAATTATGGAATGTAATTTAAGCAAAAATTTGTTGCTTGAAGGTTTTTTGTCAGATTCCTGTAAATTCCCATGATTTTGGTCATTTTTTCCTTTATCCCATGGAAGGCTTTTCGAACATCGAGGGATAAATCCCACGATACAAAAACACTGGTTCGGAGGAAGAATTTTTTAAGTTGTTCCTTCGTCTTGCTCGCAGTTCGTCTATTCGGTAGTTCGGTCTCTTGGGAATAGTCCTTCAAGACCTAAATAGACTGGTTTCGAACTCTACCCACTATTCGGCGTCCATTTGTTTACATTCGATACCCAAAAAAGGACATTCCGCCGAGTTTCAATCCTTTCTCACAAGCGTATCAAACCAAAGATCCCAAAATAAGCTTGAATTTCAATTTTCACTAATAATTGCCACTTTTGTGAGCCGTTCCGGATGTACGCATTAACACTTTTTTTTTAAGTAGACAATCAAAATCTATTCAAATGCCTTAATCAGAACATCAATGTGACACAGATTGTGCCTATTCTGTTTGGCTTTTCGAAGAAAGTGAAAGTGAGTACACAAACAATAGAACAGCCAAATATGGCTTTTCCCTACTTTATGACACAATTATAGTCGCTTTGACAACAGAAAGCTTTTCAAGACTGTTCAATGTTCATCACTCTATCAAGCGAGTAGATCTCATTTGCAAAGGAGAACGGTGAAAGATTATTCTGTATCTGTGTGTAACCAATTTGTCGTAAATTGAAGTTGCAACGCTTAGAGACCGGCTTTTGCCTGCCTGCTGAGCATTAACGCGGTTTTGAATTGATGGGTTAATTTATCAGATTTAAGTTTCTTAAAGATTATCGGATTGTAATAATGCACGAGAATGACGACTACTGTGGCTAAGACAAATGCTCGCCACAGGGGACCACTTTGACACCAATATTCACTTTCAATTTTTTTTGGAAACTCTAAAAAAAACTAAAATATACATATTTCATTTGTTGTTATTCGTTAACAGGGTGTTTGAAAACGGTTGTAACTTTTAACTAAACACTATTTTTGGCGTTCACTTATTGAAAATGAATATTTTAAATTTAAAAAATTAGCAATATTGGCAAAAATTATCTTTTGTATATAAGTCTTAGTTTTATAAGGGCATTTTAAAAATAAAAGGGAAATCTTTGTCAAAAGTGGAATGTGAAAACTTTCTTGACTCGACTAATACCGAACTTTGAATGTAGGGTGTGTTTAGGGAGAGAAAAATATATGAAGTCTGAGCTAACCAAACAGATACATCCGGATGACGAAGAAAAGGTTTTTAAGCAGCCATAAAGCAGAATTGTCTCTAAGGCTCAAAGGCGCATTGGTCAACTGCGAAATCGTTGACACTCTGCCATTCGAAAGGAGAGGTCATTCGTCTGTCCACGGTAGTTATGGATGGACAGTACCAAAATCTACTACTCAGCAAAATTTTTAGGTTGGCGTGTGCACGATCGAAATTTTTTAAAAGTATTCCATTCGTTCATCTTGTTCAAAACGAGCTCTTTCTGTCACAGCAGCTTGTTCTATTTTTTTAGCAATAGAATAATATAACACGTCGCTTATTGGACATTACAAAAATGTACTAGTTCAAAGGAGAATGATGTATGCAAAGCAGTTCTCGGGCGAAGTAATTAAAAAAGTGAACTGTATTATCAACAACGCGGACATTACTTTACTTCTTCATCTGCTATAAAAATAGAAAAATGCAACACGTCGCTTATTGGACATTACAAAAATGTACTAGTTCAAAGGAGAATGATGTCTGCAAAGTAGTTCTCGGACGAAGTAATTCAAAAAGTGACCTGTATTATCAACAACGCGGACAATATTTAACTTCTCCATTTGCTATAAAATTAGAACTACAACACGTCGCTTATTGGACATTACAAAAATGTACTAGTTCAAAGGAGAATGATGTCTGCAAAGCGGTTCTCGGACGAAGTAATTCAAAAAGTGAACTGTATTATCAACAACGCGAACAATATTTAACTTCTCCATTTGCTATAAAATTAGAACTACAACACCACAACACGTCGCTTATTGGACATTACAAAAATGTACTAGTTCAAAGGACAATAATGTCTGCAAAACAGTTCTCGGACGAAGTAATTCAAAAAGTGAACTGTATTATCAATAAAGCGGACATTACTTTACTTCTTCATCTGCAATAAACATGAAACAGCTCAATGATTCTTGGACCCAACCACATAACTAGTTCAGAACAGAGCCAAATTGAGGGCTCCCTCACAGGAACTAAAATGCAGAAACAACTTTGTAGCAAAACAATGACACACTATAAGTGAAGATGTCAGACGTAGCATACTCTCCTCTGTCAACATACACTTTCTAAGAACTAAAAGTTCGGAAGTCTGATTGTAATCCTCGTGGTGTCTCGCCATACTATAATGTGTGCTCTTGTCAGTGGGAACAGTTTTGTTGTGTCATAAGTGCCTGTACACCCAACATTCTAGTACTATCTCGACACGGAATCAAGCGACTACCGTCTTTACTTTACGAGCAGTTTAGGTCTGAAATCTCAACACTATATTATCAGAACATAATATTTAACCAACTATGTACCTCATGTCGTTGACATGTTGCAACACGAGGGTCTCATAAAAGTAAATCATAATCCCTTCACTTGTTTGCTGTTTGTATCAGCATTTTCTCCCGAGACACACATAAGCTCAAGTTCACCGAAAGATAGACGCACACATGCCCGTTGCCCGTCAAGCCGAGGCGCAGTCGCAGTATAATTATCTTACATTATCTGGATATGAACTTGGCTATCAAAGTGCCCATTTCAGCGGTTGGCTCTCTTCAAGAACGGACTCTAACCCAAAAGCAACACGAACGATGTAAATTGCCGTGCAGCGTTGCTTAAAATAGCGGCATGGGTTTTCATTTTGCCACATCTTCTTCTCGTCTTGTACTTGATGCTCACCTGTGTTTTGCTTTTAGCTTTGAGTCTGTTTTTCTTTTATCTACCATTATCGCCATTACATTGCTTCCACGTGAGTAAACATTTTTATTTTCTGGATTTCCTTCATCTGTGAGCTTGGCAAAAACCTCCTAGACGAAACACATTTTCTATCTTGTTTGTGGATCTTAACTGCGCAGCGGTTAGTGAGATACTCGCAAGAAGATGCGCGCGTCCCTAATTCAATTTGCTATAGGAGCTGTTAGCTGAGAATGCGAGGGGAATTTCCATACCAATGACTGTACGAAGCTTCGCATTGGACACTTGCGGTTTATATGATCGGAATTTACCAAAATCTTTCTGCGTGGAGCTGTCAAATGCTATCGTCGGTGTCGTCGCGGTCTGCTCTGGGTCAAGTAGAGGGTCTCAGTTCACCACTTGACTGCGGGAACGAGTAATTATATGTTTAAACTTTCACCTGGGTGCCGACGAAGATGTGTTTATTGAATTTTATATAAATTGACGTACTCGTGTGTACCTAGTGCATGTATTGAAGTGGAGATGGGTGACGTGATTGTGGATCACGTAGGTCTTGTGTTCATCAAGGCACCCACCTGATGGTCCAAGTTAAGCTGTGGTAACTGTCACAAAATCACCCATTTACTTACATACCTACCTATAGGCTATGACCACAAGGCCGTTGCCGTAATGTTGAGGTTATGGAGTCACTTTCTCATTTCCTTGAAGTTCTGCGAAAAATGCAATTCAAGTCAAGAAATTTGAGTTGCAGAAGCTATGAATCTTGAATGTATCTTTATACTAGCGTGCCCGGCCCGCTTCGTCCCGCTTGACTTGACTTTTTGACTTAAATAATTTGGAGCATTCGGTATTTCCCTTTCCACCTGAAATTAATTTTGTTGATCCAAAATAGCTTTTGACAAGTACGATCAAAATTAACAAAAAACTCCGTACAAAAGGTATGGAAAATCAATTTCCACAAACTTTCCAATTTCCCGTTCAAATTTTCCAATTTTGTCGCCGTATGAACCTTCCTTAGGCGTAGACAAATACAACAAAGTAAAGATAGGTCAAGTCGGACGATCCGTTCTCGAGTTATAGGCGGTCTTTCCGAGCAAGCACAATGCACTTGCTACTTTTTGTAATTCGGTCAATTCGAATTCTTTATTCAAACGTTATATAAAATACAATAGAAATATCTGAATTATAGCAATAGGCCGGTTTTTTGAGCTTCGATCTCAGCAAAGCAAGTAACGTAGGATATTTAGCACGCAATTACAACAACTACGTTCTACTTGACACTTCGAAGACTCACAGTAGTTGTAGTAATAGCATGCTGAAAATCCTGTTTTACTTTGCTTTGCTGAGATCGTAGTAGTAGTAGCTCAAAAGAACACGCCCAATGTCGATTTGTTTCAATCAAACCGCAATAACTTTGACGTCTTGATCAACCTTCCGCTTTTTTACGAAGTTGAAACAGGGGAATTTAAGAAATGCACAAATATCCAGCGATTAGCCTTGAAATAAATTATTTTTTATTTGTTATAATGAAAGCGAGACGCACGAGAATTAAAAAATTCAACTATTCCCCATAAAGTTGTGTTTTACGACAAAAAGTAGCATATGTCCTTCCGTATCGAACGATCCGTTCCCGAGTTATGACATCAGTCTCTGTTACATGTACCTATACCTACACGGCATTGCTCGTACCTTTCGTATTAATTCTTCCTCACATTTCGCAAAGTGATTTTTTTGGACAATGTCCATTAATAGTTTTAATACTGCCACAACCCGTTTTTCTAACCCGCTTATGTTTTGCAAAGTACCCATCCACGAATTTCAATCAACTTGGTAGAGCTGTTTCGGAGATCGGCAACAGCGCTACCTATCAGGTCTAAAAATTTCCTACCCTTCAAGTGGGAATGAAGAATATACATCCACAAAATTTCATTGATACCGGTTGAGCGGTTTCGGGGATCGACAAAACGCCACCTATCGGGTCCAAAATACTATATTTTAAGACTGCCTAAACCTGAAATACAGCAATAAGAACAAAACAAAAGAAGAATCATACAAATTAGGTCAGTGGATATCGAGTTACTACGTCATCGAGTTTCACCCCGAAAGAATTGAAGGTATATAAAAGAAAATTATTATGAAAAACGAAATATACGCCTATAACGCCACATGGTGAGGATTTTCCGACTTTTCTTTTTTCCTAAACCATCCCTGATTCAAGCCTTTACCCGACTAACGCACGACAATTGATTTTTATATATATAGAAGATAGAAGATTAACCCAGCATAACTCCGTTTTGCCCGCATAAGCTTGCCAATAAAAGAAAAAGTTTCTTTTAGGTGTTACAAAAATTAATTTCGAATCGAAATACCAAGAGTTTTTCGCAAGTCTTTCCCTAAACTTGGTACAAAAGAGAGGTAAGGTTTTTGTTTTTGTATGACTGATTGATTCTCCGAAATCTATGACTTTCGATCCCTATGACATGCAAATTATCACGAATTCATTTACCCCGGGTTGGGTACGATATTCTGCTTTTTAAAATCCCGCCTTTTTTATCCTCTCTATTACAATCTCGTCTTTTTATATATCCCCCTTTTTATAATCCTGTTTCTTATAAGTCCGTTTCCTTTATTCCCGTTTTTTTTTTAAATCTAGATTTAGTAATTGAAACTAGATGTTTTGTTTTAAGAAATCGCCGCAAATCGGGATTAAACGGGATTTTAAAAAGGCAGGAATATAATAGATCGGGATCTAGAATAAGCGGAATTATCGGCATGTTTAAAAAAGAACCGGGATCTGAGGACAACCTTTTAAGCGGGATTTTAAATAAACGGGATTTTAAAAAGCCGGTTGCCGATACGCTTCCATTTACCCCAGACGAATACTTTTGCATCATTCGAATTTATTCAGAAAATCGTTCAAACATGTTAAGTGATGAAGCTTACCTGGCTTAATGAGTTGGTAAAACTATTGCCGGAGGGCGCTATGTAATTTGCTCTCCATAAAACCTTAGGCGATCAGCCAAAACTATATATACTGCGATTTGAACCATTGAGCTCGTTCATTTTAACGCCACGTTATTAATTCGTCTTATTTTTTGATAAACTGCAAACTATTCAGACATACAAAGCCAATGTTCAGCGGTTTATTTTTAAAAGAGCTGTCCCAAAGAGTGGTCCATAATCGCCTTCAAAAAAATAATAAGATTGACAATTCTCCACATGAATTAAGACATTTCAATTCAAATCCAATTGCTGTCGTATTATTACAAAAAAAAAAAACTTCCATAGCTCTTCTACGAATAGTTCCCTGTCCTTTTAACAACCTATGAACACAATGCTGACATATTTTCAGCTTTTATTTTCCTTTTAATTTGCAATCACGTTCTATGGTCTGGTGAGCAACCCCTTCGTTGTAGGTGTCATGGCATAAGATCACTGAACCATTGCGCGTTGTTTTGCAGGAGAGTTTCCTCGAAAAATGTATTACGTATTCATTTTCATATGCCGATGCTGCGGTCGGCGGATAGGCGAAGCAGCAGACTTAACCCGGAGCCCTTTGCAAGAATTGAAATTCCACTCGCGTTCACATCACACGCCTCATCGGCAATTATTACGTTTTCAACATACAACCAACTACACCCTTCTGCATTCGAGACGCGATTAAAAATTGAGGGCAATGCAATATTTCAATCCTCACCCAGAGAAACACGTGTCGAACTGATTGTGCGAGCGTCCCATTCGGAGGCCAATTATTGCCTCCTAAAATATTTCTTTCATGAAGCAAATAGTCCATCGAGCGCATGTCTGTCATTAGTTTTGACAGTTTATAACTCGAATGCAGTGCGCGGTGATCTTTAGTGTTATCGGCTTATGCACGGCAGTATCTGTTTCCGAAAAAAAAAATATTATCTCTCATGTGTGCGCTGTTTTTCTTTTGGAAAATTCGAAGATGTGCTCGAATTTATTTATGGCGCCCTTTGTTTTTATTAACCAGCCACTATAGTGCATTAGGTGGTTTTGAGTAAACTTCCTGTCAATTATAATTAAGTTTCCATTTCGTTGTGTGTGGGGAAACGTCAATTTTGAAACACATGTGGGAAAAAGATCAATTTTGTGGTTGGAATTTCGTATTTTTAGAATTGAAGTATATTTCCTGCAGCATTTCTGAACATTGGGACGTGCTCAAACTGTCAATGTTAAATTGATTTTATGACTTGGCGCACCTATACGTGAATCAATCAAATTTCCATCGATTCGAGTCTGTGTGCAAGTGCGTACACAGAGAACCGATTCGAACACTGTAGTTCGTTTCATTTGGTTATTGATGTGAAAGACCGCAGTGGATTAAATTTTGAACAATTTGGAACTGGTTTGCTGTGGATTACTCATGGTGTAGGGGTAGGCACTGGCGTACAGGTAGCTGTCCGGAAATGATATATTTGCATACAGAAGTAGTTAAGCAAACAAAATGGGGGTGGAGAGCGGTTGTGCCAGATGTGACTTTTATAACTGAGGTTATGTAGAAAGTGGACACAAAATATTTGTCAACATGCAGGGCGTTTATGCTGTTAAATATCAGTCTGTTATAAGGCTTGGGGGAATGGGTGGATGGAATCAGGGACTGGCTCTGGAATCTACGGTGATTCAAACCATGTGAACTTGTCAGTCAGTCTTGGGAAAAACTCATCCATATTCCAGGCTGAAGTCCTTGCAATCAACCCTTGAATCTAAGTTCTAACTTCTAACACACCACGGAAAAACCATATTCATATTCTCAGATAGCCAAGCAGCTCTCAAAGCTCTTGACTAATCTGTCATCAAATCCAAACTCGTCTTAGAATTGCACCAAAACATTTTCCCCAAATTCTCCTCCAGAAAATCACTCTTCTTGATTAATTTGGATAAAAACAACCTGAGAATACTAACAGGAATAATCAGTGGCCGCGGTCGCGTGAGAAAACATCTTCACCGCATTGGCGTCTCACCGGATCCCATCTGTAGACTTTGTCTCGAGAGTGACGAATCCTTTCTTCACAAAATCACTGAATTTCCGGCCATTTGTCGTCTCAGGAAACACATCCTTGGTGATGAAATCGTTAATTCAGCATTTCTTGCAAATGTACACCCAGAGAAGATTCTTGTCTTCCTGATGGTCTCTGAGTGAAAATATGCCTCTAAGAAATTTACCAGGGAAGGCACAATGGGCTCCTCTAAGATGCCGCAGTGCCAGAGCTCATTTAAAGCTCTCCCGCCTTACAATCTACATCTACATCGCTACCATTGGCGTTAGTCTAGATTGACATGACTTTTTGAGATATACCTAGGTAAAAAATTGTTCTACTGGGTTCGGACAGTCGGACAAAAGCGAAACTAAGAAAGGAATTTTTTCCCTTTGTGTACGGAACCTTAAAAAGGGGAAGTAAAGTAAAGTAAAGTAAGCTTGGGCCCCAGTTATAGACATTCGTAAAACGGAACCGTAAAAAGTCTTTGTTTGCTTTTTTGACCAAATTAAAAAAAAAAAAAAACTTTTTTTCAAAAATCCATTGAACGATAATATATAGAAAAACTGAGTTTGCTATTAAGTTAGAAATTACCATAAATTACCTTAGATGTGAATTTTTGCTACAATCGTATGTACCGTTTTCGAGATATGTTCATACAAGGTGGGCCAAAAGAAGTCATCCGATGTTGTTTGGCTCTCATTTTTTTTCTAAATGAAAAACTTCGATTCTGTTTTTTGATATTTGAACCTTTAGATTTTGTCAATTTTTTATTTGTCAAGTCGAGAAGACAATATCGGCCAAATGGGCGTCGTCACAATTGATTGCCATACGAGCTCGTTTTATGGCATTTTTCATCACTTCGGCGAGAACTTCGGGCGACAGATTCTCGCACTCGTGTCGAATGTTGTCCTTGAGGGCTCCTAGGGTCTCGGGCTTGTTCACGTTAGAATGGGACTTCAAAAAACCCCACAAAAAAAAGTCGGGAACGGTTAAATCGGGCGATCTTAGGGGCCAGTGAAAATCGCCAAAACGGGAGATGAGGCGACCCGGGAACGCCGCCTTCAGAATATCGGTTGTGGCTCGCGCAGTGTGTACTGTAGCTCCGTCCTGTTGGAACTACATGTCCTCCAGTCCTAATTCGTCCAATTGCGGCAGAAAAAACTCGATTAACATGGCCCTAAAGCGCGCATCGTCCACGGAACAGCGGCGTTCTCGAAAAAAAAAAAAAAGAAGCCCGATGACTCCTCCAGCGTGAACAGCGCACCATGCAGTAACTTTGAGCGGGTGTAATGGTTCCTCGTGCATTACTCGTGGATTTTCGGTGAAGTGATAGTTTTGCTTGTTCTTGTACCCGCTGAGGTGGAAATGAGCCTCATCGCTCATTATGATTTTGGTCGAAAAATCGAAAATTCGAAAGTATTCCGCGTTCTTGAGGATGTATCGCTCCATTGCTTGTTCACTTGTATTCTACATCTGTCTAGTCCACAAATGTGAAAACAGATTTGACGTTAGCGGCCATTTGCAAAAATAAGAGCATCTTCCAATAGAGTGATCTCTTTTGGCCGATCTATTTAAAAAAAAAAAATATTTATTTTTTTAAAGAAAAACTGATTATGCAGTCATGTCAACCTCACCTACTTAAGATCAAATATCCATTTTGGTTGGAATCGTTCGAGCCGTTTTGGAACAAATCGTACTGGTATGAAATCTTTATATGGGATGTACCATTAGTATTGAGGTTACCTTCCAAAAACAAAAACTACCCCGAACTGTAAGCCCCTATACTCCAAATTCGAAGTTTGAACGAAATCCGACAGATAGACAAGATAGACAGACAAACAGACAGAATTTTGCGACCCACTTTTTTGAGTTCCTCTATCATCGTAATGTCAGAATTGACTAACATCTCGAGTTAGAAATTTTGCACGAAAACCATATCTTTCCCTTACTACGTATTAAATCGAAGAAGTTAAAAAGGGTAAAACAGTCTTCCAGGTATTGGCATTTAAATTTTTCAAGGGGCTGTTATTTTTGTTCTGGTTTTAATGTACAGTTATGTAGGGACCTCCTTTTGGACGTCTTTTGCACTTTCAATCGATGACATAAATTCACATTTTCTACAGAGCTGAGGTCATGAGCTACTCTCATATTTTCGCAGTGAAATAGTTCGTTTTAGGGTACCTTTCGCCTTTCAAAAATCCTTGCGCCATCAGAAAGATGCAACTTTAATATTTTCATATTTTTTTTAACTGCGTCTCCACCTTGACAGCCGTTTATTTATATTTACGACCAAATATTGATTTATCGTTTGCCTACCTTTCAGCGCAGTTTTTATCAACCAAACAGCTATAAAAATGTTGAACTCCTCATTAACATACGATCGTTTGCTAAATACGCAACCATAAGAACAACATCTCAAAAACAAGAGTGTGTACATTGTACAAAGTACAACTAACATCATCGAACAAATTTTATTTGATCACTTCACTTACAACGTAAATATTGGCCAGTGATTTCTGCACAGCAAGGTGTGTCCGCCAAATGGAATTCAAAAATCCGAATCGCCTTAGCTAAATATTAACACATCGGCGCACGGCTGAATAGCTTTATTTATTCACCTCTCTAGCGTTTATTTCCGGCGTGGACTTTGAAAATAATACGCGTATCTCCCCATCGAACTGAATTTTATCAACATTTGGACGTTCCATTTGTTCCAGTTGTGCAATAACAATAAGACAAGTAGGCAAATCTTACTCAATGAAACCCACACACATGTACCTACACAAATTGTGTTCCGAAAACGTGTTATCTCACATAAGCATTCGTTGTGGAAGCCAAAGATAAGAGGTTTCCCAAAGCAGCAAACCAAACGCGCCCCTATTACTGAGTTAAAAATAAAAATGAGTTACTTACTGATTTCGTACGGTTTGCTTAATTAAAGTCGAATCAGATACTAAAACAGCAAAACTCCCCAAGTTGGCCTTGGCTGAGAACTTGTTTGCTAAAATTCATTTTTGTTGGTGACACCTTTTTTAATCCGCATGGAAGTGAATTCCGAAAAACAAAAACAAAACAAAAAATCATCAAAAATTATTATATCCATTGTGACATCAATAGAGTCGATGGCTATCGATTATAGCGATAAGGGACTTGTAACGGGCTACAGTGAGGTACCTAAACTAGTTGTACGTTATTTTCGCAAGCGGTTATTTTTTTCCCGCCGAAAACGCGATGAAGGCGATGCGATGATGTCACTCGTTCAAGACAATACTAATGGGGTTTATCGTTCATTACGTATTCAGAAGAGGTACTGCCTCTACCAGTTCGGTTCCAACGCAGCGAAGTACAGTGAGTCAAAGTTTCAGTCTTGAATAGATACGAAAGAGAGACAAGAATACACGTGTCATTTGTCGTGGCAAATTTTGGCATGACAAATTAACACTTGTCCTAAATGTGTGCCAGTGTGATCGGCTGTCACTCGGAGTGACCAATAAAATATCACGGATTTTCAGTGACATTTAACGAATTTCTGGACTGTCACGCCTCTCTCAATTGATACATTTTTTCCATATTGTTGTTGTTATTGGAAATGACCGCTGTTTCGAATCTTGAAAAGCAGTGGTCACGACGAGTGTTGTGTGAAATTAGATTTGTAGTTAAAAAACATTTTTTTATTTTTATTTTCGAGGGTTGGTGGAAAGACTTAACCTCCTTTTTATTATTTACAATCAAACTCTTCGCGGAAAAAACAGTCAAAAAAATATCTGTGCACAATTATGAGCAGACGGTGGTTTTAAAAAAAATGCTCATAAAGCTATAGCATTCTTGTTAGTAGGGACGGAAGTCCGGATGGGGAAAAAAAATGATTTAAGGGTACCCGCGACAGTGGCGACGCGCCCTATTGTTCATTTCGTCCATTAACGCCTAACTGACTAACAAACCTGCGACAGCAATACTTTTCAACCTGAACATAAAAAAAAAAACATCAAAAGTAAAAAAAGTTTCCAATATCTACTTATCCCCTAAGTTCTACTCCTAACCAAACTTCAGTTCTTAGTGTATAACCCAATTCGTGCCAGCCTGTTGTGCACTTGAGCCCATTCGGAATTCATACCAAAACGAAAAACTACTCTGCGACCTGCGACTGCGACACGACCGAAAACAATACTTTCCATTTTCACTCATTCGGCCATCAACTCGTGCAGATGAGTTGGAAACGAAATGTAACTATCAAAAATAAATACTATAAAAAAAGTATAACGCACATTGTACCCACTATTTCGTTCAGCTCAGTTGTAAACGAAATCAACTATGACTATGGGTTTGTGTGGGGTTCGTTTGGTGCTTGGGTTTTGGGTTTGGGTGAGATAAAGTGGAAATGAAAGCATGAGTAATTATGTGGCTTTCACGTTCTACTGAACTCGTTCTAGGCGGCTGTGAACGAAATGCGAAATTTGTGTAGGATGTTTTGGGTATATGATATTCTGGGTGGGAAAATGTCATGATCATGACCATCAAGTTTGCCACGAAAAATGACACGTGTAATCTTAGCTTAGGACGAAAAGTTTTTGAAAAGCATTGACGAACAATTGAGTGCGAGTTAATCTGCAGTAGGGCTGATATGAAAACTCTCTCAAATGATAACTCATTTAACTCGTCAAATTTGGCAGTATTCAGAAGCAGTTTGTCCGCAGGAAAGTTAAACAAATTATTTTCCATTTTATAGGTGTCATCACGTCATGTGTATGTAAAGGGTTTTTCAGTAAGTTTAGTTAAAAATGTTGATTTAGTAATAAATACCATCTTGAAATTAATTAAAACAAGCTGTGTTTGAGCTATTATCGAAATTATTTTTTCATTGGAAGCGCTCTTTGATGCCACTAGCTATTTATGGAATATAACCTCGTTCAAATGCTCCCCGCGGGTTCTCAATACAAGTGGTCCACAATTTTTAGTTACTGCCGCATAAATATGACTTCATTTGAGCGATGGCATTGGTTATGTTGTAGTCGCAGTGGCTTAGTGTTAGTGTGTTGGACTACTAAGCGAGGGGTCTCAGGTTCGAATCCCGCAAAAACCCAAATTCCAACTTATGTTTTTTTTCCACTGCGCTACCTCTCGCGAACGTCTGACAAACATCCGGGAGTATAAATGTCTTGAAAGAGCTTCTCAATTAGCCGTTTGGAGTCGGCATAAAATTGTAAATCCCTTCCATTCGTTTCAAAAAAAAAAAAAAAAAAAAAAATGAAAAACTCACAAAACGAATGGTTGTGAGAAGCTAGGCCTAGGGTCCCTCAGGGTCAAAAACTTACTTACTTACTTACATTGGTTATGTTGACTGTCAGGCCATCGGCCGATTGTGGCTTATTGGCACAGACTTGCGACTTCACGAGATCTCACAAGAAAAAGTCTATAGCTGCGTCAAATCGCTCGATCTTAACGGGCCAATCGTAAACGGCACCACACCGAGAGCCGTCTGTTGTATGCCACGTAGCCCCGTCCTGCTGGGCCCACATGTCGTTTACCTCAAGATCGTTCCAGTTGGGCCAAAAGAAATCGATTACCATTGCTCGTCGTTGATGTTGACAGCATCATCAACGTCATTTTCAAAAAAAAAAAAAAGAAAAAAAAAAAAAAATCAAATAATGCCATCACCACGAACGTCGTTTTCAAAAAAGTTTTGACCAATGACTCCGCCGGTCCGAAATCCAAAGAAAATAGTAAATTTTTGGCGATGCTTTGTCACCAGGTGAACGTCGTGTGGGTGGGTTGTTGCGTTGTTCCATTGGAGGCAACTTAGTTGTTTATATAGCCATTCGTCCAAAAATGCACCTCGTCGGTAAAGTTGATTTTTCAGTCAAAATTGGGGTACTCTTCCATACGGTCCGAAGCCCGTTCACCCAAAAATCGGCGTGATGAAGGAGCTCAAAGTGAATGACCAACGTTTCCATTGGCGAACAGGAACACTCATTTTGATGGTAAAAAAATTTTGTGATTGAGACTTGGTGATTTGGGATTAGTGATTGAATAATAAACACCAAATAAGACAGACGCCACCAAAAAAACATGGCCGCCACAGGGGCTAACATAAACCCGTCCCAATTGAAAAAAAAAATCTATTACCAAAGGAACTAAACCTGACCCTAACCTTGACTGAAGTTTTACTGCTTCCTGCCATAGTCGCACTCCCGATTGAAGTTCAAAGTAATGTACGCTATAAACAGCTGTCCTTTTACCGAGATTTATCTCTTTAGAGGGAGAGAGGGAGTACGTGATTTCAAATCAGTAAATTGTACTGTCACTTGCTCCTAGCCCTTCTAGAGTTCAGACTTGTATTTAAGTACATAAGAACAACCTTATTTAAAGCACTCTACGGGCCCTGCAATTGACAAGAGGTAGCATAGTTTCCAAAGAAGGTGTGTTTCCCGCAATTAGGTCACAAAAGCAAAACGACCGCTCGCAAACATCAAATAACCATCACAGGGGCGAACGGTGATTAAAACCCCCTATCGAATTAACGCACACAAGGGAAAACAAATTTTTACTGAGCCGCACCCGAGTCTGAGATCCTTTATGACTTGGATACTTGTGAAAATTCGGAATCTTTGATGAGTGAGTTTAGATTTTCCATCGACAGCTGATTTTTCTTTACTATTTTTTTAGTAGAAAGAAAATTTTCTTTAAAATGTGCCATAACAATAATCCTACAACATTCTCAGGAAAAAAAAAAAAAACGCGTTTTTCTAAACACCATAGACATAGAACTGATTCAAAGTACATCGACGACTTGTGGTGGCACAGTTGGTGTCCTTTCAAAACACCACCGTATCTCTCTCAGATATCTCAAAAGTGCCTTTGATTTTCTAAACCTTTAAGCAAAAACCTTCACTCTCCGAGTGAAGCAATTAAAGCGTCAATGCGCGTGGGTGACTTGCCACAACTTGACAGTAGATGGCTGGTGTGGTATTCCATGCGCAACAACACATGGAAATGGAAACGCGTTCAAAGCTTCGTGAACGCATTAAGCAGAAACCAGAAAACAACAAAAGCCAACTCGAGTTCATTTGGTTTCCTATGAATGAATGTATGAATGATCCGATTCGCGGTGCTTGTGGTGTTTGTTCGCTTTATTCCACAACTCACAATGGAATCGCGCCTTTAAATGAGCGCCGGCAAATGATGATAGTGTCGACGTTGAAAGTTAGCGCAGCGTCATCGTCATCGTCGTCGTCGTCGGCGCTTTCCTTCATTGGTTGTGTACCACAACTGTACTGATCTTTGGACGGTAAACATTTCAATTTTACAATTTTGTTTTGTTTACTTTTGGATGATGTAATGAGTTGATTGATGCGGCGACAATGTGCGGCGCGGCAGTGCCAGTGGTGTGCGGTGATAACCGCGGATGAGTTTTCATCATAATCAGTGACTTTGTGCACAATGTGTGCAGGAGATGAATGTACGAGTACATTGTTGTGAGACTTGCAGTCTATGTAGCTCTGAAGCGATGTATAATGTTGCGGTTCGAGCGATTAGGAAATGAAGGTGGTTTGCGATTCTTTTTCTTTTTTTGCACGATTATTTATAATATGGTATGAGCATGCGATTTAAAAAAAAATGGGAAATGAGTTGGTTGATTGGCCTTGAACGATATTTAAAAGGTTTACAACAATCTAATGGAAAGAGGGACTGATTCGGTGGTGTTGGACTCGTGAGTTAAAGATATCTTATGGAAGCAAATAATTGGAAGCAGATAGCTGCAAGTAAATCAACAGTTAAGGTGTCCTCTTTCTACTGAACAGCAACGGAATCAGCGGTTCTAGTGGTCCCTTTAGATTTAGATTTAGATTGTTTGAGGGAGGTGGAATGAAGTTGTCATATCACTGCGGCCACGAGTGGGCCAATTGTGATTTCCTCCAATTAGAGCTCGCTCATGATACTGGACTTAGTTATGAATCCTAGTAGATCTTTGAGCGCGCTGTCAGAAATGTCCTCTGCCCCAAGGTAAGGTTTATACCTAGGTGGTGTTGACGTAATCTGACTAGACATTCATAGTGACACAGTATGTGTTCTGCTGATTCTTCGTCCTCGTTGCATAGTCTGCAAGTGTTGTTTTGTATTATTCCCATAGTCATGAGGTGTTTTTTGACTTGGCAGTGCACTTGTCTGTGAGGAACCCTGTGACTTTACGAATCTGACTCCTTGTTAGGTTAAGGAGTTGTTTTGTTCTTGAACGGGAAGTAGTTGGCATGAACATTTTAGCTTGTCTGTTACCTTCAGTGTTTGTCCAGTATTGATTTGCTTTGTTTTCCAGCCAGGTTTTAATGCGGAATTTAGCGGTGCTAAGGGGTAATCCACAGAATGGTCTTGGCATCAGGTGGATGCTGATCCTTTCCTGGCTAGTATGTCTGCTATTTCATTCCCACATGTCCGCTATGTCCTGGCACCCAAATGAGGTGTACTCTGTTTGTGCTGGCTAGCGATGTGAGTAATTGTACGCAATCCCATACTAGCTTTGATGTGATTTTAAAGCTATTGATAGCCAGTAGTGCAGCTTTGCTATCAGAGAGAATGTATATGTTCTTGTTTGTTATGGATTTTTTCAGATTTTCTTTCGGTGTTTTCAGATATGAGCATGAAGGCATTTGTCATAGCTTCTTTCTGTATCTGAAGATGGAGGGGTGGAAGATTTAGGATAACTTCCAACGCTGCAGTGGGAGTTGTTCTCATTGCGGTCGTAGTGCATACACAAGCTAGTCTTTGGAGTTTATTGAGCCTGACTTGTGTTGACTTTTGTTTAGTTTTTTGCCACCATACTAGTGGTCCCTTTAGTTGCTATCGATCGATCTTTTAGTGGCAGATAGGAAATATTTTCATGATCAGAGGAAAACGGAGGTAGACGCTGCTCAAACACCAGAAGTTTTAAAGCCGGTGCGTATCTTTTCTCAATTGTACTAAAAATTAAAAAAAAAAAAAATAGTACTGAAACGTACAGAATATATGTAGATTTCGATAGATATTCGAATCAGACCACCATTGTCGGGTCTCTTTTCGTCTCTCTACCACTATAAATCTTACCCAGAGAGACTTTCTGGATTTCTCCAGAGTTCTTCCCTGGGCTCAATTTCTATGTTAATGTTAGCATCTGTTTAAGGGAGATCCGTTTCATCGACTGTTAATCGACCCAGTGATGCCCCAAGATCTTCATTCTTCTGCCAACCAACGCCAGACATAAACACAGTATATGTGCCGCTGTCTCAGATTCCTTTACAGGAATCATCCTCTCTAAGGCCCATCTTCCTTAAGTGATACCCGAAATTTCCATCTCCTGTTGACAAAGCCACCACCCATTTCAATGTTCCTCGACTCATGTTTAGAACCCTTTTTTGATTGGAGCAGGTCGGCCACTTAATTGCCATTTTAACCTGTCTACATTGTTCCACGGTTGACCACCTTGTCAGGTGTTCCGCCGTGATCCATTTGTGAATCAGCTGGTTTACCATTCCTTTGCCAATTGAATCGAATGGTTCTGGTCCCAGCAACTTTTCAGTTAACCCCTGTTTTGCAAGGGAGTCCGCCTTTTCGTTGCCTTCGATCTCTATGTATCCTCTTACCCAAGTCAGTGTTACTTCATTTTTAGATGAACACTTATTGAGCTTAAGTACACGTTCCGGTGCCAATGATGTTGTGATGTATGTGGACTACAGAATAGTACCTACATACTTAAATATTACATTCTAGCAAAAAAAAGCCTGAGTCTAAAGCCTGAACTACATCGAAACAAAAGTAGGACAAAGTACAAGAAAGTGAACAGGTCAAAAGCAGAGCTCGAAAATAACTCTCAACCTATATTTTCAATTGGTTTCTCACTGAGAGATGTTACATTCGGCTTGAACATTAAGGTCTTGCTCTGAGATGTATTTGTGGACACTTACCTTTTCGCTCTTGGGTTGATCGTTATTCTCCTCACTTTTTCCATAAAAATTAAATGCAATTGACAAACCAAAAACCTTATTCTTCGAAAATAAGTAAAAAAAACTCAAATGAATTCATTTTTTTTTTCTATATTTAACATATAGCAAAGAAAATGACTTTATACTTAGGATATCATCATCTGAATGGGTAATAAAAAATATTTTTCACTGTATTCATCTGCTTTTCTGTCCATTGTCACTTTCACTTGCACTGAACTTCATTAGACGAGTTTTCAACAATGACTATTCAAATCACTTATGCAATTTCGCATGGGCTGCTAACTAACGGTAATAGTTAGCGTAAAGTGCTGAAATGAGACTTTTTTTTCTGTCAGTGATACCTCTCAGTGGTTGACCGAAACCATAAAAAAACAAAATAAGGGTTTCGCTCCGAGCGTAACAAAGAAAAATACTGTGATAAAAAAACTGGTCATTATGTGATTACTGATTATATTTAAAATTCTCAACAACTGAGAGTAATATTAAGACCTTTGAAAAGGTTGAGAGATATTTTCGAGCTCTAGTCGAAAGTCACCGAAAACACATTGGTACGCATATTTATATGACATCTATGATAAAAGGCTGAACTATGAAAGCTTTGAGTTTTTTATTTTACATTTAAAATTTCCAGAAGAAATAATAAACAAATTTAGGCGAGTGAAGAGCAGAAAAAAGTTTTCCTTGCAAAACTGACGGGAATTATGTGATGAAAACTTGATCTAGCGGAAAATCAGGAACAAATCCTCTGAATGTACAGTGGACGTCCATTATAACGAATAACCGATATAGTGAATTAGTGAATTATATTAGCATCTCTGTATAGCGAATGGTGCCCACCGATTTGCTATCCGATATAAGGAACGTATTTAAAAATTGGGTTAAGAACCCTCAAAGTATTTAAAAGACGAACCATCATCTATTCAATTTTAAATCAAATAAAACCTTTTAAAATAAATATTATTTTTCAATGACTTATTTTTTAAAAATAGTATAAAAAGTCGATCGATACACTGAATGACATCAAATATTATATCATTCGTTATACTGGACGTGCACTGTATTTGTTTCTAGAGCTTTGCAAAAACTATAAGCTAGAACACGCTTGAGCTTTTAACGACTTTGAAAATTTTAAATCGAGAGAAAATATACAGAGGGTACTATGTATATCATAGAAGAATAAATGCGATTTTCCACTTTTTTGTACCTTGTTCAACTTCTGCTTCAGGCTTAACGGCCATTATTATTCGCTTCGAGTGTATATTTGATTTAAGTAAATTTTGCACCCCACCATTTAATCCGAATTTTTTAAACCCGATGATTTAAATTTACATTTATAATATTCACTCAAAAACATGCATTGAGCCCGTTGGAGTTTAAACCGATTTTAGCTCGATTTAAACCTACGTAATGTTAAATTGCACATAAAATGACATTTATGTCTTGTTGTTTGTCATTTGGCATTTGATTTGATTTGCTGTGTGCTGAGTTTAATTTTTATTGTTTGAAAAATTTCAGTTCATAACTTCACTTCGTTCTTTTGTTTTTATTCAACCAAAATTTACATGCAGAAACTCCGAGAACCAATATCTTGTTTATGTTGTCAGAGAATGGAACACTCTTCCTTTGGATATCAGAAAACTTCGCGGAACTAAGTCATTTGATAAAGTTTTATTTAGATATCTGACCTTAGCCAACTAATAGCATTTTTGTATCATTTCCTTTTCTATTATTTTTCTTTTCGTGATTATGTTCTTTTTATTTTCTCTATTTCTTTTTCTAAAACTTGCTTCATTGTTAACTTGCGTATTTTACTTTAGTTTAATTTATTATTATAATTAGCAAAGCCATTAAATTATTGTTTAAACTTAAACGATTTAACTTTTACTTATATAGACTTTAACTTCACTTAAGTCCAATGTAAAAGATTCTATGTACAACTGATTGAAATGAAATGTAATTATGAATTTAGCGTCAAGCCGAAAATCCACGACATCGAAATAATTGATTCAAGCCCTAGGCCGCTTCGTGCATTCGATATAAGGCCTGTTTTTCACAACAACTACGTTCTACTTGACACTTCGAGTACTTACAGTACCTATTGTAATTGCGTGCTGAAAATCGTACTTTATTTTGAATTGCTTTGCTGCGATCGAAGCTCAAAAAATCACACTCACAATCACAATCTGACGACGAAGTCATCAACATTTTCTCTATTTTACAAATGAAATCCGTAGGCGCAGTGGCTTAGTGGTTAGTGTGTTGGACTACTGAGCGAGGGGTCGAGGTTCGAATCCCGAAAAAAAATACCGAATTTCAACCCAGGGTTTTTTTCTACTGCGCCACCTCTTGCGAACGTCTGACAAAAATCCGCGAGTATAACTGTGTTGAAAGAGCTTCTCAAATAGCCGTTTGGAGCCGGCATAAAATTGTAGATGTCTTCCATTCGTTCCAAAAATGAAAAACTCACACAAAACGAATGGTTGTGCGAAGCTAGGCCTAGGGTCCCTCCGGACCTGTTTCGCCAACTTTTTATTAATTTTTACATGTGAAATCCATTTTTTTTAGCTTCTTGCTACATTTTACATTATATTTCACTTTCACTTATTTCCTAAACGAAGATACCAATATTATGAAATTGAATTTTAACCCAAGTTAACATAAACTGGTCTACGCGGTGCAGTTTAAGCTCAATCAGATTAAACGCCGCCAAGTTTAAAAAAATAGTGTAAATGATAATATGGCCGTAAGTGAAATAACCTCATATGTGTTGGCTGTTGGATTAATTTCAAAAAATTAAAAAATAGTACAAATTGTACTCGAAATGTGAAATGCGAAGTGGTATGTACTTGCGTACTTTGGGAAAGTCAAATAGTACAGATCTCAGTACAATTATAAGTTTTTTTCAACAGTAAATCGGATTGTTCCTACTTTTCGTAGGGAGGGTAGCTTGCAAGGACAAATTTGTTGTGGAAATGTTGAAAACCGCTGTTAATTCGTTTGCATTAATTGTCGTAATCGACCCGACATCCAATGCTGTCAATTTAACAGAGACTCGGTTGTACACTTGTATTCCAAAACCGAATTATGAAAATTAGGGCATTTGCATTTAGGACTGAAAATTGTGAACAGTATTCATTGTTGAATGTACAGGACACTTAGTTAATGACACTGAAATCTATACCATAGGCATAGATCTGTCCAAATCAACATCGACAGAAACAAATTCAACTGTGATATAGCTATAATATCTGACAGCCAGGCTGCTATTATGACACTTAATTCCTACATCATTAAGTCCAAACTTGTATGGGAATGCCTACAAAAGCTCAACAGGGTAGGAGAAACAAAATAACCCTCTGTTGGGTGCCTGGCCACTTATAGGATTTGGGGGTAATGACATGGCCGACTCCCTAGTAAGAAAGGGAGCATCAGAAACTTTCATAGGTCCTGAACCATTCTGTGGAATAGGGGATCGAACCATGAGAGAAAAATTTGAGAAGCTAGAGAAAGATAACAGAGCAAAAACCTGGCAGGGCATGAGGCAGGCCAAAAAACTTCTGGGGGAATACAAACGGAAAAGATTCCAAGCTTGCATCCGTATCCTAACGGGGCACTGTAGACTCAAGAAACACCTTAGGAAACTGGGTATATCTGAAGAAGGTCTTTGCGATGAGACCAGTGAACTTCCAGAACACTTGCTGGGATTGAAATGCTTGAGCAAGTACCATCTATCTGATGAGGAAATACTGTCACTAGAGCCAGCTCTTATTCTTGTATTCTTCAAGGAAACTGGACTAGAGAGAGTGCTATATGACGAACTTCTTCCGCCAAGGAGAAGCAAGAGTACAAGAACCTTCAAAATGATTCCGAAAGGAATTATAATGTAAAGGGAGCTCTTATGAGGGCATATACCTCTCTGAGGCGTAAGCAGGGGGTGCAATAGACCAAAAGGACGCAGTACAACAACCCCTTTCGCAAGATAATAATAATTCTGATCCCGGGACCCGGACGAAAGGTGCCACCTTTCGAAAGAGCTCGCACATTTCGTTGGTGAAGGTGCATTTGGTCATCATGATCGTCAAATGAGAATCAAAACCTCGACAGTAGGTCAATCTTTTCGAGTTTTTTTTTTTTTTTCTGTTTTTCATGCGAAAGACGCAGCTTTCGACTTGAGACTGCTATATTAAGATACAACATCGACTGCCTAAGGGACACCTCATAGTTGATTTGAAATCGCAACGACTTGAATCACTTAGAACAGAAGTTCAACGCTCCTTCTCATGCACGGTGGTCAATAGCGTGTTGTTAGATGGTTTCTGTATAACAGGCAGCACATATCACCTGCCAGTCAAAGTGGGGTCTTTAAAATTGTCCCCCACGGCCATCCAAAAATGTTTAAATTCACCCATAGACAAAATTGCAGTGCTGAAGACTTTCTTAGCATCATCGCATCAGCCCTTTAGAAACAGAGAGACGTTGTGGATTTAGATTGTCAGTTCCTTTTCATCCTTCCTTACGCACACTGTCGTTATTATCCTATTATCTGTAATTCCCACATCCTGAACGCGACATGACAATCAGGCCTATCGTGGCAACTATCTCTCGTAAATACAACAGACTACAGACTGCCGTAGATAGTTGTTCACATTCTCAAATTATCTATAGTTCGGCGTGCAAGTGCAATATACGATATACCTTACGGCTCAGGATATGACTAAAAAAAACGTTGCATTCCCCATGCAAAGTGTATACGTACACAGTTCGTGGTTAAAGGCAAAATCACGAATTACGCAGAGCGCTACCTTTTGCCCGTGTACCTTGTTGAGCTGCATTCCTTTTGGCAAGTGCTTGTGCAAGTTGCAAACAGCAACAAGACAACAAAACTGCCAGTTCTTTACTCCGCACGCACACACACACACACACCCAAAAAAATTTGTTGTAGAAATGTTGAAAACCGCTGTCAAATCCACTGCATTCATTGTCATAATCGACCCGACATCCAATGCTTTCAATTTAACAGAGACATGGTTGTACTTTCCAAAACCAAACTATGAAAATGAGACCATTTGTTGTAGATTTTACAACTACAAAAATTGTAAATAAAACAGCCTTCGTTGTTAATGTACAACAAACTTTGTAAAATTCACATTTCTTATGTGTAAAAACTACGGATTTTGGCAGTATTATTCACAACACCTTACGGTCAAAATGCAATTTCTGTCGTAAAATCTACAACTCGATTTCTAGAAACGAATAACCTTTGCTTTCATTTCTACAGCTTTTTGGCCTCATATACACAATTTTTTTTTTTTGTAAAATCTATGCTCCAAAATAAAAACCATACACCAAATAATTTGAAATTCTTTTTATTGAAGTAAATGATATCAATGAATCCATAAATGGCATAGTTAAATTATGTTTGGTTAGGTAGGAATACAAAAATAAAAAATTTAAATACCTACACTTATTTCGAAAACCTGTTGTCCCATCAATTAATTTATTTAAGTGAATAAGTGGACTTGTAAAATTATTAATTTGTAAAATAATATAATCATGAAGTATTTTTGTTAAGTCAACCACATAGCAACTATAATGAAAATTAAAATACAAAATTTTATATTCGCAGCATACCAAAAATAGTTCTTGAGTCTCATCAATATTAATATCTATTATTTTGAAAAAGCGCTTTTCATTCATTTTAATAACATTGATATAGTTATGAATTTTATACTGAGTTCCCTTGTATGTAAGGAAAACAACCATTTTCTGTCTGAAAACCTGAATCATTTAACAGTAAGTTTGAAAATGACAAGCAAGCCTTTGTTGAAAGAGACTGACATATATTTCTACTGTTTTTATTAACATGTGTATACTGTTTACTATTCTGATGATAGGATTCATACCTAAATGTCCAAGTGTATTTTACCGGTCCTGATTTTCTTAAAGCTGATGTATAATGAAGTATAAAATTATATTTTGGTTTAAAAATATTGTTTGATACTGTTCATGATGGAATTTTATGGTATTAGATAAATATTGAAGTATTTCTTCATCAAATGCTGGTAAAAGTACAATGTCTATAGTTTTAATAAGACTAGTTAAAAACATCCAAATTTCATCATTCGGTGGAACTAGGTCTCCTATAATAATTGGAAAAAAAGGAACAAATGTCATAATTTCTCTTGCACTAAATTTGAACTTCGATTTGTTTAAATGTTCATAAGTTATAGGTTCGGAATAATTACCTATCTCGGATTCTCCATAGCTAAACATCTGTTTTCTAGAGTTCAAAACATCAATGCTAAACAATTGTTTATTCAAAAGTCCAAGGAGTAAGGTTTTTTCGGTAGCCGCGTTTCCTATGCCGGGATTATTCTGATTTAAATTGCTGGCTTTCACATCCTCAGCATTTTCAGACGAAAAAAGCAAATCAGAATTCATTTGGAAAAAAATGCGTATCACAAAATTGTCTTGCCGGTTCCACACTTGATCGATGTCGATGACTAAATGCACAAAGCAAAGATACAAAGATACACCATGAAAATATTCTGGCTGGGCGAGTGGGTTTACGGTGAATGCAGCTGTCATATTTACAACTCAATGTAGTATCAGCTGCAAATGGTTGTGGATTTGAATGTTATGTTGTGCATTTTACATGTTGTACGTACTTTCTAAAGCATATCGTATGTAGGTACATTTTGCATTTTGGTTGTAGATTTTACTTGGTTAATGTAGTATCTACTGAAAATGGTTGTAGATTTGAATGAATATGTTGTGCATTTTACAAGTTGTACGTACTTTCTACAGCATTTTGTATGTACATTTTGCATTTTGGTTGTAGATTTTCCCAAGTCATACATGTACATTTAACAACAAAAATTGACAACGCGCTGTCAATTTTACAACAAGAAATTACGATCAATTTAAAAATTTTATTGCTGAAATGAAAGCAAACGCTGTAGAAGTTACAATTAATTGTAAATATGAACGCATTTGCTGTTAAATACACAAATATACAACTTATTGTAAATTTGATTGCCACATGTTGTAAAATTTACAGTGGACATTTTTTTGGGTGCACACGCCAATTGGGCCGCATTCCATTTAATATTAATTGGATTAAAAATACACAACGAACGCATTCTCATGTACGCATTTGTGGCTCGAAACTGAATCCTTTTGGTAAACTATTTTTCAATTAATCGATTGGATTGGGGGGAAAGGGTGGTGGCTCCTCAACCGTTTTGGAGGTCAAATTAATAAACAATTAGCCACCGTATGAAGTAATAACGACTGTTTGTGTGCGAGCATGTGCGTGCTGGTTATGGTCAGTTGAGTTTTTTTTTCTTTTAAATTCAGTGCTAACTTGCCAAGAGCGACAGAGATGGCAGAGCGCTGATTAAATTGTTAATGGCGAAAATGGTCAGGCGTAGCTTAAGTGGTCATCGCGTAAATGACACGCAAAATCTCAATGAAGCGGGGGGCGGTTGTAAAGTTGTGCAATTGCTTCTGCTGAGTGGTGATAATGTTATGCGGAGGTTAATCACCTATAGAGGAGGGGGTGTGGTCGATTGGGCAATCTTGTGGTAATGGTCCGAGTTTTGTTTTGTCATCTATTGTTTTTTACTACTAACTGACTTAAAGGTGAGTGAAGTGACTACGCACATTTTCTATTCTATTGGACTTTCTTTTACTGAACGTACGACGAATGACAGCCACCGCCGAAGAGCGGTTGCTGAAAGGGCGACCTTAAAGCGATTAGTTGCAAGTCAAGAAAAAATCCCCGCCGACCTTTTTTTTTGGTTTGTAAAACTCTCGCGCTATTTAAGCGACTTCCTGCCAGTGATGCCAACCCGAATTGAAGTTTTTATGCCTAAACCGGAAAAAATTATGCCTTTTACAAATTGCATACTTTACAAAAGAAGTGCAACGAACCTCGTAGGTGATTAAAATTTGTTAACAGAAAGTTGGTCGATCGATTGATAATTAAACCTTTTTTGATCTATGTAATCCATGTTTTGGGTTTGGTGAGTAATTTAAGTAGGGAATTGGAAAATAAGCGTGACGCACAGTTGTAAGTGGATATTAGTGATGCGACTTTGATCAAAGAATGTACTAGATTTCCAAATTCAAAATTTGTTTATATGAATTGGTTGTAAAAAACGGCTGCAGTAAATAAGGCCTCAAAAGAGAAAATGAAATAAGGCCCAAAATTTGGATTTTATTTCAAAATAAAATTTAAAATAACGAAAACTGCTTTTTTACTAGATTTTAATTTATTATGGTTGATATTGGATAAACAAAATTTAGATTAAAGGAATTTTGTATATACTCAACTTCGCACCCACCCCGTAATATAACAGTAAACACAAGCAGGGGGATTGCAGGGGGGAAGCATGCCCCCCATACGTATTCCATGTCGGATTAGTTTTGGGGACTTACGGCTGTAGGAAATAAGGCCCCAATGAAATAAGGCCCCAAAAGAGAAAATGAAATAAGGCCCCAAATTTGGGGTGTTATTTCATAATGAAATAACACCCCAATTTCAAATATGAAAGAAGGCCCCACTGCGATGAAATAAGGCCCCAAAACAAAAAGAAATAAGGCCCCAAATTTGTGGTTTATTTCATAATGAAATTAAAAATAATGAAAACTACTTTTTATTTAATATTGTTGATATTGGATAAACTAGTTTAGATTAAAGGAACTTTTTACATACTCAACCTCGCACCCACCCCGCAATCTAACAGTTAACCCAAGCAGGGGGGTTGCAGGGGAGCAGCATGCCCCCCCCCCCATACGCGTTCCATATCGGAAGGGTAATAATTAATAATAAAAAAAATATTTTGGGGACTTATTTCATTTTCTTTTTGGGGCCTTATTTCATTGGGGCCTTATTTCGCAGAGCCGGGACTTACTCCATTTCTTTTGGGGTCTTATTTCATAATGAAATAAGACCCCAATTTTCATTAGGAAATAAGGCCCCTAATTTTATTAAAAATCGTTGTTGCTGTTCTTGTTTCCTGTATAATTTTTTGGGGACTTATTTCATTTTTATGTTATGTGCTCACTTTGTCTAACTAACAAACTAACTTCAATGTGGCCTAACGTACACTTAAATAACAACGCCACCTAGTGACGAACGCCAATGAAATCACAAAAAAGGAGAAGGCCATGTTAAGTGTTGTTGTCTCTTTCTTTTTGTGCGTGGAAGACGTCGGTCGGTCACATTTGTTTGAGAGTAGAAAAGAAAATCCGGAAAATCGGCTAAAATTGTAAAGAATTCAAATAAAATAAAACTTGAGTTATTTCTTTAAGCTTATTAATAAAAACGGTTACATTTTTTTAATTAAAAAAAAAAAGTGCAAATTTAACTTAGGGAAAAAATGTGATTAATTCGAATTTAGGGGAAACTAATGCTTTTGCTGATAAAAAAGGGGAAAACCGACTTTAAAGTCTGGGAACACTGGAATGGGAGGGACCTACGATCCTATGCAAAGCTCCTTCATGACAGTTATACCCTCGGAGGTGGATCAGTAAAAAAAACAAAACTCGTAAGAAGTATTTTGTGCTTTTTTCCCGAGGTTTAAATCTGAGACCCCTAGGTCGTGCTGGTCCATGAAAATAGTTGCCCATCGAACACCGTTGGAACACCGATTTCTACATATAGCGTGCGGCAATTTTATTTCTATTCTGAATTCTGTGTACGTTGTTTACAAAAAATAAAGGATATCTATCCAAAGCGTTGTGTTGGCACGAAGAAGTCTTTCAAAAACGGTATTAAAGAAACCTAAAAATTAAACTGTACTTAAACTTTAAGCGGTTGAAACGTTGCTTGGTTAGTGAAAGAAATATCACCGCGTTTATCAAGACCTAAAGCGCAGTTCACCAAATTCACAAGAAGATCGTTTGCCAAAACCTCTTGATCCACTAGGACTAGGTGAACAAAATTGTTCAACAATTTATGGGGTCAACTAAGTGTGCAAAGCTATTTAACATAAGTGAAATAGTTTATTTATGTGTACGAGGCTTCTTAGATATTCAATTAGTTAATCAACTCGACTGTTCATTGGGTAGACCATTATAATTGGTTAACAGAAAATTGAGGCAACAGAACTCGTGGATCTTAGGTGGCGCTACAGGCGACCGATTCTTAGGTCTATCTTCTTATTTAAATGATCTGGGCCCTCAACTGTATTCCGATTCGGAATGGAGTTGAAAATCATTCCCAGGGCAGGTATACGCTTTGTAATAATTGAAAAGCAGACTTAATGTGTCATTTGTTTTTATCCGTAAATAGAACCTTAAAACTCTAGGTTATTATTCCAACACAAAAAGCGCCGTACTTATAACAAATTTGATCTCGACTTTCAATTTTCGGAAGATCACAATTGTGAAATTTGTATATATTTTCCATAGCCGCTGTTAACTAGTAACAATTTGAGTCGAAACTAAAAATCTTTATTGGTAAGGCCCAAAGATTAAGTCAACACTGCTTCGTGATAGTTGGCGCTCTAACCTCGAACTTCCCGCTTAAAAGTTGAACTCACTAAAATTAGAGTGAACAAGTCGCCTGTTACACACAGAAAAAAAAAAATATATATATATAACAATTTTCGTTTGTTAAAATAAATTCAAATATCAACATTTTTAATTTAAGAATGAATTTGTTGGCAATGGCGTACGAAAATTGTTATCAAGAGAATATTATTCTTGCGCTGAATAATTGATTCTGGCAAATGAGTTATTGTTATCAAAAATAATAGTTAAAGCAAGAACTTTTAGATTCTAATTTTTTAAAAAATCTCAGAATTCTTAGCAATCTTATTTTTTTTTTTCCGAGTTTAGTACTCGCATATGTTCTTGTACTTGTGATTCACATTTTTTTTAAAAATCTCAAATTACTTCGCTTAACAGTCTTTTTTTCTGAGTGTTGTACTCGTATTTTGTTCTTGTACTTTACGGATTTATTTCTGCGTCAATTCTATGCAGATAACATAAAAATTATATATCCTATTTACCTCTGGGCATTACCCACCCCTCCGCCATGGAGTGCATTAAACTGATCTCTGCGATGAACTTGACGACGTAAACACTCCAATTGTGTGAATGACATTTTACCAGTACGACTGTTTACAATTTTGGTTCGAAGTTCAAATAAACGAATTGAACATCTGTCCCTTAAGAAACTCGTCTATATTTAACACTTGAATATCAATTGCCACTTCCCCTAGCCGTACAGAGACGGCGTTTTATTTTTTCTATAGATGTTCATCGTGGAAACTGTTTAAATGAATTTATTTGATATATATGCGTGCTTGGTTTGACAGTGCCTGGAATAGGGGGAGCGCGAGAAATATCATTCTTACTTACACTACTTAGTGTTGTATAGTTGAGCGAAACATTGTCCTTGAGAGAATGATTTGTTCAAGGGATTTCGTTTTACATTTCGAAAAACGGTGCAAGTGAGTACTTTTACAAAGTCAACTACGACTATGAGACTGTTTAAAAATACATGAGATTTTAGTTTTTTAGACTCGTTGATCAGGTCCAAATGGTTGTTGAAGTGACATCTTAAAAACAGAATCACACACAAATCTTAATAGAAATGTGTGAGGTTGTCAGAAAAGGTCGACAAATGCGTGCATATTCGGGGGAAGACATTTCGAAAATGCGGGACTGATAAATTAGTTGTTCGGAGACATAAAAGGTCATGTAGCTAATTCTGTTACTATTAAAGCGCCTGGTGTTTTGATTCCATTGGCCCCATGATTGCTAGGGAAGGCTTTTGAGGGTCCATTTTCAAGTACGAATTGTACAGCGACATCGATTTAAATGTAAGGCAGTAGGAAGTGCACAAGTTTCTGTAATTATACTTACCCGATGATTTAGTTTCTTCCCCGGGTTAGTCACAAGTGTGTTTGAAACAAAATTCCACTGCCACATCAGTTCGCATTTCAACGTAGTGTACGTTCGGCCTAGGTTTTCTGCAAAAACTTGTACTAGCCTGATTTTGTTTCTATCTTCTTCTTAGTTTTGTAGAATTAGCTCAATATTGAGGCTTAAAATTTCTAGTTCTTTAAAAACAAAACGATTTAAAATTTATCGCCGAATTGTGCAACTGCTCCCGCAATCGAGAAACACCTCATTCTCGATGCTCAACTGTGATACGATGATCTATCAGCTCAGACTGTCCGTTAGAAATTTACTCTCCGTGATTTTGACTAGTCACAACTATATATATTGACCATTTTTAGAAACCCCACTGTCGGATAATTTTGGATATCAATTTAGTGGACGTTCGGCCTAAGATTTTTGCGAATTTTGGAATGTTTTTGTGCAGATGTAGTATAAAATTTCGATATTCCTCTTTTTTGTGCTTTAAAAGCAACAACAAATTGAAAATGTCCTGACAACGTACTTTTAAATGAAAGGCAGCAGAAAGAGTTAAGTTTTTGTAACAACTCCGTCAATCAGTTGAAGACTTTCCGTGCGACATTAAATCTCCGGGATTGATTTGTCATAAATATATATCGAACATTTTTAAAAACCCCACTGTCGGATAACTTTGCATATTAATTTAGTGGACGTTCTGCCTAAGATTTTTGCAAATTTTGGAATGGTTTTGTGGAGATGTAGTTTAAAACTTTGATATTACTGTTGATTGTACAACTACATCAATACGTTGGAGACTTTCTATGCGGAAAAAGGCACAGGCAAATAAGTCCCCCGGAACCAAGTCCACTCAGGGACTTAGTTCTCTACAAAATGTTTCAGAATACATAAGAAAAAAATAGAAATTTGCCCTAGAAACCTTAGGCCGAACGTCCACTAAATTGATAAGCAAAGCTATCCGACAGTGGTTTTTTTTTTTTCGGCGCAGAGAAATAATTCGCAACTACTGGGAAATAAAACAACTTTCGTGAAGCGGTCTTAGTTCCCATGTAAGGAAAATAAAATTCGAAAATAATATTCCGAAAATTCTGAGCGGTCTTATTTCATTTTTAATGTGAAGTATATTCTCACTGTCAACTAAGAGCAAGGTAAAATTAAAGAGTCAAGTAGGTACCTACTTTGGAATTTATATTAATAAAAGAGAAATTAACTTCTTTTTTGCAATATTCGGAAATTACTTTCAGTCTTGCAAACTGAATTTCGAAAGGAGTATTCTGCCAAACAGAATACAAATTAAAAAAAAAAAAGGCCAATTCTAAATGTTGAAAGCTAGTTCAATCTTCTTATTTTTGAATGCATATTAAGTTCCCATAAGAAAGTGGACCTATTTCCCAACGTATGGGAACTTCACTAAAGTGGTTTTACCTCCCGCTAGATGGTCCTCAGTGGACTTAGTTCCCGGGGAATTAATTCCCTGCACCGAAAAAACCCCACTGTCGGATAACTTTGCTTATCGATTTAGTGGACGTTCGGCCTAAGGTTTCTAAGGCAAATTTGTATTTGTTTTTTATTTATTTTGAAACAGTTTTGCGAATATAGTACAATTCTGAGATATCCGTGCATTTTGTGCTTTAAAAGCAACAATAAATTAACAGCTCCGAGGAGGATCCTTCTCTTGTTATCTCTCTAGTGCTGATTGCTGCTGTTTAGAAACATTTGGCGCGCTGGGTTCTACGAACTCACAATGTCGGAAGTTTCCATAAAAAATTACCATTTATTACCATAATTAACATTTAGTGCCAAGGTTAAAAATGATCATTAGTAAGGACCTTAGTGCACGTTAACATTTTCATCTTCTCCTATCTTCTTGTTTAATCATTTTTTGTCGACACCTTTTCGTACATTTTCTTCGAAGCATATATTCCATAAACGCGATGCCCAAATAGAGGACACGTCTCTTAATCACCCTGTAGCCCAGTAAAAACTCAGTTATGCTCAAAACATGTCCACATCTGTACCCATTTTAGATTACGCAGCAGTTTGTTGCACGTTGATCTCAATCGCTCTCTCCCTGTGTGCGCCTATTTACGGATGGTGTCTGCACAGTCACCCTTTAATTCGCACCCTAAAATAGTCATCACACTTCGGTACTCGTACATCACCCATTTGTGCGAAAAGATATAGCGAACTATTTTCGCGCGCACCAAAGCAAACAAAGCAACAACTATCTGTCTTGCAAAATTCCATAGTTAGTGCCTAATAAGATGGAATATTCTCTTGGCTGTTGGATGATATCATCCCGACGACAACGGCTGTAATACTGGTTTCGCGCAGGGTGTGCAATGTTGCAGAAGCATACAATATATACATCTATAGAGCAGATCTCCCCAATTTGGATAAACGACAAAGTTCTTAAGAATTTCAACCTGAAAATAGAACTGGCGGACTATGCCACGTTCGCTCAAGGAGGTATGTTTGCTGGCAAAAGGCATGTGCGGTTGCTATAGCTCCTGGAGTTGACTATCCGTGCGTATATAGACACAACATGGGGAATTGACCGTGTTTATGCCTACAACTATGACTTGGCTGTATATTTTGGCTTGCTGTGCTGATTGCCATATGTTCGGGATGCTCAAGAAATTCGTCATCGCGAGTTTCCTGTTTCGAAAGGTGTGTGTAAAAATACACAAACGCTCAGATGAGTACATAGATGAACGGGAACGCGCGGATCTATTTTCGTAGAGTTTTATTTGGGATACCTTTGGTATGGAAAAATATGTGACGAAACTGAATAAGACGAATTGGGAAGGAATCCGGGAACACGAGTATTAGGGACACTGGATAATTTAGATGTTTTTTTTTTTTTTTTTTTGTGGCCGCGTTGTGCAACTAAAATATTGGATTCGATATGTACATCCTGGAAATAGTTGCCGCTTGATGAATGTCTCGTCTTTCATGTAGGTGGTCGGTCTTCAAATGTGCGGTGTGCTGAGGTCGTTATTAATTGGGAGGATGCTGCGAAGATGCATGGGTTGTTTGTTGCAAACGTGTTGTAACAATTAGCTGTTGCAATAGTGTTTAGTTTTTGATGTAGTTTTGGGTTGTTCTTCGGCGAGGATATTGGGAAATAGCGATGAAGTGTCTTCGTTGCAGTAATAAATCGCTCTGGATGAGGATGTTATCAATCGTTCGTGTGAATAGTTGACAAATGGAATGCATGTTATTTTTTAAGTAAAAATATCGCTCATGAGTCAATAGATTTATTGCTGTCGTATGGTAAATTGATGTAAGCACGAAATTTGTGGGATTTCAACATATGTTTTCCGCGGGAGGTCTATACTTTACTTTTTCTACCAGCAAGTCGTAAATTTGTTTAGTTGACTAAATTTTATTAGACTTTTATGGCATGTAAAACAAATTTTAAGGAACTAAATCCTTCGCCTACTTTTAATCACTTCAAAGGAGTCTGATGATGAATTAGTGGTTTAGTTCAAAATAGCTATCATTCCTACCAAAAATGACTGTGTCTGCGAGTTGTTGTTAAGAGTAGTTTCTCTCAAACAATAATTCACAAACTTTCAATTTTGTTTTGCTTTTGTTAATTTTATTATTAATTTTATTTTTATTAATTTATTTATTTTCTATGCTTTAATGCTGTACATAAAAGACAATCTCTAGGGAGGTTTATGTATGTTTTCAGTTGACAGGAAAATAATTGGACGGATGTCAAAGACACATTTATAGACATGTTTCTTAAGAGTCCGAGGAGGATATAACCTATATCGCCCATTGCCAGGAAACCTTCTTTAATATTCAAGGTTATTTATCAGCTTTCTGCTGAAGTCTAATACGCTACTGCTGTGAAATAAAAAATAGCATAAAAAAGTGTGACAAGACGAACGAACAATTTCGTTATCCTTTTCGTTTTCCAGAATCGTGTTAGAAGTCTCCACAGACTTTATTATCCGGGGTATACATATCTCCCGAAACAATTTACAAGTCAATTTTTTTTCTGTTATCTATTATCTTCTATCTTCTTCTTCTTCTAACTACTATATAATATAATTCTTTCGGTGTGAAACTCGGTGATGTTATAACTCGATAACCCCTTTGACGATTTTCATGATTCTTTTTTGGTTTTATTCGTATTTCTGTATTTCAGGTTTACGCAGATAGAAAATTCCGAAAAATCGCCGTGCAGTCCATATTTGGCGTCCAATGATTCTTCCTATTTAATATTTATTTTGACTTTTCTACGTTAAAAATTAATTAGAAAACTTCGTATGTGCGGATTTTTTAGTTTTTATTTCAGAATTTCAGATTAATGTACCTATTATTACACGTTTGTCAACAGTGATGGTTTGTTTTCAATTTTGTGCATGTCTTCAACAGTTTCATTGCTTTTATACTGTTGATAAGATAAAAATGGAATGTATAAAAATTAAACGCGGACAGAATATATATTGAAAAGTAAATTTCAGTGATTTTTTTGAAAAGGAATGCGCGCAAATATTGGCCAACGAACTAAGCAAGCAAACCAATAGCAAAAATATTAACGAAGCCAAACTGAAGAAGAACGCGAAGCAAATAGAGAATTCTACAGAATGGGACATCGCATAAGATCAAATCAACAGAGAACAGTAGCTGACCGCTGTGCGAATAAAAAGATGCAATATGACACTTTTTTTGAGAGCTTGCCACATTTTGTTTACATTTTGGCCCAGTTTTTAGTTGGAAAAGACGCCCCGCAAGTATTTCAAATGCTGGTATTTCCAAATAAAAATGTCACAAAACTATTATAGTTCGAAAATTGAACATTTTGAGAATAGCTTTAGAAATGGCAGTGAAATTGGTTCCATTTGATGCTGCTCCAGAGTCCGGTGGACTTTGTATCGGATCCCGTTTCATTTGATTGTAAAGAATCTCAAGTCAAATATCATGCAAGCGACGATTTTGAGGGGAAAATTAAAAGGCAAATAATCTTATATCGCGGACTTGACTCAATCAGCTCAACATAGCATTGGCATTTAAGCGTTTCTGACGAATAATAAGTCGCAAGGATAATCGCTGGATATTATTTTATTTATGATATATTTTCTTTTTTGTTTGTCTAACCCTAAGGAAGGTTCATACGCGAGAAAAATGTAAAATTTTAAAGGAAATTGGAAAGTTCTTAAAAAAAATAATTTCCCAGACACTTTGTTTCTCGATTTTTTTTTTTTTTTTTTTTTTAAATTTTAATCGTAAGTAAGCTGCAAGTTGTCAAAATGCGGCAAATGAAGAACCAATAAACCTGTTAATTTAATTTTTATGTTTCTCCATGCATAAATTAAAATAAAAAAAGAACAAGTTATAAAAAAACTGATTTTGATTCACATTCGCATTAAAAACAACTGAGCTATTCTAGGAAATCAATTGGAAAGTGCACTTCAAAATGTAGCAGCTATCAAAGCTCGAAGCTTGTTCTACGAAATCTCTAAAAAAAAAAATCTATTCATTCCTTATATTTCAGCATACCTACAGGGGCTTTGCTGGAAACAAAACAGCCGAGCCACGGGCTAAAATCGGCGCAACAATGCTACTCAGCGGAACCCTTCTGTGGTGTCAGACAACAAATCTTCAGTAACTATATCAAGATCTTGTTTCGTATCTAATCCAATGAAGTCTGGTTTAAATGACCGCGGCACAACTGCGCCAGACAATTTTTCCCCAAACTATCACAGATATTTGTCTTCCTGACTGCCTCCGGAGTTATTTTTTTGCGTTCATTCATTAATTAGCATGAATACTGAGGTACGAATTTTTTTAAAAGTATAGCTGTTGCCCCGCGGCATCGCCCGTTAATAACATCTATTTAGGATTGAATAATGACGAAGCTGCAGACAACTCAACTCACTTTACGCAAAACTAATAGATACAAACAAATGTAAAAGGCTAAGAAGCGAATTTAGAAATTCAAGTTTAGTCTTGCATAAAGAAACCTAAGGTTAGTCGCGCACCTACAAATTTCAATGCACGACTATTTTTATTTTATGCTTATCTCTCGACTATTGCAAATGTAAAGTCAAATTTAGTTAAAAAATCGAAGGAGAAATTTAAAAATTTCAAGACGTCAAAGCATACGATTTAGGGTTTTAGACCCACACAAAATTTCGTATTTTAAATAAAGAATTTATTGTTTTTGTCAAATATTTTCCCAAATTTAATTCTTTTTCCAAATAAAGTGGAAAATGCCTACCATTTTACTAGTTAAGTTTTATTTCTGCGACTGAGTGATGGTGCGACGGAAATTGTTTGTGCGCGCCTTGCCTAAGAGTTTACTATGTAGAGACAGGCAATGTTGTCGATTGCATTGCCAGAAGTGTAATATACAGCGTTTTGGATCATGCAATCTCTGGTGAAAGTGACAATTGATTGGCTATAAAGAAGATGACCAGATAAGAACGATATGAACAAAGTTGGTCGAATATGCACGGCGTTATTTCGACAAACGGCACCGAACAGTTAATCTTTCTAATATATTTCAATCTAACGCTTGGTCGAACACTTGTGGATTGTATTCACTCCAATTACCGCGATTGTGCCTGCTGACATAGCCACTGAAGCAAAAAATGGGCCTCTTCCGAACAGATGATTTTTTGACCATAATCCGGATCTCCGGCTAACATTTCCAGTGCCCAATTCACAAAATCACGGCATTGCCTATGAACGCCTGGCTTCAAATACTGCGTTAGCACAATCTTGTATGGATGTAGGCCAAAATTCTACCGCAAAAGAAGCCGAGTTGACTCTCTCGACACTTCTTCATCTTTCTTCGATACTGGCCGGTACGTATGTTTTCGTCATTCCGCACCAATCTCTATCTGGTTGGTGGCCTAAAGTCTAAAGTGACAGCTCAAAATTGTTCAAGGTCCGGTGAATTGCCTATCTCTGAAGCCAATTCAAACTACTTGAGGTACCTCAAAAAAATTGTATTGCCTTGAATTACTATCAAAACGCTTATGAATAGAATATGACTTTGTTCTTATGTCCACCACAGAAAGGTATGCATCAGCGGTCGAAACGTTGAACCCAATTTTCGATGACTCGGCCGCACACTCCGACCAATACGGCCACTATTTCTCGTATTGGCTCTGAGCTCCTCTAACGTTGCCGGCTTCTTGGCATAGACCATTGATTAAATTTGGACCCATAAATAAAAATCAAATCACACGATTTCGGTGGCCAATCGACGGGTCCGTTTCTCGAGATAACACGTTCATCGAACTGACACTTCAATAACTCGATTGTTGCACCCGCTGTGTGGCTTGTGTTACTGTATTGTTGGAACCACATATCACTGATGTCCAATTCATGCAGTTGCTGAAAGAACTAACGTTCCAACATGTCGCTGTAGCGCATACCATTTAACGTAACGCGAGGGTCATTTTCATCGACGAAAAATACGGCCCAATGACGCCACCGGCATGAAAACCGCACCAAACACCGACTTTTTGCGGATGAAGTACTGTTTCATGAAGCACATGAGGGCTCTCACCTGTCTAGTAACGCATATTTTGATTATTGATGAAGCCGTTTAACCATCAAAAATGCGCCTAATCGCTGAAGATTGCAAATTGGCATTGACGCTCTTAAAGTTGCGACCACTGACTCGGAATTTCAGTAGTAGATTTTAAGTATTTGTAAACGTTGTTCCTTCGTGTACTTCACCATGAAAACGTTGATTTTACTGAATATTTTCACATTGACCGTTCGGTAATCGGTTAAAGGGTGCGTTCATACTGAAAGATGGAAGTTGTCAAGTCGCTAATGTAAGCGGAGTTTTAAAAATATATTTTTTAATAATTTCCGGACGTTCGGCAAGAGTGAAACAAGGCATAATGCAATGAAAAATACTTATACTGAATACTTTGACAGCTGCATGTCATTGCGGCATTGCTAACTTTAACAGCTGCTCAAAAATGTACAGCGTAGACATTGGTGAGGTGCTTCCACAACAACGGGTACACCATCAGTGTATTGGGCCCTTATTGGTTAATAGTCCCTGATTAGTTAATTCGCCTGTGATTTTATGGCAAAGATTGGAGAATTAGTCAAGTGCGAATTTATGTCTACAGATTTATTCAGCGGTAGTAAATACATGTGTGTCCAAGTTTACATGCTTTTCTAGTACTGTGGCAAGAAGGAAAAACCGCTAAAGTCGAGTTTAGACGGAATTTTTTTTTTTAAAATCATTAAATTCATCATGCCCAAATCTTCAAGATACATTTTTTCTAGCTCATTATCTTCAAAATTGGAGCTACAATGCCGACATTTTAAATTTTTAAATTTTTAACGAAACTTTAAAATACTCCCGTCAAACAATTTTAAATTCGACTTTAGCGGTTTTTCCTTGTTGCAACAGATAATCCATGAGGACATTTCAGCACGTCAACTTGTTGTGGCAGAATACAAAGAAAAGTGTCACAAATCAGTTAGAGGATAGTCTAGCGGTGGAATAAATTTACACAAATATCATCCTTATGTTCACTCAAATGCTTGTTTTAGACGCCATTTTGAGTGAGGTTTATTTTTGTATATAAATCCACTTCGCAGAGGAATGTCAAGTGGAAATCTTAAGTCTTGTCTCAAATTACCTCCATATTTATTTTTTTTTACCGCTTAAGAAGGTTTGAAGGTGACACATTCAAGTCCTAAATGCGGCAGATTATTTTGAATCAGTTCTAACCTTTCCGCATAAACACAACCAAAGTGTACTTCCTTCGCAAGTATCGCGAACATTTTTCGTGCGCCCCAATCGTGTACCCCTGTTCGGACCGTGAACAACTAAATACTAAAATATACTACAGCAACTTAAAATCCTCCCTGGAACACAAAGAGTACACATCCATTTTAAAACTAGAAATAATTGTTAATTTTTCTTCTTTTGCTTGTGAGAGCAATTATTTTTTAATCACCCTAAATAAAAAACGTTCATTTAAAATAATCTCTCGTCTTCTGTTTACTTTCAGAGCTGTCTTGAGGGAGTTCAAGTTCACGCGAAAAAGGTAAGCCAATCAACGCAAACAAGACGAACGACAGTCGTGTTGATTTAAGTGCGGTCATAGCTTTAAGTGCTGTCACATTAAACGAAAACTACACGCCTTCGAAATACTACCATATAAGAGTACATCCATACGTGAGTGGTAGGGCTTGATCTATTTTGAACAATGATTAATGACAGCTCCATATGGGAATGTTTAAGCGAAAGTTGTTCATTAATTAGCAAGAGAACTCCCAGTAAGTACACAAAATCACACTGACTCAATAACGAGTGAACTGAAAAGACGTGGAAATCGGTGTGAAAACACTCATAAATAGACTGAAATAATAAACTGCTTGCAAATATCGTTCAGTTGTGTGGAAGAGTCGCGCTTCGAACTACCATTTAATTAGCATAATTAGCCGGTGAAAAATGAGCGCTGAATCGCTGGCAATGGTAGCAAACAATCGGATACAGAGAAATTAGATTCATGTTCGATTTGAAGAATCTTTCCATCAATCTTGGGAATAGATACACCGCGGAAAGAATCAGTGAAAGTTTTTAAGAGGTATATTTGCATAGGTAGGGGCTGTCCTTGGGCGAAACTTTGCTCTGTCAAGGGAAATGGAAAGCTGCACTGCATAGTTTTGTTGCTGAAAAAACTGCAATCGATCTATTGAAGTTTTACATTTGTTAAGGGTTTTTTTTTTAAAGGTTATGGACGAAACTTTAACCTTTTGCGGAGTAGACGTTGGGCAGAGGCACAGTGGCTCAGCGGTAAGTGTGCTGGACTATGCTGAGGAAGGGTCGCATCTTGGTTGGTGGTTGGCTTTCCCACTGCTCCACCTCTGGCGAACGTCTGACAAACCTCCAAGAGTATAGCTACCTTGAAAAAGCTTCTCAATAACGCCAATTGCATTGGACATAAAATTCTAGGTCACTTTCATGCGTCACTTTCAGCCGTTTGGAGTCGGCATTAAACTGTAGATCCCTTCCATTCGTTTCAAACTTGAAAAACTCACGCAAAACGAATGGTTGTGAGAAGCTAGGCCTAGGTTTGAGAGACGAAAAGAGACCCGAAAATGCTTACTTGGGTGGCGCTACAGTCTGGGGTGGACCTGGGCCTCAACCAATACACCTCTCCAGTTAGCGCGATCTTTGGCTAATTGCCTCCAGTTGCGCACTCAAAGTTGGTTGAGGTCCCCCTCCACCTGCGCGCGCCACCTGAGGTGAGGTCTTCCTCTACTGGAGGTTTCCCTCCGGGTTGGACTCGAAGACTCTTCGGGCCGGATTGTCGTTGGTGTCCATCCGCTCTACATGTCCCAGCCATCTAAGACGACTGATGCGTGCTTTTCTGACTAGGTCGATATCGCTGTACAGCTCGTAGAGTTCGCTGTTAAATCTCCTCCTGCAGAGCCCGTCAACGCAAACGGGACCAAAAATCACTCGAAGAATTTTGCGTTCAAAGCGACCGAGAAGATCCTCATCCGTGTTTGCTAGGGTCCATGCTTCTGCGCTATAGAGCAGGACAGGGATGATGAGAGTCTTATATAGAATCTCCTTAGTGCTTCTTGACAAGGCCTTACTAATCAATTGGCGTCTTAGGCCAAAGAAACAGCGGTTGGCAAGTGTGATTCTTCGCTTGATTTCTTGATTTATGTGATGTCATTATCAGAGTTAATAGCGGATCCGAGGTAGACAAACTATCTCAAAGTTATAGCTGTTTATCGTGACGTTCTGTCCGATTCGTCGATGTTGTGTGTCCCTTCTTGTTGACAGCATATATTTTGTTTTACCCTCATTCACCACTAAACCCATTTTTGCCGCTTCTGCACTAATACTAGCAAACGCTCCAGTAACAGCTCGCTGTGTTCTGCCAACAATGTCAATGTCGTCAGCGTATGCAAGTAGTTGCACAGACTTCTGGAAAATTGTGCCTCGGGTGTTTACTTGCGAGTTTCGCACAATCTTCTCAATAATGATGTTGAAAAAGTCACACGACAGCGCGTCACCTTGTCTAAATCCTTTTTTTACATTAAAGGTCTCGGTGAGATTGTTTCCGACCTTTATGGAGCAACGAGCCTTCTCCATCGTCATTCTGCACAATCTGACAAGTTTGCCTGGGATATCAAAACTAGACATGGCTCTATATGTCTATATAGCTCATCTCTATAAAAGCTGTCATATGCGGCCTTAAAATCGATAAACATCAGGTGGTGCGTATCGACTTGGACTTCTTGGGTTTTTTTCCAGGATCCGCCGTAGTGTGAATATTTGGTCGGTGGTTTTATTTATAAATGCTCTGAATTAATTTAATTTGTTAATTAATGCGATCAAAATTTGTAAACAAAATAGTTTACACAGAAGTTTCGCGACTAGTGTCTGACAGCTTATTAAATTATTAAATTGTCAAACGGAAACTAGTTATTGTTCGGTGTGAATGCAATTTCGAGTTTTCGATGAAAACACGGTTTTCACTGCGGTGTGAAAAGGGTATAAGAAATGCTTTTCATCTCGTCAGTTGCTGTATAAAAGGTGCCAGCCTCAAACTACATCACGTCCACATTTTTCAAAGTGTGTTGGTATTTCATATAAATCAATACAATAACATGTTACAAATCGCACAATTTTAGCTGCCATTTGTAGCGTTTTAAATATTTTTGCCACGCCCCTCTGTCCTATATTCCGGTCAAACCTAGCAAATTCTTTGAACGACATCTATTGACCAAATTTCGAAGCTATTTCTACACAAAGTCCAAGGTATAGGGTTTGAAATGACTTTTGTGTAGGGATTGCCACGTCCCCTAGTCCGAAGTCCATCCTAAAGTTGTACATATATTTTTTTTCAAACAAATTGGCTGCCTCTTGTACACTCCACGAGGACTATATGTGGCGTACACAAATGGAACGTTCTAAACAGTTGGTGTCTCAGAGTACCTCTGAAAAACTTTGTACTCTCAACCAGTGTTGTTAGCACTCTCTCTTCATTTATCCCTCGAAGCGTTGTAATTTTTCCCTTTTTTCCCTTTTCACTGTACTCAAAATCCCTTTTAAATCCCACGACACTTTTTCGCCTCAAAATCCAGTTTTTAGAAGTAAAATTTGTTATACAAGGAAAGAAAATCACGTCTAATTAACTTTTAGTATAAAAATCACAGTTTGTAACATTATTACGATTATTTCTTTGGTACTAGAAAATTTTGATAAGAGACAATTTATATAAGCAGTTTTTGATGCACATTGAGTGTGTTAATAATCATCGTGAAATGTAGGAGTTTTCATGAAATTTCAGCAAAAATTTATATTTTTAAGGTTTTTTGCCAGATTCCTCAAAATCCCACGATTTGGTGCATTATCCCTTTATCCCACGAAAGGCTTTTCGGACATCGAAATTCCCACGAAAAGGGATAAATCCCACGATATAACAACACTGCTCTCAACAGTCCAGGTTCCAACTCAAACTCAAACTCAAAGAGTCCATATCGCATATATGCATTCATTGTTTCACTTCAAACGACAAACAAACTTCTCCAAACGTGCCTGAAATAGACTTACATTGAAAATGTATCACCAATCGGAATTTTTCCAACGTCATCAAAAGCGTCTTCCTCAGCACACTCATTCTTTAACCAACAATCAGCACACAATCCAAAGACCAACATTCCGAGTCATAAGCCGATTAAATTTTTCTTCTGCCTTTTTATATATTTTTTACTCAGAAATAAACGAGGTGAATGTTTCTCATTCAGACCAAGTGAGAGTGAAATCTAATCGATATTTTGTAATAGATTCATGGACATGGAAGCCCCTTTTAAGGTGACCAAGTATTTTGCCCGCGCACCACATTGTATTAACCGCTGTGTCACAAAAGTAGGTGGCTCACCTAGAAATGGCCGATGAACTTGCATGTGTATATAACGAAAGAAGAAAACGATGCATCTAAAAATAGCGCGTGTTGCGCCTGTCACCACTTTCTTACCAAATTTGTAATGAATTAAGGCGATAATCTATTAGGCATAAGGATGCGCAACTATTCCAAAGTGTCGCCTATAAATCACATGACGTACGCGTATATATACCGCACACGCTTCGCTGTCTGTCGATATATCTAAATTTAGCGACTTTGTAGCAGCATTTCGTGAGTTTAACGAGCTTCATTGGTGATTGGTTGTGTCGTTTTTTGAGATTGGCTTCCAGTTTTGTTTTCTTTTATTGGCCGTCTACCTTCGTCGACTCTGACATGATGTAATAAATTTCTTGATCTATTTCGAATTGTGTGTCGTCAAAGTTGACGTTTGATTTTCATAAGTGGAAGTTATTCACATAAAAATTTAAAAATGATCTTCCAACAGAAATGCGATTAAAATTAAAGACGAAAAATCTGTTAGAGGTGATCGTCGAGAAGGAGGTCGTTAAATATTTGTGATCTATAATTTTTAATGTGATTTGAAAATATTTGCTTTGACAAGCTTTTGAAAATTTAAGAGCTCTGTCGCACCAATTTTCACTATTCATCTGATTTGATTGTTTTTACAGGAAAGAATTGGAGAGAGCGCTTTCGATCCGTAGAGACGGAGTGGGAGTTGTGGATTTATACCGACTTTACGTTGAAACTCGGCAGCGGGTCTTGTCATTTTTGCCCCAGGAAACAGCGAGTGACAAGAGAGCTTTTATGGATTGCTAATGAGAAATTTCGTCTTCAAAGGCATGTAAGGTCCGGAGGGATCCTAGGCCTAGCTTCTCACAACCATTCGTTTTGTGTGAGTTTTTAATTTTTGAAACGAATGGAAGGGATCTACAATTTTATGTCGACTCCAAACGGCTATTTGAGAAGCTCTTTCAAGACAGTTATACTTTCGGCTCTTTGAAGAGACATACTGCTCACCAAATAGCCTCGTAAAAAAAAGACTCAACAATTAGTATCACCCTTAAAGATTACTTTTTACATATTGATACAGTTCCGTTGGTGATTGCGACTTTCCCTCGATTCACATGACTGTTACGTCCTCGAAGAGAAAACCAGAATAAATGTCAAACTAATTACCGGCCACTTACATATATGGGTGGGTGCTTGCACAACACTTGCCCAGTTTCACTTCCTCATTAGCCGTGTTATTTATGGCTATTGAAACTGAAATCTTTAATTATTTTTTTTTTCACAATCAGTTTGCATTGAGCGCAGTTTATTTTTATTTTTTTTTGTAAATTTCTCTTTTAAATAAAAATTCCTCGCAAGACAACAAAAAAACAAAAACATTCCAAAAATACCGACAAAAAAAAAATAGGGACAAATATTGTCCTACAAAAATCCTGTTCGCGCACTCCAAAAAGGAGCACGAGGAAGCGCGTACAAAAAATAAAACATCCATCCACCTGACTGCAACGACCCAATTGCACTGCCGATCCATCAATTTCCCCTGCCGCGTGAGATCAATGCCAGCAAATAATTAAAATTGGAGACCCACTTCGCATAATCAATTCAGTTCTTGCGAAAGTGAAAAAAAAAAAAAAACTACAACTACTCGTACACACAAAAAACCTGGTTCCATCATCATCGCGCCCGTTTGACACATTTTTGCGTGCAACATGCGTGTACCACATACCATCGGCTGTGACGACGCCGTCTGCCAAGTGAAATTGACCAATTTCACTGACAAGGAAATTTGTACACGCTCCAGAAAAAGGTGTGTTGCCGCAGCATTAACTAGGCGATGCTGGATAATTATTATCGATTTCGATGGAGGGCTGCCTGACAGCAACACGTCAGTCAAATGCATCAACATTGCCGCCAAAACGCACCGCGACATTATGCTAATCATTTCCGGCATTTTCAACAACATTCCGCGGGGCAAAGGACCCGGCAAAATATGTTAATTTGTGCAAAGTGCTCTGCCGAGAAGTTGTATTCTCCTCACCCGGGATTGAGGGGGTGTCCGACGATCGAGCAAATGTTTGAATTGCACACTTATGAGCAACGACGGGGGTAGACGAACAGCACACTCTGTGTGGCAAATTGTAAACAGCCGGCTTTCAAGAGCTGCTGCCACCTATGGATGGTATTACGCAATCGACGATAAAATGCAGACAAAATATTGTACGGTTGTTGCTGTTGTTGAGTCATTAAGAGCGAAACGTTTACGATAATCGCCCGAACGGACCCGCAGCGTTTGCCAGATGATTGGAGTTCTGGCCAATTTTCGGGGGCAATTGGCTGGGATTTTATTATCAAACTAAACGCGTTTGTTTACACGAGCAGTGAACATTGCGCACCCTTTGAATTGTTAGTTGGTAACTCTGGCTCAACCTGTGCGATAGACAAGCAATTATGTAATTCGCCGCCAATTTAATGCAGGTGCATGCACCGGCTAATTGTACGAATGATAAATGATTCTCCATAAATCGCTGCTGGTAATAAGTTTTCCCTGTTCGATGATGTCTATTGCGCTGCAAGAAAGTGGCGCTGACGATAAAAGCAGTCAGTAGACAATATTTTGTTGTTGAAACTAACTGCAGGCGACGGGAATCGCCACCCAAGGCACATGGTAGATCAAGTTGGTTAGCAACAAAAAGTCTGGTGACAGGTAGCGGCGGATCACAAAATGTGACATTTCCAAATCGAGAGGCTTCGACAGGACAGTATAAGTATTAAACAAGAGATTTTGTCAATGGGTGCTTTCGTTTCCTATTATCGAACGTGACGACTGACAAGTTTCTTCTAAATATCGTTTGCGTTTTAATTTTTGAGGGCAGAAATTCTGACTGTAGATCATCAGTATTTAGATTCATGTATTGTCCCAGGTATCCCTACTCACTGCAAATATTTTTTAATAGAAAAATCAAGAACTTGATTTTATATGGAGTAATGTCTAGTGTTGGAATAATGAACAGGGTGTTCGGTGGCCGATTTATATCTTCAATAGTGAATAAAACTTTAGGCGTCTCAATCTTTAGTTTTTTTAAAACAAATAAATAATGAACATTAGGAATGAGAATTTTTGTTGTACACTTCTAAAAGCAAGATTCGCATTTCGTTCGCTTCGAGTTCTCCGGAAGAATGATTCATTCGCGGGCGCGTTTATCTGAGAATCGCAGGCGATATATCGAATTGTTGACTTTGCGACGAATGCCGATGGGAGAATCGACTGCGATTTGTCAAAATTACAGGTGAACGAAATAAGTTAAGTTGGCGGAAGCTTATGGGACTGCCTAGAGAACTGTATATCCAAATCAAGTGAACACTGTAGGAATATGAGCAATATGCGTCGCAGATTTTGTAGTTTTTTTTTTTTGTAGGGTTTTCGGAAGTGATTCTTTATTAACAAAAACCTCTCCTTGGCCATTCTAATAAATCTCTGGTATACTAGGGATTTTCGGCATTGGTGATCAATTTTTAAATAGAGGAGTCTCGATAAGATACATTTTTAACTTTCTCGATTACGTAGCAAGAGAAAGATATTGTATTGGTACAAAATTTCGAACTCGAGATGTTAATCAATTCTGAAATAACGATGATAGATGAACTCAAAAAAAGTGAATCGCAATATTCTGTCCGTCTGTCCCGATTCCTACAGTCTAAACGGCAGCCCAGATTTCACTTAAACTTTGGACTCGGAGTTTGGGGGCTTACAGTTCGGGGCCGTTTTTTTTTTTTTGCAGGGTAGCTTCAATATTAATGGTATAAAAATGTTCATACCAGTTTAATTTGTTTGAAAACGGCTGTAATGATTTCAACCAAAATTGGTATTTAAGCCTAAGTTGGTGAGGTTAACATGACTGCGTACTGTTTTTCGCTAAAAAAAAGTCGAATAACGGTACTTTTAGAATTTGGAAATATGTATTAAATATGTATTTCGAAAATGGTCCATACGATTGTCACGAATATTCGTTTCCAAGTATGTTAATTTCGAACTAAATAGAAATGGGTTTTTGAAAAAAAAAAAAAAACATTGTTCAAAAATTTAGTTTTCTTTAGTTTTACTGAAAACGCCAATATCGATTTAGGCAAAATGAATACTTAGCGTAAAATTTATGTTCCCAAATTATTGTGTTCTTTTCAATTCGAATCACGGAAAACCTTAAAAAACCTTAAAAAACTGCTCATATTTCGAAAACCCCACTTTCGATTTCGATAAAGCCTTAAAAACCAAGTTTGTTTACATCACGAACAATAACTTAAGTATACTCAGTTTTCAGCTAAATAGTTAAGCAATAGTATTTTTTTAAACTAAATTTTGCAATATTTGGTACTGTTTTATGTGCGTAATTTTACAAAAACCGCTCATGTTCTAAATAAGACACCGTATATATTTTTTATCCAAAAATTCGAATAAATCAGATTTTTAATTATTTCACAAAATTACTACCCAAAAGCCGATCTGTGTTCATATATAGGTTTTTTTTTTTGTAAAACTCCATTCTCCACATTAAAATTAAAATTGCAAAAGCAAGACTTATTTTTAGCAAATATCCCACTTCTACTTTTTTTTTCCAACCAATTTGAATATGCACCTTAAAATAATTCCAACAAAACACTTGAAGTTTACTCATTTAGAAAATCTTACTTCAATCGCACCCCAACACACGTCCATCGGGATATTCAATTTATAACTGCTAATGCTAATTCAAAAACAAATCTCTGAATTCTTAAATATACATATATGTAAAGATATCGATCTATCCCGAACACTACTTGCGATCATTGACAACTTAAACCAGCGTCATTCACTTATTCCAGTAAAAAATAAAATCACGTTTGTCCTCGTACTCAAAAACCTTGTGAAGTGTAAGAGCTTATAAAATAGGACAGTAGGCGCTTATAACTCTCGAACCAGAACTTGAGAAAATTGACTGTTATGGAGAGAATAAACTTATAAAAATGTTGGAAATATGTACTGCCATATCAAATGAATAACCTAAAATGAATTCTATTTAATACTACCTATTCTTACATTTTATGTACGGTTGCTTCTGAACTTTTTACCTATCTACCAACTGACTCAAAACAACTTTTGATGAACGAGAAAGTTTAGTGCGATCCAGTCGTGCACTTTATTTTTTTTTTTAGCCCTTTTAAACAAGTTTTAAGCGGCAACGCTATTATCAACTCGTAGCAGCTTTCAAAATGTCAGTCGCTAGAGTAATTTTTTAGTAGAGTAGTAGTAGTCGAAGTTTTTAAGAATAAAATTGAAATTGATTCTTGAAAACTTAGAAACGAGTTCTTGTTATCAAAAATTATAGCTAAAGTAACAACTTTTAGGTTACATTTTTTTTTCACAAAATCTCAAAATTCTTCGCCCAACAATCTTTTTTTTTTCCGAGCGTACTCAGTATGAAACTATCAAGTGTCAAATTTTCCACTCTCATACAGAAGATTAAACCAGATTTTCAACTATGTATAAAAACGTTACCTTCTGTCTGCATTTAACTCAATCAACTATCGTCCCTTTCTTTAAATTTCCCTCGATAAAACAACTGAACACAGCAATTTCCTTAATTGATCACATCAATGACGAGCACAATTTCACACAGGTATCTGCCTCCAATGCGGAACGCCTCTCCGAATGCCACTCGCGAGTTGGACTTTAAACACAACCACCAGTTGCAAAAGTCAGTAACCATAAAATTAATTATGTCGTTCAAATCGTCTGAAAGTACAATTACTATTCCCCTGGCAGAAGTAGCGCAATGGAATCTAATTAAGAAGCCCCATTGCCCGACGCACTTATCTCGCCGCGAATGTGACAAATATAAATTGTTTCCATCAAAACAGATGAAACCCGATTCGATTTCAACCTGGCGCAGTGGCGCAGCGTCCCAGATGTGCTCTTGTTACCTTAGTATGTCATGTCGCCAGTCCTCTGAAAAAGATCTTAGAAAAGTCGTACACTAATCTATCGATCGCATGTGAATAAAAAAAAAAAAAAAAACTTCTCGCGTGAACTAATTCCATACGCACGTCTCATTGAGGGAGTGGGAAATTGAATGTTATTCCACACTCACATGATCGCATGACGGCTCAATTTTCTCGAGTTTATAAGAAAAGAAAAATCAACAAACCGGAAAAAGACAGTTTAAGTGTCAAAACTCAAAAGTGCTTTTCACATGAGAAAGCAATAAATTAATGGAAACCGCAGCAATTCAATGCACTCCGGTCTCCGCTTCTCACCTCGTGTATACCTACGGTACGGATGGGTAAACGGAATTTCGATTCTCTTTTGCCAGCGTGAACGCTCACTTTACTGTAATCAATTATGAATGAAATAATCAATAAGGGTCCGATCTCATCATTATCAGAATGAATCCCAAAACGAAACACGCAAACACCTCAAACGAGATGGATGTATTTTCGTATATGCTTTAGGCAGGTACCTTTAAGAGGGGTTTCGCTCGATGCATTTGTATTGTGTATGAATTGAAATCATTTTGAATCCAGCACGCATGCAACCGCAACTGGCACAGAAGCTCATATGCCTGTTTAGGCCAATGCTGTGTGTAATTATGTGCTACAAAATACAGCATGCGCGACAGTGGCGTACGAAAGTTGTGATGCGTTCTCTTTTATTTGGCAATACTGACAGGGATGGCATGATGGTCTCTGAGAGACGATTTGTGATTTTTTTTTTCAATGATTTTGGAATGAAATCATCAGCAGCTTATAGTTGACATCCGTTCAGGGGCTTTTATGTTCAAAGGACTTTTATTTTTCAGTCTCTCAAACTTCATTTTGGTCTGTTGTTTGACAGCTCAAGCACCGAACTCAAACCTAGTGTTGATCCTAGACCCGAAATTGAATTGGAAGTATGGGGAGAGCATTCTACGCATGCAACTGCATCTTTGGTAGGAGTTGCGGACCAAACCCCAAAGTTATCCTTTGGATGTATACAGCGATCGTTCGACCAATACACATGACAGTTTGGTGGCAAGCTGCCAGCAAAGCGACCAATCTAAAGTCAATGACAAAAATACAAAGAATAGAAGGGACAACCGGCGCTATGAGAACCACACATACAGCTGGACTAGGGGCGATTTTCAGTCTGACACCTATAGACCTAAACATGGAAGAATCCGCTGCTAAAAGTGTCTTAAGGATCATCCAAACTAAGACTTGGAACCATTGCAACTTTGGGTATGCACAGATCTTCTGTAAACTCGTAGGGAACGTTGTCATTTCTGACTTTCTCCCTATCTAGACTTTGACAGATGATTCACCTGCTCCTTTCGGTGTGGGAAGAACAGATCACAAATGAACCCACAAAAAGAAAATCAATATCCATCTACACAGATGGTTCAACGATGGACTGTGGAATCGGTGCCGGCATATTCTCTGAGGAATTAAATATACATTGCTCCATCAGACTACCTGATAGCAGTAGTGTCTTCCAGGCGGAGGTTCTGGCTATTGCTGAAGCGGCCCGTAAGGCGTCAATATTGGCAATACCTCGTAGCGATATCACCATCTTCATTGACAGTCAGGCGGCTATAAAAGCAGTTTCTGCTAATGAAATAAAATCCAAACTAGTTCACCGTTCTTTGATCGCAGCACACCACGAATCTCTGCTGGGTCCCTGGACACAGAGTCAAAACCGGCAATGAGATGGCAGATGAACTGGCGAGAAAGGGGTCCGTAATGGATCTTGATAGAGCACTTCAATCGATCAAGCCACCACTTTGCAATCTCAGAGAGCGAGCGTGGAGAACAAAATTCGAATGAAAACCAACAACAGGTGGAAAGAACTCATACTACCTGCGAAATATCACGGAAGCTTTGACCAGAATATAGCAGAAGCCGCACCAACAAACTACTACAGTTTGAGAGGTCATCGCTATCTATGTTATAGTACGGGCTCTAACTGGTCATAACTTCCTTAGAAACCACGCCATGAAACTAAATCTCAAAGATGACGACATATATGTATTTAGAGGCTGCGGAAACGAGGAGGTCCACGAGGATACACCTCACTTCCTTTGTCATTGCCCGAGTCTGGAACTGGAACTCTTGGAAGCTATTACTTCCATGAAGTATATGAACGTCATGTCTCACTGTCTGATCTTTACAGGTTTCTAAGTACATCGGGATGGCTAGACATCGTCAGGAAACCACAAAAGGAGAAGGGATGGAGACCACCAATGTAACACCAATGGTAAACCCCAAAAAAAGGGCATCACAATGGGTCCACGAGGACCTAAGTGAGGTATTGCAGGGCTCACCCTGCTCTACCTACCCGTTTACCTAACCTAACCTAACCCACATAAAGGTGGTGCTTAGCCATGTTTGTCACTGTTGTTGTGCGCGGTCTGAGCTTTAATCGTGGCTTTTTTCGCGTGAGTTCTTTGCAGAAACCGATAATAAACGAAACAAAACGAAGGCTATTTCCAATCAAACTGAGGAACGTGTCCATTTTGTTGGAGTTTTTCATCCTGCGGCATCAAAGTCAAGGAAAAATGTTTGTCCTTCTACTTTGAGCCTGCGTTGTCATCATATTACATTTCTGAGAGTCCTGTAAATTTTTGCTCCGTGAATTTTAGTTGCTATTTTTAACAGCCCTGCAAATCCGAGAATGACATGTACACGCAGAGGTTCCTTTAATAATTTAAGGCGCCCCCTATATGAGAACTGACAAAACTCTACATAGGATGCTCCGCATTTTCTTTCTTTTCACCTAGTTGCAGGCATGCTCACTTGCGTAGAGCTGTCGAGTGCATAATTTAGGTCTTTCTCAAAACTACTCATCATAGAGCCTCAAAATTACCGGTCCAAAATTTGTCCGAAATACTTAATTGTATCCTAGCTTCTCTGTTCATTGGGATAAAATTTGTAAAACATAAACGAGATCTGACCGCAACTGGTATAAGGGCTCCCAAAAACTGCTGATGTCACTCCGAGCCCAGTCATGACAACTTTTGTCATTCTTGTGATAAGTTTCTTGTCATGCTTTAAAAGTCCAGCAAAATCTACTTCGCAAAAAGAAAGTAACAAAACAGAAGTAAAAAAAAAAAATCCCCAGGTGCCCTTTTACTTGCCACCTCCACTGTACAGTAGGAAGCAACCTAAGCGAAATGCAATCTCACGGCTCAGCGACCTGGGGAGTTTTATAATCGAAACAAAAAGCCACAAAATTAGGTCGCCTTTAGCCGGTAACGTTTATTTCCTCCATCTTGTGGAAGTGCACACTGAAAATTCGCCCACAAGAAAAACAAAAATAAAAATAAACCCCCATTCACTTGCGATCTGACAAAAAGTTTGACAGCGAGCGGCAAACATAAAACGATGCGAAATTGCAAAAAAAACAACAAACCATCACACAGCTGTCAAAATGTTGGCTCTTATCAAATTCTTGGCGCACTTTCTCAACTTTCCGCGCTGGAGAAATGCAATAATTGATTCTCCCCATTAACAGAAGCTTTTTGTGAGACTGCAAGCTGTCAGCGTTTAACAAATGTCACTGTCATGTCATTTCAACTGTCCAACGATTTGACGCGCTTTGCGATTATTTCCGATTGAATGTGCGGAAGTTATCTCCCATCTGCTGGTATTTGCAGGTTAATTGCTCGACACTGTTATGAAACATCGGTTTTTATGCGGGTATACTTAAATGCCTATCCTAACGGTTTCAAACGTCATCGAAGTTAATTTCATGCAAATTGCTGCTTACATTGAACTTAGCACGGTCTCCAATTTGTTGCTAATATACGTAGGTTAGGTGGTTATGGATGCGCGCACCATCGCGCATCGTTGTAAGACGACTGACAAGATGGATACGACATCCAGGTGGCTTGCTGGTGGATGGTCGTGTGCGCTATTGCGGTAGCAACTTAAATTCCATATGGCGTAACAACAATATCGCTTCTGTGGTAAAATTAATTGCGACAATGGCCGGTTGTAGATATACAAATCCATACAGATGACTGTCAGTGGAACCGTACGCATCTTAGCTAATCGCCAGATGAGGTTTTATGACATTTCTCTTGCAGACAGACGACGAAAACGACAAAAAACGTTGCAAAGAGTTCAAAAAATATGCAGCGCGAGTTGGAAATTCCCCCCTGCAAGCACAAGTGGCAATCAGGACACATCTTGCGCGCACACCATCTGGTCTTTTATGCCTGTAAACGGTCACCCATCTAACGATTGGTTTGGCCCACATTCATTCCCGCGTCTATATGGTGATGTGGTCTCACCTGATGTGGCCTTAGACTCTGTGCCGGCGATGGTGCACCAGTGGCAGCAGAAATTGCGCGCACATCCAGCATTGGAACATTGGAACATTGGAACACCTATTTATCACTGAATGGTATGGAATTTGAGTTTATGTTTAGCTGAGCGTTCTCGCGCCGCAGCATGCTACATCAGCGAGTGCGCAAATGTGTGCATATCCTTAATTGGAAACATGTCGGACAGACGGACGAGCGCACTCTACGGTGCTGGCAAACGAACGGCCATTAGTGTGCTAATGGGCAACGCATTTGAATCGATTAGTTCAAGTGCGATCGTTTATTGAGCAGTTTGAGTGGTCGTTGGTTGGCGCGCTGTGATGGGTGATGGTGTTAGATGCGGTTATTGTTGGGCGGACGATGACGAGCTTGTATACAGTGTATAAGTGGGCAGCAGATAATCGTAACTGAGTTATATGGTTATGGGATTACCGAACGATAAGCGAATAAATGTCGGCCAAGGGTCAATGCAATGAATGTATCGGTCATGCGCATGGTTGGACTGAGGCTGGGAAGAAGTAGCAAGTGCGGTGTCGTTGTTTGACAGATAAGGGGAGTTGTTGGGTGCGGGGAATGTCGGGTTAATGATGTGATTAGGAAAACATTGGTGGAAATAAATAAAAGAAAACGCCCGTTGTCAGATCAAAGGCTGCCAGTGATAAATGAAGTGTGCGCTTGAGAGGTTTCTTTTTGATTGTACAAATATTGAAAACTGCCCGAGAAGCTTTGGAAGCTTTTTGAAAGAGGTTGAGATTATCTTTCATTAATATGCCATAGTGAATGACCTAATCACAGAAAAGAGTTCTAAAGGGCTGGGAACTTTGAATACAACTGGTGATAAGTGGACACGAGATTTTAAGGAACGGATCGTTCGGCCTGGTACCTACAATGTCATATCTAGACATTAGGGGACATTTTTCGAGCACCTTTGCCAACATGGACAAATGGATCGCACCAGATGGATCAAAATGCCGGTGTTAGGGCATCTTCTCCGACCCCCAAATCTTGTTTTTGGCAGTGACAACAGCAGCTTCTGAGTTTACCGTAGTGGCACTACCACCAGAGGGTTTTATATCGCCTTCTTTAACAAAAGCCAGGCAGAGCTAAAGCAATATCGGCTACTGACATAAATTCGCAGCTTGTAAAATGATATTTTGAAGAGCTGAATGTTCTTCGAACTCAGCATGAGGTGCAGCTTCCTGAGCATAAGAGCATCGCAGGCTAACAAGAAAACGAATGAAATAGAAAAGATTAGACAGGTGTTTTTTAAGAAAGCTTTTTGCACCTACGTTTTTTGATTTGCATTTTAACCTGCTTCAAGCTGGAAAGAGCAACAATAAAGGCAAACATCAGACGGATCTCCATGAAAATTCGCAGGCTCACAAGAAAGGTAAGGCCAATCCTTGACTAAGCTAAGACCGAGAGGCGTATCCGAAAAGATAGAATGCATGAATTACTACGGGACAAAAACTTGAGGAAAATGCGACGAAAACCAGCTTTGCAGAGGCTGCGGTAATGCGGGAGCATTTGCGAATAATCAGCATCAGTCAAATAAAATTTATGTCAATGTCACTGACAAGCATTTGTGGTTAAAGTCAGTGGAAAGCTGGTACAAAAACGTCTACAAAATTTCGCATTATGCTGCCGATTCTGACGGCCACGTTGCCTGGGCAGTGCAATGTTGGGTGTTCCTTGTTGTTGAAAACATTTATTCTTGGTTCACACCGCCATATCGTCGGCACAGACTTCACAAAGACTGTACCTATCTAACACAAAAGAAAAAGAAATCAAAACGTTTTGGAAAATGTTTCGAAATTAGTTTCTCGAATTTAAAATGTTAGATATTTGCGTCCGAGGAAAATATTTACATAAAAAAGAGAGATGATTCGATTTCCTACAATTTGTACCATATTAATATTTTTGGACAGCGATTTGTAAAAGCGGGAATACACAACGAAATTTCGAAGAATCGACCAATGTATGAATTTAAAATATCAGCAGCTTCCGAGATGAAAATGTTCAACAAATACATGGAGATTGTTCAATTTCTGACAGTCTGTTAAACTCTTTTTGTCTTTGATTTCACAAATTTGCAAATCTTTCGAAAAAATCGGCAAAGATTTTTGACTACAAATTAAAGAAAGTGATTCGGTTTCCTACTTTCTGGCTTATTCATATTTTTTGACATCGATTTGTAAAAGAGGGAATTTTGAAAACGCTCAAAAAGTCGGCAAACGCCTGATTTAAAATGTCTTGACATCGATGCAGCTTCCTGGATGAACAATTTCAACAAATACATGAAGAATGTTCAATTTCTGACAGTTTGTTTAAACCGTATTGTCTTTGACTTCGTATATTTACATTTGAAAAATCTCGACTGAAAAGGAGGTAAAACATCTTAAGTCGACTTAGTCGAGAAATGTCCGAAAAATTAAAGCAAAATATTCGGTTTCCTACTTCTTATCTTATTAACATTTTTGGACATCAATTTGTATAAGTGGGAATTTCGAAAACGCTCGAAACGTGACAAATATTTGAATTTAAAATACCTTGATTAGGGTGCTGTATCTTGGATGAAAATTTTACAACAAATAACGGGTGATTTTTTAAGAGGCTTAGAACTTTAAAAAAAAAAAAAAAACACAAAAAATTAGAAAAAAATGAATGAAATATTTATTTGAATCGATAGTTTGAACCTTGCAATTTAATGTTTAAAGATAATTTCATGCAAATGTTGACCGCGGCTGCGTCTCAGGTAGTCCATCCGCTGAGTCCAATTTTGGCATACTCTTTCACACATATCGGCCGGTATCTCACGAATGAATGCATGGATGTTGGCTTCCAGTGCGTCAATCGAAGCGGGCTTGTCCCTATACACATTAGCCTTGACATACCCCCACAAAAAATAATCTAATGGTGTCAAATCGCACGATCTAGGCGGCCAATTGACCGGCCCGAAACGTGAAATTAACTGTTCACCAAACTCGCCTCGCAATTGCGCCATTGTTTCGCGTGCTGTGTGGCATGTGGCACCGTCTTGTTGAAACCACATATCATGCAAGTCAAGAACTTCCATTTCGGGCAAAAAAAAGTTTGTTATCATCGCTCGGTAGCGTTCACCATTGACAGTAACGCTGCGATTCGCATCATCTTTGAAGAAATATGGCCCAATAATGCCGCCGGCCCATAAACCGCACCAAACAGTGGCTTTTTCGGGATGCATTGGTAGCTGTTGCAATGCTTCTGGCTGATCTTCACTCCAAATGCGGCAATTTTGCTTATTTACGTACCCATTCAACCAAAAATGAGCCTCATCGCTGAACACAATTTTTCGATAAAAAAGCGGATCCTCGGCCAGCTTTCCAAGAGCCCATTCACCAAAAATTCGGCGTTGTGGTAGGTCGGCTGGCTTTAGTTCTTGCACAAGCTGTATCTTAAAAGGCTTTACGCACAAATCCTTCCGCAAAATTTTCCACGTAGTGCTGTAACAAAGGCCTAACTGCTGGGAACGGCGCCGAATCGACATTTCGCGGTCTTCTGTCACACTAGCTGATACGGCCGCAATATTTTCTTCACTACGCACAGTACGTAAACGTGTTGGTGGTTTAATGTCCAGCAAAGTAAATTTGGTGCGAAATTTGGTCACAATCTTCCGAATAGACTGCTCAGAAGGTCGAGAATGCCGATCATAAAATGGAAGCAGCGCGCGATGAACATTTCGAACCGAGCACGAATTTTGATAGTAAAATTCAATAATTTGCAAGCGTTGTTCATTTGTAAGACGATCCATGGTTAAATTGCAAACCAAACTGAAGCTGTTTGACAGTGACACAAGGTACTAAACACACGTCAGCTGTCAAAACCAGTGTTGCCAAAACCAAACCAGCTAAAAAATCACCCATTACATGAAGAATGTTCAATTTCTGACAGTCCGTAAAACTCTTTTTGTCTGACTTCATACATTTGAATAATATCCGAAAAATTAAAGAAATTGATTCGGTTTCCTACTTTTTGCCTTATTAATATTTTTGGATACCGATTTGTATAAGAGGGAATTCTGAAAACGCTCAAAAAGTCTACAAACGCTTGTTTTTAAAATGTATTGACTTCGATGTATCTTTCTGGGTGAACAATTTCAAACTATACATAGGTACACGAAGAATTTTCAATTTCTGACAGTTCGTTTAAATCGTATTTTTGACTTCATACATTTACAAAATTTCCGAAAAACTGACTTTTTCGACTACAAAATATCTAGACTTTGGTGCGTCCTAAGGGAACAGAAGTGAAAGCAATCGCCTACAGTTTTCCTCATATCAATTGCTTCAGACGTCGCAATGTAAAAGTGTCAAATCGGATTCAGATACAGGTTCTGAAAAGTTAAAAAAATCGGCCCAAATATTTAAATTCTAAATTCCTCAACTCAAATTTACATCAAAGAAAATGAAGATGATACAATTTGCTACAGTTTCTGACTATTACTTTGTTTTTTTTTATTTACATCAACGTGTCAAAAATTGCAGTCAATTTCTTAAAAAGACCCAAAAACTTCAAAGTTGCTGTGTTTTTTAAGGCAATACAAAGGATAGTGAGTTTATTGCACAATTTGTGAGCACTCTCTACTAGTATTTCACTAACCAATTTTTTACGAATAAAGTGCCCCAAAAGATCAGAACAGAAAATTGGTAAAAAATTGGTCAAAAAATCGTTAAAAATTCATCAAAAATATAATTTTTTAATTGAGTCTTACCGCGCTTTGTTTACTAATGGATGTTAATCTGAAACAGGTCTAAGACATTCCAGTTCAAAAGAGTCACAATTCTGTCCTAAATTTGTGAAACCAAGAACTTTCTTCTAAAATTCACTTATTTCAAGTAATGTGACCACTGAGCGAATGTGTGCCACAGGAAAAATGTCCACTCATTAGGTGCGACCCAGTCGAAGTGTACACGCGAGTAGCAACGCACAGTTAGGCACACCCAGTCATATATGTGCGATGAATGACCTCCACGACGGAAACAATTGCTTTTGTTTGATTGAAAAATTCCACATAGTTGTGCAAGCAAATGCCTTACAATGTAATCCATGCTCGAACGTCACAAAAACCCTTTTCAGTCATATGTCACTCAACACACGACACCGCATACTGGTACAGTCCCATCCATTCAGCTAACCAAAATGTTGCAACTCGATTGTGTTGCAAGATGTTCCGTACAACGAATCTCCTCCTGTTCATACATCATAAGCCGGTATAAATTACATCTCACATTGACGCAATTACAAGCTTGGGTACCCCCAAATGTTGTCTTGAACCCGGAATAGGTATACCTACCTTTTAAGCGCTGTATACTTGGCCAGTTAAAAATAAACCCCCCCCCCCTCCCCCCGACTAATTCATAATTCATTTCTATAATTGCCCGTCCTCCCACCGTCGGTCGCACACAATGAGAATTGAAATCGAAATCGAATACCCCCATTTTAATTGAGTCGAACGATTTTTACATAACAAAACACACTTTTCTGGCCGGCAAATAAATAGGCGCTCGTGAGTTTGAAAATGCCACCGACTGAACTGCCGACTGAACTGCGTTTAGCTTCGACTTAATCGCGAACTTGGAGGCAGCAATTTAGCCTTAAAGTTAATCATGAAAGCGAATTGGATGGGCCGGCGCGCCGAAAGAGAGAACAACTCTTAATTTTCTGTATTGATCACTGGCGAACAACAAATCAACAAGCAACAAAACGAGGCAATAAAAATCAACTGCATTGATGTCACTCTGGCAGTGTACACCGCGCGAACACCGAATTTCAATTGTGCAATCCGCCGCCGAGCTGGAATAGAGAGCCCCTCCACTGAATGACTCTATTGAACGAGCAAATGGTTAGACAGGTCGATAGACAGGAGACGAAGACGAGGTGGGCACGGCAGTGGTTTCTGCTTTGAATCCGAGTCAATTCACGACTAAATGATTGCCTCCATTCAATCGGCGATGCATAAACATTGTCATCGTCATCGTCGTCGTCGTCGTCGTCGGCAGGCTCGTATAGTCGGTCGTCTCCTCAATCTGTCTATCGTGGTGGATCGGGGATGGATGGATGTGCCTCTAAGTGGATTTGTTTTGCAAATAAATAACACACATAGGTGCACCGTACGCCATCGCCAAGCTGCAGCTAAATAACATTATTTCGAGACGTAAACTAACCTGTCCAATGGTATACTGTAAACGAGATTATCTGCTAGATACACCCGCAAGATGGATATTCTATAATTATGATGGCGGCGGCGGCGGTGGTGTCAGCGAGACGTGAATGCATGCGCAGAAGGAGATATCGATCACAACGTGTGTATATAGGCACATACGACGCGAAACGACGGCGAGTACTCAAAGGCGATCGACAACGGTCCGCCCTCTTCACATTCTGTCGGCTGGCATTTTACGATCTCCAAACACCTTTCAAATGCACTCTCCTAAAAATTCCTTAACTATATAATAGGAAGCTGGAGCAGCCACCACTGTAACCCGCGATGATGGCTCCTTTTAAGGAAGGTGGCAACTAGTACCGACGGACGCGACACGGTGCGGTGGTGGTGTCATATGTGCGCGCAGAATGTACGCCCGGCCGCTTGCCTTATGTCCATCAATTCATCACTTTCTATGGATATAGGAGGAGGAAAGCCTCCACCAGTTGAAAAGGAAGAAACTTCAACTGCACTGCTTCTCACAGTGAAAGATTCGTTTCTTTCTACTCGTTTTTTTTTTTATCTGTTTCGGTTTCGGTTTTGGTCCTCCGGGCACAATTGCGGTGCATAACTAACGATGCAGCATCACAGGCTGAATAACAGTGCAGTGGCTGCAGCGACAGCAGCACATATTATAAATTATAATCTGAATCGGTTTTGGAATCTTGATTTAAATTTTATGTTTGTCGGTTATACCGACTTTCCCTTTTCTGTTGTTTTTTTTTTTTTTTTCGTTCAGGCTGGCATTCGGTGCGGTTGTTGTATCTTTTTATCCTCGATAATCGATATGATAATGCTCGTAAATAAATACTGTGAGAACGCATTCAGATGACCCGGATGAAGAGATTGGTATATGAATAAGCTTGCGAGCGAGATGAATGGAGGTATTTATGGGTACAGTTCAGAGTTTGTGATTTTCGGAATGTATCGATTTAATCCTTTTCGGGCCCAATTTGGAAATTATTTCGAAGCTCCACCGACAGAGGTATTATCAGCAGATATCGGCTTTGGGGTTGTAAATCAATTTAGAAAAATATTTCCTTTCAAAAGGGCGTACCTAATGAGTTCGCTTTGCTTGTTTGTTTGGATGTCCCTGTTTCTCTTTTAATTCAAGTTTCTAAAAACCATAGCAAAGCCTTCTGTTTAGTTATTATCAGAGTTCTCTGTAAGTCTTATGATTTTCCAATATGGCTACTTATTCAATGGCCGAATTTGTCAAAAGGTATGTCGATATTCTCTTTTTATATGCAAACGAGATGGAAGTGGAACTTTTTTTGTTTTGAGATTTTTGAACCAGATTCTCTTTGAAAATGTAAGTGGATGTGCACGAAATTTACGAACTCGAACAGGGTGGAATATTTTCAGATTCCGTAGGTAAGAAATTAACTTGCATAGGTCTGTGGGATTTTTTATTTTGCGATATTTTGAGTTAGATTCTCCTTGAAATTGCAACATTGCAATTTGCAAGTGATGGGAGTTAATGTGCAAGAAATAATTCAGTACAAGTGTGATGGATGTTGTTAAATTGGTCTTATTTGAACAAGCTTTTTGTTTAAAATGCAAATGGTAGTATTTGATCGCACAAGATAAAATTGATTTTTCTTTCTTAGCCATGCGCCCCCAGAACTTGGCGCCCTGTGCATTTGCACATCTTGCACATATCGTTGGGCCGGCTCTGTACGATGTACGTTAGTTTCTTTTACATATAGCTGTACCCCTCCGGTTTTTTCCGTGCCTTTCGTATTAAATCCCGCCCAGATTTCACAAAGTTATAAATGCCCAATAATAAATTCAAATAAACAACTTTTCTGTTTTTTTGAATGGGAGTTGCTACAACCCGTTTTCCTATCCCGCTTATCTTTTACAAAGTGACACCTATCGGGTCCAAAACTGTCATATTTTCAGAACTGAAACCAACCATATACAGCCACAAAATATGATTGAAATCGGTTGGGTTTAGGAGATCGACAACAGCGCCACCTATCGACTCCAAAATAGTTCTATCTTTCAAACTGTAACCAACTATACACACCCACAAATTTTCATTAAAATCGGTTGAGTCGTTTAGGGGATCAGCGCCACCGCAAAAAAAAAAAAAATTACTGAAATTCATGTGCTTTTCACGCACATCTACGTTTTCCGATTTGGACCAAACTTCACAAAAACCATATATAGACCAATACCAAAGATATGTCAAAGTTTTGTTAAAACCGGTAAATGTGCTAAGGCGTGAGTCGGCGACAAACAAACACAATTTTGAGGCTCTCGGATTTCCCCAAACTTTCAGACTGGTTAACCATTGCTTGTGGAAATTTGCGTTCGATATGATTTCTAAGCTCATGTGTGGATCTGTGATTCCACTGATTATAAGGTTGCCGAATGAATCAATATTACAAGAAAATGTTTTAATTTTGCTTATTTATTTTTGCCACAACTACTTATACTTTTCATTATTACTTTGGGGTGGATATTTCATCTATTGCAAATTATTTATTTCCTTCACTCTTTAAAGAGACCACAATAATGTTACATTGAAGTATTATTTCACAAACTAGATGTAATTTTACCCCAAATTATCAATGTAAAAAGGTCCCAAAATAATGAAAAATGACCGCAATCAGACTATCAAAGGTTGTTGGTGTTTACTGTATAATATTGTGGGGCCCTTTTTTAATTTTTTTTGCGGCCATTTTTCATTGGGGCATAATGTCATGGAGCCGATTGAGGGGCTTCAGTTCTTGATTTAATTTGATTTTGTAAGCGTGTAGCTCAAGACTTTCAAAGAATAATCACCGATTCGTTCAATTCCTGTGAACTGTGATCAGCGTGGATTCAAATGGAATTTATTATCATGCACACATATATAAATATATATAGACATATCTTTGTTCCCAAACGTGGCTCTCGGTCTTTCGTTCATTAGAGTAGAGCGTGTTTTCTGCTCTTACGCTTCCGTTCATGTAGTTTACCTCATCAGCAAACGAATTTCGCAATTTCCAATTTCCAACTCTAAGGAAGTACGGAACCTTCGGTGCTCGAGTTACACTCGCAATTGGCCGGTTATTTGTTTCCTTTTTTAAGATTTTTAAAGAAAAGTTCCCAGGATATTAATACTTTTGAAGCTCTCGAAAAAGATTAAAAGATTTTGGACTTTTAAGAAAAACAGAGGTTTACAAAACTCGGAAAAAATCCTTTTGAAGATTTTGATGATGAAGAGTTTTACTCTCGCTACAGGTTTAATAAAAAAACTGTTAAGTTCTTGATTGAAAATTTGAATATTCTAAACTAAAGCCTACAACAACTCGGGGGTTTTCCATTAGTGCACTTTTGAAAGTTGTAGTTAACCTTATTTTATTTTCTTTCTGTCATTTCATTAAAATTTGTTTAAAAAAAAATTCCCCAAACAGTGTTTGGTTTCTCAAACTTAGGCTCTTAGGATGTGGTACTATTTAGTTGTAGGCAGGTTCAAAACGTTTATAATTAACCTAAAAGTTAGGCACCGGTTTTGAAGTAAGAGTGCTGTTACTTACTACTGAGCTCTCCATACACACAATGACTATAATTTTGCGCCATTGTTTTCTGTCCCATCTATATACGGTGACCATTTTTCCAATCACATAAAAAAGGACTTTTTTTTTTTAAAGTAAAAATAGCACATTTTTACTATCAATAGGTTGATAAAAGGAATTTACTTGGTCTATGAAAATCAATACATCAAGATTACCATCTAACTCGAGCTTTGTAAGAATTGAGAAAGTACCTACTAGCAAATTTCATATCGAAAGATGGTTTTTAGGAGAAAAAGAGGTCCAGTAGCGTAAAAAGAGGACACTGTATTATTTTCTGTAAGTAAACAAATCATCTCAATCCTCTCAAAAAGAGGGCGAATGGTCACCGTACATCTGAATGCTGTTTAGAGGGAACTGTATAATAGACTTAAGAATTAAATTGTTGACAATAATCTGAGAATATGGTTATGTTGAGTATTATTATTGTTAGGCTAAATTCGTGAAAAGTTAAAAACGAGTTCTTGGCATTAAAAAAAAAAAAAACTGTTCAAGGAAGAAATTTTAGCTGATTTTTTTTTTAAATCTAAAAATTCTTCGAAGGAACCCTGAGGAAAAAAAAAATCACTATCATGAGTCCTTTTGCCTCTATCAACCAGTTTCGAAACCTCCTAAGTCTATCGATCTTCAAATTTCCATTTAAAAATTCATATGTCCCTCGTACGTCTTACTTTCACGGTTTCCTTTTTTAATTTTTTAAATCGGTTTTTTGCGCCTCCTCAAAAATTCCATTTTCCATTTTCGACGTACGAGTTTTTGAAAGAAAGCCGATGATACGCAATTTTCTTTTCTTTCAAAATTGTGGAGAAAAATTCTGTAAACTATGTCCAGAAGTGTGCATTTTGTTACGATTTCTTTTCATTGATTTTCGAGAATTTTTAAAACGTGTACATTCAGCATTGTGACCCCTTCACTTATGCAACATTTTTAGTAAAATGCTATAAACTGGTTATTTTGGTGTTTTTCTCGACTTTTGAGTTGATTCGACGGTTTCGTAGCACCCGTTCGGTACTGAGCTTGTGTACTAAACATTTAACTTATTTTTGCTCTATTGTGGTCCTATATTGACCTGTCTCTCCAACTTTTTACTCATCAAGTAGGAGTAACCTTTTCGCCACTACACGCGGCAAATATTCGCCCTAAATTAAGTCAACTTGCTAATTTGTGTGCCATACTAGTGGAACTTGCAACTTACCGGCCTTAAATCATGAAAATCCATTTTCAAACGCTCTAAACAAAATCAGACAGTCTTTTTTACATCTCTTGCACCTTTACAACTCCAAAGCGAAGCTTTCATCTCTTCTCACTTTTAATCCAAGGTATCTCCTTCCCCCACACACGACACCTTCTTTCCGATTTGTTCACACAATACCAAACAGAACGTGAACTTTCAGACAAAGAAGCGACCCACAAGATCCGATACAGGAGCCAAAGCAAGTCTTCCCTATTCATCCCACTGGGGCGATATATGAGAGTGTGAAACACAATCTCGTACAAAAGCGACGAGGATTTCCGTTTCCTTGGGTTTACTCCAACTATTATTAGAATAGAAAATTATATCTATTTCGCTAGCCCAGGTGCCAAGAGCCGGTGTTGTTAATCCGCTTGTGGTTTATTAGATCGTAGACAATGAATCTGCGGTGTAACAAATTAATTTGGAAAATCCTCTCCCCAGGCGCACACATCACAATAGGAGGAGTAGAATAATTGAATTGGAAAATTCTTGAAACATTATCCGTCTACAGCTTTTAGTATCCAGATCCAGACCCATCCCTGCATGGTGTAGGGTGCTTGAGCTCTCTCTCTCTCTGCTGCGATCATAGAATTTCATATCAAAATATGTCACTTGAGTGAAACTCATTTTGCATACGATTGTTGGAAATTCATCGGGCGTGCAATGCATGCTACCTACCCAGCCAGCGGTGTGATCTCATTGTACCTTGTTCCTCATGTTGGTCGGTGATTCGAAGAAAAAGGCATACAGAAAGAAAGAAAAAAATGCACTACCAGCAATATGCGCACACACGATATCGGGTTGCCATAAATACCTATAGTTGGGGGAGGACTTGTACATACCGAAACCTGTGAAACCTGTGAGCGTGCAAATTTGTGGGAAAATATAACTAATCCATGGAAAATTCGCCGCATTGCGCGGCGGTGTACACACAACACGAAGCTTAGTTTTGTGGGAACAAAGAAATTCGCAAAAGAGCAGGAGTCCATTTGTAACAGGCACCAGCCAGCTCAATGCTACTGTCAGTGTCAATTATTGGCTACAAATGAAGGCAGGCAAATGTCGATGGCATGCATGGATTTTGCTTAAACGAGGAGGCGGAGTTGTTGTCGTTATCCCTGGATACCACATCAGGGGTAAATGACGTTTTAGGAACAAGTTCAAAGAAATCGATTTTAAACGTTAATAGTTTTAATAGTTTGAAGAATTGTTAACCTTGGCTGTCACTTTTCGTCGACTGTCGCAAAGAGTGCAGCTCTTGGCAGTAGTTGGGAGTTTCGTCTTGTTTTGGGTAAAGAAAGTATAAAATTGAACACGAAAACTGATTTTTCTTTCCTAACTTCTCGATAACCTATAACCAAACTGGTTACACAATTTCGTGGATTTGGCAAACAAGCGTCAACAATTTTCGCAACTTTTCAGTTGCGTTACCACAGTGGAGGAAGCAATTCAAATTTAGCTACACCTGTTGTACTTGTACTTATGTATGTCATCCACTTGGCCACTTCTTTCATTATCCGCCCATAAGCGGATCATCGCTTGCCGGTCATTATCTCTCTCGTCGTCGTAACGCCAAACCTCAGCCATTCAACGCGAAGAGATGCGAAAAATCAACGAACTGCGAAAATTACATCACGACACTGACATAAAATCACAATCAACCGATGAAACTTTTACGACGCTTTTATGTTTAATGGGCTTACATTAGCCACAAACTTGTACAAACCAGAAATCGCATTCAGAAATCGCCCAAACGGTATCAATCAAATACTGCGAGAGTCCCGGTCGTGTCTTTGATCGTCGGCCTATATAAGCTATAGACATTCACTTGCATGTTTCGACAGATCACAGATGAAAGTGTCAAGACATACTGGAGGTAGGATCTCGACTTGCAACCCCGCGCTCTCATCATGTGGCGACTTTTCCGGAACGCAATTTGTGAAAATATCTCTCATCCCGGCCACATCGTGTAGGTACGCAGTGTATCTGCGGAAATTAATCAGATTTCGCCAAATCACTCGTGATGACCAATTGACCCGAATTGCAGTTAAAAGAATTGCACGGCAGCCATTGCCATACGCCAAACTCTTTCAGGCAATTTGCCCTTCGGCCATATAACTCTCGAGAGAGAAAAAGACTCCGTACATGTGGTATCAATGTTGGCTGAATTACGGATACGGTACCGATCCATCATAAAGCAGGTTTAAGTTGTCCCTCTCTGGTTGGTCGAGTCGAGGCGCGCACATTACCGCGCACAGCTACAGATATACTTGCGAGAGTTCAGCGCGCCCCATCGCGCACATCGCCACATCGGCACATATAGCCATTTGCGTCGTCCGACATTGTAGAAACGATTAACCAAAACGATAATATAGACGCGGAAAACTTTACAATTACGGTGTTTAGCATAAATTTGGGGAAAATTGGCCTCATCGGCGGCCGGTATGAGGCAGATGGATCGCCGATGAGTGCGGATTTGTGTGTTTATCTGATTGGAATTGACGTACGGATTTGGTTTGCTATGGCGAAGCAAAATGGCAGGAAAAACCGTGATGCCTGCAGGGGATGTGGAGTGGAATTGGGTAGAGTTGTCTCTCTCTCCTTTTTTTTAATGGCTAGTTTAACGACATTTTGCGTCGTGGAAAATTTCACGTGGCAGGGTATAAAGTTTTCACACATAAAGCGCCTTTGACATTTTTATGGCAAAGACGTTCTATTTTTTTATAGTAAAGTTATTAAATTTGTATTCGGTAAGTATGGAGTGTGAAATTGGAAAGTATTTAGCATCTCCTTTTGGGCTATTCACTTTTGGAAAGTCCTCTCTAAATTTTGTGGAAAGTCCTCTCTAAATTTTTGACTTAAATTTGGGTCTAATTGCATCTTGAAAAATGTTTCCCGAAATGTAAAGCTGTAAGAACTTAAAGTTGAGTCTGATGGGGCATTTTAAATACCTCCCATCACCTTACAGTTTTACTCTAAATCAGCAGCCAACCTCGCTTGACACCAGTCTCGCTCGAGGCATCGCTCATCTGGAAGGACCAAAGATCGGTATACAATTAAATGGCGTCGCCCTTTTTTTAATTGTCATGCAAAACAATTTTTAACAGAGTCAGCTTTGGTCAGGCATAATTAGAAATAGGTACAAGATCGCTATTAACACTGTATTGGCAGGTTTAAAAGTTCTTTACCTACCATCGGAGATTTAAAGACCAAACAAAGTTGAAAGCAGTTTTGTTGAAGGCGAAAGAGACCTACACCTTAAAAGTAGTACAAATAAATTTCGCCCTGCCTTTGGTATCCTATCATCAGTTAAATCTGATTACTCACTCAGTGGCGACTCCTCAAATCCGATGGGAAACTCGGAAAGTCCTGGCAGAACCTACGTGAAACAGGCTTTTATAAACTGCTTAATGCGGTATTTGTATATCTTCAAAATGAAGAAGACACAGACAAGCCTTCGAATGAGACCCTCGGGGTGCACGACTTATGGGAAGACCAAGAACAAAGTCCGTGAGCACCTCCAACCGTTCGTCAATATTTTTCAAGGTGATTTCAGATCAAAATAGTCAACCATTGAGGCGCTGTGGCTTAGTGGTCAGTGTGTTGGACTACCAAGCTAAAGGTCCCAGGTTCGAATCTCAAATCCCCGAATCAAATTTAAGTTTGTTTTCCTCCATGCCACCTTTCGCGAACGTCTTACAAACATCCGAGGTTATTACTGTCTTGAAAGAGCTTCTAAATTAGCCGTTTGAAATCGGCATAAAATTGTAGATCCCTTCCATTCGTCCAAAAAATGAAAAATTTAGACAAAACGAATGGTTGTTAGAAGCTAGGCCTAGGGCTCCTACGGACCTGTTTCGCCAACTATTTATTTATTTATAGTCAACCATGGATTAAGTCGTTTGCACTTGAAGAGATCCTGAATAAGAAAAAAAAAAAAAAAAAACGCCAAACTCAGCGGATGCAGGAACCAATTTTACAAAGCCGAGTCAATTATCGACATCGCTGCCAAACTCGTTTGTCTGTGCAGAATGACGTTGGATGCATTGAAGACTTTGATGTCGAAAACGATTTAAGACACCGCGACACGATATCTTGTGACCTCGTTAACATACTAAAATTATTGAAGAAATTGTGCGAAACTCAGAGGTATCTACAGTCTTTTAAAATACCGTTCAAGTACTTGCAAAATGACATCGGGACAGTAAAAAGTGAATTATATAGTTTTCGAATGTCTGTTAGGGCTAAAAAGACATTTCAGAAGTGAAACTCCCCTTCATAAACACAAGGATGTATTATACAAGACACTCTAGAGGTTTAGATTAGGTATAGCAGGGGGAACCCATCAAAACTACACTTAGATCCTTGTGGACTGTTCCTCTGGTTACCAGACGCTGTCCCCAAAATCTTGAAAGATCAGACATCAGTGCGAGACAACGGAAAGTTCTTGTAAGTCATCGAAGTAATAGCTTCCAAGTGTTCTGTTTCTCAAGTGACAGGGGCTCTGGCAGTGACAAAGGAAGTAAGGTGTCTCCTCGTGGACCGCTTCGTCTTCGCCGCCTCTAGCTGTATCGTCATCTTTAAGATTTAGTTTCATTGTGTGGTTTCTTAAAAAATTATGATCCGTTAGAGTCCCTACCAGGTTAGACAGCGATGACTTGTCAAACAGTCGAAGTTTGTTGGTCCGATCTCTGTTATATTAGAAAGGTTTACACATACGCTTAGGCCGTCTTGATAGCAAAATTATTCGGGTGATATTTGGAATATTTTGTTCCACATTTTGCCATAACAGGTGCGCCATGTAATGTTTATCTTGTATGGGAATTTGTTTGTTAGTTGAAATTATGAAGGAAGTATATTTATTGTAGGTCTGGTTGTAACTATGAATTATTGTTTGGAATTTATGTGTATACTACATCCCTTCTCTTCGGGAGAAAAAAAAAAATTTTTTTATTTAAAAAAATTTTTTTTTTTTTTTTTGTTTTAAGTTTTACCTAAATCTATTTTCTTTAATCTATTATTATGTACCTCCTTTATTTCATTGTCTATTTTTATTTTAGTATTTACACCTCTTAATTCTATAACCTCGTAGGGTCCCTTATAAGGTGAATCTAATTTTTTCCTATTTCCTACTTTTAAATATACTAAATCTCCTATACTAATATTTAATGGATTTGCCTTTTTATCTACTGAATGCTTTCTTTCCAGCTTTGCTTTTAATAATAAATCTGCCGCAATATTTCTCATTTGACTTAGTCTAAATTTTAATTCTAAGGAGTAGTCTTCGATATTATATACAGGGTTTGATTCAACCATAGTAGAGTTTTCTGGTAGTGTTACCAATTTTCCATATATCAACTCAAAGGGTGATATTCCTATGCTAGAATGGGGTGTTGTATTGTAACTGAATGCAAAATAAGGTATCCATTCATGCCAGTTATCTTCTTCAGCAAAAGCTAAAAGGTATTCATTGAGCACTCTGTGGTTTCTTTCTATCGAACCTAGGGTTTCATGATGGTATGGTGTTGATGTTATATGGTTTATACCTAATATTTCATATTAGGTAATGTTTTATTATAGATTTAAACAAATGTCTACCTCCCTACATTAACTATGTGGATTTTAGGCTATCCCAAGCCGATATCGTTACTGGCTAAAAAGCCGAACTGTATTTGGTGGCTAAAGAGCCGAGCTGTAAATATAAACATAGGCTAAGAAGCCAAACCATTCACATTGCTTGTATCATCAACATTTTTCATTATGTTGTTAATGAATTCTGTTCCCATATCTGTTTTCAATGTTTTGAAACTACCATGTCTGAGTATAAAATTTTCCACCAGAGTCTTTGCTACCGTTTTCGCATCTTTGCTTTTCATTGGTATTACCTCTACGAATTTGGTCAGTTATCTGCAATGTGTTCAATTCTGCTACTAGACTTTCTATTTTTATGGCGTAGCTTTCAATGCTTCTAGGTCCCTGAACAGTTTTTCCTAATTCAGTCTGTAATTGAAGTGTATTTATATTGCTTCTAAATATATTTCTTAAAGTTTTTATTAGTTCTGTTAATCTAGTTTCTAAAATGAATTTAAATAGTTTTTCTTTTTCTGTGTTACTGTTGGGAGTATCCGCTATGAAGTTTGCCATGTTTATAAAGTTACTCAATTTGTCAAATTCTCCGTTGTATTCGGGAATGACTTTTAGTGTTGTTAAAATGTCAAATGTCGCCATTGTATCTAATTGCAAATTGTTTTCGTTATTACGTAATTTATTTTTATTAATAAGTAATTAATTTTGTTTTATGCCATTTAAACATTAATCCTAGCTATTTCTTTATTTACTTCCTTAACTACTACTTTATTTATTTTCTTTTTGCAAAGATTTCTTGCTATCTTACTTATTATTACAATAATTATTACTATTGTTATTACTATAATTAGGTCTATTGTTTTGCTATTATTATTGTCTCCTGAGTTAACAACAATATTTTCTTTCGAATTTTGTCCACCCATTGTTACTGTTATACAAAAAAAAAATTATATAGATATATTTTTTGTTTATGCTTCTACTGGTGAACAAATTTATTTCAAATTTTACATTATATATTATTTATTTTTCTTTTACTAGTGAACAGATTTATTCAAAATTTTACGTTATATATTATTTATTTTTCTTTTACTGGTGAACAGATTTATTTCAAATTTTACATTATATTTTATTTATTTTTCTTATTTGATGGTTCTTATTTAATTAAATCAAACGCATCTTAACTTCTATGAAGTAGGTATATAATACATTTTGGTCGTGAGTTTGTTTTGAACAAAACGAAATTCTTTTCGGATATAGTGTGCTTATTGTCAATTAATAGTCATCGTTCTCGAAAGGATGGTATTGATGTCCATAGGTACTATAGGAACCAATCGAGCATTACAATCAAATTCGTCAATGGTCTTCTCATCGTCGTCGTTAAAGTCGAATCCAAAGACATCAAAGTTTGACGCGATACGTGCCTTTGTCACCGATTTTGGAATAACAATGTTTCCACGCTTTAGCTGATAATGGATGAGAATTTGCACTGGTGTCTTATCGTACTTCTTGGCAATAGCAACGATCTTTGAATCATCCAACAATACAGGATCTTCGGGCTTCATTTTTGTGGTTCTAGATACGCAGGATCGCCATGTAATGTTTATCTTGTATGGGAATTTGTTTGTTAGTTGAAATTATGAAGGAAGTATATTTATTGTAGGTCTGGTTGTAACTATGAATTATTGTTTGGAATTTATGTGTATACTACAGCCATATTTTGAGTCGGTGACTAAATCTATACTTATAATAAAACTGTAGGCAATTTTTTTGTTACCTAATGGCGTGAAAACTACTGCACAGATTTCGATGAAACTTTTTTTGAAATGGTCCTTAAGATTTTGTGCAACATATAGGCTATTCCTTTCATTGCCATGCCTATTTTTTGAGCGTTTTTGACCAAAATGTATTTTTTTTCTGACTTTACTGCCTTTAACTCACCATTACTCAAATAATTCTTAATCAATGCAAACAAAACAAAATACTTAGGAGAGCCAACACTTTTATAGTTATTTCAAGCCATCAATCAGCTTTCTATGTCCTCTAGAAGCTGAGCTACAACCTAAAATCGAACATGAAAAAAATAAATTTATTTTCTCAAATCGAATATTATTAGCCGCCGCGGTTCTTGATCGTTGTTCTGCTTTGGGGTGGTTTGGTGGCGCACATCGCACAAGCAAGTTCATATGAAAAAAAATACCAGCGACAATGTGTTTCTGAGGAAATGCGCAGATGGCTGATGACGTGTGATGTGGTGGGGGACGTATGGAGGTGGTGTATATAGAAATTGAGTTCATGGTTTTTGTTTTAATGGTTGTTATAGTACCTACGTTGATACCTACAGTGAAGAATTGAAGAATTCAAGAAGTAAAGACGATATAGGTGAATTATGTTGTTCGATTTATTTATTGTTGGTGTAGATACAAATTTCCGTTAAGGCTTTTGTTTTAGTGGTTGTTTTGAAATTACCTACGTTGTACCTGCAGTAAGGAAGTGAAACTTTGGTACTTACGATGTTGAATTTAATTTTCTTAAATTGATGTTTTAGGTAAATAGATTTGTTTGATTTATTGTTTCACATTGACAATGTTCACCGCATTTTTTTTTAGCTAGACAGTTGATTTTAAACAAATACGCCGTTAAGAAAACGGTCAAATCTCTTTTATTGGAAATTACAGTCTCACGCCCCGTACGAAGTTGCGGGCACAGCTAGTATTAAATAAATTTTAAGAAAAAACCGATTTCCATACATGTGTAAGTTTTTTTTTTTTTGTCATTTGGTCTTTTATATTTTATTTGGCCGCTTTTTGGCCAAAGCAAAATGTGACAATTTTGTTGCGTTTTTCATCACTTTCGTCACTATGTCGGCGTTTTGTTTCAATGTAAAGCGATTAATGGTTCGAATTGTACGGCATTGACGTTTCAAAAACGGGTCTCAAATCAATCGGTTAATAAATGTCAACGTTTTTCAATGTTTAAATACCAACGTAAAATATGGCGCACCCTGTATATTTTAGATCTTCTTTTAATTTTAATAAACCGTACAAAATCTAAGCGCTGCGGTAACGACAGAAGGGTATTGCATTTTAAAGGTATGGACATCGCATCGCTAACTCTTTGTTTGAGTCGAATAAAGCTCCATTTGACAGTTCAATGTTCGACTAGTTTTTCGAGCAGCTCGAGCCTTGTATCGTAAGCGTACTGAAATGGCAAAAAAAAAAAAATTATTGCAAATCCGCTGTCAAATTGAACGTCACTGATACAAAAAATGTGTTGCCAATTCATAAAGCAAGCCTCTAAAAAGACAAGTTTGTTCAAAAATAATACGACTACTCTTAAGGCAGAAACAAGAAAGATTATATCACAGTCAAAGACTACCAACTAAATTAGAAAATACGTATACAAGTTCAGTGTTTACTTTAGAAGAAAAGAGCTCACCTTTTGTTGTGAATCACCTCGAATTATATTTCAAAGGCGAAGTTACATGAGAAACAACTTTTTTTGCATACAAATGTTTATTAAGCTTCATCGTCTGCATAAATTGGATATTAATTTACTTAGAAAATGTTAATCAGAGTTTACTGAATTGTCATCAGGGTTGGAAGAGCTTTACATATTATGAATGGAGAATCGTCAATCAAACGACAGAGGTCGTTGTTTATTATTATTCGATTGCGACTTCTTCTATTCGATTTTTCAGGGCGAATACTCTTAAGCTACGGGTACGTAACTCGACATAACATTTGGTGTATATTCGTGGCGGAGTGTCGACAGTACAAGTTAAAGCACCGTACTAATAATAAATTTAAGTCTCGACTTGAAATTTGCGGCAGCTCACAATTGCGAAACTCGTATGGAAAATCTGTTCATTGCGAATTACTTAAATTTAAAGTCGGAGCTGAAAATGTTTATTGGTAAATTTCAGCACGCAATTACAACAACTACTGCGAGCTCTCGAAGTGTCAAGTAGAGCGTAGGTTGTTGTTTCGTATTCTGAAAATTCGACCTTACCTTGCTGCGATCGAAGCTCAAAAAAACAACCCTTATGTATTAGCAAAAATGAACCTAAAAAACAGGAAATTGAAAATTGGAAAAAGTAGCTATTGCCGGGTTTAGCAATTTAAGTTCATTAACTTATCGGATAGTGGGGTTCAAATTCAGTTTCAAAGTGATTGAAGTTTCAATAAGTGTATGAATTCAATCAAATTTTTACATTTTAAAATTAAAAAGATTTCTAAGTTTTAAGAATTTGACAAAAAAAATCTTTTGCCTTCTTAAGGATTGAAGGAACGAACAGAACACTACAAAGACAAGCAGGGGAAAATGGCTGAAATGACGATGGCGATAAGGTGCGATTTACTCCGTGTCCAATAAAGCCGCTGGAGCAGATGGCCTTACCGCCGAGCTATTCAAAGCGGCAGGCGATTACTTGGTTAGGAGCATGTACCAACGCATCTGTAAAATATGGTCGGAGGAAAGTATACCCGATGAATGGAACCTCAGCATTGAGGAGAAACGAGACCCTCTGAACTGCGCCAACTACAGAGGTATAAGTCTTCTTAACATCGCCTACAATATCTTATCTGCCATGTTGTGTGAACGCCTGAAGCTTTCCGTCAACAACCTGATTGGTCCCTATCAGTGTGGCTTCAGGCCAGGAAAGTCAACCATCGACCAAATATTCACACTGCGGCAGATCTTGGAGAAAACCCAGGAACTTCAAATCGATACCCATCACCTTTTCATCGTTTTTAAGGCCGACTACGACAGCATTTATAGAGACGAGCTATACAGAGCAATGTCTAGTTTTGGCATCCCTGCCAAAGTCGTCCATTTGTGCCGGATGACAATGGAGAATGCACGCTGCTGCATCAAGGTCGGTAAAGAACTCACCGAGACTTTCGATGTCAAAAAAGGATTTAGACAAGGCGATGCGCTGTCATGAGACTTCTTCAACATCGTTCTTGAAAGAATAGTGCAAAATTCAAGCGCTAACACCAGAGGCACTATCTTCCATAAGTACGTCCACCTACTCGCTTACGCCGACGACATCGACATAATCGGCAGAACGCAGCGTGATGTCACTGGCGCGTTCGTGAGCATTGAGACGGAAGCGGCAAAGATGGGTTTGGCGGTTAATGAGGGCAAGACAGAGTATATGCTGTCATCAAGACATCAAGAAAGGACACCCAACACCGACGTCTTGGGCAGAATGTCTCTATTGACAGATATAGCTTTGAGGTGGTAAAGGACCTTTCCTACCTAGGCTCCGCTATGAACTCAGACAGTGACACCAGCGCTGAGATTTAACGAAGAATAACTCTTGCCAATCGCTGTTTCTTTGGGCTAAGAAAGCAATTTAGTAGCAAAGCTCTCTCTCGAACAACTAAAGTGAACTTTTATAAGACCTTAATAATCCCAGTCCTATTTTATGGTTGCAGAGGCATGGACCCTATCAAAAGTGGATGAGGTTACTCTTGGTTGCTTCGAGTGGAAAATTCTTCGAATAATTTTCGGTCCCGTCTGCATAGACGGTGAATGGAGGAGGAGATACAACTACGAACTGTACGGGGTGTATAGCGACATCGGCCTAGCCAGAAGAGTGAAGGTCCAACGACTGCGGTGGCTGGGTCATGTAGAGCGAATGGACGTGAATGCTCCGGCCCGGAAGATCTTCGAATCCACTTCCGAGGGACGGCGCAGTGGAGAAAGACCGCGACTCAGGTGGGACACACAAGTGGACGTTAACCAACCATGTAAGCGTGCGAAACTGGAGACAGCTGGGCAAAGATCGTGCTCGCTGGGGAGACGCTTGTTGGTTGAGGCCCAGGTCCACCCTGGACTGTAGTGCCACCTTAAGTAAAAACTACAAAGGAAAAAGCCTCCTGAGAACCGCTATGAAGAGTTGGGAATCTGATTTTCCACTGGGTCATATTGTACCAGATGAACAGGGCGGGGTGCAGAAAACGATTTGTTGAAACTGCCAAATTAAATTCCTAAAAGGAACGACGAAGTCTAGATTAACATTCACATTCTGATACCTACCAAACGTTTCTACGAGAAAGCGAGTGTGAATTACATCGCGAATAAAACGACGATCTAGTCTTTCTTGGATACCCAAGCCAGTGCTGTGTCTGCGCTACTCTATGCAGTTAACGCCATTCAAGGTAGAAATAAGGGAAAAGCCTCGGTTCACACTTAAGGGAAGTCTCTTGAGTTCAATTGATGTATAGCTCACAGTAGGCCCCTTGGGCTAAGTGCGGCAGCAATCGTTTTGGAAGGCTCAACGTCTCCCCAAGATTAAAGGGATTCTAAGTCCTATAACACTCTAACTGAAATGCTTATCCATTCTAACATGGCTGTATGTTGCTGAGGCTCGAACCTACATCGCTCGGGTCGCAAACAAACCCTACACCTTTGGTAAATGCGTCTTTGTGGCATGCGTTTGACTTGCAGTAGGCGCTAACAGATGCAAATAAAATTTCATCGCCAAACAACACATCATCAATTCGTGTCACATTTATCCTGTTTCAAGTCAACTTCCGGTAGTTTATTACGTAAAATCTAAAATACATATTCCCACTCAACAGCAACCTCCTGTGAAAGCAGACATGCGCACTCATACGCTGCCCGAACGAGCAGAAAGCGACAGATAAATCGCACGCGCAAAAGGAATTTTTATAAATAATAGTTCGAGTTACATCCGGAACAAGATTTATGACTATCTTAAAAAATTCCAAAAAATCCACAGGTATGCCCAAGTACACGGCGTCGAACGACAAACACTCAATCTTTCAATCTCTCAAAGTGAATGGAGATTTGGGTGGCATTGCAATGGTGGCCACATGCGGATCTGTGTTACGCTCTAATCCAAATGTGAACCACCAACAAAGCGCATTAGATTGGCTCTCCAATTTATATCAATGTGTCAACTAATACACCACAGGCGACAAATCGTGATTACACCGCACCGTGTGGCGGCCGGTCCGACGAGCGTAGCGCATCTATCTGTAAGTTATATGTTTGCACAGGTGGCGCAGTATAACCGCGTGCACCGTAGGCGCAATATTGCCATTTCGGTGCAAGTGTTACTCGGACCGTAGAACAGTGTCAATCTGTTATCAAGGCAGAGACAGGTTTCCCTGCGGCCAGCATCCGGACTTTGCCGCTAAAAAAGAAACTCAAAATCTGATGGATTCTGTGCCAGTAGGATAAAAGTACAATAACGCGAATGCCGTATATAAGTGGGCGTTAAATTGCAACATTATCCCGCAATGACAGGCGAAATGACACAAAGGTTTGGGTTTCACATTTTTCGAAAGTAGGTGGCGGTGGCGGCGGGGGTACTGCGCCGTGCACTTATTGTTTGGCTCGCGTATCCAGACCCAGAGGATGTCTGTTGGCTGTTCGGTCTTCTGTGTGGGATTTTCTTCGCAATATGCAAATGCACACACACACACACCACACACACGCTTTGGGAGGAGAAATTTGTTTTCCCCGTGCAAAAGCACTTCACTCCTCCGCGCACAGCAGGTTGCTGTAAATCACAAATATTTTCGTTTTAATTACGGTTGCGGGCCACGCTCCGTGCGCTTCAATTTCAATTAAAAGATCCCACAAAATCGATTACGATGGCAATGACTTGAATTAATTAATGCAAGAGCGTTGAGACTTGAGAGATGTTGGGGCGGAGGAGGAGGAGGAGGAGAAGGAGGAGTACCAGTAGCAGTCTCTTTCCAAAGGATGTATCTTTGCGAACATCGAGGGGGCATGGTGTTAGAGTAATAATCATGCACCACAGGTGTAATACAAATGTGCGAGGATAAGATCAAACTGGTTGCGACTAACTACTGTAATCCTAGCAGCATCAGTAAGTTTTTTATTGCGTGCGTTAATTTGGTTTTTAGGTAAATCCGATCGGCTGGTGAATTTTATTGACATTGTTTCTGGAAAGCTGGTTTGACTTTTATTTTTTGTGTGTACGGAATGGCATGCAATCGCGACTCTCTGGGGAATTGGGAGGGAAACTTAAATTTCAAACGGTGATCTGATTTTTATGCTCCCAGCTCACGAGTCACGACTACGAGTCGTACAAGCGATTTCCTTAATAATTTCAGATGAGAACTGGGATGGAATGGATTAACTTTTACGACTTTCGGATTACCTTGTTTTGATGTGCGTGTCTGAACTGAAGGTGGCGAATATTATACCTCAAATCGCAATAGCATTTCTACTTCTATTCATTCGAGTGCGGCGCACTCTTTCTCACCTCAGGGCGCAGCAGCGGCATTAATGAGATATCGAGACAGGAAACGTATTGCAACCGTTGCATTGAGTGTCTTCTGACTTGTAAATTGGCTAAAACTGCCCTGGTTTATATTGATCCCGGCCAGCATATTTAGTTGATGTAGCACAAAAGCAAAGCTCTGTACAGCTGCGTCGAGTGCACTTAAATAAAGGGAAATGGGTGTTATAAAATAAATTGAAGTCACTGTACAGGATGAGCAGATTTTAAGTATTTTTCGAATGACTTTTTCTTGGTATGAAGAAGACTCCGGGCATCTGTCTTATTCCTTCTTCTGTCACTGTCAGTACTCAAGGTTCCTGTTGTAAATATCCTTTTCAATCTCATTACTATATGTACTTTGCTGAACGTCATCATTATTTTGCTAAACGTTTTCAAGCTAAGATGCCAAACTAATAAGCACAACCGACCAGTTGTTCACTCTCAGAATGGTACTTGAAAAGGCCTGGGAGCATATGCTACTCCGGTCTACACATGTTTTGTAGACTTGGAAAAGGCATACGACCGAGTCCCTCGAGGTAAACTCTGTAGTGAACTACAGAAGTATGGAATTGAGGGTTCACTTCTCAGAGAGATTTAATTTCTTTACATAAACTGTATAAGTTGCGTTCGGGTAAACGGCGTTAAATCAATACCTTTCACCGTGGGCGTTGGACTTCGTCAGGGGTGTGTTTTGTTTCCTCTCCTTTTTATTACATATATGGACTGGATGTTACAGCGCAGCCTTGACGAAGAACGATTTCAATTGGGAGACCTAAGAATAAGTCCTTTGCTCTTCGCTGATGACTTGGTCATTCATGGGCCCTCCCAGACGGAACTTCAGCGCGCACTCGATAGGTTTGTAGTCGTATGTGTTGAAGCTGGAATTTGGGTGAACGTGAACAAATCTGAGGTAAGGGTGGTCTCCAGAACGCCTGTTCAATGCAATCTACATGTTAGTGGAGGCCCATTGAAGCAGGTGGAGAAGTTTAAGTATCGCGGGGTCTTATTCACGAGTAATGGAAGTAGCAATGTGGAGTTTTCCTGTAGAATTGGTCAGGCTGGATCAATTCTGAGACAACTAGGCCATTCTGTTATCAGGAGGACCGAACTTGGTCATGAGATTAATGACCGAAAGAATAAGATCGTGAATCCCAGCTGCCGAAATGAGATTCTTTCGTTATGTGACTCGCAGAGATCGTATAAGGAACACCAGAAAACGTGAGGAATTTAATGTCGAGCAGTTACTTCTCCGGACTTAGCGTTCCATACTCCGATGGTTTGGTCACGTTAAACGCATGCTTCCAACTCGGATCCCAAGACGTGCTATGGAATCCGTGCCATCAGGCAGGCGTCCCCTAGGAAGACCCATGATGAGATGGTTAGATCAAGTCTGAAATCTCTCCTCGGCTCGTATGGGGATTGGCCCTGATGATCTAGAGTCGGTGGCGGAAGATCGGGAGCTATGGAGGGTCCACTTAGGCATCCTATACCCGCGACCCTACTAATGGAAGAGCGGCCATTGAAAATGAATGAACGAACAATGGTTTTGGTACCACAAAACTACAAGCGAATTTAACAATTAACAATTGTACAAGCAAACCTTAACAAGTGGGAAATTATAAATGTTCCCACTTTCTGTACCACAAAGCTACAAGTGTAGACAAAATTTAACAAAAGATTGTCATAAAGATAGAAAAATTTAACGTGCCGATTGAAAATTGTTAAGTGGTTACAAGTCAGGTTTAATGTGGTTTCAAATTGGAAATCTACGAAATTATTCTAGTATCATAGAAGCACCAATTGTGTGAGCAAATCTTTATTTTAACCAGTAAATCAACAAGAGCGGAATGTACTGTAAAAATACTGTCAATATTTTGTTTTAACTTATAAGTCAGTACATATTCGCGTGCGTTAACTGCAGACTATTTAAAAATAAAATGTTCTTTTCGATTCAGATGAAAGCGGTGATGATGAACAACAACATCGCGGTTTTAATGTTTATAGACCCCGTATTAACTTCGAACCTGACGAAAATATATTTCTCGAAAAATTTCGCGTTTCCATTAGAGTAATCTTGTTGAAAGACTTACATATAAGGTCTGTTCCTTTACTCTTGTAGTAAGAATGGAAAAGACTGTCAAAATGGCAGTAGTGGGGATAAATTCTCTCGCAGAGAGAGATGCTTACGAAAAAGTTAAGGAACGCTTTTGTAGTAATTTATGAAAAATGACAGATACATAAATCAAATATTCAAAAAATTTTACGAAAAGTCGTTAAAGTGTCTGATAAACTCAAAAAATTTGCTAATTTACTAAGAAAATTAGTTCTACCTATAATTTATTTTTAACTTTCTTTTGATGAATCTGAGTATGTGGAAGAGTTTGTACTGATTGAACTACAAGCATTCGAGAAGAGGAAAAAGCGACACTGCATTAAGAATTACATGGAAGAGATTGTACCTTGTTACAGTAAGGAAGAATTTCGACGCCAATATCGAAAAGAATCTTAAAGAGAACATTCAATTTTATTTTGCCGCCTGTTCATACCATTTTAATAAGCAAGAAGTCAAAAAATAATCAACGCATATGCCAAATGGGACAACAAATTTCAAATCAGCTGTTAGTTGTAAGGTGACTGACAGCTTTTTCACTTCTTACACCAAGAAATTTGTTGAGTAAAAATTCGTAAGATTCTCAGTGGAGGGGTAATATCTTGCTCTCTCGATGACGCTCTCTTTTACGAATTTTTTGAGTTAAGGAACGGCATTGAGTACAAATTCGTAAGAATTCGCAAGAATAAGTAAAAATTCGTAAGATTTAAAAGTAAAGGAACAGACCTATAAATTAATGTCACCAGCAAACCGTAAAAAAGCTCCAAGTGTTCGACAACAAATGTTAGTTTGGTTTGGTTCTGGAGCTCAATACTACACTAAAGCTGATACGCATGGCGTTGGTAAGAATACTGTTTGTCGTTGTGTAGCTGAAGTCAGTTCTGCCATTCATCCATCTATTGGATTTTTATTAGCACGCTTTGCTTGCCAGCTAAGCTAATATGCCTGCGCATCGTCTAGCCGTCATGGAAGCACTTGTACAAATGACTTGCACAAAGAAGGGAAATTTGCATATTTAACAAGTGAAGCGGTTTCCTTTTGTGGTACAGTTATTAGAGTTACTTGTTAAATCGGCATATTTAACAAGTGCCTGTAGAATTGTTAAATTGTAGTTTTGTGGTATAAACCCCGGGCTGTCGTCTACTTTGATATTTAACTTTGCGTATATGTAACCATCGATAATAGAAGTTTTTTTTTTTATTTCACCCACATGATCTATAAAGATCATTGATTACCATGGTTTACAACAGTAGTACGAGATCCAACAGCAAGTCGTTCTCTCGGTCGTAAAGAAACTAAAAATAAAGCTTATGAGCTTGCAATATAAATAGCTACACCAAACCTACTTAATAACAAGGCAATCATTCAAGCGAATTGGTGTCCGCCGTCCTTTACATTGCAATCTGTAATGAAACAGAAGTTAAATACAAGTGTGTGCGTGTACATACACATACCTTCCTAACTAATTATTCAATTTGTGCTGCTTGCTGCGTGCTGCATGTGTCATGGTATCTCCTTTGTCTTTCAGCGAAATGAAATGCCTACCAACCTTTTTCCATTCCTCCCAAATACTGAACGCGTATAAGTTTCCTTTTTTAGGTATATCCAGTCAAACGGGGGGTCCTTCCGCTGTGCAGACCAAACATCCAAAATATTTTGTAAATTATAGTTTCCGCGTTTGGTGCGTTATTTTTTCGCTTGCTAATTTATTGTCCCGAAACACAAACTCGTAAGATTTAAAAGTAAAGGAACAGACCTATAAATTAATGTCACCAGCAAACCGTAAAAAAGCTCCAAGTGTTCGACAACAAATGTTAGTTTGGTTTGGTTCTGGAGCTCAATACTACACTAAAGCTGATACGCATGGCGTTGGTAAGAATACTGTTTGTCGTTGTGTAGCTGAAGTCAGTTCTGCCATTCATCCATCTATTGGATTTTTATTAGCACGCTTTGCTTGCCAGCTAAGCTAATATGCCTGCGCATCGTCTAGCCGTCATGGAAGCACTTGTACAAATGACTTGCACAAAGAAGGGAAATTTGCATATTTAACAAGTGAAGCGGTTTCCTTTTGTGGTACAGTTATTAGAGTTACTTGTTAAATCGGCATATTTAACAAGTGCCTGTAGAATTGTTAAATTGTAGTTTTGTGGTATAAACCCCGGGCTGTCGTCTACTTTGATATTTAACTTTGCGTATATGTAACCATCGATAATAGAAGTTTTTTTTTTTATTTCACCCACATGATCTATAAAGATCATTGATTACCATGGTTTACAACAGTAGTACGAGATCCAACAGCAAGTCGTTCTCTCGGTCGTAAAGAAACTAAAAATAAAGCTTATGAGCTTGCAATATAAATAGCTACACCAAACCTACTTAATAACAAGGCAATCATTCAAGCGAATTGGTGTCCGCCGTCCTTTACATTGCAATCTGTAATGAAACAGAAGTTAAATACAAGTGTGTGCGTGTACATACACATACCTTCCTAACTAATTATTCAATTTGTGCTGCTTGCTGCGTGCTGCATGTGTCATGGTATCTCCTTTGTCTTTCAGCGAAATGAAATGCCTACCAACCTTTTTCCATTCCTCCCAAATACTGAACGCGTATAAGTTTCCTTTTTTAGGTATATCCAGTCAAACGGGGGGTCCTTCCGCTGTGCAGACCAAACATCCAAAATATTTTGTAAATTATAGTTTCCGCGTTTGGTGCGTTATTTTTTCGCTTGCTAATTTATTGTCCCGAAACACAAACATAATAAATGAAAGCAAGACATGTCCTTATGGTGTTTTCCACTGAGCAATACAACACTCCTTTCGAGTGATATATATCATCCTATACCATCAGGTATTTGTACCTTTCGAGGTTCGAAAACACATGGCAAGTTTTGGGTGGTAAAAAAGCTAAATAACGCGCTATTCCAGCACATGTTGTTGAAGTCGACGCGACGGCCATTAGCACGAGGGCACGAGGGGTTATTTGCTGTTCTCTCGTGGTCGTCGTAACAGACAGGTGACTGCTACTAAAATGTTTATTATTATTATTATTATCCTTTTTTTGTATTTTTTTTTGTTAAGGGGACGTCTGGCCTGGAAGGTAGACTGTGTTATTTGCATATCAGCAGACTTCTCTGTAAACGTCAATTCGGTGGTAAAATACCCCGAAATAAAACCAACATGAACTCTGACCTTTGCGTACAATCAAATCAAATCTAAATACCTATATACAGCATGCCACTAGCAATTAGCTGGATATCCAATTGAACACAAAGGAACTCTCCATACTGCGTCCACCTTCAGTGGCCATAAGTGGACAACCTCAATTTCTAATAACCATTTAAAGCAACGTAGGTAGTAGGTATATTCTCCGCCACCATAAATCATTCTCATTTTCTTTCAGTCCTTCTTAAAAAAAAAAACATAATAAAAGAAAACAAAAATTCCTTGGAGCATTATAAAACGGCATATCACTTACGGGAAATCTCAAACCACTAGACAGACACACACGCGAACCACACGCTCCTCACGATGAATATCTCCACACCGTCGCATAGTCTGTCAGCCAGCACAATGGTAAGTGAAGTTGTTGTCGTCGTCGTCTTATTCCTTGACCTTGTTCCCAAAACCGATCAATACTTCAATAAGCCGATTCAAGGAGAAGCACACAACAAGGCGCATATGGAAACCCCAACCACCAGCCTATAACGGAATGTATCGGAAGCGCAGAGGAAAATTTAAAGAGGCGCACATCGCGGGCACACACACTGAGCCATTATCAGACGACGAATAACAAAAGAATCACAGAGTTAACGGAATTCAACAGAAGACTGTCAAGAAAAAGGAAGACATGCCACCGCCGCCGCCGCTGCTACCGAGGACGTAAAGTGCCCATCCAATCAGCCGTTCATTTATGTTGGCCCGTTTGACAGTTTTCCTTTTGACTGCCCGTGGGAGCGCACACAAATATAAACAGACCTGTAATGGGGAACTTCTTTCCTATGCACATTCTTCGAAGGAATATTTTGTGCAAATATACTCGACAACGACACATGGACAGTGGTGCTAAAAGATTTTGCAACAGAAAGGACAAAGCTGTTCATTGTGATCTTCAAATTTTTTGGTGTGGATGTTAAACATGAATATTAATAAGGCCCATTGTTGTGAAGTTAAGGTCTTCCATATGAGCGATTTGTTTTAGTCATTTTATTGACTTGAAAATTTTGTCTAGTCACCAGCGATTCAGTTTCATTTTTAAAGGTTAAGTTCGAACGAATTTTTCATTCCAAGGCTTGGACTGTATTTTGTGGATTGTGAAAAAAGTTTGACAGTTCGCGGCGAGAATTTTCAATTCGCCGGAAAATTGCTGTAATTTAAGACTTCGCTATTTATATCAATTGACCCCGGGTCTTTTTTTAGATAAGATGTTAAATTTGTGGTAGAACAAATAGAAAATTTCAATTCATAAATACAGTTAAATTGATTTGTTCGCAATTCGCTTTTAGTATTATTAATCTATACGAGGTGGGCATGTGTAATGTCCATTGAGAGAAAATGTTCCTCACGATTACGACCTTTTCAAATAAGTCAGACTCTTGAGTAAAATTATCAATAAACAAGTTCCCAATATTGTGACTGCATATCTCTTGACCCTTTTAATAGACATAAGCGACTCGTGAGCTCTACTCGCAGAAAAATGAAAGGGGATAACATACTGCAATTCCCTGAAGGAAGAAAAACAACCAAAGCGGTTGATAAAGGAAATTAAAAAAAAGTGAAACTCCAGGAGAAGTGTCCAGAAACTTTGTTTACTTACTGAGGCGGATCCTTCAGGTGTTATATAAGACCCTGTACGATCAGCGACTTTCGGACCGTTTGGTGAACAAATGTACTTTTCCAGGAAAGTTCACATCAACGAAGGGACTTGTAGGTTCAAGGCCTTTGTCCGCATTCTTTTGCGACGACCAAAGAGACTGCTAGACAACGAGGCAAGTAACGCGGTATACGACTGAGCGAAAAATATGCAGCAGCAAAAAAAGACGCGAGTATATTCGAGTAGTTCAAGTGTACAAAAACAAGCTAAGCTATTAAGGCTTTATTCTCTATACAGGGTGGGACGAATACAAGTTTCTATTTAAAAATGCAGTGAAATGAACAAAAAAAAATTGTTTTCCCATGTATTATGGTTTTATTAGTAAGAGCAAACATGCCCGCTATTATGGAACATGGCATCATTCAATCGGCTGCCTCAGCTGGCTTCGCAGTAGCGCATTTTGTCACTCCCATTTTCCAAGAACTTGTTGATAGTTTCAGGCTGTAGCTCACGAATTGCTTTGATGATATTGGCCTTAAGTGCTTGAATCGTTTCCGGATTTTTGGCATAACATCGATCCTTCATGGTTCCCCCAAAAAAAAAAAAGGTCCAAAGGGGTCAAATCGCAGCTCCGAGGCGGTCAATTGACATCGCCAAGACGGCTGATAACACGATTTGGGAATTTGGTGCGCAAAAGATCGATTGTGGCATGAGCTGTGTGTCTTGGCCATCCTGCATGAACAGAGGTCGTCCAGATCCATGTCTTTAATTTCAGTAAAAAAAAAAAAAGTCGGTAACATGGCTCTGTAACGCCCACCGTTATCCGAAACGTTGTTCACAAGCCAACCTAATTTTCGGAGAAAAATGGTCCAATGATACCACCACTCCACAATCAGCACCAAACTCTCACTCTCTAAGGATGCATTGGCTTCTCTACAATAAAGTACCGATTTTCCGAGCCCCAGATGCGGAATTTTGTTTGTTAACAGAGCGTAAATCATGCGCGGTGGGGGCTTTATTTCGAACATATCTGCTTTTCAAAAAACGCACTGCTTGGGCTACACAGCACTCACTTTGGAAATAAGTTTTCTATATTTCCCAACATTTTTCAAGCTTAAAGCAACTCATTTCTGTCAAGAGCGGGAAACAGCTGTCAGTCTCAAAATAACCTATGATATGTATAAAAAGAAAACACTAGATGGCCAACCCTTTTTATGCATCGCAACATTGGTTTCAATTTAAGAGTTCTTTAAGCGGTTTTCTTAGGCAACATCGTAGAAAGGTTTACAACTTTCACAAAAAAGAGGGTGACTTTTGGACGCCACTGTGCGAAATACGACATCTACCGCACAAGACTACAACATTATTTCGCGAAAGCGAATTTCTTCCTGCGCCGCATTTTGAAGTTCAACAAAAGTGAAACATTTTGTTTTCACATTGCGGGCGAGTGTGTGGTGTGCACATGCGCGCCCGATCGCTCTCGTTCCATTCGATCCGCATCTAAAACAAACCGTCTGACTTTGCATTTAACCGTTAATAATTGCCCCCGGCGCGCGGCTTAGTGGTACACATCTGACATGGGGGAGCGACATGTACAGCATGTACTTAGTTAGCGTATGTCGGGAGTCGGGAATGTCCGCCATCGGGCCACAAGTGATTTTCCAAAGGATCGGACATTAGTTGGTTGATTCTTTTCCGAATTTGATTGTGATTTTGATTAACAACTGGCACTGGCACACAATGCATACAGATGCATACATATACCGTTTGCCATTGATTAAGACGAATAGCAATGGAGTCGACGCTGCGTAGGTAACTCACTGGCTCTCCCAGGAGCTGTGCCGCACCACAGAAAGAAAGACCAAGATGATGGAGCATGGAGGTAAATTTGAATTTAATTCTGTGTTCGTTAGATGTGATTAGGTTATGATTTACACAGAGCATTACAAATGCGAGATAAACGAGACACGGTCGGTAACTATTTGCACACACAATCGGAGAGTGGTCGGCAGGTAAACCCGTTGTGACTTTTATATGAACTCGGAAATGATAGTGCGGCGGGTTGAACTCGACTGAATTCGAATTCGCAACGAATGCGATACAATTGATTTGAGATTGCGCTCGGGGCTTACAGCTTTTAGCATACGACGACACCGGCATCGGTATCGCGCGCATCGTTTATTGGCGGCCGCGCATTGCTATCGATTTAAGGTATCTTTGGCACTCACATGAAGTTGATAAATCACGAAATGAAAAGTGATCGGACGTGCATAAGGCACCTGACTTTTACTATTCCAAGTGTTTGGCTATATACCCCGAGATGAACGCTGATAAAGGTGAGAAAATGTCGAGTGTTTTCTTTTTCGCCGGGTGTTTAGTGTGGAGGAAAGTTCAGCTATTTGCTTTTTTTGGGAGACGAATAACTCGTTGGTGGTGCCTAAATGGGAGATGTCACTTGTTAACCAAAAAAGACAGCTTTTCCCCAAACAGATTGATTCAATGGGAGTTAGTTAGCATACCTTTTGTGGCATGATGTGTTAATTAAGTGCGATCTAGCTGGGAAAGTTTCCATTTCTGTTTGATTAGTCTCGTTTTGTGAAAAGTGAAGGTTTTGGTGCAAGCCGTCCGAAATCATGAGCTGTTTTCGCTTGGACAAGTCAAGTGCTTTAAATGAACGTTGGTTTGGAAACTTTTGGAAACGCATACCAAGTTGAGTGGGAATGAATTCATACACTAGCGCATATTGTCTTTCCAAGAAATTTGTGGGAGGTGGTTTTTGTGAGTGTACTATGAGTATGAGTACATGTCGATTGTGCTCATAGTGTCTCCTAGAAAATTTGCACCTACCTTGTCCAATGGAGTCCTGAAAAAGGTAGACCTTTTGAAAACAAAGCTGCTGCCTATAACCAAAAGCAGTATGAAATAGGTCCCCGCACTCTTGAGGTCTCCACACACACCATGATTCCTTTTATAAGTCTTGCATTGACAAAATCTAACCAAACCAGCACAGCTTTGCGAAGTTGGAATCTATTTTATGGTTTAATCATCACGTTACCACCAAACGTAACTTCATAATGATTGGTGAAGCTTTTTTGACGATAAATGAGTTCATTCTTCATAAAAGTCTACCTCCCGTTGACCTTATTTAGTAATATTTTGCAAAAATCTCGACTACTTGTTGTTTGAATCCCATCTGTAGCTTGTCCCGTATTTTATAGAGTTCTTCTAAAACTTGTGCCTTTTAAAATCCAAGCATCCGATCATCTAAAAAAATGTTAAACAAACTTTTGGTCAATATGCCCAATTCACAATTCGGGGTTGAACGCGTGCGTGCGTCGCGTCGGCGCGCTTTGACACGCTATATCGAAACTATGACTTTAAGGCGAGCAACTTCGCTTCCAACCCGGAGGGACAACGCAGTAGAGGACGGCATATGGACGCTTTGTTTCTACTTAATCTGTCAACACAATCGCGTGGCATTGTGATTTGGGCATTCAAATCCGCAACTGTCTGCACCATTGGATTAAGATAATCCAACAATGTAAGAAGCTACACAGAGAAGTTAAGCGTCGCGAAGGTAGTTATGCTTCTAAAACCAGAGGTCAGATGATATATGACTGTGATTGTCTAAACGATGTGCCTTTTTAACAATTGAATAGGTACCTTAACTACTTAGGAGGTGGTGTAGCCTAGAGTGCACCTGGGACTGCAATAAATACTTCTCACTAGATGGAGCAGTCTTTGGGTAACTATACGTCCAGTTGCATGCTGCAGGTTGGTTGGTATTTGTGTAATCTGTGAGGGATTTTTCTACTACCTTTTTGTTAGGAGTCAAAGAGTGTTTGGCGCGGATCTTTACTGTCCATTCGTTCTACATATCCCAGCCACCTTAGACGTAATTGCAGTATAAAACGGAGGAGCTCCTGAATTGGCGGCGTACGCGTTTTGGATGAGTTGCTTATCCCTCGCGCCGTGGTGCTGTGGTACAATACCGGCATACCGGGATAAAGCCAGACCGAAGCTTACTCTCGCGGTATATTAAGTTGGGGTGGTCTAGTAAGCCTCTGATATCGGGTTATTATCACTGGCCATCGCCCTAGCAACGTTCTTCCGAATCACTTTAATAAGGAAATTGTCATTCAGTCGAGCCCCATTGTATAAGATCCTGTTGGGATAAATGAAAGTTATGCTTTACGTGAACACCTGCCTTGACGGCTTAATTTCACGGTGGGCATACCCACATTAGTGTCGCTTGAAAGAGACGTCGACAAAGCGTCCCAAGGCCAGTTCAAGTAGAAGTACAAGTACTGACCTTGGTAAATTACCGTGGCTGATAGGTAAGATACAGTCCGATCGACCCATACGTGATGGGCGAGGCCCATCTTGACACCTCTTCGTTCTGAAAGAACGCTTTTGCCTTCCACATTTGGATTAAACCACAGCCACCACGAGTCCATCCTCAAAATGATGGAGGCTGACCAATAATGAAATTGGTACAGGGGCTCCCTCATCTCCCGTGGTACCAGTTTAAGCTAATGGTGAAGCTTTCGCAACCCGAAGGTTACTCCCAGTTCGACTGCTTACCCAGTACCGGCCTGAGTGGACCAATGCGTTCAAAAATGTTAGGTGAACAGAGCATCTTGAATTCCATATTACTAGCGAAAACAGATAGCTCATCACCTATTTGTTCTTGCACTGATTAATTTGGTGATGCCCACAATAAAGGCATCACTCAAATTTGGGCAGTGCCCCATCCTGTTGGGATATAGTATTTTATGTACTGAAATTCAGGAGTCCTTAACAACCCTAGACACGCCCTGAGTCCAACACACTAACCACTAAGCCACTGCGCCGACTTGAATTACTATCAAAACACTTTCGACTTCGTTTACATATCCACCACGGGAACGTGTGCAGCGGTCGATACGTTGAACCCAATATTTTCGATGATTCGGCCATACATTTCCACCGATACGACCGCTATTTCTCGTTCAAAATTGGCTCTGAGCTCCTCTAACGTCGCCGGCTTGTATGCATAGACCAATGAATTAAGTTATCCACTTAAAAAAAATCAAATCACACGATCTCGGTGGCCAATCGACGTGTCCGTTTCTCGAGATAACAAGTTCACCGAACTGACACTTCAATAACTCGATTCTTGCACCCGCTGTGTGGCTTGTGCCACCGTCTTGTTGGAACCACATATCACTGATAACCAATTCATGCAAATGCTTACAGAACTAACGTTCCAACATGTTGCTGTAGCGAATACCATCTACCGTAACATAAGGGTCATTTTCATCGACAAAAAAAAAACGTCCCAATGACGCCATCGGCATGAAAGCCGCACCAAACACTTTTTGAGGATGAAGTGCTGTTTCATGAAGCATTATGAGGGCTCTCAATTTTCCAGTAACGCATGTTTTGATTACTGACGAAGCCGTTTAACAAAAAATTCGCTAAATCGCTGAAGATTGAAAATTGGCGTTAACGCCATTAAAGTTGCGACCTCCAATGATGAAAATGTCGATTTTACTGAATATTTTGACATTGACATTTCGTAAATAAATACGTTTAAGGGTGCGTTCACACTGAAAGTTGGAAGTTGTCAAGTCGCTAATGATCCTTTATTGGGACATCTTTAGAAAACTGTAAAAGCAGCCCAACTTTGATCGGGATATCATCATTTGGTTAAGGATTTGATGACGTTACTCCAATATAATTTGAAAAATGGCAGAACCGTGCCGTGCCTGTCACTTAGCACAAGTGCATTTCCAGACTTGGTGTCCTGTGTCCTAGGCTATGCTTTTCGATAGTTTTATGAAAGATGCCATCTTTTCCTTATTTGACTTCGAAATACTTGGAACCAGCGTTGTCGCTGAAAAATGTCAAAAAGGGACCATTTTGATCATTTTTTAAAAGAGTGTGGGCCACTAAGGGGCCCAACCGCAACGCTGCTTGGGACATTGCTGGATATTTTTTGCCAAGAAGCTCGACTCTGTGGAGAACAGAAAAATTAGGTTGATGTAAGTAGACTTCTTCCTTGTTAGTTGAAAGCTCAAAACTTCTTCTTTAAATTTGACGCTTATGAAATGAAAATGAAATTTTACTCGAATACCCTAACCAAGGTTACGCATTGATTAATACGGTTGAGATTTCCGCTGTCAAATGTTCGACTGGAAAAGTTTTAAGTTGCCATTGCAACAAACTAAAAAATTTCCATTTCAATCCACCACTTCGGACGGCAATGCATTTACGTTTGCCGACAAGTAAACCAATACATACTCGAGCTGCAAACGATGATCCGATGTCCGACCCGACATACATTGTTTTCAGGATGCTTCCCAATGTGATCACCGCGTACTTGGCAGGTTGAAAACATAATTTTGCTATCTCGCCGCCACGCACTTGTGCATCAAATTGGCAATTTTAATAGCCTCCATATAAACACTCCGTTTACAAACACGATTAACTACCCATACCTATCGTTATGCTGAGAATGTCCTTTCTATTTATTTAAAATTATCATCGCGCAAAACATGCGAGCATAAAAATGCCGCATACTCTGTTCATACAGGCGCGCAGAGCGCACACTTTCATCGATTTCGTCGAGTGATTTACAGCAATTTCTAGAATCTATCGAATAAATGACATTCCAGCCAGATAGTCAAATATCCTCACAGTCCGGTTAGATGCTGTGTCGTCCGCACACAGCTCAAAGTACACATTACGCAAAAATCTCCTGTCCGTCGCTTGCTATTTCGTATCATTAATTTAGAATATTTATCCAATTAATTATGTTTGTTATCATTTGCAGGGATACCCCAACCATCGCCATCACCACCACCACCACCACTCTGCGGATGGCAGTCTTGGAGGAGAAAAATCGGAAAATTTCCTCGTAAATAATAAGAGGTGAGTACATCAGATATTCGTACTTTCATTGCGCAGACTTGGTGTGCGGCTATGCCGTGGAGAGTATGCGGGACGACATCGGATGGCATTGAGATGTCCCATGTCCCATGTCCCCCTTCGGTCTGGCATGGATTTATCGATACCAATGGATTTATCCGAATGAGTGTAAGGCCGTGTGTTGTTAGCGGACTTTTGCGCAATTAACTCATTCAATTGGATGGTATGGCCGCATATAGAGTGACCAAGGCTTCTTCATTTTGTCTGCGCAGAGTCCAAGTATCGATTGGCGCAGAAGGAATAACTTTCAAAATCAAAAGTAAGACGGATGTTAATTATCACATTCCGCACCCGAACTCGCCACCACCACCACCACTGACAACCAACAACAACAACGGCCGTCCGCCAGCAACTTTCATGTTTGTGGATTTTATTGGCGCGCTTCGATATTGGCAGCTAAATTGTATGTAGGTACAATGGATAAATGGATCCGTTGACATTTAGATTCAATTTTGCGTCGTTTTTATTTTATTTTTTGGTACTCGCGCCATCAGCCACCACTTCCATGTTGATTAAGTCGCGCATATTTTTTTTTTTTGTGTTGGCGTCGGAGGACCACGTCTCGTGGTGGTATTTAAGCGAAAGTTGATTTAGGCTAGAATGTGAGCAATAAACAGAAGAAAGACGCTTTTCTCTCTAAATCGATACTTTTTTGTAAACGATACGTGTAATTACAAAAGTAAATGTGGAATGGTACTTACTAGACATGGGGAGTTAATTTCTGTCTTGGCTGCGGAGCGTGCGGGTGCGGGGGATGCTCGAGCTCGAGCTCGATTGGCTCGATTGGAAAGCGAGCGTGAGATGTAACTGCATGTTCTTAATTGTAGGTTTTCTTTGAGTTGCAATTGTAATTACAATCGGAATTGATGCCTTCAAGTTGCGGATGGCGCTTTCTTCTTCTTACAAGTATAGCTACTTGCGGAGTGATTAAAAAAACAGATACGCGTGTTGAGAGGAGTTGTTTGGGTGTGTATGATGCGTTTTTGTCGATTCCGATGACGACTGAAGAGGCGGTGGCACTCGACGAATGTTGGTTGTCGACTATCATTATAAAGGGTTTTCCAATAAGAGGTGTTATTGTGAAAGACCCGCTATTTCGGTAGCTGTCACTTTTGAAGCTTTTATTCTTTGACATTTGACAAGTAGAAACAACGCCATTACTAAAAATGACACACGCTTCAACAACGCATTGAAATTACTAAAAATAACATAACACCTCTTATTGAAAAACCCTTTACTAACAAGTACGACGGTTGAAAATACCATTGAATTCCTTTCGAATCTAATCGTCAAAAAAATAAAGAAACAGTATTGGGGAAAGGATGCATCCTTGTCGAGCTTCACTTTCAAAGTCTCTTGTCAGACTTCCTTTTCATAAAACATAACCATTCGTAGACATTTTTACCAGCTCTGTATTTTTTTTTTTTCATTTCTTAAATTACGGCAAACACTAACTTTTTCGACCGCTTAATTCAGTTATGCGCATTTTTTCAACACGAAAACAATTGACGCCCCTTCTCGTTCAATTCTCACATGTTTTAGCAAACTATAGAGTTGCAAACAATTGATGGATGCGTCCTGAATCCAAATTGGTAAACTGCAATAGTTTTCTCGTCGTAACAAGAGATCTATTCCGATCTCTAATGAAGTCAAATATTTGGTAGTAATCCTCGCTAGAAAGCTTCTTTGGTCCAAGCATGTTGAATCGAAAACCGATAAAGCGCTGCCAACTTTCTGGCAGTGTAAATTCGCTTTTGGCAAGACATGGGGCTTATCTCCTCAAAGGGTCCTTTGGATCTATACGGCAATGGTAAGACCACTTCTCTCATACGCATTGGTTGTATGGTGAAACAGGCTTTCACGGAAACGTGTTACTGCCTCTTTTGCCACACTTCAAAAAACGGATTGTCTCGGCTGTACAAGGGCCTTCCCCAGCACACCGGGCTCCGCTCTAGATGCTCTGGTGAACCTCCCCCCTTGATATTTTTATCATCTCTCGGTTTAAGAGAGGTGGCTTTTGGTACCACGCGCATTGGAGTTTTGAAGAACTTGTGCGAGAATTAACCTTTGACTCCTGTCTTATGGATATGCCCTCTGACGCAATGACTCCAGAAATTCTCCTGCGGCAAAACTACCACGTCAACTTTTTTCAGGCAACGGAATGGCTTAGGCCAGAATCTGAGCCAGGGAAAGAACTCCATCGTATATTTACGGATGGCTCCAAAACCGGACAGCGGTCTGGTTCTGGAGTCTTCGTGGAAAGCGTGAACATTAGACTTCCCTTAGGTAACCATGCGTCTGTCTTCCAAGCGGAGATTTTCGCTATCATTTTGCCTATGCGCTATATTGTGACAAACAGAAGGAGAAGCATATGCGTTTTCAGTGATAGCCAAGCTGCATTAAAAGCGCTGCTTAACCCTCTTACCTCGTCTAAATTAGTGCTCGAACTCGAGTTTTCTCTGATCTTGGTCGGAAGGCTAAATACAGTGTATCTTGTTTGGGTCCCAGGTCCCACTGGTATCCAGGGAAGTGATATCGCTGATGAGCTTGGCACGCTGGGGTCAGGGGAAGAATTCTTAAGACCTGAACCTGCGTTGGGTCTGTCTACATCGGTGGTTAAGTCATCCATTAATACTTGGGTTTCTCGCGAACACGAGTGTCGCTGGCGTGACTGCGCTGGGTGTGGACAGACCAAACGACTGCGTCCGGACATCTGCAAAAAGTCGGCGGCCTTCCTTCGTCTCAGGAGAAGCGACTATAGACTGCTTGCGGCCGTCCTTTCGGGCCACCAGGCTTTTGGCAAACACTTAAATGTTTTGGGCTTGAGCGTCTCCACCATCTGTCCTGCTTGTGGAGAGGGCGACGATGCAGTGGAGCACTTCCTCTGTAGCTGTCTTTTCTAGCATCAGGGGGCGGATTTTTGTTTGGGCTGACGTGGTGAGTGCCGAACATCTAAGCTCTTTCTTCGAAAGACGGGGAAAACTAAGTACATAAATGTAAGGTGTCTGTTTGGCAGTACAATGGACCAGTAGTTGTGTCTGAGTGCTCCATCGGATAGTAACATCCTTCGACAAAGAAAAAACAAAAAACAAGAGTGTCTACTAGTCTTGTCTAGTCTAGTCCAGAAAAATTTAATTAGGACTTGGCAGCAAGGTTGGAGTATCGGTTTTTGCGCATGTTACTCTATCTTGTGTTGCGCCTTTCTTTAAGACGGATATTATGTTCAAATTTCTAAAGCCTTGTTGTTTTTCAAATGTTCAATCCTCGTAATTATTTATTTTGTGAGGAATTTTAAAGATTCTTAAAAGCTTATCTCAGCTAAAGCTCTGAAGTTCAAAAAGTATGTATATATGTGTAATACCCTTGTTTTCAGGATAAATGGGTTTTATAAATGATGCTTTTAACAGTGGGATATCTGATTTTTTCAAATTCATTCCGCCCTCCATTCGTGCCAAAAATTAAAATACACACTGGAAGGTTTCGTTTGCCGGCGAGTTCATCCGAGAATCCCAGGCGATCTCGTTTTTCGTATGATGTTGCGGCGTATGTCGGTGGTAGAATTAGCTGCGATTCGCCAACAATCACGTGGCAGAGTTGCCGTTTGGCCCTATTTTTGAACTCAGGACACTTGGCCCCCCCTTTTTGAAAAAAATTATCAAAATGGTCCGTTTTTCAGTTGAAGTACGATTTTATTCTTTATGGAACGAAAAAGACTGCAAATATATGAAACAAAAAGAAGTGTTTCGTAATGAAAAAATTGAACCTTAGTATGAACAAACCATTACAATGCTCATTTGACAGTGAACACAGCCATTCAACGAATTCAGCGAGCTTGCAATTGCAATCAACTCTCCAAACTGTTGACGATTGACACTTATATCAACAAGCACAGGTGCACCAAACGCACCCACTTATAGAGAAATTTCCCAAAGGGAAATCAGGTCAAATGTCAAAGCTGTCCACATACTTTATTTATTGTTATTTTTGAGATATGTATTTTATTTTTCTGAAAAACAGATTTTTTTGTTAATTTTAGCAGGTTTTGATTTCCAAAAAAATATTTAGCATGATTTTTAGCAATTTTGAATACAAAAAAAAAAAAACATGCTATATTGCTGAACTTAACAGGATTTAAAATATTGAATTGGTAACACTCCTCGTTAGTTCTCAAATTTTTCCTTTTTCTGTCATTTCTAATGAGAACGCTCATAGACTTTGTGTGATTGCGATCGATTTTTATCGATTGCGTGAGAACTAAACCGCGTACGCGATTGAACCTAATATCAACAAGTTCGGATTGTTTTCGGATACCAAAACTATTCGTACGTATACGTGTGACTAACTCGCACCCAGTGTGCGCGCTCCCATAGTACTTGGAATTGGAAGGTCGGTGTTGTTCGCGCGTAAGTGTTCGCAAGAGTTAAATTTGTCCGAAAACGCGTCTGCAATTGTGTTAGACTACTTCGACTATAGTAGCTTGAACTTGCTCATGCATTCGAAGCTATATAACGGGTGATTTGTTAGCTGGTTTGGTTTTGGCAACACTAGTTTTGACAGCTGACGTGTGTTTAGTACCTTGTGTCACTGTCAAACAGCTTCAGTTTGGTTTGCAATTTAACCATGGATCGTCTTACAAATGAACAACGCTTGCAAATTATTGAATTTTACTATCAAAATTCGTGCTCGGTTCGAAATGTTCATCTATTCGGAAGATTGTGACCAAATTTCGCACCAAATTTACTTTGTTGGACATTAAACCACCAACACGTTTACGTACTGTGCGTAGTGAAGAAAATATTGCGGCCGTATCAGCTAGTGTGACAGAAGACCGCGAAATGTCGATTCGGCGCCGTTCCCAGCAGTTAGGCCTTTGTTACAGCACTACGTGGAAAATTTTGCGGAAGGATTTGTGCGTAAAGCCTTTTAAGATATAGCTTGTGCAAGAACTAAAGCCAGCCGACCTACCACAACGCCGAATTTTTGGTGAATGGGCTCTTGGAAAGCTGGCCGAGGATCCGCTTTTTTATCGAAAAATTGTGTTCAGCGATGAGGCTCATTTTTGGTTGAATGGGTACGTAAATAAGCAAAATTGCCGCATTTGGAGTGAAGATCAGCCAGAAGCATTGCAACAGCTACCAATGCATCCCGAAAAAGCCACTGTTTGGTGCGGTTTATGGGCCGGCGGCATTATTGGGCCATATTTCTTCAAAGATGATGCGAATCGCAGCGTTACTGTCAATGGTGAACGCTACCGAGCGATGATAACAAACTTTTTTTTGCCCGAAATGGAAGTTCTTGACTTGCATGATATGTGGTTTCAACAAGACGGTGCCACATGCCACACAGCACGCGAAACAATGGCGCAATTGCGAGGCGAGTTTGGTGAACAGTTAATTTCACGTATCGGGCCGGTCAATTGGCCGCCTAGATCGTGCGATTTGACACCATTAGATTATTTTTTGTGGGGGTATGTCAAGGCTAATGTGTATAGGGACAAGCCCGCTTTGATTGACGCACTGGAAGCCAACATCCATGCATTCATTCGTGAGATACCGGCCGATATGTGTGAAAGAGTATGCCAAAATTGGACTCAGCGGATGGACTACCTGAGACGCAGCCGCGGTCAACATTTGCATGAAATTATCTTTAAACATTAAATTGCTAGGTTCAAACTATCGATTCAAATAAATATTTCATTCATTTTTTCGAATTTTTTGTGTTTTTTTTTTAAAAAAAGTTCTAAACCTCTTAAAAAATCACCCGTTATATACCCTATATTTGATTTGAACTTATTGGCGCCAATACGATTAGGATGTCGAATTTTCACTGCAAAGTATTTTCCATAAGTAAAATAAACACGCCAGTAATAGACACAAAATTGATTACAAATGATATTGTTCGTTTCCCATCTGCAATGATTCGTAATCGCATCGTGTATGGGATATCACTTAAGTATAATCTCTTAATTCAACATAATTGTTGCTACCACTTTTTTATGGGCACAACTTCAGTGGAAGCACATTATTCATACATCGTGTCTGTCAGGCAATTTTCGACTCTTATTTCAATTCGCAGTCTTGTTTTATGGTCTGGTGAGTAACCCTTTGTCGATGTGCCAACAGCCAGGATCACTGAACCGTTGCGGTTTTACTTGCCATGCGCTGTGGCATAAAAAAAAAAAACGTACATATGCATTATACATATATCTGCGTCAAAAATGAAAATCTGCAGACACTGTCCCGATCCAGAGCCCTTTCGAGAGCTAATCAACATTCTAGACACACTTTCCTCCTACAACCTCATCAGTCACAAACGGTTGTCGCTTTATATTCTACACATGTTTCGAATTTGTTTGCCAACAAATTTAAATTTCAACCTACGAATACACGTGCTGGAATAGTTCCAGATATCACTAGGGTCTGTTTGAGGGCAAGCTTAGGTTGTAAAATTTATGAATATTCCATTAATATCGGGAGGTGTCTGCCTGTCTTTTCTTTCTTCCGTTGACGAGCGACCGAGTGAATTGTGTGTGTTAACGATCTGGATTGTCATGTGGATCTTCAGAAGCATTATTCAAACAGATTTATGCGTTTCGGCTCAAAAAACGATTGTCCTTCGTCAAGTTTATGGTCAAGATTATGACACTCTAGACTCTATAGATGAAAGTAAGTGTTTCCATCCACACCTGAAGGCAGTCCACTTTGGTCAGAACTATCAGGGGTTGCCCCATGCGAAAAATGATCTCCGTCTCTGAAGTAACTTTCAAATATAAAAAGAAAATAATTGTGGATTTTATTTGTAAATGTGAAAGTGAAACGTGTGAAAATTCCCAACGAAATTTGAAACAGAAATAATTTAACTGCAGAAGCCTTGCCCAAATAAACATTTAAAGCATTCAACTTTTAACGTTCAAATCCAAGCTAATCAGACATTTTCACTATTCATTGAAAGCTTGAGAGGTAATGGGGAAAAAGTTTTACTCTATCGTGCTTCCCTAACCTTGCAGTCTGTAATTTTGCTCAATTTTAGTGCTGCCAAGAACCGCAAAGGGTTATTTCAAAGTGCAAATGCAACGTACCTATACGAGCGGCGATTACTCATGAATCATGGTTTCTAAAGTCAGCTCCGGAAATCATAACATTTGCATAAAGATGTGATTAAGTTGCAAGCATTGGAGTGCGAAAAAAAAGAAGAAAAAACAAGGAACCGAACGAGGGGAGGAAACGATGTGGCGTCTGGTGTAAAAGCATGCTTAATACAGGAGGTAAGCGAAAATGCATACGTGATTTGAATTTGTATTGAGGCTTCGATGATATTTTTGTCGCATGACGTCTGTCAAGGTGAGGTGTAACGATTAACAACATTCTTGGTTGGCTCTTAAAACTATTACGTGTAGACTTTGTATAATTTTGTTTTATTGTAGTCGTCGATCTTCTAGTGGTTGTGCTTTTTATCAGCGATTGGTCTTATTTGCTACGGTTCTACGTAGTTTTTAGTTTTTTACTGTCGCTAGAGGTTTTCAATAATTGGAACTTTTCAAAACATTGTGTTGCTTTTTTGATTTTGTTCAGCTCAAAATTTAAAGAGCTCGTTTTGCTGTGTTCTCAATTTTGACAGCGCGACGGACTGCACCAAAATTGACTCCATTTCCCATAGAGGGTTAAATTCTGTTTTTTTGGGGATTGGACTTGAAAACCCCCGTTCTATAAAGCTAGCTGTACTGTAATTGTGTACTGAAGACAACACTTGTTATACATATACATAATTATGTAGTACCAAAGACCTGGGGCATATAATACAATACAACAAGTTTTGTTAAACAATTGAAATTCAACGACTGTTGAAAATTTATAAAACACGTACTTACCAGAGTGGTTAGTTGTTTTCAACAGTTGTTAAATTTCACTTGTTCAACAAGCACTTGTTGTATTGTGTTATAGGCCCCTGGGGGCAGAGCCCGTATAACTTTGATGATCATAATAAGTTATTTTCGGGGCAAATTTTGTTTTCGATCTTCATCAGTTTTTATTGCATTTGTTGCGAATGAGCTGGATGAAGTTGTCAAACTTGTAAACTGTAAACAGGGTCGAAAACCTTCTTGGAGTCGGCCTAGGAGTTGCGCAATTGTTGTCGCAATTTTTTACGAGTGAAACATTTTTTTCATTAAGTTGCAAAAATGATGGCCGCCACCAGAATTGATTACCAATCGATCCCGATTTATGTCATTTTTCATGACTTTCCAAAACTTCGGGCAATAGGTCCTTGCATTCATGACGAATTAAATTGCAAATCGACAAAACGAAAGATTAGGCGACCCGGGAATGCAAGCCTCAGAATCACGGCTGTGACTCGTGCTCGTGCATTATGCGCTGTTGTTCCATTCTACTCCAAACACATGTTCTCCAGTCCCAATTTATCTAAATGAAGAGGCAGAAAGTTGTACTGCCTGGTTGATACTCCGTATTTTTTGACAACTTCAGTAACAGCTGCAATATTCTCAGCAGAACGGCTGCCAGACCTGGCAGCATCTCGTGTTGTCCCACACTCTTCTATGCGAGTGGCTAAACGTCGTAGTGTTTGCCCAGTTGGTGTCTGGTGTCGACGAATTTTATTCCAAAAAAAAAAAAAAAACCTATTCCTCGTTCTTTAGGAGTTTTTCCATTAACACTTGAATGAGTATTTCGTATCTGTTAATAATAATAATAATATTTATTGTATCATACATGCTTACGCAGTAGGAATTCATTTATAAGTGTGTGAAAGATAAACAGCTTTTAATTTGGTATCCATATACCTTACAAATGTCAAAGTACACCCAAAAAAATTTGTTGTAGAAATGTTGAAAACCGCTGTCAAATCCACTGCATTCATTGTCATAATCGACCCGACATCCAATGCTTTCAATTTAACAGAGACATGGTTGTACTTTCCAAAACCAAACTATGAAAATGAGACCATTTGTTGTAGATTTTACAACTACAAAAATTGTAAATAAAACAGCATTCGTTGTTGAATGTACAACAAACTTTGTAAAATTCACATTTCTTATGTGTAAAAACTACGGATTTTGGCTGTCTTATTCACAACACCTTACGGTCAAAATGCAATTTCTGTCGTAAAATCTACAACTCGATTTCTAGAAACGAATAACCTTTGCTTTCATTTCTACAGCTTTTTGGCCTCATATAATACATAGGTTTTTTTTGTAAAATCTATGCTCCAAAATAAAAACCATACACCAAATAATTTGAAATTCTTTTTATTGAAGTAAATAATATCAATGAATCCATAAATGGCATAGTTAAATTATGTTTGGTTAGGTAGGAATACAAAAATAAAAAAATTAAATACACTTATTTCGAAAACCTGTTGTCCCATCAATTAATTTATTGAAGTGAATAGGTGGACTTGTAAAATTATTAATTTGTAAAATAATATAATCATGAAGTATTTTTGTTAAGTCAACCACATAGCAACTATAATGAAAATTAAAATACAAAATTTTATATTCGCAACATACCAAAAATACTTCTTGAGTCTCATCAATATTAATATCTATTATTTTGAAAAAGCGCTTTTCATTCATTTTAATAACATTGATATAGTTTTGAATTTTATACTGAGTTCCCTTGTATGTAAGCAATTTACTTGAAACGATTTTGTGAATGTTCAAGTTCATATCATTTAACATTGCAATATAAGGTAGCCTTTCATAATTTTCAGTTATAGCATCTTTAACTATTAAACCATTTTCTGTCTGAAAACCTGAATCATTTAACAGTAAGTTTGAAAATGACAAGCAAGCCTTTGTTGAAAGAGACTGACATATATTTCTACTGTTTTTATTAACATGTGTATATTGTTTACTATTCTGATGATAGGATTCATACCTAAATGTCCAAGTGTATTTTATTGGTCCTGATTTTCTTATAGCTGATGTATAATGAAGTATAAAATTATATTTTGGTTTAAAAATATTGTTTGATACTGTTCATGATGGAATTTTATGGTATTAGATAAATCTTGAAGTATATCTTCATCAAATGCTGGTAAAAGTACAATGTCTATAGTATTAATAAGACTAGTTAAAAACATCCAAATTTCATCATTCGTTGGAACTAGGTCTCCTATAATAATTGGAAAAAAAGGAACAAATGTCATAATTTCTCTTGCACTAAATTTGAACTTCGATTTGTTTAAATGTTCATAAGTTATAGGTTCGGAATAATTACCTATCTCGGATTCTCCATAGCTAAACATCTGTTTTCTAGAGTTCAAAACATCAATGCTAAACAATTGTTTATTCAAAAGTCCAAGGAGTAAGGTTTTTTCGGTAGCCGCGTTTCCTATGCCGGGATTATTCTGATTTAAATTGCTGGCTTCCACATCCTCAGCATTTTCAGACGAAAAAAACAAATCAGAATTCATTTGGAAAAAAAATGCGTATCACAATTTTGCACAGAAAAAATTATTCTTGCCGGTTCCACACTTGATCGATGTCGATGACTAAATGCACAAAGCAAGGATACAAAGATACACCATGAAAATATTCTGGCTGGGCGAGTGGGTTCACGGTGAATGCAGCTGTCATATTCACAACTCAATGTAGGATCTACTGAAAATGGTTGTAGATTTGAATGAATATGTTGTGCATTTTACAAGTTGTACGTACTTTCTACAGCATTTTGTATGTACATTTTGCATTTTGGTTGTAGATTTTCCCAAGTCATACATGTACATTTAACAACAAAAATTGACAACGCGCTGTCAATTTTACAACAAGAAATTACGATCAATTTAAAAATTTTATTGCTGAAATGAAAGCAAACGCTGTAGAAGTTACAATTAATTGTAAATATGAACGCATTTGCTGTTAAATACACAAATATACAACTTATTGTAAATTTGATTGCCACATGTTGTAAAATTTACAGTGGACATTTTTTTGGGTGTAGAATTGACATTTGCCCCCATTGCAATACTTTTGTATCGGGTTTTTCAATAAGAGCGCCACAAAAGTTTTTTTTAAATACAACAAAAACGGTTTTGGATATCAGTGAAATTCGTTATTCCTGTGAAAGTAGGTTCGATGCCATTATGTATGGAACACGATTTATTTTGCATGGCCAACATGGGCACGCTTGCAGAAGTTCAGACGCTGAACCCAATTTTCGACGGTTTTCAAGCATAAATCGGCCGATATTGCTGCAATTTCACGTTCGATATTCGTACGAAGTTCATCAATCGTCGCTGGCTTGTTGGCATAGACCATAGACTTGACGTAGCCCCACAGGAAATAGTCTAACGGCGTCAAATCGCACGACCGAGGCGGCCAACGACTGGACCATTTCGTGAGATAACACTTCTCCAAACTTGGTTTCCAATAAATTGATTGTGACATTCGCTGTGTGGCTTGTGGCACCGTCCTGTTGGAACCACATGTCCTCCAAGTCCATATCATCCTATTGGGGCCAAAAATATTCGGTTATCATTGAACGGTAGCGATTCCCATTCACAGTAACGTGCCGGTCTTGATCATCACGGAAGAAGTACGGCATAATGACGCCGCCGGCCCATAAACCACACCAAACCGTAATTTATTCGGGATGCAATGATGACTCATGGAGCACGTGTGGATTGCTGCCTCACCAATACCGCATATTTTGTTTATTGACGTAGCCATTCAGCCAGAAATGAGCCTCATCGCTGAAGATGATTTTTCGATGAAAATCCGAATCATTTTCAAGTTGTTGCTCAGCCCAATTCACGAACATACGACGCTTCTGGTGGTCAAGCGGCTTCTGGTGGTCAAGCGGCTTCAGCTCTTGCGTCAATTTAATCTTTTAAGGATGTAGGCCAAGATCTTTTCGCAAAATTTGCCACAACGACGTCACAGAGATGCCCAACGATTGAGAACGACGTGTGAGAGACACATTTGGGCTTTCTTTAACTGAAGCCTCAGCGGCAGCAATATTCTCGACACTATGGGCATTTCTTTGGCTCACTGGCACGGGGACATTTTGTACTGTGCCTGTGGATTCAAATTTTTTCCACTAGACGCTCAATTGTTGATCTGCTAGGACGATTATGACGACCATAAATTGGACGTAGCGCAATTAACGTTGAGGCCACTGACTCCGAATTTCGGTAGTCAATTTTAATAATTTCGACTCATTGTTGGCTCGTATATCTTTCCATCATGAAATGGCAAACCTTACTGAAGAGAAATGTCAAAAGAGCGGCAAGAAATTCGGCGTCGTTTGCTGTCCCTGTCGCTGTACTTTTGTAGCGTCCCTGTTGAAAAACCCTTTATAGGTAATAGCATCCTCCGATAGGGTGCTGACTTTTGTGCCACCAGTAGCGTTTCACCCGATCAAAATTTCAAACGATAGTCCTATTCTCATTTACTTCAAACTTCAAAAAATGCTTTTCCCAAGCAGACTGATATGTTGGCGAGACATTTATTCCAGTAAAGCCCTTTACTGAACTAGGTATCATTCTACTTAAATTTTTACGAGAATGCTGAAAAATATTCTCCAACATGTCACTCTGCTTGGGAAGAGCATTATCCCTAGAACTGTCTTTGCAGCTGCCCTACAAAAACAATGAAATAAGACGTCTTTATTTAGCAAGACTTTCTTACTTATTTAGGTGGCGCTGGCGTGGCAGTGCGGACGTGGGCCTAAACCAAGACAAACGGCTGAAATACCCACATAGATAGCAACCAGTTTATCGTCGAAGATTAGTCGGATATAGTTACTCGCTGGGAACACTCTCCATATAGCCACGTTTGTTAAATAACACCGTTAACAAACTATAAACCTCTCGTCACACGACCTATCTGCTAGAAATAATAAAAACCCACTTTATTTCATTTTTTGTGTCGCTCTCAGCACATTATCGAAGTCACCACTCTCATTTATCGGTAATTTATCAAATCGAATACCTCGCGCACATGCCTCGGGCTATCACTCCAAACATCTTACATAACCCGCACCGCACATAGCGGTGAACCAACTATGGTAGTCGGTCGTCGTCGCATTCGTGTGTGTGTGTGTGTGTGTGCTGCCGGTTTATTATCATCGATAAGATAATTAGAGTACAAACAGCAAACAGAAAATACAGAGATAAATATTCGCAATCGTCATCCGATATATGTACAAATGCGGACCGATTGACTGTGAGTTGTAATTTCAAAATGGCTTTCCCGCCTTTCGTGGCCACCCCAAATTCATTAATAACACAGGCTTGCGTGTACACAAATGTAAATCTCGCTGATTAGCAGATGATAAATGTTTTTTGTTTGTACAAGAACAATGTACAAAGAACTAGCTGCCAAAGTGGTGCCTTTGATTTGGGTCAGGAACAACCGTTGCCCAAAGGGTCTATCCGATCACCGTTATCGTGCGCATACATCAAACAAGTCGCGGTTGTGCATGCGTGCATTAAGAGAGATGCTGCCACTCCCCAAATAGTTCCGCCATTACCACACGTTTCGGTGACAACAACGCTACAAATTTGGGGCCCATTTGTGCCTGAATTAGTTGCCTCTGTGCATCTAGATGTGGTATATTTAGACAAATAGAAGGCGGTAGTAATTTCCTCAAATTAGCTTCGATTATGAATTGCTAATTGTGCGTGTGAATTGCTGCCGCATTACGTTTGTTTTTGGTAAGAGTTTTGTACGAACTGTAGGTAAATGAATATCCAAACATGAACTTTGGAAACACTGAACCAACATTCCAACAAATTAACACCGCTGAAGTCGTGTGCTCCTCGACTGTGTGCAGTGTATCTCAAAAGCGATCTATTCCGATATATTCCAGTTAAGTAAGACAGAAAACAAGAATATTGAATTACCACGCGAGATAGAGACTACCATGAACCAATGTTTGGTCTGCAAAGAGATTGGTTTTGCAATAATGTTCCCAGTTCACTATGCACCTAGAACCGCGACTGACAGTTGGAGTTATGTGTGGTGACGCGCAAACGGTAGCCAAAGTGAGTCACTACACAAGCAAATGCACACAGTCCATGGAAAAGGGGAGTCGAACGAAACGAAACCATGTTGTAAGTGCAGTTCTCTTTTTTTTATGTCTGATGGCCAAGGAAAGTGACAACGAGCTAAGTATTTTTTTGACAGACTTATGAGTTGCATGTGCGCTATTACACAATTTCGGTGCGGGTAGATGTGTTTATTTAAGGCAGATGGATTGTTAGATACGAGGTTTGATTTATGCGTCCATATGGCGCTTGGTTTGTTTAGATTTCAAGGCAAGGTATGATTCGGCGAATGCTGATTACGCATTTCGCGTGACCAATGAACGTTTGTATTTCAACTGGAGCTTGTATGCGAGCGAAATTTGAATCTCGGGTCTTTTAATTTTAATAGACGCGTTTAACTTTTGTTAGTGTTATTTGAGTGCTTGCGTTACTGGCTTCTGGGCTAGAATCAATTTGAGAAAAATCCAAGTCACCTTTTCCAACGTTACCGCGGTCCTTGTATGTGTCATTTCTCAGTTCTTTGTTTGCCCAATAATTCGTGTGCAAACAATAAAGGTAAGTTTCTTAAGCACTTTCATTACCTCAGACAGATGGTTTTAAGCCCTTTGCGCACATTAGTGTGCGATATTGTAAATTCTGTGCGCATCACTTTTTTCTTGTCGCACGTTCTAAAGGGTCATCCCAATATTGGAAAATATTTAGCTGTCATTGTGTCATTGTCTCCATTTTCCCCGCTTTATGATTCAATAGCCCATCGAAATATGTCATAAACTTTGTTTTTGAAACCCGGGTCGTAAACTTTTATTGAAATCTCTTAGTTCCTGAAAGCGGTTCGCAGAAAGCTGGTCCAAATGAGAATGAATTACATATAAAAAAAGTGAGAAAATGCTGCAAGGGCATCAGCAGTTGGGTGAAAATATTGCAGCGGTGATGGGACAGTGTGCGCTAGAACCAAAACGTCCAAATTCTCTATCGTTCTCAATAACTTTGTCACGGGAGTGTTATCGGCACACTATAACCAAGTTTGATTAGTCAGAAATCGATCACACGTTCATAGCGCACACTAATGTGCGCTTAAACATTTTCAACCGTCCTCTCAAGAACTTTGCCACGGGAGTGTTATCGGCCCACTATAGCCAAGTTTGATTAGTCAGAAATTGATCACCCGTTCGTAGCGCACACTAATGTGCGATTAAACAATTTCAGCCGTCCTCTATCGAATTTTTACTTTAATCCGAACGTCTCCATTCTCTGTCGTTAGTGTTATCGGCCCACTATAGCCAAGTTCGATTAGTCAGAAATCGATCACCCGTTCGTAGCGCACACTTATGTGCGCTTGAACAATTTCAACCGTCCTCTATCGAATTTATTCTTTAATACGACATAAGATCTTCACGAGTGAACAACTCAAATCTATGTCAGACTATAAACCGCTTTTAACAACCAACGCAACGTTGCGCACATTTGCATAAGCAATTTCTTGAGCTCAAATAAACCGCTGCACTTGTAGTAGTAAATTTCTATGCGAACACTTACAATAAACATTCCCTTAATCCCTGTTCAATAAACTCGACTTAGATTGGCTAGGCCCATCTGCAAATATCCACCGTTCATAAACAACACTTCTATCTCTATATTTATGCTTGTGCCGTTGCCAATTTAACGCTCTAATGTCGTATCTTTCATTCGTCGTAATGGTCACCGCGAACACCTCGGACGCGGTGTAAGATAACTGGCCACACATAAAATTCGCTCCATGACAAATATATTCAACAGCATTACGATGTCGCCTGTTGCTTTTGCAATGGTAACGTCGCAGAGTTTCCGTTTTCAATTAGGAGACAAAGAAACGATTTTTTTTTTGGCGCCAAACTGCTACACCACATCCGGAAGTTAATAACGCCTAATGCCCGCCAAAAAACAGCGACTCGTTTCTCCTTCTCTCTTTCACTCTGCAACTGAACAAAATGTGTCATAAGCTGTAAAGAAGCTTATTTCCATAAAATATCGTTGATGTGGGGCGCACACTCCTACATCGAAAGAGTCTTGTCTCGAGTCCATCTCAAAGCGGCAGTGGAGGCGCGAACCACAAACCAATCTCTGGACATTTGGAAAGTGCAAGTGCACTTTTTCATTTTCACAACACAATGTGGCCCTTGTATGTCCGATAGAGTGGCAAAGGGCATCAGCCTGGAGCGAAATACCCAGGAAGCCACATGATTTATGCAAAAAAAAAAAAAAAAAAGCCTACGCTACTTTTGGCTGTCATAAAATCATTCGAGAATGTGGCATCTTAATAGGGACAGATAAATCTATTTATTTATGGTGGAAAGTTTAAATTGGATCGGTATTTAAGATACTACCATACTGGGGCGTAGAGATTGTGCAGTGTGATTGGTCAATCGGCAGCGCGCATAAATATTTCATTGACGATAAAAATCCATAAAATCACCGACACAAGCTGAAGGCTGTAAAGATGATTGAAAATCAATGCAGCTCTGTGATACATAATTAAATTTATTGTCCGATTAGTGGATGTTGGTGCTTGCCATTCAGCAAAGCAATTAGCGGGTAGTTGTTTAAGGAGCAATAATATAATGCAGTTACTTACGGCCGGGTATCAACCTGAAGCGAGAGGAAATCGAAGATAGTGGTTGTATATGTTTGTTTTGAGAATATGTACATTGAACCTGCTGGAAGCTGATCTCATCATTAACTTGTATAGAAGACCAAATACGGTTGTAATTAAACAATCAGCCGGTAGATTTATATTGGCGAATAACATCTCTTGGCGTCCATTTTAGGAAGAGTCGAGTTTGCACAATTGGTGCAGAGGATACATGTATAAAAAGATGTATGTGTCTCGGTCTTTTATTGATGATGATGCAATAGCAACTTGATTGATAAATTAACGATTAATGTAGTAGAGCAGGTACATAAGTTCGCACATTGTTTGCGGTAGGTTGATATATTGTAATTTTTTCGTAGATACTGTAAAATTCCTGGAAATTTCTTCGCAGTATCACAATATAAACGTCGACCTGACAAGTTTAAATATTGGTCCAGATTTTCCCAATAAGCAAGTACGTTTCCTAAGTTAGTTCAACTGCACCAATCGATTAAATTTGTCAGTCATTTCAGCGTATTTCTCTTATAGACGCCATTCATATCAAAATTAATTTTGAATTGCATCGATTCTACTTCTTTAATATTGTCCTATTTACCTGAATACATCTAAATACTGACATTTTTAGCTTACGCACTCTCTTAAACCCTAAACGCACATGACTCTGTCGTATAACATGCACCAAAATTTCTCTTTTGTACGATATATGTTTAAAGAACTCTTGCGCACGCCAAGTGTGGAAGAGATCTTTTAAACGCACACGAATGTACGAAGGTTCGTGCGATATAAGCAAAACATGTGCGGAACCAGAAATTTACGTACGTAGAAGTTTGGAAATTCTTAGTTTTATTTAGTTTTATTTATTTTAATGTACATGCAAGGAATGCACAAGTGTGCGCAATGTACTAGATCAAGAAAATACTTGTGTGCGCGATCCAACATTTAAAATGGATAATACCTTTTAGGGGTCAATATAAAAAAATTAAATATTGTTGAGCAACAGGTTTATATTGGACCCTTCTCATCAAAAATTTTGTAAGTTTGTTTTATACTTTAAGCTCGTATAAAAGGCACTCTTCAAATTTAACGCATGTTTATACCCCTTTGGGAGTCGAATCAACAACCGGATTCGTTATTTTAAAGTCTGTAGCGAAAGAAACTTCAGGAGGTATTCGTTTTTATTTTTTGGGGTCGAACCCAGAACTGCGTTCGTTCTTTTAAAGCCTCTATCGGAAGACAACTTCAGGAGGTATTCATTTTAATTTTTTGGTGGTCGAACCCGGAATCGCGTTCATTCTTCTAAAGTCTGCATCGAAAGACAACTTCAGGAGGTATTCATTTCAATTTTTTGGCGGTCGAACCCGTAATCACGTCCATTCTTCTAAAGTCTGTATCGATAGACAACTTCAGGAGGTATTCGTTTTTATTTTTTGGGGGTCGAACCCAAAACTGCGTTTCTTCTTTTAATGCCTCTATCGAAAGACAACTTTAGGAGGAATTAATTTCCTTTTTTTTTTGGGGTTTATTTCTTCTAAAGACAATCGTGCTCAACATGAGCTTGTCAATAGATGCATTTTGGTGGCTCAACCGAGCTTGTTTCGAGACGATTTTCCAGTCCAATTTTGAACCTCAACACCTCGGATATAACTAAGCTCGCAGCCATATGGCAAACTTGTCAGACGCTTAGGTGCTCGTCAACAGGAGACATTTACTTTCTTTCAAGCAACCCCATTGACCTACGACTATACTTTCCATTGCCAAAGCTCTTCCTCCACCTCCACCGATCGGCACACTATCCCCTGTTCCAATCCACGCCGCATCCTTTGGCATCCGTGAATACCTGCATCACGTTAACTTTCGCGTTTCTCTGGTCGAAAATATTTGCATACCTACGTATATTTTGCAAACTGGTCTAAGTCATCTTGGATGCAAATCGCGCACCGCCATCATCGCCCCTTCTCGCACAACTCTTGGCAAACAACATGCGGTGTGTACCTACACTCTGCATAGCAACCTACCGCAACTACCGACTAACTCTCTGGCCAAACAATGGCCAATTGTTGTGTCAATTCAATTATGTATATTTGCAATTTTCCAAATGTCAGACAAGTGTAACTCCTCGGAATGTGGTCTATCTAACCCACCACCGCCACCGCCGCCGCCAAAAATGCGCTCAAAAGGTGATCACAATTTGCATAGAGCGCCGCCGGCCGACTCGCGCACACAGGATAACTTTCGCTTTTGCGAATTGCCCACGCCAGCTATGCAGACTATTCCTACTCTAGATTCCTGCACTCGGGCCTTTGCCAAAAACTATTTTTGCCAAACTCCCAGGCGCGCTGTTGTCGTGCTATATGTGACACTGACATCGACTTGCACGTTGCACTCTGTGTGTCGTTAATTAGAATTCACTAAATGTGCCTTATTCTCTTTTGCTTTCAGATAAATGCCGTCCGACATGCCACAGAGGAGCTAATCACAAAATCGAAACTACACCTTAGGACACGATGAAGGCGCCAACCGCAACAACTACAACCGGAGATGAGTCATTTTGCAGTAGCAATGCAAATGTAACTTCAATTTCTACATCCGATTTGAATACAACAACCACCAACAGCACCACTACAATGGACACAACACCCCAAACCCCCAGTAGCAGTAGTCTTCATAAGAGCACCGGTTTGATGGAAACACGTCCAAGTGGTGGTGCCAACAGCTCCAACAGTGGTGGCTCCTTTATAAAAGCTTCACTGTCGATGACATCGCTGCCGCCACCCAACGAACAGCTAGACGGCCGCGAAGTAATTAAGGCCAAGCTAAGGGTTGAGAGACCGTACAACAGTCTTAAGGTAATAGATCCACCAAACGGCACACCAAAATCGCAATTGGCTTAAGTTTCTTGAGACTTATTTCTCGCTTAGCTAGGTACCCATGCCTAGCTATGATGTTCGTTTTGTATCTCTTATCCGCATGATTTCATTAAGATGCGGAAAACGTAACTGAGGGGCATAACCTTTCAGGCGCATTCGTACCCCTATATGACACAGCGATGATACCCAGCCGTCGCGTCAGAGGCGGAAGCGATGGGCCGGTAAATGGTGATCAAGTAATTAGATTAGATTATTGCGAAAACAACAAAATTTAAATGGTTTTGGGTCTTGACTTATGTACTTGCATTTTGTCGACCGCCTGCGGCAATATTTGATTGATGTTTTTCCAAAGGCAAATATCGTAAACAAATTTGAAAGGGAAAGTGCCCACAGATGCCCATCAAACATTTTTAATGGTTAAACCTCTCATGCCCAAATGCGGCCTTTACTTTCGGATTAGTTATTGGCATAAAATTTCAATATTGAAAACAGCTAGCTTAAGGTTTTGTTGTAAGATGTACTGAGAGAGAGAAAACTAATCCAGTGGCTTGTGATATATCTGTAAAACTGCTATAAAAACTCAGTTGCAGTTGCTAGTGGTTGGCAGGTTAACTGTGTTCATATGCAGGGTCATACCTCATACCATTTTCAAATTTAATTGCACTTACCGTGGGCAATTTGATGGATGCTTTGACTTGGAAAGACCGCCACTTGTTCCGTTGTTGTAATGATGAAGACAATATTCCCAATTCGTATTGCCATTAAGAATAAATATCGCGACTCATAAAACTACTCATATTCAGACTCACAGACCTCACAAGCCGTGAAAGTACTTCCGCAGTTTTGCTATTTTAAAAAGCATATGCCATAATGTTCCCACGTCAAACTCAATTTCCAATGCCACTGCAACTGTTGTCATTTGTCAACCTGAAAACAGATTACAAATCACTAGTACGACCAGTCTCTGCCTCATCTATCTCCAACTATTAAATACTTCACAAAACAATTATAATTATCGACCTCGACTTGAGTAGTAATCTCCAGCCGCCGCACCTGACCACCTCTGTCTCGTTCTCAATAAAACCAGCCAATTGCCGCACAACTAAATCAATTCATTCACTCAATTAATCAATTCCATTTGTATTTGAATTTGAATTTGTTGTTTGAACAGAAAAAACGAAATAACGAACGAGACACTTGGCGCCATTCGTGGGGCAGCGGCCATAGTCATAGTTCGTGCAGTCTGCACAGCAATGCGACTGGCGGTCTAATCGGATTGGTGTCTGGCAAAGATGATTTCTGGGCAGCGCTTCAAACCAACTATAATTACATTATGGACACAAACCTGTTGGATACTTGCAAAGAAGCCCGCTGTGAAATCGAAGGCGCTGCAAACGTTAAGGCGAACGAAACCGAAAGCAGTTTAAAGGTTCGTACATAAACTGGAAAAAAGTTTGTTTTCCTCTCTATAGCATTGCCTACTTTTAGATGTTGGATACTTCTCGTGCCGAAGGTTCTTCGGAAGACCCCAAGGAGTTGCGAAAATGGTTACGTGAAATGGAAAGCAAGCTAGAGACGGCTCCATCTCTATCGGAGGCAACACAATTCAGCATTGCAGAGCTACAGAGGCGTTTGGATGAACACTCGGTAAGTGTAGTTGTTAGTTACTGAAATCAATAAAAAAATGCCCGCTCCAGTTGTAAATACATCTATCTCTCTGTGTGGTACTTTTGTGATTTATAGCACAAAAGTGAAGGTCATTATAGTTTTGATTGGCTTTTGATTTTATGCGCTGTCCTCTGGGTATAGGATATAGGTGCGGGCATGCTCCATTTGTAGTTGAATTTGATTACATTCTTCCTTCGGACAGTTAAATATCTTAATCAGTGGGTATTTATTGTTTTTCATTTAACGAGCATGCAGTTAATGTGGTTCATGGCGGGAAAACGGACATTACGCCGGTAATAATCGTGTAAGGGCTGTAAGGAATGCACTTATGAAGATCAATTTCAAGAGACTGCTTCAAACGACTACGTACATCTGTTTACTCAGGAGAGAGCCGGAGGTTTAACTAGAATATAAACGGAACTGGTGCGCATACGAAGTGAGCGAAGGCTCGGTTATGCTACTTAAGATATACAAAACAAAAGGTTACAGCCCTCTTTATATCGCACAGCAACGAATAGGTAGCTGAGTATGTGCATTGTTACCTAACTTGCAAGGGTCCAGGGTTCGGCATTCTTTATCACATTATCGGGATTGCACAAATTCGGCTAGTAGGAGTAGCAGAGCGAAACTTTCGGTTTCGTATCGTGAACAGTGAGAGAGCACAAAGTTCGCTTTTGTTTTAAGCCAGTTCTGGACAGTCACGTTGAAGGAGGTATTCTGTAAAATCATCAAGATCCACTAATACAACCATCGCGAGGATTTTACTCTTTTCCCTTCAACGATTCTTTGCATTGTTTTTGCCAAGTCACTATTGCATGTGTTTTAATCTTTTTATCTAACTTTATATTACACTACGGTGTTACCAATGTCGATAATTTTACCTTTTTCTATTAAAATATTTCTTAAAATCCTTATCCGCCTAGAAATATGAACGCAGGTGACACTACTCGCCTAAAGTATGAGCGAATAGTTCTCGCACTGTGAACTATTAACTAGTCTTCTTAGCTTGCCTTACAATAGTTCATCAAGCAGTCGTGTCTGTTCTATCAAATGCATTACAAGAGCTTTGTAAAGTTTGACAGGAATTCTATCATTTCCTGCAAGGTGCGTTCATTGACAACTGCGTTTGGGTGTTGATTTTACATCAGACGTATCAGGCGATGGCACCCCGCCTTTAAGTTCCAGAACATGAAACCCGCCATTAAACTCAAGGAAGCTAAAGAAAGTACCGGCATAACAGTGCAGCCTCATCAACGCTGTTGTGCATTTGTGTTTCATTGGCTTCCTTCTCCGGCAAGTTGCCGATGTCACCTAAGGCACCACGCTCCATAAAGTCCACACATGTGCCATAATTCATAGCAAATTGTGTTGGAATTACGAAAGCGGAATACGGCCAGCGTCATGCGGTGTGACTTATGGAACAATTCAACGACTTGGAAGCCTGAAATTTGAATATAACAACACTTTGTCGGTTTGATTTCCTATACCGCACTATTACAATCGCCACGATTGTACATTTGCCTCCCAAAAATCCATCTAATCCCTGCCAGTAATTCCACTGCACATCGCCCTAAGTTATGCGCACACAGCAGCCGCACATAATCGAAATTAAAATCCCAATTTTTTCGTGTGTTATACTTAGGCTGGTCCGGCCGACTGGTTACTTACGTGGACGCTGCGCTGCCGGCCCAGCCAACCGTTCTATTGTGTCCGGTTGATATTCAACTGATGATTTATCTGTTTTCCGCGTTGTCAGCGAGTTTTGGGCTCTCGCTGCTGGTCCAGGTCGACTGCATAATAAATCTTTAAATTATCTCTCTAGAGAGGAAGACTCCAAAAAAATGGAAATTTTCTCCGAAATCATTTTCTGGTTCACTTTCCATGGCGCGCGCGCATGTAACAAAAATCTGTCTCCGACAAGAGGTTCCGATCGGCATTTGTTTATTTTGTTTTACGTAATTCCGCGAACAAACTTTTCAGTCAACACGACCCAACGACAGCAAGAAGACGATTTTTTTCTTGAAAGCCACTTAAGAATGCTTAAACAGCGGTAGGGATCAGTGGCGGTGAGGTTTCACTTTCGTTGCGCTTCGACGAGAGATCAGCATATACGCTTCAACATTCTCTGACCGCTCGTTTTGGCGCAGATTGTAAAGATTGCCAACAGCCAACGGTGATTTGCTTGTCGAGCATAAAACTCACAAAAACGTTGTAAACTGATGGCAATAATCTAATTAATCAGAGAATTTAATTAAACTTGGAAATAATTAATTGGAGCAGCTTCTTGCGAGCCAAGGATCAGTAAATCTTTTTTTTTTTTTTGTGTCTTACTCTACCGAGAAAGACGAAGGATTTGGTATCAGTAAAATGAATTACTTTATGGGATAACAAGGCAATCTCTCGCTTTTACTTTTAATTGATTTCGGGCCACTTAATCGCGGTCTCTAAAGAGCAGTAGAACCAACACCAATAAGCTGATATTTTCATCTTTATAATTAGAGTAGCGAAAGTAACCAGTTCGGTTACGGTTGAAACAGCAGCTGAGGTGGGTAGTAAAATAATTGAGTTTATGGCTTAATTGTAAACTTTTGAGGCAGCGTGGAAGTCGAAGATCTGTAGAGTTGTCGGAAGGAAGTGATCGGTGATAATTGCAAATTTTAAAATTTCGACAATGAGATCACCCAGGGCTGGTGAAAAGAAAGTGATCGAAGTCTTGTTGCAGTGCACAAAGCTAACACTTTTCATACAGAAATCGTCTGCAAAACATACAAAATGGGACAGTGTCTCTATGACCAATTGTAAATATAGACTGATTATGAGAGCGGAGGAAAATTCAAGATCATTGGAGCTTCAACCCTTAGAACTGTCGGCGTTGTCGAGGACATAATAAGGTCACACATCAGACAGTGATCGCAAAAATCAATCACGATCAACGAAAGATCAACGAACATGCTGGCGAAATCCTAGTTCTTAACAACTGACTGGGTCTGAAAAGAATGGGTTTATTCAAATAACCATTAAAATAGTAGCGAGGGGAACATTTCTACCATCAGGACCGCGATCAGAAGAACAAGTGTTGAAGGATCCGTCTTTAAATCCGGGAAAAGTAAAAAGGATACAGATCATTGGCATTTACATTTGCTTTAATTAAACTTTTTGTATATACAATTTGAGGCTAGGTAACAAATACATAAATGCAGAGCCCAACGGTATACAATGTTTGTTTTCTTAAATCTAGTTTACATAAATTGTGGCTGTCGTCTCCGATTCACACTCGTAGTATGCATCGTTGTCTGGGTTGACCTTAGGGAGTTCAAGTCCCTGTGTTCATGAAGATACAGAACGATCATGCGATTTGTAGAAATGTCCTTAAAACCAATGATGTGTTAACCAACGTTATAAGACCAGTTCAATAAAGGGTTGCAAAGACTCAGCGCAATTACAATTAACAGACAGCATATCATCATGTTTGATTTTTTGAAAGCTGATCGTGAGTAATTTTCTTGGTGACGTGAACCGATTCAAGGAATCCCAGAAGACTTATAAAGATTACTAACGATCGTTCGTAGATCACAGATCAATCGAAGTTTGTCCGTCGGAAAAATCGTCAAATACGATCGTTAGCTCTAAAAAGACAACACTTGCGTTGGTTTTTGTAAAAACGATCACGCAATATTGGATATCGGTTCCACAAAATCTTTTGAATTTAGAAAAGATCAAGTGCAAATGGAAGCAATCTTTAAAAACCGATCGTCTGACTTTGTTTTGGTGATCGAGGGTATTGGCGATCATGTTTTTCAAAGATTATCATCGAACACAAAACGATTTTCGATCGGAGCAAGATCACATGCCACCCGAAAGCGTGAGTAACTTTCTTGGTGACGTGAACTGATTCAAGGCCTCTCAGAAGACTTGTAAGGATCAATAACGATCGCTCGGAGATCGCAGATCAATCGTTCGAAACGATCGTTAGATTTCAAACAAAAATCCCTTTAGCAGCTCCTGGAATTGCAACCGTTGGAGATAGGATCGCAATATCACATATTATGCTTCCATAAATCTGCCGAAGTTCTACAAAATAAAGCTCGATCATGAGCAGGATAGCACATAAAAAGAAATAATCGGTATCATCGAAAAACGATCGTGAGAGTTATAGGCACTTTGTGATAGAACACAATTGAAGATGTAAAAACATGCTGTGAAGACGGTGAATCATCCAATGCCGATGCTGAAGATCTATTGAAGAAATAATTCTTAAAATACAAGCACAAATGAGGACCGATCTTTCCTTCAAAAGCGATTGTCAGATTGTCAGGTGATCGCGTTAATCTTTGTTTTAGGAGGATCAATTCTAATCGATAATGAAACTCGGAAAGCTTCGTTTGTTTAATTTCACTGACGCTCCATAGAAACCTTCCTTACGTTCTCTGATTATTAAACCTTTTTAAATTAATAGAAAATCACTGGCATGATCGCCTCGCAATAACACACCTATTTTAAGGTTAATTTGTTCGAATAGCTTCTGAGTTGCATTCGGCCCTAGCTAGGTATCCGTCGGAACGGAAAATTCTCCGATTTTCGGGGTACATCTCCGACGACATCTGACATCTGTCACAAGGCAAGTAGTAAATACTATTTCATAACACGCAGCCGGACTGTCCGCCACAATGGGCTTTCGTCTCGCCGGCTTTCACTACTTGGCCTCGCTTTCTTTCAAACTGCTTCCGACTAATTTTCCAATTCATCGTGTCTTCAGCACCCGGCTGTGTAAAACCTCATTACAAATTACAGCCGCTTAACTTGACAACCATAGAACGCACGCACGTCATTAGGGGAAACGCATGTGTTGATTTTTATTTTATTGCTCAATCATCGAAAACGACTCTTGTGTGGTTCACAAGACAACCGCATCTGTGGCTTACGCCCAATCTTTACCTAAATCCATCACTCTTGCGGATGCAAATCATTGCGAAACCCTATGCATATTGATGGCGCTAAGCTTTCAACTTCGGATTGGAATTCCGCCTCTAAATGCATACTCCCACTTGTAACGTTGATCGGAGATGATAATGCCGATTGCCGATTGCCAAATTCATACAAAGGGCAGAGCAGAAGCACTCTGAACGTTTCCTGATTTCTTAATCAGTAGTTTACCGGAAAACGATGTACCCCCCATACCCAGTCGAGTTCGAGTGTGTTGCGCTCATAGCAACAAAACGAGAAGAAAAGACGAAAAACCTCATACATAATTACATTCTCTTGTTACATCCTACTGGGAGTGTTTTAGATAATCCATCAAATTCGTTGCGAAACTATATATATGAATGTGTTCCAAGCTGAGCTTATGGGAAGCAATGAAAGGTCTGCCGCGGCGCGCTAACATTACCATTGCAAAATGGTGTACAGTATGCAAGAGTATATCTGCAGCGATGCTTTATTACCGGGCATTGATCAAAAATGACAATTAAATTGTTAGCTTGATCGTTAATAGCTGCATTCAAATAAATGGCAGATCACAGAGCTGGAGCGATTCGCTGCATCTGTATGTGGCCAGAGATTGCGCTTCGATTATTATTATCTGTCAGCGGGAGCGAACGCGCGTAACAACGTAAAGAAAGTTCAATTTATCGTAATTGTTGGTTTCGGATTGCACGAACTAATTTACGGTGAAATATGAGCCTTTTAGAAGATATTACAATTATTTTCGGGGGAACTTTCCATTCCTCCGAATTTGTTCCATCCTCATCGGTGCATTGAATGTGGGCGGGCAGAAGATGATGTCGAGGGAGTGGCATGATACCACCTCCTCTATAGGGCCCCTCGTGAGGAAATGTTCAAACATAACATTTTTAACATTTTGCGTAAAGGGATCGTTAACATGCACCATCAACATGGCGAGATAAATCATCGATGAAGAAGTTTACGCGATGCCAGCAGTAGTACCGTGTGTATAGGGTGGCCTCTTCGGCTGACCTATGAAACTGCTGCCATCGTACATACAAAGAAAAAACATCTTGGATTCTGGCAGGAGATGGAAAAAAACGTTTTTAAGTGTTCTTATATGTGTTACACCGAAGTGGAGACGACCATGGAGGTGGTCTTGGATGTTGTTAGTACCTACGCTGAGATGTTATTACTTTATCCTTGGTAATGGCTTTCAATTATGATTTACCTAATAGCTGAGATGTAGAAGGCTTGCAATAAAAGCTGCTATAATGCGGACTGTCTTTATAGCTTACATCTTTTCAGGGTTGCAGGGCAAGTTTGCTGAGATGTTCTCTTCATTTTTATAAATTTATCGAATCTACTGCTGTGGTTCATGAATTTTTGACTGTACTGTGCTGACCCGGCGAACTTCGTTCCGCCCATATTCGATCAATAATATAATTTTAACAATTTGAAATAATTTTCGTTGTATTGGAAGTGCCACTCGCCGTTTTTCTATCCAGTCTAGTTTTTTTTTTTTTCAAAGTGCAAATACAAATTTTCATCCGCTTAAAGTTTTCCTTTCATTACAAAAAGTAGCTCATGTCCTTTCTTGGGCCAAAACGAATCCACCAAGCCCGAAATCGTGAAAATTTAACGATCCGTTCTCGAGTTACGAGTGCACACACGCACAGCAGTCTCTTTTATTACAGTGCGACCGCAATAAAAGCAACTACAGTAGAGGCCGTTTATAATTAATATCCTAAATAGCGACTTTGCGATATAACAAACGCTTTTCAGATATACCTACACCAGTATTTCTATATAGAGAATGGTGCCCCATAAATATAAGTTGGTTTAAAAGGCCTGAAAGATGAACATCAAATAAAACTGTGTTAATAAACATATTTTTTAATGACTTCTATTTTAAAAATAGTACGAACGCGCTCGATATTGTGAATGACATCAAACACTATATCATTCGTTATACTGGACGAAAAATTGTAGACAAATGAGACAAAAAGTTTAACACCTCAAAACTATAAAAAAAGGTGTTCCACTGGCAAACAGAGGAAAACAGATAATTCCGTTCATATTAAAAAAAAAAATATATATAATTTTAATTGCTTATAACAAATTGAGAAAAATTTGTCTTTTGAACGGAGAATTGTTATCCACAGCTGACTCTCGTATGTTTTGCAGAGCTAAAATGTTATTCAGTGAAGCATCGTTTTCTTCAGCCCATTGAAGACCAATATTTAGAGCTTGAATTGAAGATCCTGCACGAAAAACTAAGCAAGTTTTCCTGTGTCCTTCAAAAGTGCTGCCATCATCTGTTGACGACGTGTTTAAACGATCATGACGCCCCAATCTGTACACCCTAAATGCAATTCGACGCGATCTACACCATTTGTTATGTTCGAACGTACTCATTGCTACGTATTTTAAAGTGATCTTCCACTGATCTTATCGAAATACAGTTTGCACTGGGGTTCAGATCCACTTCAGTATCATAACTGAAATGTGTTTGATCAGTGCTATAATACACAGCATACACAGTTATTAGGATAATTTGACTGATCAGGGTTTAAAATGTGTCAGATACCTTGACAGATCACTTTAATTGGTTCTGAGGTTTACTGACCTGATGTAGGCACTGACCAGTGATGCAAATCGACTTTTCGCAGTTGTACTGAAAACAGAAAGAAATAAAGTACAGAAACGTAGAAAATAGTAAATTATTTAGTCATAACATAAATAATATTGCAGTCAAGCAAAACATCATATTTTATTGAATCTAACGGCCATAAATTATTCACACTCGGAGTTTTAAATAAGGTTTAAGTTAATTTTACACCCAACCATTTATTCTGCATTTTTTAAACCCGATTATTTAAATCTATATCCGTAATATTCACTCAAAAACATACATTAAACCCCCTTCATAAAGATAAAGATCTATTTAAACACTGATTAAAAACAGTTGAAAACGATTTTAGCTAGTTTTAAACCTAAGTTAAAGTCCACATAAAATTACATTTATTTTGTTGTTGTTTGTCACTTGGAGATTGATTTGATTAGCTTTGAGCCGAGTTTTATTTCAATTATACATAATTAACTATGAATTTAGCCTCCAAAATGAATTCTATTTTTAGCCGGAAATATCGATTTATTTTAAAAATTAGGAATAGTACAAATAGTACCTACTCAAAATTGAGAAGTGGTACTTGTGTACCCGAAAAAGTCGAATAATACAAAAAATTACTACAATAGTAAGCCTTTTCCAACAGTGGCACTACCTCCTTAAATTTATTGCAGGCTTTCAGCAGTCTGGGGGCTAATTTTCGATCTGCGAAGCTGTGAAGTGATAAAGCATTTATAAGTGTTCAAAACAGTTTTTCATTATGCGCAGCGCATTATACAATTCCCGAACTCATCATAATAAACTGCTGTGAGATATGTACTAAAATGTACTAAATGATAAATCCTGTCACATATTTATCATTTCTATCCATCCGTAAATTTACAGTCGAGGACAAAATTTTTTGTTTGTACGGCGCATTTTGTATTGAAGAAATTTAAATTTTTTTTGTATTAACATTAACATTATGTTTTACTGTTTAGAGTGATGGCATACCTTCGGAATGTAGTTAAAAAAATTTGAATATGAATTGCATTGTGGTAGAACAAATTTATTTTAATAAGTTAGATAGAACAGACTTAAGGGGCGCCGAGAATTGTATTGCCTAGGGCCCGCGATATGGTTACTGCGGCCCTGTTTATGTGCTGTGTGCTTTCTGTTTCAATTTAATTTGTTTCTTCAGTTTAGAATGTCGGAAATAATAATACGAGTAATTATCACCAATAGGCGTTATATTGAAATGGTGATTTATGAATTTGTTGTTTTGTTTTCAATAAAAAAAAAAGAAAGAAAAAAAGCGTGTTTTTCCTAGAAATAAACTGTCGATTTTGCACCATTCTCTTCTAGATGGGCATAGGTTATAATTATTATAGTAACTACTGAGAACCACTTTATTCAACTATTATTCAATTATAGTTTTCCAAAACATCTTTGTATGGATCTAACAAATGAATTAAAGTCATTCATGGATTTGGGGCTCTGCAGCCCTTTGTCCGCGCTTATTTTTCGTTTCCATTGTGGGTCTAATTTGCTTTCTCTTTGTTTTTCTCCTTCACAAATGCAACGGCTATGATAAAAAAGTTATCGTTTATAAAACAAATTCTGAAATCTGTTTTCATTTTTTCATTGATCGAGAATTGAATTAAGCGTAAACTTGTGAAAACACTTTTCACTTCACAATATCACAGAACAAGAATTGACCGGTGACGTGAAATAAGAAAAGAAAAACATATCGCCAAATTAAAAATTTAGTTTAATTTCGTTTTGGAAAACGAAAGTGGACGATAGACGTCCAGTTTAATTTTTAAAACGAGTGATATAATGTTTTATGTCAAAAGTCATTGAAAGGATGTTTATTTAAAAGGTTTTATTTGATTTAATATTGAATAGATGATGGTCCTGCCATTTAAATACTTTCAGGTTATTAAACCAATTTATCTATACGTTCCTTATATCGGATTGTAGGCACCAACTGCAAAATTTTCACAGAAAGTCCAGCGAAGTGAAATTATGAACTTACGCCCAAAAGTATGTGTCATGTTGAGTTTGATCAAACTTTAATAGTGGTGCCAGTAGAGGGGCCCCTGTTTTTCGTGTCATCATAAATGATGGTCACCATTGTTTCATTACTTTTGACAACGTATTGAACGGATACACAACTACTTGCTCCATCCCAAGTGTTTATGGATAATTTGGCCAGTAGTTCAGCTGTTTCGTAGATCTGTTTATTATAAAATTGCCCTACATGAGGACTGACTTGTCTGTGGACAAGTTGCGAAGTAATAGTTCAGTCAACAGCTATCGTCGTCACTGAGTCCTGCAAGTCGGAATCGTCTTGCCACTAGTCCAACATTTTTCTCGAAATCCATCATTTATTTTGTTTGTCTCTTTTAATTTTCTACTCATATCTGAAGTTATTGCAGTTACAAGAAGCATTTCACTGAGTGAGGTTCCGGGATTTCCACAGTTTCGTCTATGGCCATGAATTCTACTTTCAAACATCAGTTCGAATGGTGCTGTTCCTAATGGTTATCAACGATGTTCTGCGTGCCAAAATGTTTTTTCTCGCCAAAACGTTTCACCTTCCCTTTGCAAAATTTGGACTATTTTGCATTTGAACTTGACTGCCGTTGCTGGTGCTCAAATAAATCAGATAAATAAGAAAGTTCCATCGAAATGGATGTTTATGCGGATCAATTTTGCTAATCCATTTTTGGTTTAAATCATACAAAGCATACTTACGGACTTGTTGAACGACTATACTGGATTGGCTAATGTGGGAATTGTACCCATAGACTTAGCAGCCATCGCAAGCGACCTCTTGGGACGCCCCACATTCCTATCTTGCAAAAGTACTTCCAGCGAACTCAAGTGCAGCAACTGCCAAACGTATCACAACTCCTCAAACCATAAAATCATGTTTTCCTGTTCTCAGTCTCACACAACTATTTATCACATACACATGCAACTTGAGTGCAAAAATATAAATAGCCGCCGCAAAAACCATCAATCCGCGGATGTTGTCTTAACCCTTCATTTATGGAAGTGTTGCGTCGGACTAAACGTGCATTGACCTTGAAAAATCGCAACATAAATGGCAGCCAACAACAACAGCAACAGCAGCATCAAGAACACCAACAACAAGTTCAGGTTCACGTTCCAACATTATGGTCTTACACACTTTAGCGGCCTTTTGAGGGCACACAATCGCGTAAAGTAAACCAACTGCAAACAGGTTACAGCAGTTGCATATCTCTTCTATCATCCACGTACGGATCGAAAGGAAATGAATCTCAACAATTCTATATCTATTGGCAATCGGTTAAATATGTCAGTCAGTCGTTTGCGCTGATGTGAAGGCCTTCACATCACTTTGAGGAGGCTTCTTCGGATTTTTTTTTTTTTCAATCTGCTGTCATCTGCTCTCAAGACAATTGCACGCATTGCGCGCAAATATGGCGAGGTATGGCAGCAACTGCAGCTTTTGTGTCTATTGGATACACACGCAGCGCAAATCGAATGTCAAAATGAGGAATATTTCAAATACTTTGGATGGAAGAGCTCTGTGGAATCTGGGTTGGATGCTGGCCCCTGGCAGTGATTCTAACGTAATTCCAATGCGATATATCTCTTCGCTGGTTTTGTACAAATTACAAATTAAATTGACAGCGGAGAGAGAGGAAGGGAGAGAGAGCCCGCAATTTTTAGCCTCACCAAAGCGGATCTACTTCTCAAGTGTGGGGAATTGTTCTGCAAACTTGTTTCCGGCTAATGGCCGATCGCCGCTAATTGGCAGTTCTGCGTCTAGATCTGCTCTGTCATTTATCTCTCCCATTTATCACTTATCAATTTGTACACCTGATTAATGGAGATCGATCAAGTGAGCAATTTTCTATGGAAAATCACCGCAAAATGGTATCCAACTGTTGTTATTGGAAAATGTTACAAAATTTACTGATTTTCATGGTGAAGTTGAAGCGGCATAGTGTCTCTATCGACACAAGAGGAAATGGTCCCAACTCCAGCAGTGATGCTGCGCAACGGGGTACCCTAAGTAGTCACGAATTGGTTGGCAGAAAAATGTTTGGAGCTTAAATCAGGCATGCAGTTACGTGAATTGCATAACTCGGCTGTGAGCTTGTGGTGATACAGTAGAGGGCGAAGGTTTGCAGCCATTTCCTTGTGAAAATTGGATACAAATCGATACAAACAATTGGATCGTCTTCGAGGAAGGTCGCGGATTGTTATTCAAAAAACTCTTAAACTGTTGGGCAATATTGGCTCATGGTTATGCGTTGAATTCACAAAGATCAGGGTAATGTTTTTACTGCCGGTATGTTCCGCTAGTAATAACGTGATACTAAAGATCATTTTTAGTGCCCGGTCTAAATTTTTCAAATTTTTCTCATTGTGACCTACAAAATATTTAGTGTGAATGATTATTAGTAAGGCCCATTGTTTTTTAATGATTTGCTTCCCCGGTATACTGCTAAAAAGACACTGCTTTCGTTAGTTAGTATCACGGGAAGTCCTGTTTGTCTTCTACATAAGGTAAGTCCTGCTAAGAAAAAAAAAATCTCATATGTGAACAGGGCGTGAGCCTACATAAAACTTCTTCGTGGTGTGTAAGTGGCGCATGGAGGAGTTTTTATGTGCTATAAGCTCAATGTCTTAGGAAGATTTGGCTATAGTCTTCCATAAGTAGTTTGCCATGTTTAGAGCTTCTCGCTTTTGACGGTAATATATATTGTCTCCGCCTCTCCGCTGTTCGGAGCATCTAAATTTCGACATCAGCTTCAAGTTTCAAAAGGTTTGATTCATAAACATCTAAACTTCGTTAGTTAAAAAAAAATGCTGTTAAATTAAAACTTGCAGTCGCTGTTACGTTTACGTCCCAACTGTAAGTATGCAACGTCAAAAAAAAAAAAAAAAAAAAAAAAAACACTTAAAGTGAGCGCAAGAGTATGCAAATTAAATCTTAATGAAGCCTCGACAGTACAGATTACATAATCTACTCTAAGCAAAAGTTGATATTTGTCCCCATTTCATAAACAGTGAGTCCCGGCATTAACACTTTTTTCTGACTTTGTTGCAGCACCGTCTTGTGATTTGATGGCAAACTTATAAGTCTTCAAGACTTACCTACCTACCTTCCTCTCCAGTTATATATCGCGATCTTTGGCGAACTGCCTCCAGTTGCGCACTCCAAGTTGGTCGAAGTCCCCTTCTACTTGCGGGCGCCAGGTAAGCCGAGGTCTTCCTATACTTCGTTGTCCCTGGAATCGATGCCCAACACTTTACAGATTCCAAAAAGGTCAGGTCAGTTTTAAACTGCTTCAGGGGATCTATTCCTAAGTGGTATGTTGTTAGAATTTTGTGGATGCATGTTGAAGGCTTTGCCTGGAGGTAAAATAGGCTTCGACGAAAACGAAGGCGACCAGAAACAAGAGAATTGCGAGCTCGTAGTCTCCACTTTTACAGTATACATTGCCCCTTTCAGCTAGTTCGGTCTTGTAGCTTGTTAGGTAAAAGTGGCTAACTAACCTAGGAAAAATCATCGGGGTGTGTGTGCTTTTGCTCTGCCAGTGACTGATGTCAGTCACGAGACCTATATAAAGATTTTTTTTTTTTTTTTTTTAATAAAGGCGTGTCGATGTTTTAATGCAATAAAACAAAGCGCGTCTCTAGACAGACTCCACAAAAAAAAAAAGCTGCCACATACCATCCCATCCCAATTAAAAATGCGATTTATATAAAAAACATCCTTTTATTCCAAAGTAGATTACGAAACTTTGTTAATTTAAATAACTTTTTTCTTATCTGTGTTTAACCCATTTGTAGAACAAAACTGAATAAACAAACTTGCAGTAATTTCACTTTGATTATGTATGATAAATTCCTCCTCGGCGCAGTGGCTTAGTGATAAGTGTGTTGGAAGTTGGACTACAAATTCAAACTTAGGGCTTTTTTTCCACTGCGTAACCTCTCACCTCTCGCGAACCTCTCGCAAACACCCGAGAGTATAACTGTCTTGAAAGAGCTTCTCAATTAGTCGTTTGGAATCAGTAAAAAATTGTAGATCACTTCCATTCGTTCTAAAATAGCAAAACCTCACACAAAACAAATGGTTGTGTGAAGCTAGGCCTAGGGTACCTATGGACCTGGTGCGCCAACTATTTATTTTATTTATTTATTTAAGTTCCTCCTAACAATTGAATATCGACTTTTCCAAGTCAGGCGAATAGCGGCGTGTTTATACTTCGCCATTACGTCGGTCATATTCATATTCATACACCCAGCGCGTATTTGTTGCAATAAACTACAGTACGGTCAGGGTCAGTGATGCCAGATTGATGTCCTCCTCTCATTGCTTTTAAATAGGTCCCGATCCCGAGTTACTCACTTTTCTCCGGCTTTTGCATTGGGACTCCAATAATATGCTTTGTGACGTAACAGGTTAATAAAAAAACCTGAGCCTAACTTCTCTCCCACAGTGAAGTGAACATGGTTCCTATTACGATGAAACCATAAATGGTTTTTCGATTGTGGATTATCTACGCAAACCTATATTCCAAATCAAGCCCAAAACAAAAAGTACATACTTGGCGTAATTTGAGTCTAAAAAAACGCCGCTTTGCTTACTCAAAACATTCGAATGGCGACTATCAACAAAAGAGCAACCAACCAAAACGCGTGTTAGAATATTATTCGTGAGTTATGCTTTATGCAATATTCATTTTTGGTCGGGCCGCATTACGTCCTCAAGTTCAGTGTCATAACAGTCAAATGACACGCCATTTTAGACTCACCTTGAATGTCTTAAAAAACAGCAAGAAATCATATTACAACTCTTCGACTTCGAAGTGCCACCGCCACCTTGGAGATAGTACTCATTTTAAAAAGTGATGTGGATCACCACCCAAGATGACTGTGGAAATAGAAAATCACGAATAAATTAGTCCGTTAATTGATAAAAGCACGAATTAGCATCAATAGAAAAAAAACAAAGGAATTTCCCCACAACTATATCCCATAGAAGTCATCTCCAAAAAGAGCACAACTCGCTGGCAAATAGAACACACCAACTCGATCTTACCTCTATTTCTAACCTTGTAAGCCATGAATGTGGAACAGCATAGTCTCTGCTGTATGTGAGTAGGTATTCTTGTGCTCATGTTACACTCGAATAACAAATTGCAGTCGCTTTATCTTCCTTTTCCTCTTCTCGGTATCGTGTATGTGTCTTTTTGCAAAAGGTAACATGAGACCTTCATAACTTCAATTACAAGAGATGCCGTTTTAAGAATTTGTTAAATCGCCATTTATAAAGACACCGTTATGTAAGATTACATCAGAGATGTGCTCGCATATGTACATAAATTAATCCCAACTTGGCAGATATAGAAGATAGCCCCAAGCAGCAGCAGCAGCAGGAGGAGAAGGAGGTTGTGGAGCTATCATCAGCACAAGCTAGTGCAACTCCAGGCAACAATTATTCTTGAAGATCGCTTCAAATGATAAACTGGCACAGTAACCTTCATAGAGTAGTTGTGTGTGTGTGTGGAGATCAACTTAGCAGGGCTTAGACCTAGGGCTAGTGTATGCGCAGTAGCTTGGGGTATAACGTATAAGTATACCAACAGCTGCAAAGTGTGATTCGTACTGCGCTGAGCTGCAAGATGCTTGTTTTGTTCGCAGCTTATCTTGGAAATGAAAGACATTACCTATGCCTAAGTTGTTAGTTTATAAGTGCCCACGTATTTAGGTCTAAAGATGGTACGTGACCTTTATTGTGCTTAGAACTGAGCAATGGATGGAACTAACATAACTACTTTGTTGTTTTCTCGGGAAAAAACTGCGGTTTTATGTACCCGAAGGGGTCATCTTCTTTAGCTGGAAAGAGCGCCATAAAAAGTTTTATATTTCCACTTAAAGCAAAGGTCGCGTTGAAGAGATTAGAGGTATAGTGCCATTTCAAGGTGCACAAAATTTAGATATTTCAACATGCTGGTCACGGGAGACACAATGTCTATCATGATTTCAAGTCAAACCTTCGGTAAAAATGCATGAATTTGTATAAGCGATGAGATGGTGCGGATGGCTGGGTTTTAGTATACGCCTGGACCAATTGAGCTTTGTGTCGAACAAGCCGAGAGATTCGATCTATAAAAAGCGCTCTAAGACACTCAGTTAAAAAATTTGTATGCTCGAATTAAATTCATTTCCTATAATCCTTCAGGCAGTCCTTATCTGGGTGGCTTGCCTCCGAGTTGATGTTTTAGGGCGCCAGTCAGTAGGTATGCCTTTGAAATATGGGTTTGAAATATTTTAGCGTGTTTCAACTGCACTTCGTTTGCCAACTCGTGAAAGATCTCTGACTGCACTGATTGTGAAACTCGAAAAAATGAACATAGGACGAGTAATATTTTCAAAAGCGATTTTCAGGGATTGTTTTTTTTTTTTGTGTTTGTGGATAGCTGGAAGACAAAATCTTCAACTTCAACCCATCTATTGAACCTCCCGGGCACTGACTTTCGTCATCCCGAATGGGTTCGACTGATGACTGATCGGAAACTTATTTTTGAACTACCTATTTGGAAAGTTTAAAAGAAAAATCCGCCAGTTGTTGAATTTTTGAACTTTGTTGGTAGAAAATATAACCTAATTCCTTGTCTTAGCTAATTTTTATAGACCAAGAAGTTCTATCCGGCATAGTCTTCTGGCTACAGTGTCTGTATTTAATTATTCGGTTATTTCTAATCTAAGGTGGTTGTGAAGACTACTTCTCTGCATTTGAGCAACTTTTTTAATTTCATCTTTAAACATTTCAATTTGTACTTTGTACATTGACTACTAGCGGACCGCCCCGGCTTCGCACGTAGGGTTCAGCCTGCGTTTGTAATGTAAGCGGAAAAAATATAATTATTTACGACATCACATTAGAAACCTCAAAAATAACAGTATTTCTCCACTATTTAATGGATGTTACTATACATATAAACGTTCCTCGTCAATCACTCTATCTACTAAAAAAAACCGCATCAAAATCCGTTGCGTAGTTTTAAGGATTTAAGCATACATAGGCACAGAGAAAGCGACTTTGTTTTATACTAACGGGTGATTTTTTAAGAGGTTTAGAACTTTAAAAAAAAAAAAAAAAAACACAAAAAATTGGAAAAAATGAATGAAATATTTATTTGAATCGATAGTTTGAACCTTGCAATTTAATGTTTAAAGATAATTTCATGCAAATGTTGACCGCGGCTGCGTCTCAGGTAGTCCATCCGCTGAGTCCAATTTTGGCATACTCTTTCACACATATCGGCCGGTATCTCACGAATGAATGCATGGATGTTGGCTTCCAGTGCGTCAATCAAAGCGGGCTTGTCCCTATACACATTAGCCTTGACATACCCCCACAAAAAATAATCTAATGGTGTCAAATCGCACGATCTAGGGGCCAATTGACCGGCCCGAAACGTGAAATTAACTGTTCACCAAACTCGCCTCGCAATTGCGCCATTGTTTCGCGTGCTGTGTGGCATGTGGCACCGTCTTGTTGAAACCACATATCATGCAAGTCAAGAACTTCCATTTCGGGCAAAAAAAAGTTTGTTATCATCGCTCGGTAGCGTTCACCATTGACAGTAACGCTGCGATTCGCATCATCTTTGAAGAAATATGGCCCAATAATGCCGCCGGCCCATAAACCGCACCAAACAGTGGCTTTTTCGGGATGCATTGGTAGCTGTTGCAATGCTTCTGGCTGATCTTCACTCCAAATGCGGCAATTTTGCTTATTTACGTACCCATTCAACCAAAAATGAGCCTCATCGCTGAACACAATTTTTCGATAAAAAAGCAGATCCTCGGCCAGCTTTCCAAGAGCCCATTCACCAAAAATTCGGCGTTGTGGTAGGTCGGCTGGCTTTAGTTCTTGCACAAGCTGTATCTTAAAAGGCTTTACGCACAAATCCTTCCGCAAAATCTTCCACGTAGTGCTGTAACAAAGGCCTAACTGCTGGGAACGGCGCCGAATCGACATTTCGCGGTCTTCTGTCACATTAGCTGATACGGCCGCAATATTTTCTTCACTACGCACAGTACGTAAACGTGTTGGTGGTTTAATGTCCAACAAAGTAAATTTGGTGCGAAATTTGGTCACAATCTTTCGAATGTCGAGAATGCCGTTCAAAAAATGGAAGCAGCGCGCGATGAACATTTCGAACCGAGCACGAATTTTGATAGTAAAATTCAATAATTTGCAAGCGTTGTTCATTTGTAAGACGATCCATGGTTAAATTGCAAACCAAACTGAAGCTGTTTGACAGTGACACAAGGTACTAAACACACGTCAGCTGTCAAAACCAGTGTTGCCAAAACCAAACCAGCTAAAAAATCACCCTTCATGTAGTGATTGCCGAACACTGGAAATCCATTTCAATTGATTTGCTCACATTAATAATCAATAACGCATTACGAAATAATTTAATTAACCCATAAACATTTCGTGACCGCCAGCTGTGTGTCATAAATGTCATTGGCATTAGTGAAAGTATGCGTAAATCTGAGCCGCAGATCAACACGAAATATTGATTTTTTGCCAATCGCAAATTACATAAGTTTTGGTTTGACACTTGCCTCAAACTTGCAAACTCGCAGCTCGCAACTTGACGGGACAAATTGCTACAATATGAAAAAAAAAAAAACCAGGGATTTGACAAAATGAATAATCACTTTTATTCATTTGAATGACAGCTGCCAATTTGCAAAAATTACATTATTATAAAGGGTGTCCGCCAAAGAATTTTCGACTTTGAATTTGAATAAACGGCGAGCGGGGTATCGGCGGAGGGGGGAGGCGTATTCATTACACTTACGCGTCGTGCGGATTTTAGTAGCCATGGATCGTTGGTCGGCGGAGCATCGTGCGTTTGCTGTAGAGGCATATTTTAAAAATAACGATTCTCCCGTGGCTATTCGCAAGACATTTCAATATTCGGCGTATACGGGATTGTCCTAGTACGCAACTTATTGGCAAGTGGGTGCGAAGTTTTCGTGAACAAGGACCTGTAGTGGGACACGGGCCAGGTGTATCGCGAACTGTGAGAACTGACGAAACAATTGAAGCAGTTCGTCGTGATGTTATTGCAAATCCACGTCTTTCACTAAGAAAAAAAATTCCCAAACCTATTCGTCTATGTTGGAAAACTTTTTGGAACCTGAGTTGGAGAACAATGAATGGGTAAACGGATCGACATGGTTTCAACAGGATGGAGGCATCAATGAACATTGTAAGGCGCATTTTCCCCGAAAAAGTCATAAGTCGTTATGGTGATATCCCATGGCCCCCCAGATCGCCAGACTTAACACCTGCGGACTTTTTTTTTATGGGGATTTCTTAAATCTAAAGTCTACGTTAACAAACCGCGAAATTTATTGCAACTGAAAAGATATTCGCAACGAAATCAGAGGAATTTCGCAAGAAACTTGCAAAAAAGTTTTCACAAAAAATATGGTGTTTCGTTTAAATGAGTGTGTTTGTCTCCGTGGTAAACATTTAACTTCAATTATTTTCAAAACATAAATCCGCATTTGTATGTTTTATTTTAAAATAAAAACGATTATATAGAAACCTGTGAATCTCTTATTATTTAATTTTAAATTCGAAAATTGTTTCGCGAACACCCTTTATGATAATGTGGTATTCGATTGAGCTTCTTCAGATTCGCTCCCAGATTGCAGATGTCATTTGTCTAATCAAACATAAAATCAATCTCTTTTCATTGCTGATATCTTTGCGATTGGAATATGTGTAGCCTTCTACACTTTTCTAGGCGTTTTCCATTCACTTGTTAAAAAAAAACTAGCGGGTTTCGACCGATTTTTTATGCATTTATATGTGGAAAAAATTAAGTTTGTTTTTTATTTATAAAAAAGTAACCTAAAATCTGCACATATTTTGTTCATACATTTAAAAAGAAAAGGACCAATTGAAACTGAAATTCGTAAATCCGTGCGTTCGTAAGGTTTTTGCGGACATAAAGGGTGTCCGCCAAAGAATTTTCGACTTTGAATTTGAATAAACGGCGAACGGGGTATCGGCGGAGGGGGGAGGCGTATTCATTACACTTACGCGTCGTGCGGATTTTAGTAGCCATGGATCGTTGGTCGGCGGAGCATCGTGCGTTTGCTGTAGAGGCATATTTTAAAAATAACGATTCTCCCGTGGCTATTCGCAAGACATTTCAATATTCGGCGTATACGGGATTGTCCTAGTACGCAACTTATTGGCAAGTGGGTGCGAAGTTTTCGTGAACAAGGACCTGTAGTGGGACACGGGCCAGGTGTATCGCGAACTGTGAGAACTGACGAAACAATTGAAGCAGTTCGTCGTGATGTTATTGCAAATCCACGTCTTTCACTAAGAAAAAAAATTCCCAAACCTATTCGTCTATGTTGGAAAACTTTTTGGAACCTGAGTTGGAGAACAATGAATGGGTAAACGGATCGACATGGTTTCAACAGGATGGAGGCATCAATGAACATTGTAAGGCGCATTTTCCCCGAAAAAGTCATAAGTCGTTATGGTGATATCCCATGGCCCCCCAGATCGCCAGACTTAACACCTGCGGACTTTTTTTTTATGGGGATTTCTTAAATCTAAAGTCTACGTTAACAAACCGCGAAATTTATTGCAACTGAAAAGATATTCGCAACGAAATCAGAGGAATTTCGCAAGAAACTTGCAAAAAAGTTTTCACAAAAAATATGGTGTTTCGTTTAAATGAGTGTGTTTGTCTCCGTGGTAAACATTTAACTTCAATTATTTTCAAAACATAAATCCGCATTTGTATGTTTTATTTTAAAATAAAAACGATTATATAGAAACCTGTGAATCTCTTATTATTTAATTTTAAATTCGAAAATTGTTTCGCGAACACCCTTTATGATAATGTGGTATTCGATTGAGCTTCTTCAGATTCGCTCCCAGATTGCAGATGTCATTTGTCTAATCAAACATAAAATCAATCTCTTTTCATTGCTGATATCTTTGCGATTGGAATATGTGTAGCCTTCTACACTTTTCTAGGCGTTTTCCATTCACTTGTTAAAAAAAAACTAGCGGGTTTCGACCGATTTTTTATGCATTTATATGTGGAAAAAATTAAGTTTGTTTTTTATTTATAAAAAAGTAACCTAAAATCTGCACATATTTTGTTCATACATTTAAAAAGAAAAGGACCAATTGAAACTGAAATTCGTAAATCCGTGCGTTCGTAAGGTTTTTGCGGACATAAAGGGTGTCCGCCAAAGAATTTTCGACTTTGAATTTGAATAAACGGCGAACGGGGTATCGGCGGAGGGGGGAGGCGTATTCATTACACTTACGCGTCGTGCGGATTTTAGTAGCCATGGATCGTTGGTCGGCGGAGCATCGTGCGTTTGCTGTAGAGGCATATTTTAAAAATAACGATTCTCCCGTGGCTATTCGCAAGACATTTCAATATTCGGCGTATACGGGATTGTCCTAGTACGCAACTTATTGGCAAGTGGGTGCGAAGTTTTCGTGAACAAGGACCTGTAGTGGGACACGGGCCAGGTGTATCGCGAACTGTGAGAACTGACGAAACAATTGAAGCAGTTCGTCGTGATGTTATTGCAAATCCACGTCTTTCACTAAGAAAAAAAATTCCCAAACCTATTCGTCTATGTTGGAAAACTTTTTGGAACCTGAGTTGGAGAACAATGAATGGGTAAACGGATCGACATGGTTTCAACAGGATGGAGGCATCAATGAACATTGTAAGGCGCATTTTCCCCGAAAAAGTCATAAGTCGTTATGGTGATATCCCATGGCCCCCCAGATCGCCAGACTTAACACCTGCGGACTTTTTTTTTATGGGGATTTCTTAAATCTAAAGTCTACGTTAACAAACCGCGAAATTTATTGCAACTGAAAAGATATTCGCAACGAAATCAGAGGAATTTCGCAAGAAACTTGCAAAAAAGTTTTCACAAAAAATATGGTGTTTCGTTTAAATGAGTGTGTTTGTCTCCGTGGTAAACATTTAACTTCAATTATTTTCAAAACATAAATCCGCATTTGTATGTTTTATTTTAAAATAAAAACGATTATATAGAAACCTGTGAATCTCTTATTATTTAATTTTAAATTCGAAAATTGTTTCGCGAACACCCTTTATGATAATGTGGTATTCGATTGAGCTTCTTCAGATTCGCTCCCAGATTGCAGATGTCATTTGTCTAATCAAACATAAAATCAATCTCTTTTCATTGCTGATATCTTTGCGATTGGAATATGTGTAGCCTTCTACACTTTTCTAGGCGTTTTCCATTCACTTGTTAAAAAAAAACTAGCGGGTTTCGACCGATTTTTTATGCATTTATATGTGGAAAAAATTAAGTTTGTTTTTTATTTATAAAAAAGTAACCTAAAATCTGCACATATTTTGTTCATACATTTAAAAAGAAAAGGACCAATTGAAACTGAAATTCGTAAATCCGTGCGTTCGTAAGGTTTTTGCGGACATAAAGGGTGTCCGCCAAAGAATTTTCGACTTTGAATTTGAATAAACGGCGAACGGGGTATCGGCGGAGGGGGGAGGCGTATTCATTACACTTACGCGTCGTGCGGATTTTAGTAGCCATGGATCGTTGGTCGGCGGAGCATCGTGCGTTTGCTGTAGAGGCATATTTTAAAAATAACGATTCTCCCGTGGCTATTCGCAAGACATTTCAATATTCGGCGTATACGGGATTGTCCTAGTACGCAACTTATTGGCAAGTGGGTGCGAAGTTTTCGTGAACAAGGACCTGTAGTGGGACACGGGCCAGGTGTATCGCGAACTGTGAGAACTGACGAAACAATTGAAGCAGTTCGTCGTGATGTTATTGCAAATCCACGTCTTTCACTAAGAAAAAAAATTCCCAAACCTATTCGTCTATGTTGGAAAACTTTTTGGAACCTGAGTTGGAGAACAATGAATGGGTAAACGGATCGACATGGTTTCAACAGGATGGAGGCATCAATGAACATTGTAAGGCGCATTTTCCCCGAAAAAGTCATAAGTCGTTATGGTGATATCCCATGGCCCCCCAGATCGCCAGACTTAACACCTGCGGACTTTTTTTTTATGGGGATTTCTTAAATCTAAAGTCTACGTTAACAAACCGCGAAATTTATTGCAACTGAAAAGATATTCGCAACGAAATCAGAGGAATTTCGCAAGAAACTTGCAAAAAAGTTTTTACAAAAAATATGGTGTTTCGTTTAAATGAGTGTGTTCGTCTCCGTGGTAAACATTTAACTTCAATTATTTTCAAAACATAAATCCGCATTTGTATGTTTTATTTTAAAATAAAAACGATTATATAAAAACCTGTGAATCTTTTATTATTTAATTTTAAATTCGAAAATTGTTTCGCGAACACCCTTTACAATTTTGCCATTCAGTTTTATTTATATGTATATAGATGTAAGATTAATCGAGGATACGATATTATAAACAACTGACAAACTATTTCGAATTCGAGTTAAATTTTGACAGCAATGGCATAGAAAAGTTAAATACGTTTGTTTATATTTTTGACATCTTTTTAATGTAATAAGTTGACGGAAGCGATTTGTGATTTTTTTTTTATGCCATTAATTATTTTGTTTCCATTCCTAAATGTTCGATAAGCAAAACAAGTCCTTAAATAAATAAATAAATTAATAGGCGCAACAGGTGCGGAGAGACTAGATTCTCGCAAACATTCGTTTTGTGTGAGTTTTTCAGTTTTGGAACGAATGGAAGGGATCTACAATTTTATGTCGACTCCAAACGGCTAATTGAGAAGCTCTTTCAAGACAGTTAAACTCTCGGATGTTAGACAGTCAGACTTTCGCGAGAGGTGGCGCAGTGGAAAAAACCCTGAGTTGGAATTTGGGTTTTTGCGGGATTCGAACGTCGACCCCTCGCTTAGTAAGGCTGAAAACACACCGGATAAAGCAAAACGTTTTTAATTCGATAGTCAAAAAAACATTTTATATTTGAACACACACCAAGCGAAACAGAATGTAACAAAACAAAACGTTTTGTTTTCTTGTTTCGTTTGGTGTGCGTTGAAATAAAACAAAATGCAATTTGCGACTTGCTTTTAGTGTTGTTCAACATGTGGTCGGACTCAGACGATGAAGTTGTGCCAATTTTATATACAGTTTTGGAAGCAATTGAGGAAAAGGACACAAATAGCAGAGAGTGGTGGGTGCATCCATATAATATCAAACGAAATGCTGAGGATGTGATAATTAAATTAATAGCAGAGTTAAGAGCTTATCCTGAAAAATTTAATAATTTTACCAGAATGCGGATAGAAACGTTTGATTATTTGCGGAAAGAGTAAACATAGAAGGAAATGAAGCTGTAAAGTGCAACGAAAGAAGAACATAAAATCAACGGAATCAAAATTTTGTTTTGCAAAAAACGAAAGGTCAGCTATCGGCAACGAAACATGTTTTCCTGTTTTGCTTTGGTTTTTATGTTTCGTTTCATTTGGTGTGTGTTGCGCCATAAGAAAGTAGGCAATTATCATCAACGACGCTGTTTCGAAACAGTTTTGTTGCATTCGGTGTGTGTTGCTCGTATACAATGGCATGTATTTTTGACAACCATCACCGAAACACTTCAAAACAAAAACGTGTGTTTTGTTTTGTTTTCTTTGGTGTGTGTACTCTCATAAGAAACAATGTTCCCTTGTTTCACGAAGCAAAAAAACATGTTTTGCTTTATCCGGTGTGTTTTCAGCCTAATGCAACACACTAACCACTAAACCACTGCGCCAACAAGTCCTTATTAATCGATTATTTACCTTTTTTTTTCTAACTTCTGTCAATCATTTGCCACTCGAATAGTACCGTCCCTTCTACCATACCTTGGGGTCGGATTCTGTAAAAACGAAATGAAAACCACTTTCGCATTTCAAAAAGCGAAAGAAATTACACGAAAGCGAAAATTTGCTGCATGTAACTGCTTTCTCTCATCTCGGTCGCAAGGGTTTACAAAACGGTGTGACAAAAAAGTTAAAATGTGAGAAGCTGTACATATTAAATATGTTGTTTTGATGGCTAAAATCTGGGGCCGAATTACCGCATCCGTGAGCGAGCCATGTCACTGAATTTTTTGAATTATTTGATATATTCTTTACGTACGTTCGTACACCTACATGTGATTTATAACACCAGGCGAAAACTAACAAAATCACTGGCCTTGGGCCATAAAAGGAAGTGAAGCTGACACAATTTGAAAGCAGAGTGCTTGAAGTTGCTGCTATAGCAGCCGCTGTTAAGGGCATTTAAAATGTAAAACAATTTAGTTCAGTATCGGAAGTGGTAGCAGACAGAAGATACTTGTTTTTCTTAAATTTACACAATCCTCCATATCGCTATCGGTTGCTATTAATAAATAATTCGCCAGCATGTTTTTTGTGATATAAAAATTAATTAAACAACCAAATTTAATGAGAAACGTCAAGCATTCGCTGTGCTTCCTTTCGCAAGAAACGAAAATGTCTTTCGTTTTTGGAGTTACATGAAGCTAAGAAAACGAAAACGTCAATGAAATGGCTTTCGCTTTTTTGCTTTCGCGCAAATGAAATTTCCTTTCGTTTTCGAAGTTACATGAACCAAAACGTTCGTTTAAACGAAAACGATTGAACGTTTTCACCTTACAGAATCCCAACGAAAAACGCTTTCGTTTGCACGAAGAAATTTGCTTGTGTAACATAGGGCAAAATATTCCTGCGCACGAAAACGTTTGATCGTTTCGCCTTACAGAATCTGGCCCCAGATTTATGACGAGAGCTTTTTTTTCGTTTGCTAAATTTTCGGAGAGTGATTTCGTGATTGGATTGGGAATCACCCTTCCTTGTGAAATAGGACTAAAATTAAACCACCCACTTACCTCAGCCGAATACTGTCTTTTTCTCGACTTATCGCAAATCCTTAAACCACTGCACAAAAATGGCCAAAAACAATCAAATTCATGCACTCAATAGGAAGTCACACAAAACACAATCAAAGTGAGCAAGGCATTTCCTAGGCAGCACCCCGAAAGAAAAAATAAACCTTTTAATGGAAATCCCTAAAAAACAACACGCCTGCGCCATGAAATGTGACCAAGATGCCGATAGGTAGTAGGTACAGTGCCTCACCCATTGAAGCCCATATACCTACTATCATCATGCAGTGTCCGAAATCAGCTTAACCCGCGAAACAATTGAATTTATCATGGTCGAGTGATTCCAGCTCGTTAGAGATACTTTATCTTTTTAAACGATTGTTTTACACTGTTTGCCTGCGCTGTGGTTAGTTGTTTGGCCTGGCTGTCCTGTCGTTTGTGGGCCAGTGCCAGAGCGCTCGTTTCACGTCTGTCTCTATAACAACGGCACAGACAATGTAGTCGAGTATAGTAGTCCTGGCGGACAGTAACAACGCACGACAGACAGATAGACAGACAACATAACATACTCGTGCCTGATGTGTGTAATCATCGACATCATCGTGTGTCATAGATGGTGTGGTTACCGAAAATGGCCTCCGTAATCCCTGTGAGCATAGTTTTATCTAATCACTCACACTCCGCGGTGTCTTTTTGCGTATACAGAGTAAAAGGCACAGTGCGGCTCCTGCAGCGTGTGCAATTTTCTCCGCACACGCAACACACCACACGAAGTAATTGTTAACTAATACTCAGAGTTCAGATGGAGGTTGGTCTCCGCATTGGAGGTGTCTTGCGATGGCCAGCGGGGCGTTTAACGCTTGAAAATCTGTTCATGTCATATTGCACCGTGTTTGGGGCGGGTGTTCTTTTTTTTCTCACTTCTTATTGCGATCTTCCGCCTTCCTTCGACAGTGCAGTTGAAAAGTATTACTTCAGTAAATTTGTTGGGGAATTTTGTTCGCCACAATGCGACGAAAAATGCACAACAGTCTTACGTGACGAATCACCCTTAAACTTCAGATATAGAACCTTTCAAGGGCACTTGTGGGTGTGGCTATGGCTACCAGCTAAAAGAAAGTAGCACAATATAAAATCATATCAAAGACGCTACATCGATTGAATCTTTTCACTTTTACATAGAACCTTACAAAATCTAGAGAGAGCGACACACTTGAGTCAATCCCTTTGTGTCCGATGAGTGCTATTGTGTGTCTTGTACGTTGTACTTTTGCCAGGGCGGGTATTTTTTCCCCGCAGCCCGCACCCCTGTTTGTAATTATTCATTAACATTCTGTCAAGTAAAGTAGCTTTCCCACTTTCAATTTTATCTACCGTCCGACAAGTTCAACTATTTTTGAAAGTACCTTTCAAGTGGTATTGGTATTGGTTTGACCCCCAAAGGGATCTCTCACCTCGAATTCCTCTCCTCCCAATGAGTGGTTACACGAGTGCAACAAATGAATAATCAGGGCGGTACCTATCGGGAAAATAAAAAGTGTCTACATGCGGTTACTTTCAAGTGCTACCTCGGTAAGAAGAAAGTGAAAACTTACTCTTTTTTTTGTCGGTTTTTGTAAATTTCTGTGCGAGATGAAAGGTTACTCTGATTTTTTTTTCTGTAATTTATTACGTTGCATTATGTACTTATGCACGTTTTAATTGTGTGCACTTTGAATGCAAACTTATAGCTAATATGCGACCAGTTCCCTTGGGCTTAGGGATTTTGTGAATTTTTTCTTATTTAATCGACGCACGACATCGCGTCGTCGAAAAGGCGTTTTCACTTTTTAGACAGACACATTTTGAAATATTCATCATTTCATTGTGCCATTCTGGTATTGTTAGGCGCGGGACTCTCCCAGTTTTATAGATGTCTTGCGAAGTACCTAGTGGCTATTGATTCAATTGTCTTGATGCGTTTTTCGACGCGCTTTTGTAATGTGGGATACTTTTCTATTTTTGATCTCTTAATTTGGAAGCGAAGCGGTGATTTCTACTTGCAATCGGTGTTATAATGCACATAAATGTAATGGAGAATGGGGCATGTGTAACGAACTTTTAATTGATCATCAAAAAGTCGGTATGCAGACAGCTAATGACTGCAGTTCAATTATGGCTTTGGGTAATGCAGCGATTGCATTGTAAAGCTGAGCGTGAGGCCACTTGCGTCCTGAGTTGAAAAAAAAACGCTGTTTTGGTTGACGTGCGTTATGCTGGTATAAGTTTTGAGAATTTTTGGGAAAGTGTGTCATGTCTTGTATTTTATCAAGTTGGCGGGACTCACGTGGTATCAGATTTTTTTTTTTTTTGGACACTAAACAAGAGAACAACTTTTGCTTTTCTATGGTTTTATTGTCTGAGAATTAAGCTGCCCACCCATAAAGGTTCGGCTTTTGAATGAAATGAGCCATCAACTCACTTTAGATCGAAAGACTGCTAAATGTAGAGTGAAGGTAGGTTTTTCCTTTTTAAGTTCTATAGGCTTATATGCTTTAAGCTTTTCATTAATTAACCAACCAAACCTTATAAATCTACCCCTTGCTTTGTTATAAGGGGGGCAATGCTCAGCCTTCTGCCTTTACATATATCTGTAAAGAAGGAAATTGATCTCATTCCCTGATTTATCAAATCTTTTTAGGAAACCTTACAGGACACCTTCGGGTATTACAAATGCTTCAAGATGATCCTGTGATCAAAATATCAGACAGCACGCTCAAAAGGCTTCGCTTCTCCTTTATTAATTTAAGCTGCAAATAATCCTTATGCGTTGTCCTTAAGCTAAGCAATGCGCTCAAAGCTTTTATAAAATCTTTCCTCACAATAGGCAAATTGAGAAATTTTCTTGGGGCTAATAATTTGGGATCGTCAGCAGTCCGGGACACTTCCCACTAACAGACATTCCCACTCGCAGACATTTATCCATTGTGACCTATCATACATTTAGGGCTAGGTTTGACAAGGTTTGGTAAGACTCTGCTGCTTTTTCACAGAGACTGCTACGACTACGACCCAGGCCAGGTCAGCGCCACTTTTTTTTATGTCATAAACTGTCACATTTTATGCGGAGCTTAAATCACTATGAGTCGTTTCAGCAGATCGCCCTTAAAATCACAGTTAAACAAGTCTAGTCTAAGCATGAGTTTACCGTGCCCTGTATACAAGCAACTTTTCATTGGGCCTTTCGGTTTTTTTGTTTTTAACTCGACCTTATTTTCGGGTAGTTCACGATAGCTTTTTTTCACACCAATATCGCAATTTTGACTTTAGGTATGTAAACTGAAGTAAGTCGAGTCTAGAATTTTGTATTAGCAAGGCGGATCATCAATTTCTTCAATAATCACCGAGTTGTTGTATCTCCAGAAAAAGTAGTGGTCACAGTCAACAACCTTGTGGGACACTGCGATTTTTTTTTTTGTGTTCTATGTACATTTTTGTTCAAAAGTTGCATTCATTCATGTTGCCTCTCTTTCATAAGACTGGAACAGGGTAAGAACCACCTTCTGGAAAATGCTTTAGGGAGTTCCACTGCTGAGTGAGAGGTTTTAAAAAGCCTAAATTATTACCCGAGAAAAACTGTCAAAAAATATAAGTCTCCTCCATTTCTTCATCTTCAGTTGCTGACAACTTCCTAAGGTCCCTGAGTCTCTTCATCCATAAAAAACCCGTTGCCTTTAATATTTATTTTGTTTATTCATATTTAATAAGCCTGCAATCTGTCTCAAACCACGGGAAGTACATAATTAAACCCTTGAAATCGATTTATTAAGCTCGAGAGTTACTATGACTATCCCTCGGTTTTAACATTGGTCGAACATTGCGTCAGCACTTGTTTGTTCACCTACCTGTATCTTCCCTCATTATCTCCACCTTGACGTGTACAACCCCTCTATCTGATTTAGGTTACGCGTGCCCCAAAACTTTCCCGCATAAACTCCTCCACAACAACGAAATTGGCCCATACCCCGCAGCTGAAAATCCACACAAACAACTTTCCCGGAGAGTTGGCTCCTATTCTAATTCACTTCCATGTTAAACCTAATTCTCGAACGTAAATTACAAGCAAACTCTCCTTATCACTCATGAATCGGCCCACAAAACAGGCCTCATATAGCCATTTCCATTTCCATTTCATCACCACCACCACACGTCGTCGTTCGCAAAAAGAACTTGACCCAAATGCACCTTCCAAACAACAACACGAACAACCTAGTTAACTAGTCCAACAACACACAGATGCGCGCCTATAGATTCCACATCCCCAGATACTCTGGCTGTCACTTCAATTATATGCAAGCCGTTGTGATTTATGCGCAAAAAGATAGTTCCGCAGCTCAGATTGCCATTTATTGAATCAAATTTTCACAATTTACGATGATGGAACGCCCCCTCAAGAGAGTTCGTTACAGCAGCCCCTCCACCAGAGTCGAGCTCGAGAATATTGGGTCGCGAGTCGCAACTCCTCGCCAAGCCGTAAAATCTGGATCTCGGCGCATTCGCAGAGATTGATTGCCAATTTACACTCGCGTGTTGCGCTATTATGCAGCTTGTTTGGCCGACACTAGTTAGCGGGCTGCTGCTGCTGTTTCCACTCAAAGAGGAACGACAGGGCCACCTACTCGAATTGAAAGTTTCCTGGTTGCTATAAAGGTTTACCGTACGCCGTGTACAATTGTGCCTGCTCATCTCATCTCATCAGACGGGTAACACTGCAGCATCATCTCGATCTCTGGTGTATGGAAGATTCACCTCCGAGTCGCGGCGCAGAGACCACAATTCCCGTTACATAATAATTTATTAGACTTGGCGTGTGCTATGTGAATGCTGGCACTTGGGGCGTCTTAAGCCGAATGGTGAAACTTAATTTGATTATAGCCATTGAGACGTGTGGTGTGTGCACGATTGTGGGTGAGGTGCGACTCCTCCGAATCTATTGTGATGCGCCGCCCCCTGCAATCAGAATTGGAAGTGCATCGCTTCCAGGTAGAATGCACATGCACACAATTATCTTTCTGGTGTAACCACCTTCGTCTTTGTCGCTTCCCACCACTCAGAGCAGCAGACTCACTGCTCAGATGAATCGAATCGAACGGTGTCAATTGAAAGTTGTCGGCGACTAGGTACATCTCACAGCGGAAGAGCTTGGCTACTGTTTTCATGATGATGATGATGATGATTCTTCTGCTCTGCAGCATCGCCTCGCTCGACTCTCGAATGAAGACGAATGTTTTGGGGCGTTCGCGTTCATTCGCTCTCGCTTGAGTGGAGCATAATAGTTCGTAGTGATAATTACGGTGGAAATAAACGGCCATTGACATGAATTCATCTTCGAATTGAGTCGGCCGTGAGCTGTGCTGTGGATGGATGCGAGTGCTTGTGCCTGCTGCACATAATATGAATGATGACGGGTTGATGGATGGCCCCAACCACATGTGGATGGTGAAAGTGTATATTTTTTCTATTCTTCCACTGCCAAGCGAGGAGGAGGATTTTTATTTCTCCCCGAAAACTTTCTTAATTACAAATCAGAGAAATGTGTTTTATTCATGGGTAATTATTGCCACGATTTGAAGACAAGTGTGCGGTTGGGGGGCTACATTTAGAATAGGGCTATAGACGCACCTATCCACTTGAACTTTTAATTAAGTACCATGCCCAGAAAGTGAATGGCAGATTAATTTCTAGGGCTTTGCTCTGTATGGAGGAGTGGTATTTTAACTTTCCACTTGGACGCTTTTCCTTTGCGACGACACCACCAAAAATCACCGGGTAAAGGCTGCCGATGTCGGCAGATGACAGCATCTCTGACCCTTACATCTGTAAGAGCTGCAATGTGTATTTTTGCACAGAAGACTAGATTGTGAATACAGTGTGAAAATTTACTTCCGGAACTAGGTAGTTCAATTAGTTCAGCGCAGTTCACGCTGAACAAGTGGTTCGTAGTCAGCAATGCTGAATAGAAGGATGCGTATAAGTGGCTTTCTATAAAAACTCAAACTTTGCCTGATTAGCTACGTAATAATAAAAATAAAAAAAATTGGTGCGACTGTATCCAACAGTCCCGAAATATGTGTAAACACCGTGCGTGCGGTATGTGTGTGGCTTGATACACGTCATTGAGAAAAGAGAGAATTGTAATAACCGTGTTCTTGATATATTATGAAATAACAAAAACATGCTTTATTTCACATCAACAAAAAGCTGAAATTAATATGCCCCAGCTCATAAATGTATGCAATGAAAAAAACGTATGCAATGATAAAATGTATGCAATGATAAAACACAGTGACGCATTTACGCCCCCCCCCCCCCCCCCCCCACCCAAGTTAAATGTGTGGAATTACTCCACCAGATTCCAACAACGCGCGCTTAGATGTTTTCACATCAAAAAAAGAAAAAATCAACCAAACTTTTGGTGAACGAGAAAGTTTCGTGCGACCCAGTCCTGCACTTCAACTTGTTCTCCTCCTCTTTCTAACTCATTTCTGTAAAGCGACTTTGTAAGCTCGCTCTAAATATTAGGTGTACTTTATTTTACGGCCTTCCTCTGATATGTAGTTTTCTTGTTTTGTTACGGGGTAGGTTCTTAAATCGGTTCTATACAAGTACAAGCTTCGAAACTATTCAGGTATGTCTGACCATGTGTTCGTAAAAAATCGAAGGCAATTCTTATTTGAACTATATAGTTCAGTTCATGGTTCAAAAATTGTGATGGGTCTACAAGTCCTTAAAGTTCGTTTTTCACTAGGCACTAGTCGTTTACTTGAACTAGTCCGTTTGTTGACTACCCCCGTTCGTTGTTGTTAGGCCGTCAATCTTTGTTTTAATGATTTTGTAGGACTAATAAAGATACCATAAAGTTACCATAATAAAGAAACTATAAAGTAACCACAAAGTTGCCACTTGTACACTATACCTACGGTGACCATATTTTAGAATTCCAAATAATGAATATTACGAAATGAAACAAAATTCGCAACAATTTTCAATTATTTAAATAGGTTGGTAAATACTTTTCCTATAAAGAAAAACTTTAAAAAGAAAAACCTTAAATAAGACGCATTTTTGAGTACTAGATTACATGTTTGCTCGTTCAGCAAGTTTTGGGAACGTTAGCATTATCATTTTACTTACTCAACTTGCACTCATCGGTAAAAGTATTTTGACAAAATGAAAAGTTAAATTTTATGAATTCTAGAATGAACAACAAAATTAATACACAGTTTGCTTTCTTAATTAACAAAAAAAAAAAAAAAAATTCAAGTCTTCCAAAATAAAGTACTAAGGAACATAGTTAATGCACCTTGGTACATACGCAACGCTGATCTACATAGAGATCTAAATATTGAAATGGTTGAAGATGAAGTTAAAAAGGTTGCCCAAAGGCACAGAAGTAGGCTTCATAACCACGTTAACGTTGAAATTACAGAACTTTTAAACACTGACAATGTAATCAGAAGATTGAGGCGGGTAAAACCCCTTGATCTATAAGAGTTAGCCAAGGCCAAGAGATTAGGTAATATCTTCAAATAAAAAAGTTTCGAAATCCGACAAACGGCGGATTTTTCTTATGAATTTTCCAAATATTTTAAAAATAAATTGCCGATTAGTCGAACGACTAGGTGCAATCCCATTTCGGGATGACGAAAGTCAGTCCCTCCCGGGAGGTTTTTTTAGAGGTTGTTCGAGTCCCTCACTATTGCAGAAGCATCCATCGCGTACTTGCTCTGCAATGTCTTTCGATGATTTTTCCTTCCAGCGAACCCCCAAACAAAAAAAAAAAAAAAAAAAAAAAAAAATTAACAGGTGAACAATATACAATTTACATTCTTAAATAAATTAGTTTGAATTCATTAAAATGAATTAAATTGAATTTTTACTTTGGCATAATTATTTTGACAAATATATCAATTACTTAAACAAATATAATAATATAAGAAATAAATCTGCTTTAGCCTCAATAACTCTGGGAAAGTACCAATTACCAGATAAGAATATAGCCACTACTCATGCTCAGATTCATAAAAGAAACTGGACCGTATGAAGTGCTCTAAAGTGGATATTCTTACCAAAGCTAAGACAGAGCAAAGACCCTCAAACACGGTTCTTAAAGAACTCTGATACGATGGGGCTTTGGAAAAGGGCATGAACCTTTCCAAGGTATAAGTAGGGGTCACAATAGACCACAAGGTCGCAGTGCACTAGATCCTCTTTATAATTATTATTATTATTATTATTACTATGTTCGCCCAGTGGTCGAAAATCGACCACACAGTTTTTACATTATCATCATATAAATAAAATTGGTGTAGCAATATTTGACTTGAAGCGAATTTTACTATCTGTATTTGAATAAACAATTCGTAATAATTACTGATCGTATTCGGGTCAATGCTGGAACAAACATTAGTAGCTAATATTGTACTAAACTTTTTTAATGTTGAAAAAAGATAGTAACTAAAATTAAAGAAAATGTAGGTAGGTACCTATTGCATTTTGTTTCATGTATTTTTATACGCGAATGGCGAAGGCGAAATGTACTTTCATTCATCAAACTAATCCAACCACTCCTGCGCGTATTCTCTTCTCTTCATCATTCGCTTTACTCACACCATTCCATTCTCCCTCACGAAGGCATTGGTATAGAGAACAAAGCTTACGCAATAACAGCATATAGCAACATTCTCTGGGTGTGATTCTCTTTTGTTATTTCTGATTCACATTCATAAAGGAACAGGAGACAAAACTTCGTCCAAGCGAAAGAAAAATTTGACGAATTAGAATTACTCTTGCGCATTTTCTCTTTTCTCTTCCTTCGCTTAACTGCCACCATCATCTCATCTGTGATACCGGACGCAGAGACAGCGAAGGCGAAATATTATCTTTCTTTTGATGCCTACAGTGTTGTCGTTGTAACCAAGGTAAAGCAAAAACTTTTTTGAAATAATTATTCTTTTCAACCGATCTATGAGTGATCTTCATTAAGTAGGGTTGAGACGTATCTCTGAAAGAAATTGTGTCGGTGATCAATATAAATAAGTAACTTATAAGAGACAGAGAATACGTATCTCTTCCTTCGCCTAACTATCACCATTCGTCGGTGACGCCGCCCGCAGAGATTATTGTTGTTGTTGTTGTTGTAATCATGGTAATTTAAAAACACTATTTTACCTATTTTGCAAATCCTTTTTGGAAATTATAATATTTTTCGACCGATCTATTAGTGGCACGCTTCAAATTGGTGAAAAAATAAATCCAATTGGTATTCATTTAGTAGGTTAAATATGTTCCGAAAGAAATCGTGTCGGCGATTAATATATAGATTAGCCTCAATAACCTTCTATAATTGTCTTGGAACCGTTTCTACAAGTTTTTGCAGCATTTCTGCAGGAACCTCACTACAAAAATGATCTCTCCGCTCCGTGTCAGAGAAAAAGGCATTTTAATGCAACTTCATACATTTTCAATAATAGTTCAATATCCCGTAAAAGTTGCACCAACATTTCCCTTTCGTGACAAGGTCGCAAAGACTGGTGCGTATTTTTTACCAGATTATGTTGGCATCCGAACAAAAATCTTCTTACGGCTCAAATGAACTCTCTTCCGTCCATAAAATCTTGTTTAACAAATCATAGATTTATTTTTCGCCTCTTGGGGGAATTATAGCCTCTTTATTTTGTTTTCGTGGTTATAAATATGGTACTTTGCTTACAGAATTTATATACAATTCAAGTTCAGCAAGGTGCGTCTGACTTACCCTTTAGAATTTAGATACACGGGCTCTCAGGTTATTTTTTCATTTTAAGGTCGACAAATTTAGGAGTTTAGATTGAATTTTTAAGAAACTTCCCGAAAAGGAAGGGTGGAAGATACCTTCCAACTTTTTCGGTATAAGTTTTTCCTTTTTTAACCGAGGTAAATTTATTTTTGATTTAAATATGATTGCTTCGACAAATTAAATTATTCCACAGTTTTTCAACAGGAAGACCGCAATCGTATTTTACGTACTCGGTTTTCCACATTTAACTCTGTCGTTTTCTCCATATTTTAATCAAAATTGACCTGGACAGTAATGGACTAAAAAATCGATTTTAAAGTCCACTTTTGCTAGTAAGTTCTAAATTCCACCATATCATAGAAATGAATCAAATTTAACAAAAGTCACGTCTGCCAGCTATTATGGGCCCTACCAAAAAACATTTTTAGTTTTGACTCTAAATTTTAGTAGTTCACAGTGGCCATATTCGCCATACAAATTTCGGAATCGTGAGCTTCCGTAAATTTAAAGTCGAGACCAAAATTTGTTGTTAGCAGGGAGCTTTGACTCAAAATATTGTTTTTTTCACCAGAGGTGAACTTCAAGTTGTCATTGATGTGAACCAAATAAACAAATTCACAAACTGAAATTCGACATAATTTCCCAACATAAATTGTCAGGGTAACTCCCAAACAAGCGAGAATCGTTGTTACTCCTCGCTTCCCCCACTCAGTAAAAATTGTTATGATTTGACAGATAAAGCAAGGGGAAATTTGAAAAATTAAAAACCTGATTTGTCTTATTTGGGAAATGCAACTTTAGGTTTGACTTAGTCAGCGGTGAGTCCAATCTAACTATTTCCTTACTTGAAGTCAAATTTATTGCTTTATTTCTTATAATTTACACTGAGAGTTGAATTTTTACCAAAAGTCGTAAGTAAAATGTTTTATTGCTAAGGGCTAATAAATCTATCATATTTAATTTAAATTCAAACGATACCAGTTTTTTTTTTGCTGGGCCTGAGCTGTCCAGCGATGGGTCTCAAATGGTCACACCATTATGCAATCACTGGGGTGAAAACTGTAGGTAACTGAAAGTTAATTTGTATCTGGTCGCCCTGAAAAGCGGCTCGCATATCTGTCAAATTACTTTTGCCGATGAGTATGGAGGTTTTCTTAATTTTTGCGCTTTATATGAACTTAAATAAAATAGAAACAACAACTTTAAAAAAAAGTTAATAGATTTTTGTATACAAAATAATTCAAAATGAACATCGTTTTCGAATTATAATAAACGTAACTATACTTGTTTTTTTTTTTCGCTGTAATAATGGATCCTCCCAGGGGCAGTTTGCGTGACTTGGTCAATGTTCGTCTGAGTCAATCCAGATGGCATGCGCTTTTTTTTTCTCTGTAGATACAACTTTTTGTCAAACCTGTTAGATCTCGTGTAAGCTCCACTCCGTGCCCGTCGTACGCACACTCCCCGATTTGAGACGTCCAATTTATTCCGCCCGACATGAACCCATTTGAATTTCGTTGGCTCGTCAAATTCGTTTCGATTCCGGAATCTTAATGAGCCCTTTCCTCAAAATGATCAATCGGCCGGCCTTAGGCAATCAGTAGTGTGCTGGCCTGCCGCCGAAATCTCTATGAATCAATCAAACTCATTAAAAAAAAAAAAAAACCGAAGGCCCAAAAGCTTTCACAAATCACAAGCCTTTCCTGTCGAATTCCAGAAATCTGTGTCATCACCTCTAATCAGTTCACTACACAAATGTCGTGATCCCAGCTTTAACACATCTCGCAGTGTGCCTACGAAGACCGAACTTAATCGACAGGGTCGTCATCATATTGGGTTTATATTGGGACGCCGCCGCCACCTCTTATCCAATATGGATGGCCTCTAAAGGCAACCCCCTCCAACAAAAAATTGAAAACAAAGCAAAACCCATCGATGTGTGTAAACTCGATCGCTTTTTCCCTTCGAAATGCATGTCCAGTTAACGAACATGGCCATAAACTTTATCAGTGCACCATTACTTTATGGACTTTTACTTTTGTATCTGGCTCACATCTCAATCGTAAACTCAAGCCACTCATGCACTTAAGTTTTTCGTCGTTTCTCAGACCAACGATCACGATTTGACTTCTAAGCAGCAACAACAACAACAACGACAACAAGAAACGACAACAGCACAGCAGCAACAGAACGAACAACACAAACAACACTAATCCCCCCATCAATGGCTGTTCTATCCAGATCCAGAGTAACAACAGTGCTATACGTACTACGTGCAACGTATAGTGTGATTTGTTTTGTTGTGCGCGAGTCACTCGTGTATACTCGGTTGGTTGTGGCAACTCGGCTTTCTATTCTGGAAATTTCATTGAAAGACCTAAAAATTGTTATCATTTCCATTTTCTAGAACTTGAATGTTGTGTCGTTGAGTCCCGGTCCCGCCGGTAGATACGTCTTGTGCGCCGCTATACGTATGTAGTCGTAACTCGTAACTCTTGGATTGGCCAAATACAAGGCGCAAGTTTAAACCATAATAAGAAGATTAAGATACATCTCCCGATATGCTGTGCTCAACTCCTGTTCCTGGAGTTTGGTTCTGTCTCGGCCTGTGCATGCGGCTCTGTCCGGTTGTCTATTTATTTGGCAACAATATTTTTATCCATTAGATATGCCCAACTACCAAATGATACTTTCAGCTGTGGAGTCGACTCGAGAGTTTATCTTTAGGGAAGAAGCGGAAGAAAATTTATTCATCCATCCAGGCGGGGGGAATCTGCACAAACATGCAGACTTTTCGCCACAAAAAGTGACGGTCTGGTGTGTGTCTGTGTGTGTGTGCTGCATCAACTGACAGAAAAGAAGATGCTAGGAGGGGAAGGGGGAACTTATCCGATTTTTCTTTTACAGTTCTTCACATGTTTTTATTTTTTTTATTTTTTGTTTTTTATACTCGATTGTGATCAGTATTGCGATCTGTTTTGATAGATATCTGTCAGTTGTGTGTGTGTTTGTGTTTTAGTGCCCGTAATAAGGTTAGTCAACGGTTTAAGTTTGAATGAATACGTTCCTATACACTGAAAGCTACTCAGTTGACCTTTGAGGTTAATCGCGCACATTTGGCAAAGCAGACGAGTCTACTATCTCTGATGAGGATGGTCTCGCTGCAAGTCGGGCACCCTTGTTTTCCTTCACGCACAAGATGGAAACAAAATCAGGAGCCGAACGCAGTAGTTGGCCAATCAACTTGAGAGCGTTAACTTTGGCCTCTTGTCGATCAATCTTGATGAGACGAGGGGTCTTCTTGTTACTGTTGGTGGCAGTGATGCGAGGTCTTGCTTTCTTGTCATGTCATGTGGTTTATGCGTCAGTGGCTGCTGCTGGCGTATATATAGAGGTTTTTCTTGGTTTAAGTCTAATTGTGGTGATTCTGGGCAGAGATACTGATTAAACTTTCTCTTGAAAATGCCGACTTGGTTTATTGATTGTCGGTGAGTAGGAGGAAGGTTTCCGTGGACTATGTTTGGCTTCTTGTGAAAGTCGCAGCTTACATTGTTTCTGCGGTGGAATTAGTTCATAATTTGATATTGGTTGTGATCAACGTATATTATGACTTGTCATCCGTATACATGACCTTTGTATGCAGTTCTTATAACTCTCGAAAGGAAATCACGATTAGATACTGCGTGATGTGTGCCATTAAAAGCTCGACGTGACAAGGTTCACGAAATATTGAAGACTGCTATCGTATCGGTGTCGTGCTTTATTTTACTATTTATAGCCTTTATTTGATTATTTGTTATAGGCAGACCAAACCTATATCTTATCGCTGCCAATTTAATTACTATAACAGATTTCGTGATGGAAAAACTGCAGACTGTGCATTTTCTGTATCTGGTTCGTGGTTGAATATCTGTATATTTAGCCGACGCAGATAAACTACCGAAAAATGTTCCTTTTCAAGATTTATTCTCACACTTTTTGTTTTTACTCCCGAAATTCTGTGAGCTATTTTAACGAATAGATTTCGAGAGATATGCGAATCATACCACCATTTTCGCGTCTCTTTTCCTCAATTTATACGAATAAAATCGCAAACGAATCCAACATAACAGCCTTTGTGTTCTAATTTATTTGTTTGAACCGTTTGAATGTATCGTGGTAGCAGTTGTGTGTTCGAATTGTGGTGAAAGATGTATTTTTTGTCTCTTGCCAAAATTTTAGATGGAATACTAGGTTTTATCGTCACTAATAACCAAGATTTATGGTTTCTGGGTGAAACTTCTGCCTTGAAAACGGACATACTAAGTCAAGTGCGTAATATTTTGAATCGAATCGCTTAAATAACCTTGAGCAACGATCTTACGGTGAAGGAAACGTATATTAGGTATTACAGCTTATTTCCCAGTAACTACTGTATGGATTTTGCAAAATGCGAAGGACATGTTCCAGAAATCACATAGCTTTCCTACCCGCAAATAGCAGCGATTCCGTAAGAGATTGCTAGTATGTTATTATGAACGCACTCAAAGTGTTGCGAATCACATGTAAGATGATCATCTAACAACTGTCGTATATGCACTTTAAAATTTATCATACACTTTTTATTCGATGCGAAAAGTATTAAGGCCATAAGTATGTAAGTTTCGTATTGATTTTTATGGTACAGACGAGATTTTTAAGCGAAATCTTTTTTTTTTTTTCAATCAGAACATTGAGCGAAATGCAAGCAATCTATGCGAAATCAATATTTGCAGGTTTGGATCTTGTTCCGAATTTTCCGTAATTGGCCGTAAATGAAAGATCGTCGTGAAGTAACCTTTACTTCATGAATACTTCGCATGAATTAAGTGTCTTGTACGATGCAGCAATTAAGTGTCTTGAATTTTACATTCCTAATTACCTCTAGAAAAAGAGCAAAAGCGGGGTCTGCTTTCAGGAGTTACATACATTCATATCGCTTAAAAATTCATTCTCTTTAGTGCATGGACATCTTTACTTAGTAACTTCGCTAAACGGCAAGAATAATATGGCGTTGCGAAACTTGGTTTGAAACTTAGATATTTCTCTTAACCATGGTTTGTATCTGCACTAATTGATAGAAGTTATAATTTCCATTTTGAGCTCGTATATCAATTTTTGTAGCCTATCTAACATTTTTTTTATTGGAAATATGAATCATCCCTTCAGTCGAATTGTTCCATTCTTTTCTATATCAATTGTTGCACTCCATATTTTTTCCTAAAGCATCTACCCAACATCTAACCTTATCTCCTGCGATAGAGCTTGAACTATTTTGTATCACCTACTTGTTTTTTATGCATTACAAACAGCAATGGGATGTTTTATTTCCACCGCGTTAATCTATTCAATATGCACTTCATGTGCCAAGAAAACAACAACCACACTACACGACACCAGCCACATCAGCTTCAACACTTTGATTAGAATATCTAATTGCCAGACTTGTCAAAAAGATAACATTGTTGAATTTTTTTCCATCGAATTCTACTTGCATTTTAGGTACCTATATATAAGTAATGGGTTGGTTCACGTTATCACGTACACCATGCGCCGTCGGCGGACAGCTGTCGGTGCGCCATGCAAATGTTGATAAACGCGAGAATAGCGTGTTAAAAATTATCGGTTTGTAATAACAAATTGATGTTGTTATGTCTTGTAACAAATTAACACTTTTTTGCATTTAGTATAGCAAACATGCTTTTGAGTTCGTAATTATGTAAAACATAAAGACGCAACCGAAATATGAATAATTTGTAGCGAATGCGATGACGAAAGAGCCGTCAGCAGCTTTTGTTAAATAGGAATAAAAGAAGAAGAATAGATTTTCTCGATTAAATAAAAAAAGAAACTCATAGCTAGATTTCAGGCTTTAGACACTGATGAGCTGCACTTTGGTTCATGTATTTTTATTCTCTTTTGTGTAGAAGAAAATGTCGACAATTGGGATTGAGCTGTAATATCATCATCATCATCATTCTTCATGTATCAAGTCTTGTTTAAGATGTCATTTAGAACATGAACTAAGTGATGTCCCAGAAATAACATAAGTATGAATATGTATCTTTAAAACGTTACTATTTACGAAAAATTTAAAATTTAAGCTGGATGGTAAAAAATGGTTGCTAGTATCATGCATTCTCGGGCCTTTGAAAAATATTCAATTGGTTTTCTAGTTTTCTCAAGTAGAACTCATGTAAAAAATTGCTACATATTTAACTACCTATATTTTTAGAACGTGTCTTAGTGGTTTATAGAAGTATGTGGTTGGAGAAAAGACTAGATGAAAGTTGACCTGTTGGGAAATACAAGTAGGGGCGTAACGAAAAGTGAAACGCGATTGAACCGCCTACAGACTATTTGCCTACAAATTTGCTAATGCTTGAAATTTCAATTCGACAGCGTGGCGGCAGCCCATTTTCTTTACAGGTCATTAAACTCATTGTCAGAGGAAATTGAGGATGAAATCTTATTAAAATTGTATAAAAGCTTTCGTCGAAGTTCTCAAAACTATTCCATTCGGGGCTTCTTGTACGTACTCTGATTACTAGCTGGTCTTTATCATCAAGTTTTTTTTAACATGTATCTGAGTTATCGTGCCCTCAAACTATATCACTTCTTAATTTTAGGCTTTTTTCGTTCTTATGTGCTTATGTAGAACATCATACAACTCGGCAAAAACCCTAAAATTTATTTATGAATTGCTTAAGTGAGTTCGATGTCCCAGACGTGTTTTTCTTGGACAGAAACAGTACCCAGATATTTTATGTTTCCTGACAGAATAGTTCGTTTCCATTTGCCTTGTACAAATAAGAACGTCGCACCGTCTTATTTTGAGTGTACTAAAGTGCACTGGTGCAAGTCCTAAACGATTCTCAGTAATAACAATCAAATAAGTCTAAACTGATTTTTTATTTTTTTTTAAATATGTGACTAACATTTTATTGTACAACAAACGGTTTTTATTTTTTTAATTTTAATTTTTATATTCTTGCAGGTAAGCATTTTACATCACAAATAGCTGCTAACCGTAAGTTAACTCTCTCCATACATACGGATTTCAGTTTTCCAGCGTTGATTGAAAAAAAAAAATATTTTCTCTTGTTGGTGGCTATAATACTGAAATATTATATATATCTATATATATTTTAACTTTTTTTTTTTGCAATATATATAAGATACTTGTAAGTAAAATGTTTGAAATTGCTTTCCAGTTATCCATGTGCTCTTCATGGTGCAATGTGTTTTTTGCAATGTCCATATATAGCTTCTCACGCATTCACTGAAATATTATATCGATTATTATATGGAAAAAGTGTTTTTTTTAAGTCAATTTTTTTTTAAAAATATCCTTTAAGTTTGTAAGATAAAAAAATCATAAAATTTTGTTTTTTCTCAACTGAATCATTGTGCATGCAGTAGAGGGTTAAAACGCTACTAACAAATACAAAGTTTAGTTCAGAGATAGGACATCGATTTCTTAGAATTGAATTGAAGCTTTAACTTAGCCTTGACAATTTTATATTTTACGACTTTACGTTCATGAGTCTTGTGGCAATTGGAACATTTTCTAAAAGATGCGCTTAGATATCTTTATCCAATTGTATATCTTCAAAGAAGAATCGTGCTTATGAAAAGCAATAAAGAGATCAACCAAATAGCCACACGCGAGCAAACTCGTCTAGGTTTTTTTTTTTTTTTCCAAAATTCACTGTTCTCTTGCCTATTTAAAATAGCTTCGATGTAAGCTACAATTATGAAGTGTTCACTCAATTTTGTTTTAATTAATGAAGGACACAGTGGTAGTCGCATGCACTTCTCAGCAGAGGGTTCTACGCAACGTTTGAAAAAATGCAAAAAAACGCCGTCACTTTTTTCTGTACCTCATTACAAACATTCTAAAAAATAACTGCCGATACGGCAGATCTCTTTCACTCGGGCCAAACATTTTTTGCCAACATTTCCAGATTTAAGCGATAAATCAGTCGACTCTGCATTACTGACGCCAATTTTCCGCAATTATTTTTTCACTTAAGGTAGGGCGTCCATATACCTCAAACGAAAAAAGAGGACATACTTTAGAAACCCCTAACCTCCCAAGTTGTTTTTATAATAAAATTGAAAAAGAGAACAAAAAGAGTACAGAACAAATAAAGAGGATACAAAAAAGAGCCCAGCGAAAAAGGAAAGTGTAAAATAGATCGCTGACAAAAAAGAGGACGTGCTCTCTTTAAACGAGATGTTCTGGAAACCGTAACTTAAGGGGTATTTTCTGTTAACTTTAAGTAATTGAAAATTTAAAAATTTAGTTTGAAAAATCCGGAGTTGACTGTAAATAAACCAACGACACAAATATCTCTGCAATATGTAATAGCTGCTGACAATTTTTTTGTATACGAAACAAAATAGGCCCAAGCACGCAACCTTGGGGAACATCAAGGTTGAAGACCTTCAAACAATTATATGAAGTCATCCCACAATTTTCTTGAATTTCGAGGTTTATTTCAGAATTTAACGATCCTTGAGTTTACTCACCCCCCCATGTTTCAACAAGGCCGAGTCTTAATTGGCTTCACATGCACCTCTCGGGACGGTACCGCCACGCAATGAATGTGGTGCCCTGTTTGCCCTATTAATATCCACAAGACCTTTCATTAAGTCGCACTTAAATTTACCTGCGGTAACAACATGTAGCACGCGACAACCGCTAATGAAGAGATGTCTTTAAAGACAAACGAACCGTTCTCCGATCCGACAAAGAATACAGTTGATGTATTCAAAACCAGTTCTTAACCGTAAGAACGTTACTGTCTATTGACCCGGTCGATGCAAACACAAATCTGCTTCTTCTACCTGTCAATATCAATAAGAAGCATCATTTACAGAAAAAATAAAAAATAAAACACTCATGGATCTCATTTCGGGTGTGTTTCCCCATCTAGATGACCTCTCCCTCTCACGACAATATTGTCGGAAACTTAATCAACTTCATGTTGACCCCAACCTGTGTGGTGCAATTTCAAATAAAAATCGTTTTCCCGAGATGTACATCTGTACATATTTACATATACATACACTAGCCCAAATATTTGCATATGTATCTAACTCCATGTTCGAAAGGCCGCCGTCAGGCACTAACTTCCGCGTATCTACGAAATCCATCGACAGTGCACCAGAAAATGCATTTCATTCATCTTCAGATTGAAATAGTGTATCTATAACTCAACCTGACCGCATACTTTCATTCTGGCTCACTGTGGAGTTTTCTTTACTACATCCTCTAGTGGTAATTTTCAATTAGTCAGAATTCCGCCGAACGCAGTCCTCTCCAGTCTCCAGCGTCCACCAACAGAACGTCGCGCCGTTCTCTTAGTTCAGCTGCGATATCAAAAATCATGATGCCAACTAAAAAACGCGACTCTCTTCCGGCAATAGAACAAACAAGACAAAAAAATATCCCATGGTTCTGTATCTGTACTGCACCACAAAACTATTGGAAAAAGTATCAACAACAAATAACAATAGACAAAAATACCATCACTCGAACTCAACTGGGAATGACGAGGATGACTGAGTTGAGTGTGCGTTGCTATGCGATGCGTTAATCGAGCAAAACTCACCAGCATAACCAACTTCACTCGTTCCCCCACTCAAACTCGACGCCGTCCCACTCGAAGCATAAGCAACACGAGTGGAAGTGATAAAAGTATCTGAACAAACGTTTTCCAGCTCAAGAGTTTAGTTACACGCGAGCTGTTTAATCGAACGAACATACGTTATGTTGTTTTGCGTTTAGGTTTCTACACCTTCCTTTATATTTTGTTGCATAAATCGAACTCCCTCAGCTTTTCGAATTAGATATACAAAATAATAGTTTGTATTAGATATCGTACTTTAATTCACGGTTTGACAAAGAGAATCCCTATTTCCCATCTTTGTCACAAAACAACAAATAAGATACACAGATACTACCCGTACGGAAGATACATTCATAGCTAGTTGTGTGTTTGCCGGTTTTTTCGTTCCCCGTTCGCAGTCAAGTGTGTGCCTGGTTATGTAGTTCATCTTCATCCTTTTCCCGGCAATTTACGTTTGCAGTCTTTCCCACCCGCACTTTTGTATCGTATATATCCTCGTATGTGTTTCCTGTCCGTTTCGATTTGTGTGCGAGAGAAAACAACTTTATCGTACCTAAAACCTTTGTTTTGAGTGTCTAAAACCATTGCGTGTTTCGTTGAATTAAATTTAAATCTTGTGTTATTTTAAAAATAAAATTTGTAATAAAAAACGCTATAGCGTTTCTTGATTAAGAAAGATTGAAATAAATTTAAAGAAAGTATAGAAATAAGTCACAGTGGTGTGAGAGGCTGTTTTTTGATTCGTTGTCGTGATTTTATAGTGCCTTGGTCGTCTTCTTAACTCAAAAAGAAGAAACAAATCGTGTCCGCGTTCAAGCGACAAGCACATGTTCGGAAATTGGAAATAGCCCAAAACAGGATTTCTTCTTCTTCGTTGTCGTCGTCGTCATCGTCGTCGTCATATACTCGCGTTGGCAGATCGCGCAATATTTCTGCATCATCGAGTGTTCTAGCGAGGGATTTGCTAAACATATGAATACATTCACCTATACTAAGCCGAAGATATACACCGATGCAAGGGTAATCGTCATCGCCATTGCGCGCACAAAATAAAAACACCAAAAAGGTGTAAATAAAATATTGGAATATACCGTAATAGACGAGGTAAGAATAAAAGATCCGATTTGTTTTTCTTTTTAACATAGGGTGCAGCGGTTTTTTTCATTTTAGTTAGCTATGATCAGTCCTTTCTATTTGTGTAGGTTTGTGGTATACAATTCGAACTGCATCTGTGGTGGTATGTTTGGGATATATATTTTTATTTTAATGAAAGGGAGATAATGGAAATGTGTTTGTTTTGTATATACCTACCAATTCTTATTGGATGAATGCGATGATGAAGGGTTTCAGGTGGTTTTCAAATTTTTTCAAAGGCAAAATCCAATTTTTTTTATCATTTTTATTCATCATCATTTTCATGTAGGAGTTTCATCATCGTATCCAAATTTGTTTGAATATTGTGCTATAGGGAACGTTTTGTGGTGTAAAAATCTATTTTCGTAATGAGGTTGGTCATATTTATTTTTTTATGGTTTTCATATTTTTATTTTTTTATGGTTTTCATATTTTTAATTTTGTGTTCGTTCGACCTTGTCGGCGATGGGAAGTAGTTTTAGGGAGCATTAGTTAATGCAGCTGGAGGCCTTAAACTTTCTCTGTTTCTTAAACGTTTTTTTTTTTAACATTTACAAAGTAAGCTTCAAGTTATTGATATACAGTGGGGCAGCGAATGTGTAAAGTAGGAGAAGTGAGGATTGTGCATTGAAAAAATCACATTTTTCGACTACCATTGAAGGAATTGTCGGAACTCGATCAACGATCACGATTGCTAAAACCCAGTAAGTGATTCAAGAACTACGACCAGATTCTATCATAATTCATGCTTAAAATACTGGAAAAAATAATTATCTCGTATCGGCAAAAATATAGTTAAAATATTGGCGTTCTTTCACGCCTCGTATAGTCCCTAACAATGGGTTGGAAAATTATTCATTAACAGCGATGACGCTGGCGGTGAAGACAACCTATAGTCCCCTAAAAAAGCTACCTTTATTCAGTCATCAATAATCACTCAACTTAGGAATGCACGCTACTAATTAGTAGCTGAACTTGGGGATCAACCGGGCGAAAGCAGAAATCTTGGGAAAAATCTGAACATCCGCCTTCAAACTCCTCAAGATGGGTGAAGCGGATGTATATAAAAGAAAGACAGTAAGATGAACGTCAGCTTGGATTCCAATGAAAGATTATGCAAATCTACCATGTAGAATTGTAGAACTTGCGGGACTCAAACAGGCTGTTGCGACTTTAAAAATATTGAATCATAACATAATCTTTCTCTTATTTTAAGAGTTTTTTTTTTTTTTTCTAAATTATGTAATTATAGTCTGTAAATTGTAAAATGGTAGACGTAAATAAATAAACAAATAAACATAACCAATTTTTTCAAGCCCTAAAGAAAGGGAAGTTAAAGACCCTAGACGGGTGTTTCTGTGAGAACTCGAGTGTCTGGACAACTTAGATCTCCAAAGTAGCCTACTTTATATATATACTAGCGACCCGCCCCGGCTTCGCACGTAGGGTTCAGCCTGCGTTTGCAATGTAAGCGGAAAAAATGTAATTATTTGCGACATCACATTAGAAACCTCAAAAATGTGTAACAGTATTTCTCCACTATTTAAAGGATGTTATTATACATATAAACCTTCCTCTTCAATCACTCTATATATTAAAAAAAACCGCATCAAAATCCGTTGCGTAGTTTTAAAGATTTAAGCATACATAGGGACAAAGGGACAGAGAAAGCGACTTTGTTTTATACTATGTAGTGATATGTGTTGGACTACTAAACGAGGGGTCGAGGTTCGAATCCCGCAAAACCCCAAATTCCAACTTAGGGTTTTTTCCACTGCGCCACCTCTCGCGAACGTCTGACAAACATCCGAGAGTGTAACTGTCTTGAAAGAGGTTCTCAATTAGCCGTTTGGAGTCGGCATAAAATTGTAGATCCCTTCCATTCGGTCCAAAAATATAAAACTCACACAAAACTAATGGTTCCGAGAAGCTAGGCCTAGGGCAGCTATTTTTTTTCTATCTGGATGGTTGTAAATAAAAGCGGGACAAAAATGCTAATTTTTCTAATCGGAGTTGTCTAAATACTGAGCTTCCAGTGAGCTATATACTGGTTACAGAGAGTTATGTTGTACTAGCCAGGAGTCTGATGCGGGAACCTTCATCAAAACGAAAACCAACAGACTTGTTCTTGCTTAGTACGCATCTGACTTTCAGGCAAGTAAATCAATAGAATGTTTCAATATTTTGTAGCTTTCCTTTGGGTTCTCAGAACGAAGCACTGAACAGGACTGATTAGTCTTCAGTAGTTTTGCCAAACACTAAAACGTGTCAGGTTTAGATAGGTAGATCGGGCGGCTATCTGCGAAACATAGAAACTTAGACTTATACATTTTTCGCGAAAATCCGGTTTTCGCTGCTATGTGAAAAGGGTATTAGTCTTTGTATTTATTTCCTTCATTTTATTTATTTTTAAATGCTTAATATCCTAAAAGTTTGTCTTAAGCTAATTTTACAATTTTATAAATGCACACATGTTGTAATATTTTGTAACAGTCTTTGCTGTTGGACTTAAGCGATGATACAGCGAATCGCGTGTTCTGCTTTGCTCCTTATTTTCTGTCTTATCACTGAAGCAAATTCAACAACTTTTACTTTAACAAAAGAAATGCATTTAAAATGCTTGTTGTATAATTCACCAAGGTTAATTAATGGGTTCTTAAAAGCCCATATGCATCCATTCCGTAGCTAATTAGATGATTATAGTCGAAACGACAGACCTCTAAAACTAGCAAACTAAGTTCAAAAATGTGTGGTTTGGGACAGTTCATTATCCACAAATGAAATAGAAGTCGACAATAGTCAGCAAAATTCGGGCAGAAAATAACTTATTGTGCTCATGCAATTTTAAAAAGCGATCCAGACGAATTTTGTTTTTTGAAAACTCCCCACAGAGTAGTTGTACTTGAGTGTTCCAATTGAACTTAGTTGAAATTTTTGTTTTACAACACTGGGTCCAACGTCAACATTATAACATTTTCTTTTTCGGCTATAAATTTTAGTAGTTCACAATGGCTATATTTTCCATGCAAACTGAGGGTTTCCATCAATTTAAAGTCGAGTCCAGAATTCGCAATATGTATAAATAAATAAAAAGAAGCAAGTTTGCACATAAACTCTTTTGTATTTTGCAAATCGAAATAAATATTTTCTTCGGGGTTATTAAAAATAGACGAGTGTGTATTGAATGTTCATCGGTTTTTTATTTTTATTTTTATATAATATTTTAATAGTTCAGCTGTTAACTACCCCTACTCCGGGGCCAGGGCCAGTTAAATTTTATCTACTGTCTGCACAACGAACTGCATATGCAGACCATAAGATAAATATTTTCCATCCCTAAAAACCCACCCTAGGGCAAACTCTTCTATTGACTAACATTTTACCAGCATGTTGTCGAAAACAATAGAAAATGTAAGCTCGGTACAAAAGGTACCCATGTGCGATCGGTTAAACGAAAAACCCTACATCTGGATGTATTTTAGAGCATATTTCTAGCATACCTACACATAGCTGGCGTCACTAGAATAATAGTGACGAAGTTGCTTTTGCTTCTGTCTATTGCCTATTTGAATTTTAAACAGAGAAGTGGGTATATGTAATTATGGGCAGATATGGAATTGGTATACCTTTTTCGTTGTAGGTAGGTATTTGAATTTTAATTTCAGGTTGATATTGAATGCCCAATGAAACGACGTCGAGCGGACTCAACTTCGAATGACTGAATATTTAAAAACAAAGTAGGAGTCTAAACCTCTAAGGGTCGTTTTATTCACTCGAAGTTAAACACAACTTGGGGATTTTTATATATCAAACTCCCCAAGTTGTGTTCAACTTCGAGTGAATAAAACGGCCCTAAATATTCGTTCTAATAACTTTTCAACTGCGCCGCAAAATGCTTCCCAATAGTTTTTCCCTTGGCATTTGTGTTTCTATAAACTCGTCAACTGACAACTTGTTTCGAAAATCTTGTTTTGGTTATCATGTCAGCAGTGGTTGGTCTTGTAATGCGCTCCGTTGTAGCATTTCGAGGAATTTTCTTGCCAAGTTCCTTAGAGCAACTATCGTTGATATTTCCATGAAATTTAGGCACAGTTCACGTCAGACTTCTTTTCTGTAGATTTGATTTAGATGACGATTTCTGTTCTCTGCATGCTCTCAAGTAAACATTTTTGAACCGAGCCCCATTTGTAGAAAACATATTCAAATATGTCCCGTGCCTTGCAGAGATGGAAGACTTCCATCATCCATGAATCAGGACATACATGACTTTTTTGTTTAAATAATTTTCTGGGCTTGTACATGAAGAGTGTAAAACTTGTTTGTTTTTGGTTTTAAGTAGATTTAAAGTTGTTTTATTTAAATTTAAGTGGATTAAATAAGGTATTTCTAAAGGAAAGGTAGTAAAGGGTGTTTTTTTTAGAGAGTGGTTTTTCGAATAGAGATAAAACTGACATTTCGTGGTCAAATCGGGCAACTCTAATATCATTAGTTCAGTTTGCCATTTCATCATGAACAGGTTGACAAATAAACAACGCTGGCAAATCGTCCAAATATATTTCGAAAATATTGGTTCAGTTCGCGAAGTTTACCGCAAAAGCTCCGTTCATTTTATGGTCGACATAATCGTCCATCAGAGCAATTAATTCGGTTAACCATGGATCGTTTTCGCACTACGTTTACTCTATGTGATAATACGCATCCGCAGAGACGTCGAACAGTGTGCACCGAAGAAACAATTGCCGCTGTAGAGCAAAGTGTTGAAGAGGACCCGAATGAATCGATTCGCCACCGTGCACAGCAATTAAACCTTTGTCCACAAACTTTATGGAAGATTTGGCGCAGAGATCTTGGCTTACAAGATCCAGCTTGTGCTAGAATTAAAGCCGCGAGACCATGCAATGCGTTGTGATTTTGATGTATTGGCCGAAAATGAGATTGATATCGATGCTGATTTTCATCGCAAAATTTTGTTCCGTGATGAGGCTCATTTTTGGTTGAATGGCTACGTCAACAAGCAAAATTGCCGCATTGGGAGTGAAAAGAGAATCCACATGAGACCATTGAGACGCCAATTCATCCACAAAAACTGACTGTTTGGTGTGCTCTATGGGCTGGTAGAGTCATTGGGCCATACTTCTTCCGAAATGATGCTGGAGAGTCAGTTACCATTAATGAAGACCGGTATAGAGCCACGATAACCGACTATTTTGTTCCCGAATTGGATGACATGAAAGTGGATGAGATGGGGTTCCAACAAGACGGCGCTACATGCCACACAGCGCACGTCACAATCGATTTATTGAAGGAAACATTCGATGAGCGCATAATTTCGGAGAATGGACCTGCCAATTGGCCACCAAAATCGTGTGATTTGACACCATTGGATTATTTTCTTTGGGGATATCTGAAGTCGCTCGCCTACGCCAACAAACCAGAAACGTTAGGGGACTTGGAAGCCAACATTTGTGGCGTTATTGCCGACATGCTCGAAATGCTCGAAAAAGTGTTTGAAAATTGGACCTCTCGACTTGGCTTTATTCGAACCAGCCGCGGCGGCCACATGCCCGAAATCATATTTAAACATTAATGGCATAAAATTATCCTTCCTATAAAGCCAAATTGATCGACATTAAAACAATTTTCTTGTGTTTTATTTCAATTCGAAGTTCTATACCTCTAAAAAAAAAAACACCCTTTATAAAGAATTTAACAATAGTGCGAAGTAGGGAGCAGATTTAAAGTTTTCTTCCAAAATTGAAGTATAAATCTACTTCAACTGAAATAAAGTGTTATCGCTGTTAGGTATATGTGGTCCAGTGATCCCAGATTAAGGGGGAAAGCGCCATTTACTCGTTTTGATATGATGTCTGATAGAAAAGGAAATTATTGCAAATAATGTTGGTATATGTTGTAAGCTTATTTTAAGCTCAAAAATGGTTAAAGTTTTTAATTTCTTGATATGAAAACGTATGCAAATTTCACTTAGGGGAAAATAGGGGATTTTTTGGTTTTGCTTATGTAGGAGAAAACTTCTGCCTTTGCTGATAAAAAAGGGAAAAACAGTCTTCAAAGTCTAGAAACACTGATGTGGTCTTGTTGTATTTTCCCCGAATTCAGTGTGACTCCGAAAATGTACTTGCTCTCCTTAGGATGGATTGGTGGGTCGGTCGACTTTTCGACTCCATATATTGTGGGTATTTTAAATTTTGGCAACAAAAAGATGCACATTTTACAAAACAAGTACCTGTAAGCTATAACTCCCTAACAGTCCTCGGTAGAATAAAAACAAATCCGCACCAACAACACACTCCGCCCCTAATTGACAAAGTTGTGTTGCCTTTCCACCCCAACGAACCGCCGCGCGTGTACACGTTTCCTGCAGCTCTATAGCAATTTGTGTGTAATATCCATGGCCACACATCTGCTCTCGACATCCTCCTTTGTCGTCCATTTGATTGTTTACGAGCACATTCCACTTCCACGTTCCACGCCACTCCACCCCACGAAAATTAAAAACACAGTCGAGCTCTCTCCTCTCGGATAGGCCTTGCGTCAGGCAGCTGTCGCCTAAGCCTGCACACCTTTCCATATCAATTGATGCGCTTTCCTGCAATCGACGAGATTTCACGTGCGCCTTACCTCATCCCTAATTAAGGGTTGGGTTCAGTTCAGAGCAGAGGGCAACAGCAAAATTTCAGCCATCAACATTTGCAGATGCTCACTAAATGCTGCATAAATAGCTGTTTGCTCTGGTTGAGCCCCTTTCACGGACCAACCAACAAACGAAAGCCACTTGATCTACCAGTTTTTCGCTTTATTTATTTGGTTCTCGTTTTTGGCGACCGCCACGATTATATAAATTGAATTTGGTGGAGCAACCTACACTAACAGAACCGCACAACCATCCAACCACATAAGGAATACAAAGAACACCATGCAGTCGCAGAACAAGTTCATGGCGGGGTTCTTCTCCACCAGACATCGACGATCGCGCGCGCTAAGGTCAACAAATTCTTCCGAGCTGGCTCGTCGTTGCATCACCTCCTTCTCCGCATCTTGGAGTTCCATATACGTGTCTCCAGTGGTTCTGGTGATACACGATACGATGTCGTTCTCTTTTGTATAGCGAGAGATGTGGAACCGCAGAGCGCAGAAGGCAGCAGCAGCAGCAGAAGAAGAAGTTTTGTTGTCTTTCCAATTCCATAATCCATCCACGACTCACTCGAGTTTATTCAGAGGATGAGTCTTCCTTCGTTTGAGAGAAGAGCCATCCACTTTGGCTTCTTTGTTGGATTTATCTCGGTCGTTTTTAATTTTTTCTGTTTTGGTTTCTGTCGTCTTCTTTCCACCGATACACTTTACCATGATCCCGTGGGAGGTTCTTCTGTGTCCTGGACTCGATATGCGATATTCCCTGTCGATGGCATTCAATTTTTCGGTAGGAAGTTGCTTGGCAAGTATCTCGTTTACCTGAAATCTACACCCGATAGGTATACTTTCTGGCTTTGCGTTTGTGTTTGTGTTGTGATGTATCGTTCCTCTTCAGTGGTTCGGCTAAGGACGACCAACACGACCGCAATCGAAGGTTGACTACCTAAACACACACAGGCGCACTGCGAATCCACAGAACTGCCAGCTGCTTGCATTCCCATAATAAATACGAAATGAGTGTATCTACATTGAGTGCAGTGGTGGTAAATGGAGATATTTACTTGGGGTTACTTCTTTACCCACTATCGCAAATCACTGTTTATCTTATCAAATTTCATCTATTTGCAGAGTGATAAGTGCGCACTCTTTTGGTGGATTTTTATACCCTGATTTATCGACTCCATTTGCATTCGGAAATGCAAAGAGAAACACCTCCAAATGAATGAAATTAATTACATGGAATTATTTCACGTAATCATTTTTTCATTCGCTTGGGATATGATTGCGCAGTGCAAACCGCCTTTCATTGCGAAGACAGATCACACACAGTTCATGCGTTCTGTGTACAGATGCAAATTTTCTTTGAATGGAATCACGGCGGCGCGCGTTGAATTGAGGTCTATTAGTGGCACAGAAACGTGATTGGCAGTATCTGAAGTGTGCATTATAATCGTATAATAAATGAATGGAAACACTTTTGGAAAATGCCAAGACTCGCTCAGTTTGGATTCCTCGCAAGTGTAATTGAAAAGCGGTATATACTACTAGTACTCGAACTCGTACTCGTATCTTGGCGATCTAAATTTGAATTGTATCTATCTGGAGGTATATATTTTATTAGTTGCCGCAGTAAACAGACCCACATTTTCTTAAGCAAATACTATAAACGAGATAGGCAGATTGTCAGTATTATCGGTGGCAGTCTATGCCAATCGCTAAGCAAATAGGTTCGCCTCTCTTTATATTAAGGACCTACCTACATACATATATTAAAAAAAAGAAACATCGAATGATTAAATAAGTATGGGATATTTCTGTGTATTTGAAAACACTGAGCTTGCGGCGGAATTGTGCGCAAAAATCAATTGTCCAAAGGACTTAATGTCGATATAAGGAGGAGATTGACAAATAGTCGTTGTCCAAACTATTTTAAATTCTAATCAACAACAGTGCTTATCCGCACAGTTTTACATCCCACCATAAAACGGCAGGAATTCTTGTTATCTCCTCACTTTCCCATAGCAAGGTGTCTGCAAGTTTGTAGATGACTGTTTGTGAAACTGTAAGGGCTTACTTTGTGTACTATCGATTGAAACTTGTTCAACTTTTTTAAGTAGTGCTGTCGTTTTCGGTCTGGTGATGAGTGAGAGAGGCACTTGACAAATCACTTGACTTTTAGTATCAGCAAGCAACATAGACAGGTGACGCAGTACCCTTCGTAAAGGGTTTTTCAATAAGAGCTGTTATTTTGGCATTCAAAGAAAAATGCCTAATTTTCATGCGTTGTTGAAGCGTGCATCGTTCCAGGTTTAGTAATGGCGTAGTTTCTACTTGTCAAATGTCAAAGAATAAAAGCTGCAACTGTGACAGCTATCGAAAAATCGGGTCATTCACAATAACACCTCTTATTGGAAAACCCTTTATTATAGCCAATAAAAACTCTTTGCAGATTTTCCTCAAACTGTTAAGAGCTTTTTTTTTTTTATAAATTTATAAAAAAATGTGTATGATGGGAAAACGAGCTTCACGAAATAAAGCCCCAGGACATAAGATACCAAAGTAAAAATGGAATACGGCCCCAAAAAAGCGCATACAAAACAACAAAAATGCCCTACTTCTGACTTTTTGGGGCTTTATTCAATTTTTGTCAATTGGGGCCTAATTTCATAATGAAAAAGCTGAGAAAATCGCGCGATTTTTTGAAATTGTAAGCCACACCATCAGCGAGCGACAAAATACAAGGTGGGTCAAAAGATGTCATCCGATGTTGTTTGCTCTCATTTTTTTCTAAATTAAAAACTTCGATTCTGTTTTTTGATTATGTTTATTTGAACCTTTAGAGTTTTATTGGTCAAGTCGAGAAGATGATATCGGCCAAATGGGCGCCGTCACAATTGATTGTCATACGGGCTGGTTTTATGGCATTTTTCCTCACTTCGGCGAGAACTTCGGGCGACAGATTCCCGCACTAGTGTCGAATGTTGTCCTTGAGGGCTTCTAGGATCTCGGGCTTGTTCACGTAAACACGGGAATCTAAAAAACCCCACAAAAAAAAAGTCTGGAACAGTTAAATCGGGCGATCTTGCGGGCCAGTGCAAATCGCCAAAACGAGAGATGAGGCGACCCGGGAACACCGCCTTCAGAATATCGGTTGTGGCTCGCGTAGTGTGTGCCGTAGCCCGTCCTGTTGGAACCACATGTCCTCCAGTCCTAATTCGTTCAACTGCTGCAGAAAAAACTCGGTTAACATGGCCCTATAGCGCGCACCGTCCACTGTTGTCGTTTTACCAGCGGCGTTCTCGAAAAAAAAAAATGGCCCGATGACTCCTCCAGCGTGAACAGCGCACCATGCAGTAACTTTGAGCGGGTGCAATGGCTCCTCGTGCATTACTCGTGGATTTTCGGTGCCCCAGAAGCGATAGTTTTGCTTGTTCATGTACCCGCTGAGGTGGAAATGAGCCTCATCGCTCATTATGATTTTGGGCGAAAAATCGTCCACTTCGTCCTCGAGATTGAGGATGGCTTGGGCGTAGGTTACACGCGTTTGGCGGTCGACAGGCAACAGCTGATGCACGGACTGGACTTTGTACGGGAACATGCGCAAGTCTTTGACCAAAATTTGCCTTAGGGACGACCGGCTGATGGCTAATTGCGAGGCACGGCGTCCGGTCGATGTTTCCGGCGACAGCTCGACATCCTCGTCAACAGCGGCGATATTCTTGGCACAACGGGCACTCCGGGGCCGGCCACTCTTGGCAACGTCTCGTGTGGTCCCATACTCTTCAAGGTTGATGGCCAAACGGCGCAGTGTTCGCGCAGTCGGTGTCGGACGGCCGTGAAATCGGCGACGGAATTCGCGCTGCGCCAACACTACAGACGAACTGTAACGCAAAAAAAGACACGATTATTATTCCGCGTTCTTTGGGAGTGTATCGCTCCATGGCTGGTTCACTTGTATTCTACATCTGTCTAGTCCACAAATGTCAAAACAGATTTGAATTTGGCGGCCATGTGCAAAAATATGAGCATCTTCCAAAAGAGTGATCTCTTTTGGCGCACCTTGTATATGGAAAAATCGAACAATTTTCAACGCAAGGCTTACAATTTCAATAAATCGCTCGATAAGCCCCCAAAAAGTGAAATTGCACCCCAAATTGCGACAGAATAGATGAACAAATGGAGCGATTTTCAACGCAGAGCTTACATTTTACATTAATGTATGCGAGTACTAGAATAACTGAAAAAATTGAGCCTTAAAAACATAAACCTCATTTCATTGAGGCCTAATTCCCATTTTCAAATTGGGCATTATTTCATTATGAAAGTTTATCCCTATTTTGGGCCTCGGTTCAATTTTTACCTTTGGGGTCTTATTTCGCGGAGCGAGAAAAACGGCGTTGTACTTATTATACAATTTTTCCGCCAGGCAGTATCCTACCCATTTGCATTTGGGCCTTGTCACATAAACGTCCGTCGAACGCACACCGCGCACAGTCCTTCAATACGAAGCTTCGCGATACCTGTAATCCTATTGAAATATACAACAAAGCACAATAATGTTAAGGCTCACAGGCTCTATTGTTAACATTTGAATTTAAGAGCCGCACGGGTGAGTCTATGCGTCGCTATCTTCATTCTTTTGTTTCCCAATGTTAACACATGAAATAGATTGTGCCTGCTGATAAATCACAGTCATGAATTGAATCTGTTGTGTAAACAAGTTGAACCTGTCCCTATAAGCTGAGGCAAATGAAGAGATAATTTTCCATGTTTTGTGCTGTGAAAAATATAGCGATCCTCGATCTTGAACTAGGCGGTCTAACTGATCAACTCTGATCGATAGAGTGTCTTTTCTTTCAGATGCGTTTTTTCTTTCAGAAGCGTTTTTTCTTTCAGAAGTTCTTGTATTCCCGAGGAGATATTCTTGGACTTCTAAAAAAGTTCTTGTAGCTAATCTCAGAAAATCCCACGGTTCGTTATAATTCACAGATACAGACCGAAAATATTTTCTTAAGCTCTTTAAAGGCTTGTTGGATTGGCTGGATTTAAAATCACTGCTACCTCACAAAGATATCCCCGATTTTATTGCGTTTTTAATGATATTTCTCAACGTTCTACTTTGTACTTAACTAGTCCACCTTCAAATTACCGAATAAGACAAACTTGATCACACTAAATTCACTGACAGATGGCAGCACACTCTCACTTGCATCGATTGGTGTAGAATGATTTTCAAGGAGGAATTCTGAAAAATATACTTTCAGTGGCAATCTTTGATTGCATCCATATCACTCATGAGAAGTGCCACAACCTCGATTGTCAGGTTGACGATTTCATAAGGAGTGTTTGGACCTCTCATCGCCTTAATGAGTCTTGATCGAATAATCAAGTTTACGAACCAAACTATCAACAGACGGGGTCAACGAAACGACAGGTTTGAATCTCTTTTTGCAATTAATCCGTATATATCCGCACTGATGCTCTCTGGAAGCACTTTGTGTAAATTAAATTGTAGATAATGATAACCATGCGACAACATCGTTCTGCAGTGTCAACGCCCTTTAGTGGCGCTAGTAGTTAATTGAGTCGACAATCCAACAACAAGTGCGGAACATGATTTTCCGCGATTAACTTGTCATTTCCATCTAAGTGAATGAAAGAGAGGCCAACACTTAATGCACACGTACTATAAGTGCAACGTTAATCCGCGCCGAAGACAAAGGCTACAAGCAAAAAAAGTAATACGCGCACTTGCTGACACACAAAAAAAAAAAAAAACGCTTCATCGGTTAATTTTCTTAATTGGTTTCTACGGAACACAAAAATTAGTTTCGTTTTCAACATTTTCTATTTACCTAACCCCAGTGCACACTCTGACAGCCTTCCTCTGTGTGTCGGTTTCATTTTTTTTCCTCTCTTTGTTTTTTTATTATTTTTTTGCGCAATTTTAAATTATCGGTAATTACCTACCCCGCGAGTGCGCGGTGGTGCAAGCCTCAGATATATATTCAAATACATTTTTCTTGTGCTAAATCCTCGGTCTTACTCATGTGCCATTCAAATGGTTACAAGTGTCTATAGGTATAGTTGGTTGTTCCAATTTAGTTTACTGACAAAAGTAAGTTTGCGCGTGAATTTATGTTCGAGGCTTGTTAGAGGCAATGACCCAACAACACCCAGCGATGTTGGAAGTTCACCAACAATACAGTATCTCGAGGTTGTATCTAGAGCGGTTGATATGTTTTTGTGTACTTGAATGTGCAGCCGGCAAGGAGTAACGTTCCAGTCTTTGCTTTGTTAGAACAACACAATGGTTAGATAAAGGGGGGAAACAACGGGTAAAGGAGCGGCCCGGAAGGATATACTGTGTTACTTGTTGGGCGGCGGTGCTACGTTTGCTGTTCCAACGACATGTTCAACAGGATAGAGCGAATTTTCTAAGTGCACTGAACTATGGCGACCTTTTCCACTTGCTGGTGCCGTTTACATTCACAGGGTGTGGAAGTTCGAAGCGCAAAAGGCAATTAGTTAAAAAAAAAAATTGCAGTGTAGGTAGGATATCCTATGTAACGACTACAAAATTGCACAAGCTCCCTGAAGGAAACTATGAATGAGCTGACAGCAGTTATTAATTTCCTTGATAGCTGTTACCGTTGCATATGAGTGTTTTTTGGTTGAGACCCTTGTAGGGAGTTGAAATCGCATGTTTGCTGGATAATGCAAAATGAGGTATGCGGTAGAAGGATTTTTGTACGAGTTGTTTTATTCAAACTAACATAACTTGAGACCGTTCGTTGGATTATGCCTCTGAGAAACTGTTTCTACAATGACTAAAGTCGACATTTACTATATGGGATACATATCCGGTTTTTAAGAATGTTTAAGGCAGGCAGGGGCATCAGATACTGGTCTACTATTCCGGTGATTGTTGCACTAGCGTTTCTGTGCGTTAAAAACATCCTTTTTGCGCCCGGTAATATACAGGTTATTGCAGAAGAATCACGATAAAGTTAGAAGAGCTATACGCTCGTCAAGGTAGTTCAGTGAGTGTCGTCTTAGGGAATAGAGTTCAACTTGCATCAGCCAGTTCAAGTTGGATCACCATGTACCGAAAAATCTTTCAAAATCTCAATATTTCAACTACCACAAATGACTGGCAGGTCTGATCGGGGAGTTTTATACAAAAGATACTTAAATTTAGTTCGGACAACAACCATCTTCGGATGAGATCTCATGGAAAACATATTCCCCGGTGCCCCCATCCTTAACTGAGATTGGATAACCGTCTCAACGTTCGAATATACCTCTATGGGTCCAACTCTCCCAACTTAGGTTGTACATATACCCAGAACTGTAGCCCTCATTCAAATTTGGCGACATTTTTGGAAGCGGTACAGAACGAATCTCATGTTTTGACATTATAAAAAATTAGAGACAATTTTTGAAGCGGTAGGTACACAATGAATCTCATGTTTTAACATTACAACAAAAATAACTAACCTAAAGCTATAAGCACGAATTTAGTTATTTCAAGTTCCAAAATTTGCTGAGTTACTCTCAATGGCGACGCGTGAGTAAAAAGTGTAGGCGTTCAATTCATTCAGTTTAATTTTTTCTTAAATTTTTTGTATATACATAATATACCCAGAAAAATTACTTATAGAGTTCAGCTTCCCAGATGTGTTCAAAAATATTTCAATGATACTTTCCCGCCCAGAATATTCTATACACCCAAAACATCATATACAAATTTCCCATTTCGTTCATAGCCTTCCAGAACGAGTAGAACGTAAAAGCAACATAGTTACTCATGCTTTCATTTCAAGTTTATCACACCCAAGACCCAAAACCTAAGCACCACACGAATCCCACACAAACCCATAGTCACAGTTGATGTCGTTTGCAACTGAGCTGAACGAAATAGTGGATACGATGTGCGATGTGTGATACTTTTTTGATGGATTCATTTCGTTTCAAACTCATCTGAACGAGTTGATGGTCGAATGAGTTGGTATGGAAAGTACATATGTTTTCGCTCATGTCGAAGTGGCAGCCGCTGGTCACAGTCTAAAAGGGTAGTTTTTCGTTTCGGTATGAGTTACGAATGGACTCAAGTGTACAAGAGCCTGGCACGAGTTGAGAAAAATCTAAGTTTGGTTAAGGGATAAGTGGGTATTGGAAACTTTTTTTAATTTTGATGTTGTAGCGGAATTAGTGGGAAGAATACTTTGGAAAGGGTCGTAAGTTAGTTTGTATTTCGTTTTGTATGAATTACGATTTGACTCAAGTTCTCGAGAGTTTTAAAATACAGTAGGACTAGACTGTAGTTAGGACTTAGAGGACAAGAGAAAACATTTTTTTGATTGTCAATATTTATTCTCTAAAATTTAGACGTTTATGAACGAAATGAACAATAGGACGCGTCGTCACTGCTCCACTGAATTGATAAGAAAAGGAGATCCATTGACCATGAAGCTTGCTAAATATTTTCGCCTCAATCTGCGCTTCAGACTGGCCATGTCTTGATTTTAAACAACATAATTATATCGCTGGCGGTGAAGTGATTTAAGCATTCCGTTTCTGCCTGAAAGATGGCTCTTCGATTCCAATAACTGTGCGAAGCCACCATTCGAAGTCAGACAAAAAAGGTAATAGGCAGTGTCCGACGACTTTCCGTGAATTTCTGGTCGCTTTTTTAAAACTAGAGTTCGGCCAGTGGTAGAAATTCTACCACTCTAGAGACCGGGCTTATATGTAAAATTTTGGAAAACAAATTACAAACAGCATTACATCTATGGGCAACCTTCCCAAAAAGTTTCGAAAATGTTACGGCTAAAGCGGTTTTTATCTAACGGGTGATTTTTTAAGAGGTTTAGAACTTTTTTTTAAAAAAAAACACAACAAATTCGAAAAAATGAATGAAATATTTATTTGAATCGATAGTTTGAACCTTGCAATTTTTTTTTTTTTTTTTTTTTTTTTATAATTTTACTCGCGCTCAAGGGGTTTTGAATACCCTTATAATGCGGGGCACAGCGCGGCATTCAAGTTTTTAGGAAGAGAAAGAGGGATAGGAAAGAGTTTGTGGCGCAGTGCATATTCTCCACAATTTAATGTTTAAAGATAATTTCATGCAAATATTGACCGCGGCTGCGTCTCAGGTAGTCCATCCGCTGAGTCCAATTTTGGCATACTCTTTCACACATATCGGCCGGTATCTCACGAATGAATGCATGGATGTTGGCTTCCAGTGCGTCAATCGAAGCGGGCTTGTCCCTATACACATTAGCCTTGACATACCCCCACAAAAAATAATCTAATGGTGTCAAATCGCACGATCTAGGCGGCCAATTGACCGGCCCGAAACGTGAAATTAACTGTTCACCAAACTCGCCTCGCAATTGCGCCATTGTTTCGCGTGCTGTGTGGCATGTGGCACCGTCTTGTTGAAACCACATATCATGCAAGTCAAGAACTTCCATTTCGGGCAAAAAAAGTTTGTTATCATCGCTCGGTAGCGTTCACCATTGACAGTAACGCTGCGATTCGCATCATCTTTGAAGAAATATGGCCCAATAATGCCGCCGGCCCATAAACCGCACCAAACAGTGGCTTTTTCGGGATGCATTGGTAGCTGTTGCTATGCTTCTGGCTGATCTTCACTCCAAATGCGGCAATTTTGCTTATTTACGTACCCATTCAACCAAAAATGAGCCTCATCGCTGAACACAATTTTTCGATAAAAAAGCGGATCCTCGGCCAGCTTTCCAAGAGCCCATTCACCAAAAATTCGGCGTTGTGGTAGGTCGGCTGGCTTTAGTTCTTGCACAAGCTGTATCTTAAAAGGCTTTACGCACAAATCCTTCCGCAAAATTTTCCACGTAGTGCTGTAACAAAGGCCTAACTGCTGGGAACGGCGCCGAATCGACATTTCGCGGTCTTCTGTCACACTAGCTGATACGGCCGCAACATTTTCTTCACTACGCACAGTACGTAAACGTGTTGGTGGTTTAATGTCCAACAAAGTAAATTTGGTGCGAAATTTGGTCACAGTCTTCCGAATAGACTGCTCAGAAGGTCGAGAATGCCGATCATAAAATGGAAGCAGCGCGCGATGAACATTTCGAACCGAGCACGAATTTTGATAGTAAAATTCAATAATTTGCAAGCGTTGTTCATTTGTAAGACGATCCATGGTTAAATTGCAAACCAAACTGAAGCTGTTTGACAGTGACACAAGGTACTAAACACACGTCAGCTGTCAAAACCAGTGTTGCCAAAACCAAACCAGCTAAAAAATCACCCGTGATTGTGATAACCAAACTTTGTCTTTTAATGCCTATGTCTCTGAATTGAATTGGGCAGGAATGTCCATGAACGAGTTCTCCTAAAGTTGAAAATGCCAAAGAATACCTGCCATTGAATGAGTTGTAGTGATGCCAGCGGTTTCCATTAGTTAGCCAGGACAACAACCTTCTATATTGCAGATCTCCTAAGTTGTCAACCATTTTACTAAGAATTCTGCGTTTCATCCTCTTTTACTTCTATATTTGTTTAGCTTTGGTTGTCTCTTCTTTATAAATTTGTTCACCTTAAGTTTCTAGTTGTATGCGATGACTGTAGGTGTTTAGGGCTCATTTCCATAGCAAGATATTTGCAAGTTTGAGGTGTGGAAACGGGACTGCACTCAGATAAGATATATGCTAGCCTTCTGGGATAATTCAAAAATCTCTTACAAAATTAAATTGAGAGAATGCAAATATTTGTTACCTTGTTCCATGAGATTTCAAAAGAAACTGCGTCACATCCCCAACCTAGGGACTTTACGCTTCAAAACCACAACTTTGTTAATGCTCTTCGCGTGGTGACGTAACAAAGTCACTATACCGAAGTTCATTGCACGACTTTGTACGCCAGCAACATTGTCGAACATTTCCCGATCATTCGCGTGCTTATCTCGAACCAAATCCACACCATTTCTCTTCTCTGGCGTCACACACCCTCCCACCAAACGTGCCACAGACCGACAGACATCGCATGATGCAATTATAATCGAACCTCATGTCGAGTTCTTCAATTTGAATAAAACCTTGCATGCGTCCATATTGTCTGTCTGTCTGTTTGTCGGTGTGGTGTGAAAAGGCGAATTTAAATCTTCACACCATCGCAAATAGAGAAAACCCACAAGGCAAAGCTTCAAGGGAGTGTATGGCAGAATGTTGGGCAGTGCCGTCGAGTCTTTCCCTTCAGCATAAATATTCAAGATAAAGAAAAGACGTTCCTTTTTATGTGTGTCCAATATTCGCTTTCATTATCATCGACACGCAAATGCCACGATCCAGATGGCATTTTTTATTTTTTATTTTTGGCTAAGCGTTGGGGAGTAAAAGTGAAATGTTGCGTTCAGCACAAGAGCATGATTCGATTTGCTCATGTGGGATGAAGACGGCATTCGCGTTTCTTTTTTATTAAATTTTACTACCCGCATTTATGCAATCCGTATGTATGCAATGCACCTTTGTATCCACGAAATGTGTTGCATGGATTTCGGTTCTTTTTGATGGAGACGTTATCTCTGGCAATGGATGCGTGATTTTTATTTGCGTTCTTTTGATGTTTTTATTGCGAGGTTGAATTTTTCGCATCATAAAGATAGCAAGCTTACGTAAAAGGGCACGATGTGCAAATACATGTGAAAATGAAAGTGATGATTCTTGGATGGGAAACGTTTAATTTCTTTAAACAGATTTATGGGTTGGGTTATACAAGATGTCGGCATAGTAAAGGTGTGATAAGATTGAAGGTGGTTCACATGGTGAAGGTGACGCTGACGGTGCATATGGTGCAACAGACCAAAACGGTTCGAAATGGTGGCTTAGTCTTAAATATTCAAAAGTGTTATGTCATGAATATCACATTTAGTGGCTCCCGATGGGAAACGACATATGAAAACCTCTGATGCGAGTACAATCTTGAGTACTCATGCAAACCGCATTTGCTACTGTCCATGGAGCTTAGAATATTAATTCAAATAAAGTGCACGACTGGGTCGCACGAAACTTTCTCGTTCATCGAAAGTTTGGTTGGATGTTTTCTTATTTTATTTATTTTGTTTTTCTGGTTAGAGAGTAATAATGATCTACTGTACTATTTCATAATCTCTTACACTTAAAAAGATTTTTTAATACAACGACAAACTTACTAGAAGTTTCTGTTTTCTGATCTGAAAAGTTTTTGTAAAATTTGGCAGTCAAAACAGTAACAAATTTTGCAATGTTTAGTTTAAAAATTACTATTCCTTAATTATTTATCTGAAAATTGAGTATTAGATATTGTTCGGGATGTAAGCGTTACTCCTCAGGGTGGAGTTATATCCTCAGTGCTGTGGGTCATAGTTCTAGTTCGAGGTGCTTATGCAGCTTAGAAACAGTGGCGTCGGAACAACGGCTTATGCTGATGAAGTAGTGCTGTTGGCAACAGGTAAATTCCTTCCAACACTCTCCGAACAAATTGGAGGCGCTCTCAAAACCCTCGATATCTGGACCCAGAACTGCGGCCTAACTTTAAATTCCCAACACTTTCTGTTGGCAGTATACCCTCCAGAATATCCGACAGTGCAAAATACTTGGGACTTATACTGGACAAAAAACTAAACTGGAAATTGAACACATATGAAAGAATAAAAAAAAGCCACGGTAGCCCTTTACTCCTGCAGCAGAATTTTTGGTAAAACCTGGGGACCATCCCCCAAAATAAAACTGTGGATGTACACTGATATAGTAAGACCTATACTGACATATGGCAGTCTCGTATGGTGGCCGGCAACCTACAAAGCCACCTACCTAAGGGCCATTACAAAAAAACAAAGACTAGCGTGTATTGGCACCACCAGCGCGATGAGGATAACTCCAACCGCAGGTCTGGACGATATCTTCAATCTGCTGCCGCTAGACATCTTTATACAATTTTCAGCCGCCATTAGTGCCATGAGAATAAGCCAATCAGTAAACTCGAAACTAAATGAAAGGGTTCATTCGTTGTTCCTACAGAAATACTTTGGCTGTGTACCGATCACGGACTACATTACGCCATACTTAGATTTCAAGGGACCTTTCTCTAGCGCCTATCCCAGCAGAGAAGAATGGAGAGACGGACTCATACCCAATACGAAACTACATAATAGCCGTTTTTAAGGACGGATCTAAAATGGAAACCGGGACGGGGTCGGGCGTCTTCCCCGAATCGTTGGATATATCAACATCGATACGCCTCCCCGACCACAGTAGTGTCTTCCAAGCAGAGGTCCTGGCAGTGACAACTGCAGCCCGTAAGTCTGTGGTAAGCACAACACCACCTGAAGGTATTACCTTTTTTATCGACAGCCAGGCAGCAATAAAAGCCTTAATTGCAACAGAAATAAAATCAAAGCTTGTGAAATGCTGTCGCGAAGAGCTCAAGGTTCTTGGTACTCAGCACAAGATATTGCTCTGCTGGGTTCTGGGACATGAAGGCATTCCAGGCAATGAGAAAGCGGACGAATTAGTAAGACTAGGTCCCACAGCTGTATCAGAAGAAGATGATCCCTTTGTGAATATCCCGCCTTGCTCACTCAAGCTTGAAGCAGGGAGAAAGGCTACAAGAGAGGCGAACGCAAGATGGACTGCACTAAAAACCTGTCATACCACAAGAATGCTATGGGCAACCTTAAATGAAGCCAGGACCGAGAATCTCATACGAAAGGGTAGAAAATCTCTTTCCACTCTCGTAGGAATCCTAACGGGGAACAACACTCTGCGGTATCACATGAAGAAGTTACGCTTGATGGAAGAAGACCTTTGTAGAGGCTGCAGTGTTGAGGAAGCTTCCCCTTCCCTTGTCACTGCCCAGATCTCCAACACAAACGGTACAGATTCCTAAGGAGACACTTCTTCCACGATCTAGGCGAGCTTTCAAGCACACATATAGACAAAATAATGAGCTTTATCAAATCCACAGGATAGTTTGTATGCAACAACACAGTGAGTACGTAATCACAGGTATTTATAGACATGGTTATCATGGGTAAGGGACATCCTTTCCCCCCAATGGGCATCATAATGGGTCAATATTGACCTGAGAGTGGCACGGAATACTCCACGCCAACTGCTTACTAACCTAACCTTAGCATTACTTGGTTTTTAAGGTTTTTCGAAATCGAAAATGGGATTTTCGAGATATGAGCAGTTTTTAAAGTTAGCGTTTTCGGTTATTTGTATTGGAAATTAAGGACGCAAGAATTTTGAAAACATCAATTTTACTCTAGCCATAGCATTTTGGTCAAAATCGTTATTGCCGTTTTCGGGTGAACTAAAGAAAACCATATTTATAAAAAAATACTTTTAAAAAAAATCTATTTTACGATAATATATTTATTAATGATATATAATATATTAAGTTTGGGAAGACCATATTACCTCAGAAATGAATTTTTGTTAAAATCGTATTCGTTTTCGAGATATGTCGAAATTTCAAAAGTTGCGTTACCTACTCGATTTTTTATCCAAAAACTGGGTACGCAGTCATGGTAACACCATCGACTTAAGCTCAAATATAAATTTTGGTTGAAATCGTTAGAGCCGTTTTCGAACAAATCGAACTGGTATGAACGTTTTATATGGGAATCACCATTAATATTGAGGTTACCTGCAAAAAAAAGGGGGGTACAGCTTCTGCAGTTTATTTGTGATAAACTGCTGACCTGTCACTCAAGGTTGTGGAATTATAGCGGTCTTGACTATACTGTCTGGAACGCCAACAGCGTTTATCTGTTTATAGTGCTCTGAAAATATAAAGTTGAGTCCACAAATATTATAGAAGGTGGCCGCCGCAGAAGACTATTTTGTGCTATTGGCAGCTTCTCAAAAACAAATCGCACAGACTGATCCCACAAAGTATTGTGCTGTATCTGCATCCACATCCACACAGAGAAACTTCACATATCAACTTGTTATAGTAATTCACCCGCTAAAGGCCATTAGAAGTATCGGTATAATGATACCGCACAACATAATCTAAAACCGTATAGCCGATAAAGAAGTCATGTCCACCATCAATATGGGCCGCAGAATACAATTCGTTCAGCATTAATAGGAATCCTTGAAAACAAGTCTTTCTCCCTGAAAACACCCACAAATTGTTAGCAGCTTGCCGCCTTTCGAAAAAGTAGGAAGGTGCCAGATACCCCGATTCAACATTAACTCTCAACAAATGACTTCAATGTTGTAACTTAGTGATTTTTATGCCTTCGCGGGTGCGCTCTGACACAAATCTATGACAGCCGATAGGTTGCACACACACCGCCCCTAATAGCCTGTAGCTAACTCTGACAAAGGCTCGCTCTGGTCTTAGATTCTGTTACTTATGCGAGTCTTATGCGCGAGTGTGTATCTTGAAGCGACTTCTGTTTTTGGTTTATTTTGTTTTTTTTTTTTTCTTTTTTAGCGCGCCATTGTGTTGCGCGCTTAAAATGGTTTAAATTAAAGTGAAAGGAAAATCACTATCCGTGCCGCCATGCGCACACTAATGTGGTATAGTGGTGTAATTTAAGAACACAATTTCAGTTCAGAGTACGAGACGGTGAAAAAGAAACCAAAAAAATCATTTCAATGCTACTACTGTTGGGGTTTCCGCGCTCCCGACTTCTGCGGGCATCACCAAAATTAAACAAAACGAAAGAAAAAAACTTAATACAATTTTATAAGGTTAAAATCAGAGATAAATACCAGCCAACCAGCAGCGGTCAACGCGCGCATTGCCACATTATACGCGAGAAGATACAAAAAGTTGCTTCGGTTTCAATTCCTCGTTCGCCCGCTTGTGCCTTTGTGCCTTTGTGTCTTAAGCTTTATGCTTCACTTAATTTTAATCTATACCCACAGCAGCAGCGCTGCGGTTAGCACAGCACATTTGCAAAAGTGCAAGAAAATCAAATTCCCCGGGAATTTCCTTTCGTGTTGATTTTCATGTAGGATGCTGTTGCTGCGCTCTGGCTTGGTGTGTGGTGGTTGGTGTACGCTTTGCGAAGCCTCCTTCTGCAGCAGAATGATATGTTATAATTTGAAAGTTATTTCGCCTTAAATGCTGGTAATTCGATACATTGGACGTGCCTGTTGCACACATTTTGTGGCGCAGATCTTCTTAACGATGATCCAAAACAGCAGATGGCGCGTATCCTTTTCACACATGTGTGGTGTCTAGAGACATTGTTATTGTCTTTTCAAGAGAAACACTGAAACATTGAAATGTGTAATTACCGTCGAGGAGGTCGGTCATATTTTTCAGCCAACACTGCAACAAGGAAGCCAACAAAAAGTTGCACGAGATTATAAATGTTTGGATGGCGTAGAGCAACCGACAAACTTTTGTGTTGGAAATTTAAGATGACACTAGTACGAGTATTTTCGGTTGCGGTTTGCCTTTGCCTTTACTGATTGAAGTGATAGCTTTAAGAGGTTTTAATGTTCGACAGAAGTAACTGGTTTGGTTGGATTCTTCTTATGCGTAGATAGCAGATCGATTTCAGTTGAATTGAATGACGGTCACGTCAAACGGGGATTGCAAAAGTGATCACTAGAAAAATGCGTTATAATAGTTTTTATTTTTTGTGAGAGTTCTTTTCGATCAACTATTGTATGAGTCAGTATTTTTGGTTCGCAAATCGAAAGAAATGTAAGGTCTTCCGCGCACAAACTGGCGCCCAACGGCGGACCATGCTTGTCCACTTTTATAGGACTATATAGGTTTTTATGTTTCTTACACCCAACTTAACTAGTTCAGCGCTAGGAATGTGAAAAGAACGCTGATTCAAACTATTTGAAAGATATCGCCAGTTGAATCAAAAATGGCGCCCAACAGTGAATTATATCTGTTCGTAGGCACTGATGGATTTGAGTACGTCATATATATTCAGCCAACTATTGTAGAAAGGCGGTCTACCGACTTTACATTGAAAGAAACATCAGCAACTAAATGCTAAAATTATAAGTTTGACATCTTAATCCAGTTAATTTCAAGCAAAAAATTTAGTGGAAGCTGATGGTAGTCAAAAAAACTCGAGCCGAATATAACTTATTATGGTGATCAAAAAGATATCGTCCAAAAGATCGTTAATGCACAGAATCTTCCTACTGTTTAAAAAAGAAAATGGCGCCCAACGGCGGGTCGCGTCAACTCGATATCGTTTACAATGAAAGGATTTTAGAAAGAATAACAATGAGAAAATGGATTTAAGGCTGCATAGGTAAATAGCCAGTAAACGTATTCGCCCAATCCAGATATGATATGGCGCCCGGTACATTAGAAAATTCATTCACTATCAGTATCACTATCTTCAAAAATTCGTCCAGCTGCTGGGAAAAAAAAAAATAAAAATAAATAAACAACAAAATTGTCGGTGCAAAAAGTTCGTGTTGCTCCTCTGCGCCTAGCTTCTCAAAAATATTTTAATTTTAGAGACGAATGGGAGGGACCTACAATTTTATGCCGAACGGCTGAATTGAGAAACCCTTTCACTACAGTTGGCGTTTGTCAGACGTTCGCAAGAGGTGGCGGAGTGGAGAAAAATTTTAGATGCAATTTCTGTTTTGCTAGAGTTCGATCCTGAGACCCCCTCCCTTAGGCGTGCTGCTCGGGATATGTGGATAATATCGGAATCATCGGTCGCTCCAAGCAGGCGAAGGTTTCACGGCAATAGAAAAACGGGTGGAATCGGTTGGTTTTGTTGGATATAAGTCCCCAGATTTAAAACGACATTGAAGGCAGAGCTTCCTTTACAACGGCCAAGCTATCGGTGATTACAGATCCCTGTAGAAAATCGTGGTGAGAACTTATTTAGTCTGATAAAAACTGAATAAAGCTGCGGGACACTGGTGCCTTAATTTTTAGCAAAAATCAAATGCCGCCAAACTTTGAGATACCTTTGAGGGACCCCTAAAGTTCTCTGATATGCAGGTTCCGCACAAACCAGGCTCAATATAGAAAACTGTCCGCGCGTTTGTTCAGGGTTCTTGAATAAAATATGACTTTCCGGACTGTCCACATAAATATAAATAATATAAGTAAATGAGGCCGTCACACTCGCCTCCTAACTTCAGTCTAAACACCAAGCTGTCACCCCGGTGACATATGACACAACAAAGACATTTGTTTGCCTCAATTTTATGACACTTTCTTCGCGTCCATGTGTTTGTCCCACGTCATCCTTTTTCCATTTATTTTCTCTATTCCCTCCAACTGAATCATGGAGTTCAAAAATACACCTCGGATGAGAACAGAAATACGCCAACCGAACCTCGGTTCATCATCACTAAATAGGTGTCATGTCTGCTAGCCATGTGTTTGGCATTTCCCCCTTTCAACAAAGTCGACCACCCTTTGTCACAAACAAAAACTGTCTGCGCGCAGTCATAAAATTTTCCAATGGCAATTAATTCCAAATGAAACCATATTCCTATCGCTGCATATCTACAAAGAGAGCGATTTGATTTTTATTTTCCACAATTTTTATATTACACTTTAAAAGGAGATTGGGAAACACTTTCTTCGCCATGATGCCATGTTTGTGGCTGTAGAATGTATATCTTTCTCAATTTCAAATCACAACAAGAGAAAAAATGTCACTTTGCTGCCACACGGCGGCATTTTTTTTGCATTTCATACATGTACAATAAATTAGTATCGATTCTTCTGTCTTTCTCTGTCGGGGAATAACAAAAAAATATATATCTAGCGCCGAAGATCAAAGTGTCGATGGCTACACATTGCATTGTGCATTCTTTTTGTTCACTATTGCGCGCGCGAGCAAAATGTGCAACTGCAACTTGTAATTAAACTTTCTAATTATCGGGCATCGCGCACGTTCACCTATTGTCTACGGACACTACAACTTGTAGCTGTATATCTATTGATGTCCACTCTAATGCGGATTGTGTTTAGGTACCGCTAAATGACGGCACAAACAACAACAATACATAATTTCAATCAGAAAGTAATAATTGAAATAAAATCCGCCATGAAATTGTCGTGACGAAATGATCGATGACCATCGATGATGAGTGACGCTTAAGCTTAAGCTTTTCCGTACAGTAATTGAACGGATGTACGACGGGTACGATTGGTTACGAATCCTTAGGGAATATTGCCATTTGAAATGGCAAATTGGAATTGATGCTGAACGGCCAATTTATTTATGTGCGCGCGCGGTGCCCCCAAGGCTTTGCGAAACGAAGGGGATCATTTTGACACTGGGCTATTGGGATCAATTGGCAAATAGGCCGTTAATAATAGAATTGCTGGCATTTATGGTGGATAAGTTCACTCGAATAACGACCGAAATAAGGAGAGTGCGAGAGAAAGTCGCCGAAGAGGCGAGTGTGTTGACGGTAAAATATGTGATCGCGTTGCCACTCTGAAATGGGGCAAGTGTAATTGTGCCAAAGGAAGACATCACATTTTTTATGAGAAGAACATACTTCGTCGTCTTTGAAGGGGATTTGTTTGAAAGGGGTTTACTGGGTGTCATTGCATTCGCTAGAGATCTTAAGGTACTTGGTTTCCAAGTCAAATTTGGTCGTTCAACAGAGTATGGCCACCACTTTTTCCTACTTTCAATAAAGGACTGAAGAACATTATATCAAAAAGATTGCTAGTTGTAGCTCAAAATGAAATAGTCAGCAAATGCACCTGAAATTTAAAGCATCACGCTTGTGGTGACAATTTTGCCAGAGATTAAAAGACTGTACTTCATCTGAGCCATTTACCATATTCTGTGTGGAAGAAGGTCCTTTCAACACACAAGAAAACTCGTATCTACCTTCGCAGACTATAGGAGTTTATTATCGCTACTGTTTCTTCGCACACACATTATATCCATTTCAACTGTCCGACGTGCAGCAGTTTCTTAAATGTAGGTCGACATAGCTGTGCAGCTTGATCAGATAGTTTGACGATTGCGCTGGCTTTTGAAGGCCTTGCCATTTTTGCACAATTGTTCTAGATAGTCACATGACCAGGGCCGTCTTAGGGTATGCCGGGGCCCTTGGGCATACAAGAATTTGGGGCCCGTTTGGAAAGTATTATTATTTCCATAATCTTATTATAGATTAGCCAGTAGAAGTTTTCTAACAATTCTGAGAAGAAAAGCGAGCACGCGTCAGATAGTAACTCTCATAAACAGAATAAAAGTAGACTTATTATAAATTATAACTGATATTCATGATGCTAAGTTTAAGATAAATATTAAGAATTATATAAATTTTGTTAGAAGGTCCAGAAGCTAAATAATTTCTCTCAATAGGTTCAGGCGCTCAAATATATTTTTCAGTGGGCCTTACCAATAAACATTTTAAGTTTCGACTCTAAGTTTTAAAAGTTCACGGTGGCTATATTTTCCATACAAAATTCGCAATTGTGAGCTTTTAAATTTAAAGTCGAAACTAAAATTTGTTATTCGTACGGCTGAGTATATTTAGCAGCGAATATAATTTTTTTAATGATGTTTAGCGTTGAAATAAAGTTTTCAGGGGGCTTCAGCAGTGAAATAAAGGACATTTTTGCCTCGAACCAGTTACCTAGATGTTTTTTTTTTTTTTCATTTTTAATCTAATTCGATTTTTATATTTATTTAAAATAATTTAAAAGAACCAATAATTTTCTATAAAACTTCATTTTTGGTCTTCAAATACTGGTACATGAATATTTAGATTAAAAAGAATAGTTTTCGAACGAAATCAGAGTTCCAATTTTGAATAACTTTAAAATATAGGTAAACATTTATATAAAAACAAAAATATAAAAAATTATGTGGTGTCTGATTTTATTAGACTGAACTCGATCTTGAACTTTACTGATTTTAATTTAAAAATATTAATTGTAGTTCTTAGTACAACCAGCCGACAAACAAATTGGCGAACTGCGGAAGAAGTTTCCTGCCTGACAATGACACATTTTCTATTAACCTCAGCGTCGGCTTTATCTAAGCTTATCACTGTTGCCAGAAAGGCGCCAAAAAACGCGACTTATTACCGTCTAATTTTTTTTTTGTCAAGATACCTAGCAAAATAGAAAAAAATAAATTATAGTGCCTAAGTTGATACATTGGCCAATCGGGGCCCCGTGAGGATGGCGGCCCTGGACACGGGCCTCGTGTGCCCTTATGGTAAAGACGATACTGTACATGCCAGCTCGTCACATTTTCTTAATCGTTTGGGTCCCACCTTGAACCGTCTCCATCGTCAAAAAGTAAAGGGCTTTACTCACTTAACTTTTGAGACGACTATCGTCGCAACGATAGTCCTTCAAAGCTACCAACTAAGTACAAAAAGTACGCGAACTTCACTAGTTCATTATCCACAAATGTATTAAAAACTTACGATAATCAAAGAAAAATCGTTCTGAACATTACTGATTTTTAGAATCACAATTTCAAAAACGATATCGTCTAGCTCTAGATGATCATTGTCTTACGTAATCTGCCCGCAGGTCAGTGCTACGAGACATGTGATATAAAAATCCCTCTGCCGAAAGATAAAATTTCCCTTTTCGTCTACTTCAAAATGTCCAAATGAAAACAACCATAAATCAATGGAATGTAATTTTCATTTAAAAGAAATTGTAAAAAGGACCACAAGTGTTGTGTTTTTCTGTCAAAAAATGCCAGATTCTTTTTCAATTAAAAAATTACGAGTTTTTTTAAAAAAAGAGATTTATAGTTGTATTCAAAAAAGCAATTTCCATTTTCTTTTTCAAAAATACCCTCAAAAAGGGGAAATTTCTCATAATCTGGTATTACTGGTCCAGTAGGTAGGTTGAGTAGGCAAGTCAAATAGGCGCAATTAATATTTTCTAAAAGTTACAGCACTGGGCTTCGTCAGGGTGATGGCCATCGATGCCTATACCGTTTGACAGTAATTCAAAAAACGTCTCAAATTTGGAGAGTGATCTTCGCCATAAACTTGTCTTGGCCTTCGGCATATAACTACTTAAAAGCGAATTGCTGGAACATATTAATTAAATTGCCGAAAACTTCACACTGAATGATGGATTGTCTAAAGGCTTTCGTTCATAACCTGCCTTCGGGCACTTGCTCTTTCCTATTCCAAATAAGTGTGCGCTAATAATCAACCTCGCACTTCACAACAACACGGAACGACACCTTCCAACAAAAAGAACATTACGTTGGATTATTCGCAGCAATTTCCATGAAACTATTTCCAGATTATACGTGAAACCTCCCCAGCTCGTGATGATTGCCCTCCAACGCGTGTTAACTCGCAATCATATATACATAGTCAGAGTCACATGCCCATCCAAGCGTCATTATTTTGAGCAACTAAAAACCACTACATTCGATTATAATTGCTTTGCTCTCAATTTGCGTCCCTTTCACAATTCGCTACACATTGTCCTAGACAATGTTTTGTCATGATAATTTCTGTCTCGCTCTCTGCTGTCCCCTGTCCGTATGCGAACAAAGCTTCTCTGACATCACTTGCAATCAAATATAATTCAAGCAATTAAAATATATATATACAACGTACAGCCATAAAAAACATTTTCTATCAACACAAAAAAAGCACAATTAGATACAGTATCTTAATGGATTTGTTTGCATGTTTTTTTTTGTGACAATCGTATTTGTATCTCGCCCACTGTCACATGTGTTACTCTGCCGGTAGCTGCCAGTGTTAGTGGTCACAATAGCCATCGCTCTAAAAGGGAAGTGGCCGCAACTCAGAATTAGATGAAGAGTTAGAAAATTGCAACAAAGAAAATAGAAAAATAAAAACCAGAAGCAGCAACCAGCAACTATCGCTGTGGAAAAACCGGAGCACAATCTACGGTGAAGTAGGGACCCCTTTTGTGTGCTAATAACTTGAACTCGATTGTAGTCAAGATAGGAAGAGGAGCCGCATATAAAATGAATCAAATTCGTTTGCCATTTCGCTGCTGTGCGATAGATGCGGATGAGGAGGAGAAGAGGCTCGTATTTAGGTCGGTCGTAGATTATGATGTTGTGTGCTCTTCCCGCTATATACTTTCGGCCGCCTATGATCTCATCGTGCAATTCTCTGCCATTCCCCGGATCATTGTCGTAAATTATTGAATTCACCCTGCACCACCTCTAGAATGATGGCCGCGCAAATATACAGATAAACGTTTGAAATATGAATCAAATAGGCGATATATCATCGAATCAGTTTAGTCTCGCTCTGCGCCATCGTGATGAGTGTTCCGCGGGCGGGCTTTTCTAATTTGCAAAGATCGCTTATACCTTGAGGGTCCTCTTCACATAAGCACACAGAGGTTTCGCAGTCCGAAACTGATGCAAATATAATGTCTTTCTTCGGGACGTTGTATGCCTCGAAGCTATACACCTGGCGTGAGTGCGATATCACTTCGACAAGACAACGCACTTTGGCAGATGCAAAACGATTCGCCAAACCGAACACTGCCATCTGTTGAATGCCGCTGGTATAATGATGATGTTGGAGCCGATGCCTTTAATGACGGCAAGATTTTTCCTTTTCGGTATAGGCCTATTTGGTAATGCTGCCCATGCTTGTGCGGAAACCTCTAAAAGGAGTTGTAAATTTCGAAAGAGCGTTTAAATTAATCGTTCAATAGATGGTAAGGTAAACGAATATACCAAGCGCCAGCAACATGTTGCACATGAATCCGTGTATACCAGTCTGAATAAAAATCTAGACAGACTAAGTGGCTTTGATTGTCGTGTGAAATTGTTGGATTTTTCTTTCTGCTGTTTGCAATAGATGATGAAGTTTATTGCTCACTTAATTGACTCTTAAAAAATCATCTTCTTCACAATGTTGAAAGATATTTTAAATGTTGATCGTGACACTTGTGGCCAATTATTGAGCGCTCTGCCGGAAGATTGTTAGAGGCGCAGTTAATGACTTAATTAAAGTGTTGGCCAACCCTGTGTGGTAATGCTGTTGAATTGGCATTGTTAATTAATTAACCGATTACGATCATTTTTTATTTATTAATTTATTCGGTGGGGGAATGCTGTAGCATTTTCAGCCGAGAAAAGTTATTTTAAGTCCTTTTTTTCCATGTGATTTAAAACTTAGAATCTGTGAAGTATAACTAATTCCTGTGTTTTTTTCTTTATTTTCAGGTAAGCAATTTTAATTTGGAATGATCTGAGTGGTGTGCTGAGTTGTAAGTAATTTATATTAGAAAAAGAGTTATCAAAGAGGTCTTGTAGCGAATTCAAGAACATTTTTAAAGCAATTGCCCAGTTTCCTGTTTCTAAGAACGTCTGACAAACATCCGAGAGTATAACTGTCTTGAAAGAGCTTCTAAATTGGCCGTTTGGACTCGTCATAAAATTGTAGATCTTTTCCATTCGTCCCAAAATATAAAAAAAAAGATCTCACTCAAAACGAATGGCTTGGAGAAGCTATACCCATTGTCCGTAGGAGCTATGTTAAAATGATTACTTTTAGTTTTTAACCGATTTTTGGTTGATTTTAAATAAGTGCTTTTTCTGCGTGAACCTTCCATGAAAAAAAAAATATTTTTCGCGAGCTTGGAAAATCAGAATAAAATTCATTTTAGTCTCACGGTTAAAAACTCCAAATATCTTTTAAAGTTAAAGACCCGATCGATAGGAGATTGAGATTGAGACGACCTGAAAAGTCAGTTGCTCATATTTCTATTCTTTCGCATAGTCTATTCTAGACGTTGCTGCACAATTAAGAGTGCGTCGTTCATAAGCAGTCAGATCAGTTATTTCAAAATCCACTTGGTTGCACCTTAACTCGGGGAGGTCTGATTGGTCAGCATTCATTGATGAAGTCGCTCACACTAGTTAGTACAATTTCTGTTTTTCACCTCGCAAGCAATCGTCGAATATAGCTGCGCAGCTCTCTAATGAGATGGAATTTTTAAGATTTTTTTTTTTTTTTTTTTTTTTTTTTTTTTCAACCTAGCGTCCAGTTTCGCAATAATGAGTTTTACAACTGCTTGTACAGAAAACTGGGTACAATATCATACTTCGATTCCCTACTTTTTTTTTTCATACAAATACTGTTTACACAGTTCAATACATTGATTCACTCTTTTTTTGAGTACCTCTTTGTAGGGTACTGTGAGAAAGTAATATCAGTAGACGTTGACGAGTTCAGGACTTCTTTGTTCGTTCACTCTGATTAAAAGCCCTGTAGTATGACTTCATACCCATTCTGGCATACGACTCCCAAATATTATATCCGCAAAAATAGAATACACGAAACCTTTGCCACGGTCTTATAATAATTTAAGTTTGATTTATGATTTATTTATTATTTATTTTTTCTTGTAACGCGGTAGAAAATTCCACAGACGTAGAACATTGACTAATAATTGACGCTCCGATGATAAACAAGACAAGTGAGGATGTATTATGTGTCCACGAACAGATGAAACAATATTTATTGGTGTACCTCAAGGTTGTCACCTGCGTCCCACACTGTTAAAAAAAAAAAAAATCCCCAAGACCAGATTTGTCGCAGATATTAATCAGTTTTACTTAAAATGATTGCCAATTGAAATAACCTTAACATGTGTTTATTTTGTAGTAGTAAATTTCAAATTTAAGGCGGTTACGGCGGTACTTTAATGCCCTATATGAATGCATCCTTTTTCTGAATCCAAAAAACCTCGTCATGACTATACTTGTGTCGTTCTTTTTCAGATATTCTGTTTCATTAGTGTTTAAATTAACTATTTTTGACAAGATAATGACTTTAGAGCATCGTCGGGTCTAGTTGACATATGGATGATCGAATCACTGTGCTCGGTGGTAGTGTATTGTAGGTGCCAACATTTTGAATTCGATGTCTTTCGGAATCACAATTGGTGATGGACAGAGACCTAAATCTAGAGGAATGGTCTTTTTCAACGGTTGGTATGGACAGAAATGGTTTTCAGTGCGGACGAATTGGCGGTGCTCAGAGTGATACGATTCACTTGACTGACTCAAGTTTACTAGATCAGCTCCAGGTGGTTCGATGTTATAGTCAAATTGAAAATGTACGCCAATTCAAGTTTCAAATTCAAGACTTGAGATACTGCTCACACATTTTCAAAGGATTTGTTTTTTCAACACTTTCAAAGCTCTTGACTTGGGAATAAGCTTCTGCTGAACTAAATTCAGTCTAAAACTAGATTTTGCATTACTGTTGGATAGCTAATTCGCTCAGCTTCTGTTCATTCGGTAATTTTTTTTATTCCTTCATTTTCAATGTCCCCCCACATCTATTACAAAATTCGCGGGTACAGGGTGCCCGTGTTCTCAATTCGATTAACTTGACTAACGCGATTTGATTTGTATGACTCGATTTGACGTGGATGACTCGATTTGACTTGCCAACTTTGAAATCGCACCACGAAGTTATTGAATGCAATCCAAGTTTGAAGCAGTGCTTTTAGCACTCTCTCTTTTCTCCCATTTCACCCTTTTAAAATCCCACGATACTCTTTTGCCTCAAAATTCGGTTTTTAGAAAATTTGCATTACTAGAAAAAATTACAAGTACAAAAATCACAGTTTGTAACATTATTACGATTATTTTTTGGGTCGACAAAATTTTGATAAAAGATGATTTATATGAGCAGTTTTCTTATACACATTCAGTGCGTTGATAACCATGGTGAAATGAAGGTGTTTTCATAAAATTTCAGCAAAAATTAATAGTTTTGATGGTTTTTTATTGGATTCCTCAAAATCCGACGATTTGGTGCTTTTTCTCTTTATCCCACGAAAGGCTTTTTGGACATCGAAATTCCCACAAAAAGAGATAAATCCCACGATATAACAACACTGGTCTGAAGTTCTATTTCTAGTAACTCTTCGCATTTACGTCTTGATGTTGGTTTTTACCATTTTGAATGTTCTGTGGAATTGCATATCGTAAGGATTGAAAAAAATACCATCCTCTATAGAAATTTCTTTAGTAAATCAACTAGCTAACTATACCAAAGTTTTAACTATGATAATTCTTTAAATAAGTACCTCTCAAATGTTGGGTCCTAGATCGGCTCAATACCAATTCTGTTTGCTTTCTATCAGTCACAACTTTCAAGTGCGCCAATTCTGTTCGCCATGACCGCTATAAGTGTCCTGCAGTTTGATAGTTCGATGACTTTCTTAGCCAAACGAATTCACACGTTTTCGTGCTCAAAACATCACGCAATTCGCAGAATTCGTGTATGCTAATTCGCCGGCTATTAATTCTCTGCCCCTGCTTAATCAATCATACCAGCGATGCCGCTTCGCAGTGCTGTTTAATTTTAATGCCCCAAATTGGGGCTTTACAAATTTGATGCGAGCATCCGCAAAACTGGTTAATAATGATGGTAAACAATTTTTTTTTGTTCGCTTTATATCTGAACTTTTCATCTTTTTTCCTTTGCCGGCTCAGCAAACTTCAAAATCGTTTGACGAGCTAATAACGATCGCAGATTATGATACCGTGTGCTGTTCATCAAAATCGTTTCATTATTCCCGGACCACTCTGATTTGTGTACAGCCGTAGGGCCATTTTAAAGCTTCTTATTTTTCCATACTGTCGTAAGAGATATGGTGCTTGTGTGTGTAACTGGAATAAAAACCTCAACCGCGCCGTGAACTTTGAAGAATAAAAAAAAACACATTTCTTCATCACTGATGAACTGTTGTATTGTAAGAAGATTGTGTAAAGCCAACAATTTTGCAAGCAGCTCCAAAGTCAAATAAGATACGATATTTGTTTGGCTTTTTTTTCGACTCTTATGACTTCAGCGTGATTTTCAGAAAGCCATCACTTTTATTCGTTTCCTCTGTTGCGCTCCAATTAAATCTGTAAATAAAAAAAAATAAAAGGAAATATTTGTCCAACGGCAGTAAAGATATTTCCTTCGATAGATACATGTTACAGATGCACTATCTGCACCAATTGAATGAACAAAAAATGTACACGATATGATAACTTCGATCGGTACTCGAGTGTATTTAGACTACTATACTTCCCTGAAGTTAATTACGGATATTAAAAGTCGTGTCGTATGGGCGCACCCCTCCATTCTTCATTTCTAGGAACCAACAGCAACAGCCAACAGCCCATGAGCAGTCTTAATCTTGGCGTCACATCTGGGGACAATAAAATGTGTAACAGTCTGTTTTTAGTATTGCCGCGCAATACCACAGATTAAGCTGAAGGTAGACGGTGCACACCTTTTTTATTTTTTTGTTTTATTTGTTTCCAAAAGATACTATCTAAATTGAAAGTGGCGATTTCCGTTTTTAATCGAAATGCATTTTCTATTCGCCAATCGAATTTGTTTTCAATTAAATCGGGATTCTGTGGCGGTACTCAGGTAGTATAGCGGCAGCGTCAATGGCCTGTAGAAATGGTTGGTGTCATGTCCCAAAAGTGTGGTGTGTAATTAGGGTTTTTTTTTTTATGGTTTTGTTGGGAATACGAACAGTCCGTTAGGGGAACATTATATGCGAATACAATTGAGAACTTTGTTGTTATGCTTTGTCTGTCATAAGACATGGCGAACGCGAATAGAACACAAAAGAACACTGAATAGCACTACAGGAACATAACGTGACTATTAAAACATTTACCTATGGCACTGGAAGAAGGTTACGTAAGAGTATAATGTAAGTAGATATTTTTTAGATTGTATCTTAATTGGTATATTTTTTTTTTTTTTGCAAGAGCATTTCGCATGGGGATTGTTTGTATTTTTTGAGATCTTTGATGATTTTACTCTGGTGAGCGTCTCTATTTTTTTTTTTGACGGCTCTCGAAAGACAATGGTTGGTAATTTCTGACGGATTGCTCATCATTCATTATCTAGAATTACTGAGCACTTTTTTATTAGCTGTGCGGTAATAAATACACGATATTTGTAATCCCGAATCATAATTGATGAAAGGCATATGACCGTTCACAAAAAGGAAATTTCACTCGCATTCCTTTTGCTTAGAACTTAGAAGGTATAGCCAGTTCCAAATCACTTCAAATTAATGAGTGGGGAAGCGAGAAGTAACAACGATTCTCGCTTGTTTGGGGGTTACCCTGACAATTTCTGTTTGGAAATTATGTTGAATTTCAGTTTGTGAATTATTGTTTTTGAGAGAATAACTCGTAACAACGAATCGTAAACACAGTCACTTTGGTAGAAATGATAGCTATTTCGAATTACACCGCTAATTCATCATCAGATTCCCTTAAGTGACTGTTTGTTTGAATAGTTTGAATTCTGACAGTCAATTCCCCTTGGGAAGAAATTTCTGTTTTCCCCTGTCGGGAACTTGCATTTCGATTTTTCTCCAATTGACCAAGTGACTTCCACTTGCGCCAACTGAGTGACGAGTACAAGCCAGCCAACTGGTGATTCGAACGGAGGAGACGACCAACCTCTGTGCGTTGTTGTTGCTACGAGGTGTTTATTACGTGGAATAAGTTAGTAGTCTTACTGAGTCAAGTGTTTTGGAAATTACTTCAAAGTTCTAACCAACTGCATAGCTTCGAAAATCAATTTTGACTGAGTTAAAAAAAAAAAATATATGTCCTATAATTTTAATTGGCAAAGCAAATATTTAAAAAAAAAATGCAATTACCACCATAATGAGGTCCACGGTTTTATGGTTGAGGATCTCAAAATTAGTACCTACTTGGTGAAACGGGGGACCAAAACTTGGAATGGAATTTCTTTTGTATTTAAAATCGAAATAATTTTGTGAAGGTACACCTCTCAGAGCACAAGGGCTCAAGACACAACGCTACAAGTCTAACAAGAGAGTTTTGTAAGTTTATCTACAACTGATGACAGGATCATTATCATTTGACTGAAATTCTGTGTTATTTGTTAAAACTGGTTTCTGCTAAATATATTACATAAGTAATTGTCGGGTAATTTTGTAGGCACCTCGTTTTTATAGGGCTCTAGGTATAAGATGAAACGACGAGTAATTTGAAAGTAAGACGAGGTAATCGGCGCAGGATCATGAGCCAACAAGACATAAATCGATAATTATGCACTTATGTTCCACTTCAGTGGACTATAAAAAACACTTATGAAACTATGTCCCTTTTGCCATATTTTGATTTTAAATTTGGGCTTTTTGGCCATATTGAATAATAGCCCAACCAAATTGTTCCAAACGGAAATCAATTCAAAATATTATTTTGGGCGACAGCGATTTTTTAGTTTTCTTTTCTCAAACTTTCTTAAGCTAAAACAAAAAGTTCTTTGAGAACGCAATTTGAATTTTAGCGTAAGAGAATTTGAGAAAATAAAAGAAACAAACTCGCTCTAAGTTTTAATTTTTTACAAACTTCCGTATTTTTATTTTTATTTTTAACTTTCTCGATCACGTAGTAATTGTATGTGTACAAAATGTCGAACTCAAGATGTTAATCAATTCTGACATAACGATGACAGAGGAACTCAGAAAAGTGGGTCGTAAAATTATGTCCAACTATCTGTCTGTCTGTATGCTCCCGAGGGCTACAACCTAAACCTAATTTGGTTCAATCTTCGGTTTTGGAGATGGACCTACAGTTCGGAGCCATTTTGTTTTCAAGGTAACTTCGATATTAATGGTACTTCCCATACAAAATGTTCATACCAGTTTGATTTGTTCGAAAACGGCTCTAACGATTTCAACCAAAATTCTCAGTTTTCGCTAAAAAATCGAATAACGGTAGATACTTTTGAAATTTGGACGTACCTATCTCAAAAACGGTGCATACGATTGTAACAAAAATTCATTTCTAAGGTAATTTGGTCATTTCAAACTTAATAGCTAACTCAATTTTTGTCTAAATTATCGTACAATAAATTTTTGAAAAAAGTATTATTGTTTAAAAATTTGGTTTGCTTTAGTTTACCCGAAAACGGGAAAAACGATTTTGACCAAAATGCATATGTAGTCTAAAATTGATGTTTTCAAAATGTTTGCATCCTTAAATTTCAATTAACAACCGAGGTTTGTTGATAACATATTTATCTACTTACAAAATGTTAACATTATATCCCGTCTTTGAAAAATAAATTATGGACATGAGTGGGAAGTGGGAACTCACGATAAAATTTTGAACTTTTTTTCTGCCGAAGTGGCAGTGCCGACTTTATAGTGGACCAACTTGAGTGCTTGTCGGGATGCCAACGTTAAAGGGCGGCTTATACCATGAATGAACCTACAAAGAAAAGAACCTACAGCCGGTCAGAAAGGGTGGTCTATCGGCGTATGTTGCTATTGCGTTTATTATTTGAATCGCGCTACTGACGTTCCTGTCGCAGTAAAAACTAAAAAGTACTAGAGTTCGCCCAGCTGTAGAAAATCGACCATTATATAGTGACCTAGCTTATACACAACATATTAGAAAACAAATTACACACAGCATTACATCTCTGCACAGTGTTCCCATACGGAAACAAAAATCAAGCACATATCTTGCGTTTAAGGCAGTGAAAGTTGTTCTTAACTTTTTCCCTTCGCCTATTTATATATAAAATATCGAGCAATAGGGCGTATCTTCACATATCGAATTTAACTTGCCAAGGTGATTTCTTTATCGTCTTCATCACTTAATAAATTGTTCGACTTAAGTTCGGTCTTAAGATCAACTGAAACGCCGTCTATTATCCCTTTCAAAATGTAACTCTTCTGTTTTTGATTTAAATATAAAGTTCATTAAATGAATGAGATCATGCTATTGCTGTTGCTATTTTCCTTCAATTAACTTTACCTTACTTGCCCCTCCAGTTCGTGGTCGACCTGCTTCCACTTCCAAGTTCCAACTACGCTTCCATCATTTAAATATCCCTTCTTCGAAACAAAATTTCATTTATTTAGACGAAAAATGTAATTCAGTCCACACGGGCCATTAATCAAAACGTTATTAAGTTCAACCGAGATTGAAATAATATTATACCCAAGTTATGATTCAAAATAATCGTGAGATAGTTTTTTTGTTTAGGAAGTTAGTTCACTCTTGATTATGATTACGAGTTCGTGACTCATGAGATGTTGTTTCCGCAACTTACTGTAGTGCGTTAATGGTTTTTCAATTTACAAACTCGGCTTTGAGGTGTACACCAAAACTTGGGTCCAAGTCTAAAATTATTTCTACGATTTCAAAAAAATTCCACAAAATAGATGACCTTCGTAGATATACCGATTATTTGTATTTCTGTATTTTTTTATGTTTAAAATTCAATTTCAATAAATGTACAATACTTCTTTTAACAAAGTGACTCAGTGGTTAGTGTCTTGCGTTTTAGCCCCCAACAAGAAGTGTGTAGGTATTCATTTTTAAATTCTTGTGATTTGGGTGGAAAATAATGGAATATAAATTTTAGTATTCACATTTGAGAAGTAACGACCAATAAGCCCAAAACAAGATATAGGTACCTACTCTTGTGATAGTCGAACAAATATCCGAGATTGCAACTGTCATGTCAGAGCTTCTCAATTTAGCCGGTCATCTGCTGGTTTGTTCGTAATTTCAACGCGTACGTTTAGGAAAAAAGAAAAGTCGGGAAAACTCTCAATAGGTGGCGCTTTTCAGTTCAATTCATATCTTCTTCTTCTTCTATCTTCTTTTTATCTTTATATAAAAAAATAAGTTTTATTGTGTATGAAATTAATGTTCCCTGTAATGAGCGAACCGATTTCGTTTCTGTAGGTTAGGTTAGGTTGAGCGGGGTTGTGAGATCTTCATAAAAGACCAGGCACCAAAGCGGGTGCATTGCCATCCCCAGGGAACTATTACGGTTAAAAGCCTAAACCAAATCGCCCAAACAATTAATTGCCCTACAGATTATGGTCTCAATCTCAATATTATTTGAGGAACCGACCTTCTCTAAGTTATTAAAGAAGTACCTGCCTAGGTGCTTCCTTCTAATCCGAGCAATTGCTTGACACTCGCATAGAAGGTGGGAGATGTCTTCCGTAACTTGTAGGTGCTCACAGTACCTGCATGTATCCGTATTAGCTAAGCCTAGCCTCATGGCATGTTTCCTTAGAAGGCAATGTCCAAAGAGTATTCCTATACCGCCAATCTTAACTTTGTTCTACTGAGATTGATTAATTCTTCAGACTGCTTCCGATTTAAAGCGGGCCACAGTGCCTTTGAGACCTTGTGCCCTCCTTGTTGTGACCATCTTGTGGCTGCTTTATTGGAGGTTTTCTCAGAGATAACCCTTCTAGCAACGGCCATAGGTGGTCTGATACCCTCAATCATTGTACATATTGGGAGTTCCCCTCCTTCCTTAGCCAAAACGCCGGTCTTTTCGTTACCCTCAATATCACAATGCCCAGGTACCCAACATAATCTGACACGGTTCTGCGATCATAATGCCTTAAGCATTGTGCGGCAATTCCTCGTTTCTGTAAATTTTCTATGTGGCGAGATTTAAAAATGTTTTTCATATTCTTCCAACTTAATTTTTGAAGTGAGTAGTTTTTTTGACATGGGGAGTCTTGTGATCTTGCGAGGCCACGGAAATGGATTCTCTCCAGTTTTAATTTAGAAAATTAAAAGTTTCAACAAGGAATTGTACCTGAGACTGTGAAATTCATCAGCTAGTTCTTACACCGACACTAGACCATTAAATCAATTGATTAAATTTAATTGAAATCTAAAGTTGGACAATTTTTAAATAAACTAATGCACTACTATCTACTGTGCTTTATTAACATTAAAATATGATAAAGATTACAGTGCAAATAATGTAGTTTTACAAGTGCAGCTTGCGTCACTGTGTTTTATCATTGCATACGTTTTTATCATTGCATACATTTATGAGCTGGGGCATATTAATTTCAGCTTTAGTTGATGTGAAATAAAGCATGTTTTTGGTATTTCATAATATATCAAGAATACGGTTATTACAATTCCCTCTTTTCTCAATGACGTGTATCAAGCCACACACATACCGCACGCACGGTGTTTACACATTTTTTTTTTTTTGTTACACTAGAGCTACAAGTGCAATTATAACCTACTACCTTTTATGGACAAATTTAAAAGACTCCTCATAGACTTGTGAAGTTGTCGCGTGATGTAATTTACACCTGCATTGGACTTACAACTCTGTGCTACAAAAATAAGTTACACTTGTAAACATTCATTTGTATGTTAGGTTATTATTATTATTATTACTTTATTAACAATAACCAGTAAATAAACTAGAAAGTCAGTATTTCTTTTTTATCTAGTGTTAGCAGCTAGGTCTTTCGACAAGAGGTAGGTACCTATGTTTGGTTAAAAAGGCTGTATGCACCAAGTATGACTTTGGCCTAGAAGCCAAGATCAGCAGTTGTGAGTTTCTGCACAGCATACGAGTAGTACATATCAGAAGGTGTACGTTCGGATCTCTTGATGAAATCTTTACCAGATCGCCCATGCCTCTCCCAAGTCCTTGATACTATTCTTACTCACAGAATCCAATATGCACATTAGACACCTGTTACCTGGTGTATTACTTCAACGATTTTCTTGCCGAATCGTGACTCGTGCATGCCAGCAGAATGTCAATGGTCATGGTCACCCATTCGAAGAAAATCTTCGAAATGAAAGTCATTTTCATTTCGTACAAGTTAAAAATTCAGCTTAAAAGGCTCAACGGTTAAATATTCAAATGTCTTCTCTCGTCCAGTTTTACCATATACGAACAGCACCTTCAGTAGGGAGGACACTTCCCAGACCTGTAACGACTTCATTTCACAGATCATAGCTCACTGCAGCATTTATGACATAATGACCACCTTACCGCACAGCCTGGGCGTATATTGTGCGCCCGAAAAACCCGTTAAAAACCATTACATTTCCCCCTAAACTGTGTCTATAATTTAATTCTACCGCTCGCATGCCATAAGCCGAGCGGTAAGGTGCATTCGACCATCTCTACCTCTACCACCATCATCTACCGCGCGGACCATTCACAATTGGTCACAATTTCCCCTCATCAAATTCGATTCACTTCTTCCGAAGCTCGGGAGAAAATTATCCACCAGCCGAGTCTGTCTGTTTCGAAGTGAATTCCATCGGACTTCCTATGCAACCTGGCGGCCATATGTCGTAATAATTTCATCGAATTTTCTCGAAGCGAACAAAAAAAAAAAAAAAAGCTGAAAATATCGTTCCACTTTGTGATTTTGTTTTGTGGCGGTATCGGTACGGCCCCCGATCATGATGACGGTGACGACCCGACAATGATAGCGTGAGTGTTGCGCCGTCGCTGTGATGGTAATGATGATGATGGGCATATGGTAATTCTCCGGCCGGTGAAAACGCTATCAGACTCAACCCCAGTCCCATACCTGTGCGGATCTCTGTATGGATTTTCCACATTTCTGTGTTGTTCTTTTTGTTTTTGTTTTATTTATTATTAATTTTTTTTTCATGTGCGCGTGTTATTTGCATCGCGCACTTGCGTTGGCAATTTCCGTTTTTACTGTTTTATGTGATTTTTTTTATTCGCTCTCTCCCTTCCTACATTTAGTTCAATTCTATTGCTTTTGTCCTACCATTCTGTAGTCATTTTCTATTACGGTAAATGGGTGGAAGAAAAAACTTTATTAAATAACGATCGAGTTCAGTTTTCACCTGCAGTATCCGTATCTGTGCATCGGTGGGGGCTTTGTTTTGCATGGTATCTCAATCGCAGCTTCCTCTTGCCTCCCTGTTGATTGAGTTCGAGCAGAAAATCATAATAAGCGGCTTATTTCTATTTTTTTTTTTTTATATTTCTGTTTCCGGTAGAAAATGGCAGGAGTTTGCGTGACAATTGAAATAATTTCGTTGGCATTTGGTTTTCTATAATTTCAAATTACTTATGTCGAACACATCGAATTTTGTTATGCATAACTAATTTGAGGCAATTGTTGGTGGTAGAGTTTTGCCAAAAGAAAGTTCAGAGTTGATGTTTCCGGTGTTTGTTGGAGCACATACCTATAGATAAATAATTACGATTTAGTTTTTTATTGTGCATATAATTGGAGTGCCAGCACTTGTCCTATAAGCAAATGCGAATTAAGGCCGAGTAATTTAATTGCAGGCTTCCGTTTTTTATTTTGAAAACGTGTGACAAATTTTAAATGGAAAGAGATTGATTGTGTTTTTCAGCTGGCAAGGAGAGTGACTGCAAACAAATGCGGAATCGGAATGGTTTCGCGTGGTAACTATGCACTTGTGTGTTAACCACAGAGATATATTGGTTGACGTAACAATTTCTCAGTTTTGGACTATTAAATTGAGTTTAGAAATATGCACCACCTGTGAGGCATACGGGACATTTACTACACATTTTTTGTAAAAGAAAACCTCACAACAAGTCACTGCACTTTCGCTTAAGCTGGATGGAAGCCACATAATTCTAGTACGATTCTGTGTTAAAGTCGAAGTTGTAATGTGTTGATGCTCATTTGTTGCTGTAGCAGACGAGCAATGAAAATTTAACTCTAAACAATTTACCTGCATGAACACTAAAATATCTTATAATAAAAGCTCGTTAATTAGGAATGGTTGGGGGAAGGTCAGTCCGAATAAAGGAGTTTTCCGAACTAATGAGAGATTTTTTGTATGCACTAAAACGCGTTCCTAACGATGAAAAAATGCAAGAACTTAAAAAGAAAAACTATTTTTTTAACACAAAAGACTGGAAATAATACTTTAAATTTATTATAATTCATTTTTGTAACTAAAAACATAAGAAAAAAATTATAAACGTATCAAAAAATTTATTTAGTACAACATACAATTTTTTGTATAGTTTTTCCCGAATTTTATATGTGAATTGCCCCAAAAGACATTTTTGATGATTTGTTCTGACTTCTATATATTTGAGGTCTATTTGCTAACTATACGTGTTCAATCATTGTGTTATTTAATTTTTGCTAATTTAATTTAATTTTTGCTAATTTAATTTTATTTTTACATAAAAAAATATAAAACTCATTTATTCAGATTTTTTTTTAATAAACGAGTTTTCCGAATTAAAGGGCTTTTACTGTATATTCAAAGATCCAGGGTATGGAAACTATTTTTGTCATAATTGTCACTTTGACAAGTTGAAATATAAGTACAGGGTGGGCCAAATACAATTTTATTTTTAAAAATGCAATAAAATGAACATAATTAAATTTTGTTTATGTGTTATGGCCTTATTAGTAAGAGCAAACATTCCCATTAATTATGGGACACCAATGTCGTTTAAGTGGCTGCATCGGCTGGCCTTGCAGTAGCGCATTCTGACAATCCAATTTTCCCAGGCCTTGTTGATGGTTTCGGGCTGTAGCTCACGGATTGCTTGGATGATATTGGCCTTAAGTGCTTGAATCGTTTCCGAATTGTTGGCATAACATCGTTATTTCACGGTTCCCCACAGAAAAAAGTCCAAGGGGGTCAAATCGCAGCTCCGAGGCGGCCAATTGACATCGCAAAGACGGCTGGTAACACGATTTGGGAATTTGGTGCGCAAAAGATCGATTGTGGCATGGGCTGTGTGGCATGGCGCGCAATCCTGCATGAACCAAACAACCGTGAAGGTCGTCCAAATACATGTCTTCAATTTCGCAGTAAAAAAAAGTCGGTTAAGATCGCTCTGTAACGCCCACCGTTGACTGAAACGTTGTTCCCAGCCTCATTTTGAAGTTCGTGAATTGAGTCTCACACTCTCGGCTATGCAGCAGTCACATTCTCGTCTGTGCGCACCGTACGACGACGGGGACCTATAGAGTGGTGTCCACTAGCATACCAGTCTCACAAAATTTGGGCACAAACTTTCGTACAGCAGACAGTGGGTGCTTCATACTTCATTTCGGCCAAAACTTATTTTCAAAAAACGCACTGTTTGGGCTATACAGCAGTCACTTTGGAAATAAGTTTTCAATATTTCTAAACGTTGTTCGAGCGTAAAGGGACTCATTTCGTTCCGCGGAGGTATGATACTGACTTTCTGTCAAGATTTCGAGCGGGAAACAGCTGTCAGTGTCAAAATAACCTATGATTAAAAAATAAACCACACTGGATGACCCACCCGTGTAGTACTAAAGGGTGGTTAAGTTTTAAGGGCCGATGTTAATTTTGAATAAAACTCAAATTATTTGGGAAATTATTGTCATTTCTTTTTATTATGATAATATTGGTATGGTTCAATTATGTATGGAACAAAATATCGGCCAAATGGCCACCGCATTCTCGGCGGCACACCTCCATCCGATGGTCCAAATTTTAGATGACGCTGAGGCATAATTGAGGTCCTATACCCTTAATTTGCCGAATTATCTCATCCTTTAGCTCTTTAATTGTTGCTGGCTTATCAACGTACACCTTTTTTTTTTCAAATAACCCCAAAGAAAGAAGTCCAACGGTGTCAAATCACATGATCTTGGCGGCCAATTGACATCGCCACCACGTGAGATAACACGGCCATTGAATTTGTCGCGCAAAAGAGCCATTGCTTCGTTAGTTGTGTGGCAAGTTGCACCGCCCTGTTGAAACCACATATCGTCCACATCCATATCTTCCAATTCGGGCCATAAAAAGTTCGTTACATCTCACGATAGCGAACACCATTCACAGTAACTGCCTGACCGGCCTCATTTTGGGAAAAATACAGCCCGATGATGCCGCCAGCGCAAAAACCGCACCAAACAGTCACTCTTTGTGGGTGCATTGGTTTTTCGACAATCACTATAGGATCATCATTCGCCCAAATGCGCAATTATTGACGAATCCACTGAGGTGAACATTAAATTGCCCGAAAAAATCACGAAGTGCATGATATGCATTTTGATTTGAACGCCCATTTTCATAATAAGCCTGAATAACTTTAACGCGTTGCTCGATTGTGTATCTTCCCATGGCTCAAATTTAGTTAGTCTGAAATTGAGAAATGTCAAATGAAAGGCAGAAAAAAACTTGACGTTTAGGTGTGGTTCGCATTCAACATCGGCCCTTAAAATTTCACCACCCGTTACATCTCGTTTCAGTCCTTCAATATAAAAATATCACAAGAAAACTTTGATAACAGAATCATTAAAAAAATTAAGATAAATCAACGTTCACTTCTTGCGTTCATCTTTTTATTTTTTCCAGCAGTCTATATTTAGCATCCCCATTTGAATCCAATAAAAAGAGTCGGAAATCTGCGGAATTCTTGAGAGATAAGACCGCGACTGATCTGGAGCTCCCTTCACTTATCTGTCATCATTGAGGCGTCTTCTTGCCCTTTAAAAAAATCAAGCTGCCGGTACAATGTACTGGTATGCCTTCAAGCTCAGAGGTGTCCCCCTCTTCCGACAAAAGCAAAACATTAACAAAACAGTTTAATTGTAGGGGTGACTTTTTTCTAGAGCTGCGTCTTTTTCTGCAACCCCCTTAAATTGTGTTGTGCATATATCTATCACTCGATCTAGTTGGGTCATAAAATTCATTGGACTCCTCTTCGTCCAAGAAGCTTGAACTTGAAGATTCCCGCCAACAGTTTTATAGTTATTAGGCTACAAATAAACAATCCTTCCGTTTTTATTGGGCCTGTCCAAAATAATTGACTTTATGACTCTACCTCTGGCTCTGACTGCAACTACATCTACCCAAATTAGGCGAGAAACATATAACATACCATGAATACCGACCGAGTCTCAAGAAATCAAGCAGCAAACACCCATTCTATTGACATAAAAAAAGTTCATTAAAGTCTATCTCTGCTGTTCCCTTCTAGTCACAGATAGCAGCAGTAAAATATATAAACTTGAACCGTGACAGAACTGCATCCGATTACATAATGCATGCGTCTGTCTGTGTCCACAATGAAGTGCATTCATTTGGCTGTGTGGCGTATCTCCGATCGTAACACTTTGTGTCACCATTGCCAGTTATCACTTCGACAGAGCAAGAGAAAGAGAGGCTACAAATAAATTTAACACTCCGCTATCCGTACGGCTAACACGATGATCAACAAACGATCATCACATTTTTTTTTTACAGATAAGACACTTCAAAGAACACTCGGATTTCTGTCGGTCCCACAGAACGGGCCCGATGAGTGGGCTGGAATGACAAACAAAAACTGTTGTAGTTTTGGGGAAGAAGTGTCTTTGAAGTTTTTTTTTTGTGGACTTCTTTTCCCCGTAAAGGAAGCGAGGGATTTTTTTTTTGTCTCTCAGTTGTGTCGCGCACATCTGCATTTTCAGTTCGATGACACTTTTAACCTTTTGTCTTTTTACAAAAAATTTGCTTGTCTATCAGTGTTGGGAGATTTATTTTCTTGTCTCCGGGACAACAAGTGCCCATATGTGCGGAGTGCGGACCCAGTGCAGTGACAAAAGTTCAAGAGCAAAGTTTAGATGTCGATGCCGCCGCTACCGCCAAACGCAGACATAGGCCGTTGGAAATTGTCTTCACTTTCACCCGATTCGATCTGGCGGGAGGAACATTATACCAACTCGAATTGGAAACTAGAAACATTAGTCTTTGAGTCGTGTGTCGTGCCAAGGGACATGAAACCGGGAAACACGAAATTTTCGGTTAAATCCTATTATGCGTTTCCAATTACTTGCGCTGGTGAAATTTTATTTTCCGATGCGTGCTGACTCAGCATTGACCTATCCATCAACAGGGCGATACCTAACCGACAGGTGAATGCCGAAACAGAGTCGAACTTTATGCAAACGAATGGAACCCTCCCTTATTCCATTTCCTGCTAAGAGTTCTCCGTGGGGGTGATTTGAAAAAGGGGTGCACTGTGCGGTGTTTCCCAACTTGATGGATAATTACTCCGCAATTAGTTTTATAGTACAGTGTGCTCCACCCTTTCAGTTGAATGCGCTGGTAATCACTGTTTGTAGGTGAGCCTGTCGTCTGCCAGTTGGTTGTTCTTTTGATTGATCTTTGGTTGAAGTGTGCATGTATACCGAAAGTGTATGTACGTACATGTGCAAACGCAACGTAATGAAATTGGGTCGATTGGGCGTCCCTCATGTATTGTTTGTGCATTTTTTTCGTTTCGGTAATCATTGCCTCTTTTTTAGTGTTTCTGAATGACATGAGATGTACGTTGATTATATATCCATTAAATGGGAAAACATTTGCGGGTAAATAAAATTTGGTTATGGCTATTTATGTTGATTGATGGGGTCTTACACAAAAATTCTACTAATTCAGAATTCAGATTTCGGAGATAGAGAACACCAGGTACACCAACCACCCTTGTTTCACTTATAAGTTGAATGGTTGTGACTATAATATCGTGCTTATTTGACATCGCTCAGTGAGAAATGCTTTGAAAACGAGAATACTTTTGGGACTTGCAGCTCTCAAAAAATACAGACCAGACCAAAACAGTTCCACATAAGCAATCAATTGCAACGTGAATCTTGATTTGGACTCCCACCACAAACATAAGGATCGTTCGTGTGATTTTTTGAAAAAAAAAAAAAAAAAAAAAAAAAAATGAAGTGGGTAATATTTTCATATTAATATTTTTATATTTTAGTTGTTGGTTTTGTTTAGTTTTGGCTGTTGCAATTTGAATTCTAAAGTGCGGTATTGAGTTTTAAAAATATGTATATATGAACAGAGATCAACTTTTGGGTCGAAATTTTTGAGAAATAATTGAAAAACAGATTTATTCGAATTCTTTTGAGAAAAACTAAGTACTAAATCTTATTTAGAATATTGATATTGTCTTTAGTATGCATTTTGATCAAAATCGTTAGAGCGGTTATCGTAAAATTTGGCAGACAAAGCAGTACCAAATATTGCAATGTTTAGTTTGAAAAATACTATTTGTTAACTATATATAGCTGAAAACCAATTAAAAGTTAGCGCTCGGGATGTAAGCATAACTTGGTTTTTAAAGTTTTATCGAAATCGAAAATGTGGTTTTCGAGATATGATCAGTTTTTAAAATTTGCGTTTTCATTGATTCGAATTGAAAATTAAGGACGCAATCATTTTGAGAAAATCAATTTTACTCTGCATTTTGGTCTAAATCGTTACTACCGTTTTCAGGTTAACTAAATAATGACTTTTTTCAAAAATCCATTGTATGATAATATAGAGAAAAACTGAGTTTACTGTTAGGTTAGAAATGACCACATTACCATAGAAATTAATTTTTGTTACAACCGTAGGTAAAGACCGTTTTCGAGATACATATGTCGAAATTTCAAAAGTACCGCTATTCAAATTTTTAGCCAAAACCTGGGTATGCAGTCATGGTAACCTCAATTTTGGTTGAAATCGTTGGAGCCGTTTTTGAACAAATCAAACTGGTACAAAAACTTGACATGGGAAGTACCTACCGTTAATATTGAGGTTACCTTGCATCTCGAGTTCGAAATTTTGTACGAATACAATATCTTTCTCTTACTACGTAAGGGAGAAAGTTAAAAATGAAAACTGACAACTAAGTTACAGCTCAAAAGTTTGACAAGTAACGGCCTTACTTATAAACTCACCGTAGACGCGTAGAGTCTGCTTATCTTTACGCACCCTCTGAAATGCCCTTACACAGAAAAATGCGTTTTATAAGATTTTTCGAACTTAATAATATTGGTTTAGGGCGTTAGTTAAACGCTTAAATTTGCGTATAGAGCCTGCGTAGAGCTTACGTAAATATGTTTTCCTATCAAATGTCATTAAGTCGTGGTCGAATTGTAAACAACCCAAAGAAGTGAAACATTTTCATCATTTGTGTAAATTTCTGCCAAACGAAGTTCGGTTCTAGAGCAAAAAGTAATAGATTTCAGTGTTTTCTGTAATAGTTTATCGAAATTCTGACCTTTTTTAGACGCAAACCTCTTTTGGTAAATTTAGCTAGGAAAAATGTTTATAAATAACAATTTTAGGAGAGCCACGTAGAGACTGCGTAAATCCTTCCGCGATGTTCAACTAAACAACATCGTAGAGGCGTCGTAGCCGTAGGGAATCTAATAAATACGGCTGTAAAACGTACCAGCGCATTCAAGACGGTAGGTTTAATAGGTATTTCGCTTATAAAAAAATTCAATTTCAACTTATTTTGTAGATGCTGCATTTAAAGAGAGAAAACTGGTCAGGTACCTACTTCTCAGGAAAAAGATTTTTTTTCTCTTACAAGGACAAACGTAGTAGAAGCTTCTGTTTTCTGATCTGTTAGGGCATGTCTTTATTTTTGACTGGATTATATTAATGGCGCTGGTTTAAGGTGTTTACGATTTTAAGTATAAAATACGAATTCGAAGATTTGTCTTTGGGTAGTCATTTTTGAGACATAATTCAAAAACTAATTGAATGCGATTTTTTGAGAAAAACTTAGAATGGGATGTTTTTTAGAATACTATTAACTCTAATATGCATTTTGAACAAAATCGTTGGAGCAGTTTTGGTAAAATTTAGCAGACAAAACAGTAACAAATATTGCAATGTTTAGTTTAAAAATCCCTATTCCTTAATTATTTAACTGATGAATTAACTGAGTATTAAATATTGTTCGGGATGTAGGCATAACTTGTTTTTTTAAGTTTTATCAAAATCGAAAATGTGGTTTTCCATATGAACAGTTTTTAAAATTCGGGTTTCGTTTCGGTGATTCGTATTGAAAATTAAAGACACAATCATTTTGAAAATTTAAATTTTGCTCTTAAGCTAAATGAAAGGAAACTAAATTTAAAAAAAAATCATTTTTTTTTTTTAATTTATTATACGATAATATAGACAAAAACTGTGGAAACCGAGTGTAAACATCTAAGCGCGCGTTGTTGGAATCTGGTGGAGTAATTCCACACATTTAAAATGTGTCACTGTGTTTTATCATTGCATACGTTTTAATGATTGCATACATTTATGAGCTGGGGCATATTAGTTTCAGCTTTTTGTTGATGTGAAATAAAGCATGTTTTTCATATATGATGGTCTCACATTACTTCCCTGTGACGGAAATCTCGAGGAAATTCGGTGCCAAATCTTTCGTGAATTACCAGGCACGCAGAAATCACAGCTGTACAACAACTAACAAAAATGTCGTAGACCAGCACCTCTACAATATGCAATGCAAGCCGAATGAAATTCCAATGACACTTTCATTTACTGTATAACAGTTGATGTCATTTAACTTGCGGAGATGGATTGCATACATTTATGAGCTGGGGCATATTATTTTATCTTATTCTAGCTTACTGACTCTTGGCGAGCGCTCTAAACTTAACAATATGCTTAAAATGATTGCCTTTCGGCCTTAAATCTATCTATATTTAATTTATTTTGTTTTTTTTTTTTTTTTTTTAATTTCCAAGAAACTTTATAAAACATGATATCTTTATTATAAAGTAAAGGAAGTGAACCTTCCAACCATAATAAACATGAAGTACATTTAAAGGGGAACCTCTACCACTTAAAGTAAATATTTATGCGAAAATAGAAAACTTAAATTTAATACGTGATACGTACTTTTTTGCTTTTGGACAAGATGTTCACATGCTTTTTGTTAAGTAGGTAGTCGCTGTTTGCTGTTGCTCTAGGGTCACTCTGAGTTAAAAAATTCTCATCAAATGGTTCAAGGTTAGAACGCAGAGCAAAAAGCTTAAAAAATTAGTGTTCGCTCTTGCAAACGACAATCAAACATCCGAGTCTAACAAAAGGTCATGAGAAATCTTGAACCCAAAGTACCAAAAATATTGTTCATACACAGACATTGTCCCAGATATGTGCTCATTTTAATTGTGTGTTTAAGTAATAATTGCTTACATCACATTGAATTTGACAAACTCGTACTTATTTCTGTTTAATTTTATTCCTCTTCTTTCAGGTAAGCATTCTTCTCAAACTTATTGTGATATGTTTTGGTAAGATGTCCATTTAAAGCTTTGTAACTTATCAGTTTTACTGAGGCTATAATTTGTTTGTAGCAGGTTTCTATACATACGATTTAATATTTCGTCGACTGAATGCCATTTTCGGGCGTTGTTTCTCGATGGTTGGCGTACCTCAAGGCTCTTACCTAGGACCCAGACTTTTTATAGAGGTGAAATATTACAAACGGAAAATAACAGTTGCACTTTCCTTTGATATTTCCCCACCATTTGGTTTATTTAAATGGTTAAAACTATTCAGCATGCAAATCTCGTTCACTTCCTCAAAAATGCACCCCACAAATGGAACACAGTGGAACACGGATACGACTCTCCAACATGAGCTATAAGTTTCGTTCACCTTTTAACCTTGCAATTGGAGTCGATGCACACTACATGCACACAGTGAGTGAATCTGGACACACCACTAAGTCGCAGCAATGCTCGTTCATTCCTCCCCGTGTGCTTGGTCGCATTGGTTCAAACCAATCAAGCATATCGGAAACGAAATGCAAGTGTTTGTCCGTCTGTCTGGCTGCGAGCTCACTCCTCCAGCATAATTTTTAGTTTATTTCCACTGGCTCTATGTGTGCAGAGGGAAATGGAATAAGAAACAAAATTCACGCTTGGCGTCCGCCGGCTCACTTTGCACCCCCAAACTGGTGGATGTGTTCCATTTGTCGCCCATCTCAAGAACTATACACAAACGCTCCTGCGTGTTCGCGACAACCAACAACATCTACTGGCACTGTGTACATAATATGACGCCACAATTGAAATCCATTTACCACGTCAACCGCACATAATGAACCCTCCGACAATAGAGTTGACTTCGCTTGGCCTTGGGCACAGCGGGCATCCCACATTGGCGTGGATGGTTTTTTTTACACACATATGGTGTTGCTTCTTGCAATGTAGCATTGTTGCACATAGGAAGCAGACACAAATCGAAAAATTGCCGATTCTTGGAAGTTGCAACTTAGACGACACAACAAAGCAAATGAAGATGAACTCTTGAGAATGCCTCCATGGATTTGAGTTGGTTGTTTTTTTTTTTTTTAGCATTTGCACATGTTGTCCATTGCAATTATCCTGTGTGTGGATGCAGCAATTATCATTTTTCAATGAATTCTCTGATTTTTGTTGATTTATGGTCTGCAAAGTTGTTGTTTATGTAAGCCGGCGCACGTTGGCGTTAAGATGTCTTCAGCAGAGGGAATGGATATCTTTTGAAGGATTGCAGGCGATTTGTTGGGTTTTTCTTGATGCCTTGGTTGAGAGGGCGTTTATTATGTACGAGGTGCCATAGATGAAGTGGTACCTGTGAAATGCTTATATCACTGGAGAGAGGAGGTAGGGTGGGGTCCTGAAATTCGACGATTATCTGCATAGAAACATTCTAACCCCAGACAAAAAATTAAATAAATAGTTGGCGCAACAGGTCCGTAGGGACCCTAGGCCTGGCTTCTCTTAACCATTCGTTTTGTGTGAAATTTTTTTAAATTTTGAGACAAATCAAAGGGGTTCATAATCTTATGCCGAGGCCAAGCTGCTAATTGAGGAGTTCTTTCATGACTGTTGCACTCTCGAATGTTTGTCAGACGTCAGACGAAAAAAAAACCTTAAGATGTAATTTGTGTTTTTCCAGGGATCGAACATTCGAGCCCTCCTCCAACATATTAACCTTTAAGCCACTGCGCCGAGGCAAAAGTGCGAAATTGATTGGCACTTTGCCAACTTAATACCAATTGGTACTCTAGCTCGTAACCGGTCAATGTGTTGTTGTCTGGTATTGCAAAGGGCTCTCAATTCGGACCATATCTTTCTGAAATGCATATCTTCATATTTTATATATTTTAAAACTCAACGTCGGCCGATCCTCTTGCTCCGCCTGAAATTATCTTTCGTCCTTCGAATATTTTCACGGAAAGTTCACTGCTTGTCAGATATCTGAGATAGGTAGGATCGATCGATGAAGGTTCCGTTTGTGGTTTTCGTGTTGTCATCGTTACTGATGCTGAAAAATGATAAATGATAATTCTGAGGATCAGTTTTGCGCCAATCACTAACATTTTCTCCGGCGATGTCCACATTAGCCCTGGTACATCCGCAATGCCGCCCCATAACACCAAAAATGATCCTACAATGACCCTGATTGATATACTAGGACTGATCTTCCATTTTTCGACTGCTCGTGTATATCATTTTGGCAAACAAATTAAGTTTGTATTATTTCGATCCTATGTCTGCTCTTAGTTGCCACCTGGTAAGAAGGCGATATCATGTTCCTCCTCAAGATCGGCTGCATTTCTACTGATCATATATAAGTAGGTATATCGACATCTATGATTTGGTGATCGTAGGTTAGGCTAGGTTGGGGTGGCAGGCCACACGAAGTACAGCCTTATTTAGGCCAGCGCCAGAGTAAGCCCATTGTGATACCACAGGATCAATGATCTCCAAAGCTACCCGTTGAACCAGCTTGAGCTAAGAATAAATCGTTGGAGGCATTGGAACCTTATATTTGCGAGTTCACCAAGATTGTCGAAGAAATATTTACCGAGATGAAGTTTTCTTCGGGATGAGAGGGCTGGACACGTGTAGAAGAGATGAAAAATAATCTCCTCCTCCTCCTACATTTCCACTAATCACTTATTTGTACTTCGGATGATATTAATCTATTTCACGCCTATATATTCGTTTTCCATTACTTAAATGATTTTTGTAATGTACACTGCCACAGCAATGATCTTGCTAATCTTGTATTTTTTTTTATTGATCATACAAAGATGATAATAACGTATGTGTCTCACCCTCGACTAATCATTACTTGGGGCAGATCAGGAGTGATCGTACATAGCAACTGATCAGTAGAATAGTTTGCGATATTCCTTCGCAAAAATTGACCCGCGGAATATTTATTTTGGTGATGACTGTTAGCATTTTTATACTGATCGTGTATGAAAGGTAAGTCGCGTCAACTAGCAACAATGAGCCTGATGATCGTTTTGATATAATACCTAATACCGATCACATATCAGTGCCGCCAATCGTATTCATCTTTCCGGCGTCGAAATATGGCTATTACTTCTTGCTTTGTGATTTCTCCGATCGTATTTCTGCCGTGATCATTTATTTTTCTGCAGATCACCAAGATTTTTTAAATATATGTCTGGGTTCGCCACTTTTGTGTCGATCGCTTATGTTTACAATGACCACAATGGGCTGGCTGATCTTGCACTCTTCTACCGATCACTCAGTTCCGATGTGATCATGTACACATATTTGATAATCCAAAAAACTGAAGGTACCATTTAAGATCATCATGCTGCACTCGCAACATAAGGGGTATTAAATCACTCTATACCCTTGGACTTCGCTTTGCGCCTTTGCACCTGAGCCACAGCCAACCCACCAAATCTAGTTCATTGCAATGCCCTCTGGCTGGTGGGTTTGTGAACCGAGTTCACTGCTGACAATGCGTGCGAAAGAAACACTTAACACACACTCCAAACATGCAATTGGCGAAAAGCGTGCAATTTGCAAAAGTGCATGCTTATTGAAAATGTACCGGCAATTAGCAGCACCGAGCAAATTATTTCAACTGGTTTTCTATATAATTGCCGCCATCTTGCACCACACACGAATCCATCCACCACACTAATGGCTGTGATAAAGCCAACCATCACCAAGTTGCACAGATATATCTATCGCTGCAAATGTTTGCAGGAATTCTGTGAAATTTCCACACCGCGTCATAACACGAACCTCCGAAAATTGTTAATTGTTCAACAAACCCAAATCCCATCCACAGCTTAATTAGATGAAAAATCGCTCAAACCCAGCACGCTGGCTGGTGAATGTTTTCTCACCATCTGGTCCAAATAAACCCAAACAGTTCCGACTATGACTTTCGCCTTGATCGAGAGCTTGTTACGATCGTTTGATTGCACACCAGGGATCAACAAGATCACTCTGGCATTTCTCTGTCTTCGACTCTGTTCACGTGCCCAGTGTCCAATGTTCATCTGTCCGCCTGTATGAATCAATTAAATTCGGATTTGGACGCACTCTTGGATGTGTTTGGATACCGAAAATCACGGTATCATCGGCTGAGATTTCCGTTTCACTCGAATACTCTGTTGTATGCAGATCTGATATAAATTTACGTGTCGCGGCCACACTAGGTATTAAAGTTTATCACATCGCATCAATCTGAGCGGATTTTGCGCAAGGCACACACGCTTGTCGTGTCTGCGCTACAGCTCAGTAGGCATTTGGCAATAAAAATTACTTCGACTTTAATAGCATAACATGCAGTTAACAGCGCACACAACACACACGCCACGGACTACCATGGACAGTGTCTATATATGCGCACGGATATGTAGGCGCACGAGCAAATAGTACGACACACATTTGGGGGACATGTTGCTGGCTCCAACATCTCGACGTATCGCTGTTCACTCCATTCGGAGTGTGTAATCAGTTTGGTTTTTGTTTTTTCCTGTGGTTTTTGTAGGCGGGAGCTGGACAATGTGCAACAGCGCGCCAACAGCAAAACAGATATTGCCCAGTGGACGAGGTATGGGTACATAGTGAGCTCATTTACTTGGCGAAACTTTAATTATGTTTCCTGGATGTGGTGAAACCAGCTAATGAGGTCGAAAGATCACAGATTCATGTGCACCATCTTGTGAATGGGGCTTTTGCTCTATTTGCCGTTAGAGTGCGCGGCGTCGTCGACAGCTACTGGGGGAAACTTTTACCACCTCAGGTGGCGACTTGGATCCTTTATTTCTCGCGCCCGCTAGGAAGGCGTTTTTGCACTTAATCACCCATTTCCAAGGAGGTGTGGCGATAGATATTATCAGGCAACACTCTCACACACGCGATTTCCACGCAGCATTCGATTTTCCATTTGCCTCTTGGTCGCGTTTGGTAATTTTCGATTGGGTTACGCTTTTCGGATTGTAAGGAAATGCGCGCCGCGCGTGTAGCATCCCGCGATGCGAAACTATTTCCGATAGGCAACACTTGATGTTGATGGTGTCATTGTTTCGTGTTGCAGTGCGATTATTGCATTTCCTGGAGCTGTGCCAAGAGTATGCAGTGCGCGAACGATCGTTGTCCGCCTACATGGGTTGGTCAGGTTGATTGGAAATTAACCCTCTTTGGGTGCACCGGCATCGACAAGTAGGTACTTTTGTGCTGCTTTCAAAGGATGACAGGCTGGTCTTGTTTGTGGATACAAATTTTGGAATCACCAATTTAATTTAACAACTTTCTATAGTTTGCCGATCATTTTTATCCGATTATTCAACCGGAATGCTACTCAATTATCCGGCCACTCTCTGCACTTGCTAATATTAGCGAGTTCACGAACCATTTAAATCGTCAACTAGATGGCGTTGAACTGAAAGTTGTCTGGTTACCTCAAAAACGATGGGGAAGTGTTCTCATGGTGTTTAGGGTTCGTTCAACATCCGCATCATCCAACACTTAGGAAATATTTCGACATTTAACTCAACTTTCCAGCGATCTCTGTATTCTCATGCCATTATCACATTTTCCCCATCGCACGCATACGACACGACAGTACTCAGTAGCTGCAGTCATGAGGCATAAAGGACAAAGATCAAAATCTGTCAAACAAACCTTTTGTGTGGCTAACACGTTTTTCTTCGCGCAACCAGCAACATTTTGGTTGGCAAATGCACCACTCGTTCCATGTCTACCAACCAGCCACCTCTGACCTCATTCACCAGCATCCAAATTCATGCGCGAATCATGCTTCTGCAAGCGCATGTTAATCTGCGAAATTCTATTCATTCATGAATGAATGTGCACGACAACGCGCTTACAAGAAGTTACATCAAACTGACAAGGTGCATGACCTCATCCCTCTGATGCCGTAAGCATTCCCATTCAACACTATACCTATACAACTGACTTCATCCGACATCAGAATTCCAAAGATGACGGCAGAACTACTAATAAATTAATGACGCCAAACAAAACAGAGATACAAATCTACCTACGGCTGGATAAATTTGAATTTCTCACCTCACGACCAAAATGTCAGCAATCAACAAGGAAAAAGCAGATACACCAGCTTTGGCGAAAGCATCGGGGGCGGTGTGCTGTAGTAATTAATTTACCCACAACTGGTGGACGAAATTACGAAAACCACAACCAGGCAGTGCAAACAACTGAAATCTTCGCCAACCATCTAACAGTACATTGCCTGACCTTTGACACTAATTATTCGAGTAATTAAAATCGGCCAGAGAGTCGGCGTTACAATGCCACAATTGGTCGCAACCAAAAAGATAGTCGTACACCTTGCGCGCAGCAGCCGAGCCGTCGCGTCGCGCACCATCGCCAGAGAACAACAAGTGAGTTGTTACCGTTGTTGGTTGGTCTTTGGCTGGCAAAATTTATTGCCAATTCGAAAAGTAATAAATTATTCGAAGGCCAAACGAAGGTGTGTATACCTGTATATGCTGCTGGCATAGGTAGGGTTGCATGCGGTGTGATGGTGAGGTGGCGCACCACCTAGGCGCATGCATCATGATCAAAAAACTGCATGCACCGCCAAAAACCCGTACAGACAAATTGAATTTGTAACTACGACTACGACGAGTAGTTGGCTTTCCGCATCCTCAAGCTGGGGTTTGTGCGGACCTCTCTTTGACACTGGTGCGCAAGCTTTAAGGTTACAAATTGTAGGCGAATGCAATAAATTTTGGCCAGCTGCTGGTAAACTTTTCAAGCGCAATGGCCTTCTAAGACTCTCCGCAAAGTGTGATAAATTAATTCCTCAGCCTCTCCTTGTGCTTGGCACTGAATAGCACTCACTTTGGCCGATGATGTGCATTGCACATGGACGCACCGGACCGCTCTTTGTTTTGTGTAACTTCACGATCGGTGGCATTGGCATGCTAATATTTTGTATGACCTGCAAATTGTTTGTTTGTTTGTCGTAAGCTGGTGTTAAGTATGAAGGAGGCGTTAATTGTTGTGCATGGCTTTAGAGAAAGCATGCCAGCATGCTAAATGGTTTTAATTTTGCGAAAATCCATTAACATGCAAGTTTGGAAAATAAAAATGGTCATTCGTTTAGCAGACAGTTTTGCGTCGCGAGAAAGCAGCAGGTGACGGAGTCACAGTTTGTATGCTGGCGAAATCAATTTTGACAGAGAAATGTACGTCTTGAGTTATTTAGCTGCAAATCAAACGGAGTATTTGAGAAATACCTAGGCATCCGCTAGATGGCGTTACAGTAGTGCGGTTAAAATAGTTCCATACGCGGGGTATGAGAATCATAGTGCTTTTGAAAGTTTGCACCGAACAAATTTGTGTCTTCTTCAGGGAAGGAACATCTCTTTCCCATAGTCCAAAACTCTATCCTTTCCAAAAGTTCGACGACCCTCTTTGGATTCCCATACGTATCCATCATATCAGTTCTTGTGGCATTTCTATTTTTGGTCGCTTTTCACTTCGGCTGTCAGCAGTGTATTCAGAAAATTTATGGAATTTTTAGAAAAATCGAAGAAAATTTATTTTTAAATAAAATCGACAGCTGACAGTTGTTTGATGAGTTTTTTTTTATTTTTCAAAAGCCGCACTAATCTGATCACAGAACAGTAATACGCGTGCTTGATTTTGTGCTCTCTCTCTCCCTCTTTCCACCTGTATACATGTTTATTGCTATTAATTCAGCATATTTTGGAATTAGTACTAGAATTTTATTGATTCTTCTGCATTTATCGGAAGCGAAAATTGGGTCACAAAACTATAGAAAAGCGTCCGTTTGTGCGTGCAGCGAACCCCTCTCGATGTTGTTAATGACTCATGTATTTCTCTTTTCGTGTAAAACTTTAGTTTATGGTTTGTTAGTTTAGGATTTGTTTTTGATATAGGGGTGTCTGTTTATCAAGATATGCATTTTGTAAATTTTGTATGAGGGGTAAAAGTTTGGGAGGGAATAAAACTTTGAAAACAAACTGATTGATTTGAGGGTAGACCTCGTCGGATATTAAACAAAAAATGGAAATACGCCGTGATTTTGGAGATTGATGAAAAGGAACTCATAAAGTTTGACTCTATATGTGTACGTTTCGGAAGTCGAAACATTTTAGAACATACGTGCTAGCAGTAGCACACATTTTATATAAAATCGAGCAACGTCTGAGTATTAGGTAAAATATTCCACAATTGCTCAAAATCAGTGGGCGTCTTTGGGGAGTATTTACGAACCAATTGATTGGGTTTCAAACAACAGGGGGGAAAAACAACACCGCCTTGGCAGATTTGAGAAATGGTCGAAAATTTAATTTCATTGTCCACCTTGAATTTGGAGCTTGAACTCGAATATACTTCTGGGCCCATGTTCTGTAACTCATTCGAAAAATGTTATCATCGAAAATTTAGGATTTTTTTTTTTCATTTTAATGATAAATATGTATATCGATGTCATAATAATTACAGAACTTGGTGTCTCAAGTTTCCAAGGAGAATAGTTCCACATCAATCATTTTCTGAATGTAAATATTTAGCTTTCAGAAATAGCTGCACAAAACTTCTTCTTAACAAATAAGTTCAAGCAAAGTCTGAGATATGATCAAAACGAATGTTTTTTAAACATAAAACACTCAGGATCCTGTTATCACACTTGAGGAATTTGGACAAATCTGCAATTATGACAAAAAAAAAAAAAAAAAAAAAATTGCAATAGGTACAGACTTATATGGAAAAATCTTTCGTCACAATAACAAAACCAAAAAAAAAAAGGAAGAGCTAAATACGAAAATGATAGCATACAGCGAAAGCAAGTGTGCAAAAAATGTTGAAATTATTTTTTTAAAAGGTCAAAATATATTTTTGCGAATGCAGACAAAATCTAAAGCACCGATTTCTGGTTGTTAAAAGTCTGCAGCTAGGTTGAAAATCTGCACTTATCAAGCTGGCTGCAACAAATAAATTCACGTATATGCGGAGATTCGTTTAAATCAATGGTTATTCGAAAACCACTAGAAGGAATTAGGATAGCTTTATTTTTGACGGAAAAACCAAATTATAATATTTTTTTTTTCTCTTTACCTATGTTGCTATTTTTAACCTAATCAATATTTAAAAGAAAAACGCAAAAAGTGACAAAACAGTGCTCTTTCTCTTTCATCTTAATTAAATTATTTTGACGCTCAATTCACCAGCTTCGAAAACCATTACTGATTTGCAAGGTTTTACGAAAAGTTGCGACCGCAAAAACTTGGGAAAACATTTTTTATTGTTGGTTTGTACTTAATTTTTGTCAACTGGGAACGTTTGGCTCAATACAGTAAAAGCCCTTAAATTCGGAAAACTAGTTTATTTGGAAAACGTTTACTCGAAAAATAATTTCCGAATAAATGAGAGTTTTAAGTTTTTTTTATGTTAGCAAAAATTAAATAACGCAATAATTGAACACGTATAGTTAGCAAATAGACCTCAAATATATAGAAGTCGAAACAAATCATCAAAATGTCTTTTGGTGGAGTCCCGGCAATTCACATATAAAAATCGGGAAAAAACATAAAAAAGATTTTGCTATTTGGTATGTTGTACTGAATAGATTTTTTTATACGTTTATATATACCTATATATATATATATTTATGTTTTAAGTCACAAAAATGATCTATAAAATATTTTATGTATTATTTGCAATCTTTTAAAACAATTTTTCGTTTAAGTTCTTGCATTTTTCTCTCATTAATTCGTGAAACTTGTTTATTCGGACTGACCTTCCACCCTAACATTCCGATATAACGAGCTTTTACTGTATATTGTAATCTCATGGAGATGACAAAAAAAATAAAAAGTAAGTATATGTGCCAACACCACTTCACCCAACAGTGTTGGGTCTTGGGTGTCCAAATTTGTAACTCCTTTTCATTATATAGACGGAAATATTTTGGACTCTACCGGATTTTCAATATCCACTTAATTAGTAGTGTATTTTTAGGTGATTAAATCATTCTACAGTGATTATTTGCATAAACGTTCTCCATGCAAGTTGAAGAGCTAAGTAGCTCTAAAAATATTTTGAAAAAACCAAAACAAAAAACTTATTCAGTCATTGTCAAAAGCAAAGCAAATTTAATTTTCTAGTATTATTAGTTCTATATTTAATTAAATTTTAATTAATTCTTTCTTTTGTTTATTTACAGGTAAGCATTTTGGTTACATAATGAATTGAATCACGATTGATATACTCACGACAGTAAGTTAAAAAAACATACTAAGTGGAAATTTAATTTGGCAATAAGCTCGGACATTGAAAAAGGAAATTTAATAGTTTAACTTGAAAATTTACATCAATTCGAATATGGGCCATAAATTACTCTTAAGAGGGATTAACGAATATTGTAGTGGGAAATATATTTTTGGCATTTAAATAGTTTTGCTCAAACCTATTCATCCACAAGTAGTTATTTCTACACGTTAAATACAATAGGCCTTAAAAATATTAATTTCTAGTACTATATATTTTGTAGGTCACAATATTCAATTTTTTATGGAAAATTTCGCAATTGTGAGTTCGAAAAATTCAGCCTGGGCACTAAAAAATGATTTGTTATTAGTTATTAGTAAAATAGCCACTTTTGCATTCGACTTTTATGTTAGGAATTCACAATAGATATATTTATTCTTCGTACAAAGTTCGCAATTGTGAGCTTCCGAAAATTTGAAGTCGAAACCTGAAATAAATCACAATAGACAATTTTATATAAAAAATGTGAATTTGTGACTATTAAACCTTTAAAGCATTAAAACAAATTAACAAATCTTGTCTTCTTAAGTTTTGCAATTCAAACGACAATGATTTACATATTACATAATAATAGAGCCTTTCTTGAGCCCAGGGGTTAAATTTCCACATCTCTGATCGAGCCATACGTCACTGAATTTGGTGGATTTCTTAAGCAAAACAATAACAAGCAAGATAACATGAAATAAATAAATAGTTGGCGCAACAGGTCCGGATGGACCCTAGGCCTAGCTTCTCACAACCATTCGTTTTGTGTGAGTTTTCATTTTTGGAACGAATGGAAGGGATCTACAATTTTATGCCGACTCCAAACGGCTAATTGAGAAGCTCTTTTAAGACAGTTATACTCTCGAATGTTTGTCAGACGTTCGCGAGAGGTGGCACAGTGAAAAAAACCCTAAGTTGGAATTTGGTTTTTTTTTTGCGGGATTCGAACCTCGAACCCTAGCGTAGTAGTCCAACACATTAACCACTAAGCCACTGCGCCTACTATAACATGAGTATCTAGCTAATAATCATTCTTCACATTCAACTTAAATAATATTTTGTAGATCACAATAGATATTTGTGCGAGTGCGCAAAATGTAATCCGGGTACTAAAAATAATAAGAAGTACCTCGCAATGTGTGCCTTTCCGAAAATGTTCTTGATGTAGTTTAAAAAATTTGAATCTAAATTTATTAGGTCACAATAGCGAATTTTATGCGGAGTCGTCATGTATTAATGAATACTAAAAGTAATTCTAGTACAGGTTGCTGCAGCTCACTAGATTAGATCTTGTTACTAGATCAAAATTACATTGAAACCACCGACTCACAATAGACGATAGACAAAGGAAATGTTCACAGTAACATCTATTACTTGTGGAATATGTGAAACTGACACTTTTTCAATTATGTCAATGAAATATAGTTCAACTTCAAAACGCAGTTCGAAGTCGATTGCGATCGTATGACCCGCTGTCAGTGGCAAGCATTTATTATTCTTGGGAGGTGAGTATTTTAAGATCTGAACCAGATAGTCTTTATTTGGCGTCTTGAATGCTCTGCAGAGGCTGAATTTCAAAGAGATCAATCACGAGCTGAATGCTGAATACAAATTGCATACCAACTACTTGCAGTTCCCATTTAGTTTCTTTTAAATAGTTCCACCGGTGGTCCAAGATGCATTTGTGTGAAAGAAAGCAAAGACCCATTTGTTTGGTTCATTTAAAAGATCTCACGGTTTTAATTTCTCGGAATATTCTTAATTGCGGATACAGTTCAGAGTCGGGTAACTGGTCGAAAGCTATAAATCAATGGAACCATCAAAAGCTAAATTGTTTAACTACCCCGCCTAACCTCAAAATTCATCCGTTTGTGAAGAGGATTGTGTATTAAAATATTTTAACGTTCTGCGTGCAACATGCTACCCGACAGAGTCTGAAATATTTTATACGCTTGACCTATAAACCGGGGAAACAAAAAAACGTATCAACTTATCGCTGGAGGACTTTAATTGCTAATTTGATGTTGTCGGTCGAATGGTAACTGTACGGTTTCAATGTCAGCACGTCATTTCGAGATGGATTCGGAAGACAAGACAAAGCGTTTTACTCTGCTCCGTTGTTTCTCGAAATGTCTGACATTTTAGCTTGTGTTGCCCAAATCCAAAAAGACAATAGTAGGCCCACAGAGCGACATGCCAAGGTGGGCTATAATTTTGTTTCGCATTGATAGGGGTATACTTAAACGGTTGTACCTTGCAGAAATGTTTCGACCCAATTATGCGCTTTCATTCTTCGTGGCAGGATGTCATTAACAGTGGTCCGAGAAAATTCCACCCAAAGGCCATTCACCTCGAGGGAAGGGCTTATCTATATCAGGCGAACCGTAAACATCTTCCAGCACGACCATCGTAAAATACTATTCTCGTGTCGACTAAGCAATTCCAATCGCTATCGCACTGTGTCGCGTCTTAGTGGCCTTTTATGTCTGGATGGAGATTCGAGTCCATGGTGCTTGAATCAATTTACCCGAATTCGGTGCGCTCCGTGGGTTGCATGTACCTACAGTAAATCACACAACGAGATTAGGTTTTTTTTTTTTTATTCTAAAATTAGTTTGTTCTTGAGAAATTGTGAATTACTCATCGGAGTGAGGTGCGTTAGTTGCGAGCAGACGCGTTGCAACAAATGTGGGATTTTTGGATTCTAAAGACAGAGGCTCGGCTTCATAAGCTATTGGCTTGTTACATTACCGAAACCACCGTAGTTGCGTGGGAATATAATAAGTCCCAGCACTGGCGCTTTTTTGTAATGAAAAATAATCGATTCGAACATTAACGCCAACCTGTTGTTGTATGCCGGCGGCGGATTGATCGCGTGTGCTGAGCTTAATGATTCTAAATGTTACCAAATTTGTTATTGTCAATAAGTGTTGTAGACGGATCAGCTGGGGGTGGAGTTTAATGACCCGCTAGATGCAATAAGCCTCTTTAGCATGCTGTGCAGCTTGTGTAATGATTGTGCAATCCGACCACGTTCGGATCGATGCGCCGCGTTTGAGTCATAATACAATTGTTTCGATTGGATTTACTTAACCTGATTTTCTTACAAATGCGATGGGTTGGTCGTTAAAGTTTGATTAATGCTCCGTTCGCAATCTTGATGCACTCATACTGCTTGTATGGACGTATTTTTTTATGCGGACAGTAGTTGCAGATGGGCTATTAAGTGCTTTAAAAAATGTTTATAGGCAAGATTTAATTTTTATGTTTTACTGCCAACACTTGAGATGTAGTTAATTGAATGTGATGTAGGAAAGTAGTTGAGTTTAGGTGTTTTTAAGTTGCGTAGGTAGGGTTGTTATACGCTAAGTACGTCCTACGTCCCTTCTTTTAAAGTTTTATTTCGAAATGATTAACAAATATTGGGGTATTGAGCTTTTTGCTATAGGTACTAAAAATCATATTCAGGATCCAGTTTAAAATTTACCGAACTCACAATAGCGAAATTTCCAAAAATAAAATCACCTACTGTGACCTATAACAAATCTGAGATTCTGATTGCGCCTTTCTAATGAGCATTTTAATATTTAAGTAATTTTTTTTGAAGGTCACAATAGCTAATTTAATATGGAGAAATTTGTTATTGTGAGCTCGTAGGTTAACTATTGACCACAAGTTGACTTTTAAGGAGTAATAAAAATCAGCAAAACAAAGATTTCGTTTCACTAACTTATTCATTACTTCCTTACGATATAGAGGGTTTCATACGACCCAGTTGTGCTCAATTATTTTAAATTGTTCCCTAATCATCCGAACCTCCCTTGAAAAACTCTACACCTAAACAGTTTTATAGTGATGGTGCTTTGAATTCGCACTGTACACTCTTGTGCGTTTACGTCCCTAGCCACCATTGCAAAAAGCAGATTGGAATTCTTCCTTTGCAATTTGTTTAAGTATTTCTATTATTAGAGCGTGTCTAATTATTTTTGTTATTCCACTACTCTGTTACGCTTAAAAGCAAAAAAATGAAAATGCCTCGCGGGATCGTATAATATAAATCCATACGTCATCCTATTGTCTTCAAAATAGATTTTATCCTCGGACAATGGGCCATTATAATAATCAATTCTGATCTTTACCTTGAATTTATTGTAGGTCAAAGATCGCAGTTGTTAATTTAGTATGAAAAATATTGCCATTGTGAGATCATATCATTTAAAATGGGCACTAAAAATGATCATTAGTAACGCCCAGTGTAAGATATTTGGTGTGAAAAGTTGTTTAGCTGTTTTTTTTTCCTTTTTTGTGCAAAGCAGTTTTGGCATTTTTGGTGCAGTATTTCTTTGACTTGTTTGTGGTTTATAATAGGCGTTCGATCTATGGCGATGTTAATCGATTTATTCGCGGTGTTAAACTCAAAAGATCAGCTTTTAGTTGGATTTCACTTAAATTTAATTTTTCCATTAAAACTATTTATTCTTCAAATCCTACATTTTAGATATCCATCGTGAATATGCCTTATAGCTGAGTTACTTATTTTTATTCTACAATTTGCATTCCGCCGTACCAATAACAAACTGCAGTCTCGACTTTAAGTTTACGGAAACTCACAATTGTGAAATTTGTATGGAAAATGTAGCCACTGTGAACTGCTAAAATCCAGAGTCGAAACTAAAAATGTTTATTGGTAAGGCCCATTGTGTGTGTTTTTTTTTTTTAACTTTTTTTCAACTATTTTTAGTTGAAGGTCTGATTAAGCAATTTCCATTGTGAATGGTAGGAGTTGTTCAAATGTTATTATTTTTCAAACTGATTTTGTGCAAGTTAGACCCATTGCCTTTTTATAAATAAATTTAGATTTGATCATTATTATTATTATTATTATTATTATTTGAAAGGGGTTGTTGTACTGCGACGTTTTGGTCTACCTCCTGCTTAGGTTGTAATTTGACTATTGTGAATCTATTTATGTTTTAAAATGTTCAGCAGTCGTAAAAATCATACCTCAACATTTATACTGGAGGTAAATCATATATGATGACGATCATCTTGGTGGTGTAGTTTTATCAAACACTAGCGAAAGTAATGGGCTACTTTTTGGAACGATTAAATCTTCATAATTCACAGATTTTTGTGTTCGTAATAGATTAGACTGAGTCTTGCAGTCTAAACCTTGACTTGGTGCTTAATGCTGCTATGTATTGTGGGTCAATTGTTTTGAGAACGAACAGCTTAAAAGTTATATAATTAGGGGATATAGGTACCATTGTGAACATTGTGAATTTTCGTTCTGATCATTTCTTCAATTTTCCATCTTAAATCAGCGTTTGCATTAGTTATTATAATTATTGTTATTATTATTCTAATCATAAATTTTTTGGATTTAACATTTTTACCATTGTGACCTACAGCACAAACCTTTGCGCGTATGAGTAAACATTTTTCTTTATTGTAGTCTTCTAATTTTCTGAAACTGAAAAGCATTGTATAACTTAATACTAACATTAATTAATGTCAGCTCACAATAGTCAATGGCCCTTACTTATAATCATTTTGAACCTTTACACAAAATATTTTGTAGGTCAAAATATGCAATTTTGTATTGAAAATTTTGCAGAGTGAGCTCCACAAATTTACCCTGGACACTAGAAATGATTATTAGTAATTTGAGTGGCAATATTTTGTAAATTATAAGACTGATGCTAAAATTTATTCTCACTCTTGTTTTCTTCTTCTTATGAGTTTTTAAATTTCAGCAGTTCACAGTAGCTTTTTTTAATACAAATTTTTGTAAGTAAATTTTAAATGGATAAGTAGTTATCTTTTTATTATTTATTAATGGTACTTTATTAAATCATGAGTATTACTAATTTAATTACATTCAATTTGTACAGTTAAGCATGGCCTAGCTGTCTTCCGTGAAAAAAATATTAATAAGTATTACGTAACGGGTGATTTTTTAAGAGGCTTAGAACTTTTTTTTAAAAAAAAAAACACAAAAAATTCGAAAAAATGAATGAAATATTTATTTGAATCGATAGTTTGAACCTTGCAATTTAATGTTTAAAGATAATTTCATGCAAATGTTGACCGCGGCTGCGTCTCAGGTAGTCCATCCGCTGAGTCCAATTTTGGCATACTCTTTCACACATATCGGCCGGTATCTCACAAATGAATGCATGGATGTTGGCTTCCAGTGCGTCAATCGAAGCGGGCTTGTCCCTATACACATTAGCCTTGACATACCCCCACAAATCAATCTAGGCGGCCAATTGACCGGTCCGAAACGTGAAATTAACTGTTCACCAAACTCGCCTCGCAATTGCGCCATTGTTTCGCGTGCTGTGTGGCATGTGGCACCGTCTTGTTGAAACCACATATCATGCAAGTCAAGAACTTCCATTTCGGGCAAAAAAAAGTTTGTTATCATCGCTCGGTAGCGTTCACCATTGACAGTAACGCTGCGATTCGCATCATCTTTGAAGAAATGTGGCCCAATAATGCCGCCGGCCCATAAACCGCACCAAACAGTGGCTTTTTCGGGATGCATTGGTAGCTGTTGCAATGCTTCTGGCTGATCTTCACTCCAAATGCGGCAATTTTGCTTATTTACGTACCCATTCAACCAAAAATGAGCCTCATCGCTGAACACAATTTTTCGATAAAAAAGCGGATCCTCGGCCAGCTTTCCAAGAGCCCATTCACCAAAAATTCGGCGTTGTGGTAGGTCGGCTGGCTTTAGTTCTTGCACAAGCTGTATCTTAAAAGGCTTTACGTACAAATCCTTCCGCAAAATTTTCCACGTAGTGCTGTAACAAAGGCCTAACTGCTGGGAACGGCGCCGAATCGACATTTCGCGGTCTTCTGTCACACTAGCTGATACGGCCGCAATATTTTCTTCACTACGCACAGTACGTAAACGTGTTGGTGGTTTAATGTCCAACAAAGTAAATTTGGTGCGAAATTTGGTCACAATCTTCCGAATAGACTGCTCAGAAGGTCGAGAATGCCGATCATAAAATGGAAGCAGCGCGCGATGAACATTTCGAACCGAGCACGAATTTTGATAGTAAAATTCAATAATTTGCAATCGTTGTTCATTTGTAAGATGATCCATGGTTAAATTGCAAACCAAACTGAAGCTGTTTGACAGTGACACAAGGTACTAAACACACGTCAGCTGTCAAAACCAGTGTTGCCAAAACCAAACCAGCTAAAAAATCACCCGTTATTAGGGACATAGAAAATATTAAAACAACGATTCGCACAATAAAGTAAATGCTGGACTCAATTGGTTTATACCGTTTATATCTTCCCACTTCTTACAATCGTCCGCATATGTGAGCATTACTTGTGTCGACAATTTTATGTGGTATTTGAATGGCTATTTATTATATAGAGCTTTCTCAGGACATTCATATAAGTTCATTAAACGTTCGCGAAAGGTGGGAAAAAAACCTTTAGATGTAATTTGTACTTTTCTGGAAGTTGAACTTGAGCCGCCTCGCTCAGACAGCTTAATAACGACGGAGCCACTGCGTTTGTAGGGATGAAATTGTATCAAAAAACCGGTAGAGGTAGATATTTTTATTGACTAAAATTGAAAACCAACCTACAGCTAATTCTGCTACCACGTCATTCATGCGTTTTGAACTATTTCCAGCTTTCTCGTGGCATCTCGACTCATGCCGCAGTCTATATTTCAATACTTCAGACCTTTGAGTCGATTTGTAGAAATTTTTATATAAAGGAGAAAGCTGCTTCACCTAAACGAAGTTGGACGTAATTTGTGCTGCAACAAGTTGCTGCTCGAATGTAATTTTTGCTTTCTTCTTCTATCTGGAGTTATTGACTTGCACAAGGAGCTTACCCTTCTTACGCGCTTACTTGGGACTAAAATTACGAACAGTCCTATAAAATTGGTTATACCTTGAATTAAATCTCCATACTGTTGCTTCATGGATGATCGTATGTGCCTACTGATCAAAAATGGAGTCACAGCTTGTTGTACACATCTGCTACAACATTTTCTGCCAACGCACGAATTTCCCCCCTTACAGCAACCTACTCTCTGGACAACCGCAATCTTCAATTTGCAAGTCGACTGTAAACACTGAAAGTTCAAAGTTGAATCAACAACCTAGTAGTACAAACGCCAAACTTGGGTGGGCACTACCTAAACCAGCGATCGTCTTCCACCCAAGCGCGTTCTCTACCACATCTTCTGCACACATTCACGCCGATTAACCATATTCATCTAGCGAAAATGTGTGTAGAAAATCATTTCTAACAAATATTGACATTATCCGTGCGAGACCTTTGCTACTCGACGGCCGCCAAGATATACACAACGCGTTCGCATACGGAGCCGCAAAGACCGCGCACTCTACAGATACCATCTGCAAGTTTCGTATATTCCCTCATCTCTCATCATGACCATATAGAGACTGCATATATATTTTTGTATTTTCGGCTCCAGTGCACATTTGGCAGGGCAGCATCATCCTAGCGGTATGCTGATGCCAAAATGAAACGTTGTTTTAATCATAATTGACATTATGCACGATCCGTGATCCATGATCCATGATCCACCATTCCCCTGCAATAGAGACCATCAGCAGTCGGCCGTCAAAGAGCCAACTGCTGTCCAGAATCCCCTATCAAGTGTACAATATAATTAAATTACTACGTGATGCGCGAGCGCGACGAGAGATCTTTCTCCCCTTTCCTGCCGTGATCATTTCGCAATCGATCGACCCTGGAGGAGGATCAGTGTTCAGTTTTGCTTGCAACAAAACAATGCAACAGAGCTAAATGTGCGCGGCCGCAAGATGAATTTGATTTACAATTAGAAGAAGCAGAAGGTTATCTCCGACAGCCCGATCTCTATCCGAACAACTAAACACACACAACAGGCAACAGCAACAGCGCACACATTTGACGCAACATGATGAACAATTTTTCAATTAAACCGAAAACTTTCTCTAAATATGCGCGGCGCGCATGAGAGTTCATATTCTTGTGTTCTTTGTGCATGCAAATTTGTACAAACTTCCGTGGAAGACCCCCTGGTGTGCGGTTGTTTCATTTCATCTAGATGAATGTGTTGTGCTATTAAAATAATATCAACTTCTCGGATACACTGTTGTGCGGCAAGTGTAACCAACATGAGTGCATGCGAGAAGTGAAATGTTTTTGGTTTGTGTTTCCCTGGCCGCGAGAAAAATCAAATTTACATTTGATTCCCTTTTGCAATTGGGCATTTGTTAGGGCCAGGTGTTGGATTCGTTGGAATTTCGAGTTCACATCAAGAGATGGATTCCACGTGGAGAAGAAACACACGTCTTGGGGATGTTCTGACTACTGAATTCATACAGAACTTCAACAAGCGAGAAGATGAAGAGGAGGAGATTTATTTTAATGATTTTTTATAGTCGAGTTCTGCTTTCTTCATGGGGAGCCGAATAAGTCCCCCCTGATGTGATTCCCCCGGCCTGCCCATAAGTGGTTTGCTCCCACTTGGGCTGATTTTACATAACTGCAGTCCTCGGGGACCTAAACCGACTCCGCATCCCACCAACTGGATGCGACCACTTCCTGCACTTTACTTTTAGTGAGAGACACTGAACCCATTTTGTATTTTTAGAGATTGCAATCGAAATCCGTTTGAAAACAAATTTTGAAGTACAACTTCATTCGCCTGCCTATTTGCGGTTTAATAGGGGCTTTTCTTGCCAGCCTTTCAGTGTGTGTCCCAGAGGAGGACAGATCAAGTTGTATTCCCTGCTTGAAGTGTGTTTTGATATTTTTATTGCTCCCCTGGGGTGATAAAATTTGCTCCAATATATGCATGGCATGGCAAATGACAGTTGCTGGTTACAAGGAAATACAATTTTCACATCAGAGGTATGAGGTTTGGTGGCGCGGTCGGTAGTTGAAGTGAACACTTTTTTGAGGAGGCTTCTCGACAACCCTCAGGTACAATTTATGTGGGAAAGTGGTGCACTGTTGGTGTGAAGATTTGGACAGCGCGGGAAATGTATATCGAAGAGCATCAGGCTGACTGGGAGGGTAGGCATTGAAAGTCTTCTCTTCGGATGTTGGATAGGGTCGGGGTTTAAATTCTGGAAGGGTCAAAATTCGGCTTTCAAAATTCTGTTAAAAAAAATTCTGCAAACAATAAAAAGAAATTTTTTTTTTAACATTTTCCAAACCTTTTTTTATTACTTGATACTTGAAGAGACATTTATTTTGTTTAGTTTGAATTTTTTTAAATTCTTTTTTTTTTTTTTTTTTTTTTTTTTTTTTTTTTAATTTTGTCTTAAAATTTTGAATTGCTCTTTTCTTAATTTTTTATTTTATAATTTTCATTTTTCAGTACCTAGATATAGTTTTCTTTTTTATTTTCATTTAATTTATCTTAATTTTTAATGTTTCTTTAATTTAAATTTTATTTTTTTATAAAATTAATTTATTTTTAATATATTTTTTTTTTTTTTTTTTTTTTTTGTTAGTTGGAAAAAACTGAATCTAAGATTTTTATTGCTTTAATTTTGAGAAACAGAATTTCAAGATCGGCATTTTGAAGGCGAAAAGTTCAAACGTTTTTTCGTTTCACGAATGATTTGCTTCTGTAAGTTGGAGCAAATCATTCGTGCGCATGAAAACTTTTCAACGTGTCGTCTTACAGAATCTGACCCTAGAATTTCGAATAGCAATATTTTTGTGTGAGAGGGCAGAGTTTCGCAAAACCGAATTTCGAAAGCAGCATTTTGACCCGCTGCCTGTTGGATATCTTCAGGCAATCAGAGTGTAAACGATTCTAAAACGTTTTGTCTAACAAGAACAGAAAGAGCTTCTCAAAAGGACTGCTACTTGGCTAGCATGCCTGCTAAGAACGGCTTGAAAACTGCTTAAATAATTATTAAAAGGAACTTTCAAAAAGCAGTCTGACGGCAAACTAAATCCTGTAAAACCTTAAGGCTAAGTTTTGTCCCTGTGTAGTTTAAAAGATGACGCGCCGATCAAGTGTATGGTTCCGTGTAAGTTAACAAAAAAGAAACATTTTTGGGTGTCTATAGATATATAAAGCGGTGCAACCATAAACGTGGTTTTATTAGGACTCTACGACTTTACTAGCTTTCTGAGTGACTGGTGGTGAAAAGCGGTCCAACGACGATCGTAGCACAACGTCTTCTACTTTTACTTTTCCATTACGCTTTTAATAGTCCAATTGACGTACAACTTCTGACACCTGCTTGAGTTTTGTTTCGTGATATTTGCTTAAGAAATTTTGTTGGCAAACTTTGTATGATCGGCCAGACGAGATCTTTTTCGGAGTGTTGACTTGCATAGTCGCATATTATCTGGCTGACTTCTTTTCGGTTATCAGCTGAATTTATTACATCTATGGGCAGGACACTAAATTGAACCCTTGACTGTAGTAATAAGTTCCAGCTCTATTGTTTCCACGGCAATAGTTACAAATATTATGTGGCTAAGGCACTGATCTTTATTTCAGTGGAGAGAGCAATCGTCTTCAAAGTTCCGCAAATCAATTAAGCTCTTACTAAGCATCATTGATTCTTTCTCATCTGTTCTGCGACGAGATGAGAGGGCCGAGTAAATTGCGTTCCAAAATACCGCTATGAGACTTAATTTGCATTGGATCTTGGATGTTTTTTGACGTAAGTATTCTAGCTGAAGCCAATCACTTTTGTTTTCACTCTGTCACTGAGCTCATTACTTACTTAGGTGACACTCAAGCCCGGATGGACCTGGGCATGAACCAAAACTATTCTCCAGTGAACGTGGTCTTTGGGTAACAGCCTTGAGTCGCGCGGTTCAAGTTGTGGGAGGGGTCCAAAACCACTTGCGTGAGCCGTCTATAGGGTTTTATCTATTGTAGGTACTGGCCCTCTGGGATACAGTTTGAGGACATTTTCACTCGGGACCATAGGCGTGCATTTACTACATACCCTTGTCATCTTAGAGGCCTTTTCACTTTTCTGCCCAGATCGATGTCGTTCGATGTATTTGGCAGGGACCACTTGTTTGATCTGACAATTTATTTTGACAGTCTTTATGCTTTAGAGGTAGCTTTCTTTTTTAGATCGTATCTTTTCCACGTTGCTTTGACAAAGCTTGGAGCTCGCAGTTTCATTCACCAACCCTAAGCTCGGGGCCATGCATCCCTCGGTTAAAGTCGAACAGCGTCCCTACATCTTGACTTCTTTCAAACCATGCTATTTGCGTGGCGTCAGTCAAACTTCATTTAGCTTTTGGAAAGCCACCGCAAAATCATCATCCATCAATCGCGTGTTGTCGGACTATGTCAACTTGATGGCGCCTCTGAAGTCGACTTTACATCACCGATTGGCTGAAGCTTTAGCCACCACTTTTATGATTTTATTTCTAAAGGTTTCTGGTATTTATTGGCCGAATAGACGACTGAAATTTAGGAGCTCACTGTACGTTTTTTGTCATATCCGGGGACAGACTCCGTATAGCATTCTAGAGTCTAGACGACATTGTTTTCGAAATTTGGATGACCATAACAAGTTATTTTCTGCCCGAATTTTGTTGATCGTCATCTTTATCGTCAGCTTCCACTGCATTTGTGGAAAAGAAGCTGGATTATTAGCTCAAACTCATAATTTTTGCTAGTTTTGGAGGCCCTTCATTTACGACGATAATTATCATCTGAAAGTTACGGAATCAGTGCCCTGGTCAAATGGATGTTGTCCCGCCCGGTTCAAAGAACGCAACCAACCGTCCAACCCACTCGCTAATTATAAGAGCCACTGATCAGCATGTCTTTCTTTCTGATGGCTGTGATTAAAATTCATCTGACGTAAAGATGCTCCACTACCAAGCCAGAGGTTACGCAAAAAAATCCAGGACAAGCGGCTACTGGCACAGTTTCAGCTCAAAGGCCACCGAGAAAATAACTCTCCCAATAGAACCCCTCGGAACTGCCTTGAAACTTTCTCTTTCGCAGTTCACCTGCCGTGGATTGCAGCCTTCAATCATTACGGCAGAAATTAACCTGTTACACTTTTAAAATGATTACTTACCGACGTTTCGAGCGTAATTTAACTGCCGACTCTTAAAATCCCATTTCGGCTTCAAACTGCGCGCCGCGCTGCTGGGTAACGCCCCGTAGTTATATGGTTGTCAGACCGCCCTGGCTCTGGCGACTCAGTCCGACAGAGCTTCATGGGACGCAAGACCATAGAGTGCGCCTTAGATTCGAATTGCCTGCCTGATCCCCCGATCCGCTGATCCGTGCCAAACAAATGTGCATTACGCCGAAGAAGGCACACAGATCGAGGTGGCGGTGATGCTGCTGCCTCCGCAAAGTAAAAGTGCATCACATCGAAATTACCATTTAGCTGAAGAGATTGCGGACGTGATTTGCTACCAAGCCAAAGCGACGCCGCCGATATTTCGATCATTACCATCAGGAGCAGCGATGCGCTCTTACTGGTGGTGTACCCGTGATGGTGGCCATTGGAAAATTAAACGAAATCATTGCGACTGCAAAGAAAATCCGTTTATCGCGCGCTTCCCTCGAGATGTATCTATCTAGAAAGAAAAAAGCGACAATGAATCTTCTTCCCCTGGGGCGGAATTTGGCTGTGTTTTGATGTATCTACTAAGCGACGACCGATGTGGCTTTTGTATCTTCCTCCTCGACTAATCGATGCCGGAATAGCGTCATTTTCTCTCTGGCCGAGAGATCTAAACCGTTCGAAGCGACTCCTTGCTCCTTTGGCAAATTGCCTTCGGTTTCCACTTGGGATTCAGATTGTTTTTCACTTTTCACCGCGCGCCATCTGACTCGAAGATTAGCTTTTTGCTTGCACACGGCTGCTGCAGAAAAAGGAAACTTTCTACGACACACGGTATCACATCAGCCGCCGAAAGTGCAAGGTATTCCATGTGTCAAGGGTGCATCAAGATGGTAATTTGTCAAAGAGGAGGCCCACCGACAGGTTGAATGTGTGCGCCTGTGTGTCAGTGTGGTGTGTGCCGTGAATGCCTGAAGCCTCAAATCAAGGCATTGTTTCGTTGGAATTTCAATGTTCGCGCGACGTGAATTGCAAAGGAAGTTGGTTTTTATTTTCGTGAATAATATCTCTTTCACTTGGTCAGGTGGTGAGTGCTGATATGGTTGAGCTGGTGGAACAGAAAAAAAAAATGTCGAGGGTCTCTGGTACAAGGAAGAGAGTAGAATGCTCATTTGTTTGAATCGGGTGATAAATTTTCAACACTTTCCCCGGATTGAGTAAGAGTTTGCCCCCGAGGCGGGTTTGTTTCGCCGCCAATGTGATGGATGAGGCGCGGGAAAAGTGAGTGCTGATGGTAGCGGATGGCGTCATAATCAAAGTCTAATTGTCACGCCCTGTAGTTATTTGTCGGATGAAAACCACTTTCCAAAGTGATGAGAAATATCGAAAGAGATGGGCGCTGGGTATGATTGCCCTTAACAGATTGATATCATGTTGCGCGGTCCCGTTTGAATGCCGGTATACAAGCCGATATCAATTAGAGGTTCACCGGGCAGACGTCTACAGTTAGAAATAAATCGTTAGGCTGATGCATCTCATTTTAAGTCGATACGTGGTTCATCTATACCGCCCGCTGTTGAAGGTGAAGTCTGTTCGTTAGAAAGCATCGTTGGGGTCGACTTTGTGTACCTTTTTTTATCAGCTCATGGCTCAATATTAATTTATTCGACTGGAACAAGAATGAAAAGGCTTTTAGGAAGCACTCATTCGTTTTTAAGGCCTCCCCACTGTTGATATCTTGACCATACCCTCAAGTCACAGCTTTCTACAGTTTGATTCTTGGTTTCTGGTTTCTGTTCTAATCTTCTTTCGTAATACTGTTGATTTTTTTCGGCCCCAACTAAAAAGAGTCTACAGTTTATCTAGACTTTCTCTAAATGCTTTTAGTTACGCCCTTCAGTTCGCCCTAATTAAGTTCGCCGGTTGAGGCAAATTCTTCGACAGCGTGTTTTAACGCCGAATATTTAGAAGCCGCAATGACAGCCCATAGCACAGTTCGTCTTCAACTGAAATTGTGTTGGCAAAACGTTGAAGAAATTTGTTTCGAATCCTCCGAGTCATATATTCGGATACAACCGCTTGCCTTACGATATGTTTTGGATTGGGTTACCTAAAGGTCTGATCGGCGATTGGTGTTGAACTAGAAATGGGCGTTACATTTGTTGCAGGAGCAAACGGCTATGACCCAACTGGTTCCGTTCCGAAAGGGGATCTCTCTATATTGTTAATATAGTCCCTTGATATACATTTTTAAGTGAGAGTCTTGTTCCATACTGTTGCAGTGTTGCCAGGTTTTGGGGAATTCCCATTTTTGTTGGGAATTTCATTCAAAGATTTGATGAAAGCGGAAAAGGAAAATCTTCCTTCTTCTAGAACAAAATGTGGGGAAAATAAAAAAAAAATCATAAAATGCCAATATTTAACTCTTATAATCCGTCTCAAACGGAACCTCACTTTGGAAGGAAGTAAAATAAATAAAGGATTTTCAAGGAAATCTATTTAACATACACACATAACACAACACACCATGCGTTACAAGTCTGATGCCGGCTAAACATTTCCGCATTCGAATGCCAAAGCTGAGAGGTTATTTTCTGTTGTAGATTGTAGCTGATGTTAAAACAAAACGAAAAAAATCGGTTGAGTGGAAATCGCTTAAACGCTTTTTACTTCATGGGGTCGAATCGTGTCATCCTAAATTGTCTTTTGCGCCAAAAGCTATATATCAGTCAACAAGCAACACGTAATTTTTACTCTGTATATGGGACAAGACTGTTTATTTAAAGCATTGAAAAAAGTGTCCCAGAAACCACATAGCCCTACTACTACTGAAGTATTTCCATGATCCAGTAAATGCCCAGAAATAAATGCTACCTTAACTTGTAAGTGCATAGAAAAATCTAGCCGACTAGATTGGCTTGAACTAAATGTAGGCTGAACACAGAAACTATAGATTTGTCGGTAACTTCACTTCTTATAATACGTCACATATACGAAATGTCAACTGTTCACACAGTGACAAAACGCTCGGCTACCTACTACATAAATGTCAACTGAAAGAACTGGGCAATAAAAACAGAAACACATCAAGTCAGCCAGCTGTCCGTTTTGCTATATTCTTGAATGTCGCCGCTGTTGCGTTTCTTGATCAAATTTGTTCACTTACATATTTAATTTTGCGTTTGACAGAGCCACCGTCAGGGGCGGATGGCTTAAAGCACCCCCATGGCTTTTTGTCTTTTGCCATGGTGTTTCCGGTATCCTCCACCACTTTAAAGTCTTCTTGCCACCACGGAATAGATAGTTCGATAGGTAGTTGATTTTATTCATTTCATACTTCAACTACTAACGAAATTCATGATTTAAAGATACCACGGCTGTGATGCCCATTCGCTCTGTATTCAGATTAACTCGTACATTCTTCACTAGGTCTGCATTGCCGTTCTGTTCCCTAAACTTCGTGGTTAAACAAAGCTGATCTAGAAACGACATAGCTTTACTACTGAGGAATTCTCACGATTCCGGAAAATTCAACACCTTAGTTGGCGGCAAAGTCCAGGTGTTGATATACGCTGTACAGTTTATTTCTTATTGAACCTCGCGCTTGAAGCGATTGCGATATTGGCAGCCCCAATCCCACCCCACTCCAACTCGGGGAGTCCTACAAGGCCTTTGAAAATACCAAAATTAGAAAGCCAACTAACACAAAGTTTACCGCATAAACGGCCAAAGAACTGTCAACGAACTCCCTCATCTAACTACACGCACTTTACACCTCGTTGCCATTCTTGTATTTATCGACTCTTCGCGCACTTTCTAATCCGCAAGGGTGGCGAAACAGCTGCATATCTTGTTCGTTACTTAATTAAATTGAATTACCCTAAGGATAAGCCAGCAGTAAAAAAAGTGGGTGGCGTCAAAGTCTGCGCCGCTCCAAAAATCATGTTCGCCCATAGCAATCTCTCACCAGTTCCAGTCTCCAAATTGAAACTAATTGCACTCGGCCGCGTCTAAGGCAATCTAACTTCTTTGATCGCAGCAGGCCAATCTTTCACAGCCTCCTATGGCACATGCGACAGTTGGACAAATTTCAATTTCACTTATTTACGCAAAGTCGCACTTCTTCGCCGCGCAATGGAACCAGTTACGCATAAACACCACATCGACTTACAAATTGAGTCCCACGTGCATTGGCATCCCCAAACCGGATGATCTCAAACCCGAAAATTAAATAAATTGCTCGCGCAAGGATACTTCTCTGAGGCAACGCGTCAAGGCGCCAAAAACGCTTTCGCTGCTCTCCGCCATAAGAGACGAATAACGAGTTCGACATGTGTACGCATATACGCACGGTAATTGGGAAAACAAATTTCGCAATACGTCGATTAATTTGCAATAAATGATAAACGGAGGCAAACTGCGATACCAAATTAAGCCGACGCACCATCGATTTGTGTGTACAAAAAGATGTGCAATGTTGCGATTGGAGTGTGCGCTGCTGCCACTAATGATGTCGCCGTGTTGTGTGTGCACTCAATGCACCAATCTGACAGTGCCAGCTTACGCATAAATTTTAATCAATCATGCCGTGTGTGTGCGGATGGTATTTGACTTCTGTCGCTGTATGTCGAGGCGTTACACACGCACAAACACTGCGTTTGTCATTTAAGGTAAATGGCAGTTATGGCCACCAAACAGCGCGATTTCTGTGTTCACCTCGAAGGAGTATAGGTGGGGTACAACGTACAAGAGACCAACCATCATCATAATCATCGCCATAGACATCACCAAGTCGGGCGTCTATCATCCAGCTATATCTAGCCAGCCACATCATCAGGTGGGGCTTACATGATTTCATTAACTCTGCATAAATTAGGGACGGCCTGCAACGAGGGTTAAGCATCAAATTGAGCGGCGGTATACGAGTGTACTCATAATTGACTAGCTACGCTCCCAGTTTTCCTGTCGTCTCTCCACTCTCCAGATGGAAGGCTTGTGTATGCGGAAGATGTTCGTCTTTTTTTTCTGTTATGCTGGGCTTCTCTTAAAAAGCAATCAGGACAGTGATTTGTCCATGTTGTGTTTACTTAGTGTATTTAAATGACTTGGGAGTCGTAATGTGTTCGCGAAAAGTGTTTTGTCGTACGGCCGTACCTCGAAGTTGGGTTATGTTGCATTTTCTATGGGCATTTATGCTCATCCTTGAGCTGGGTCGTAATGACGCGGCTGTAAACATGTGCACTTTGGAATAGATTAGACAGTTTTGTGAACCTTGAGTGGAAGGTAGAGCTTAATGGGATTCTTTTGGATTTGGTCATCATCGTCAGATGGCAGCACGTGTGCTTGACTAGTTAATAGCCACTGGAGTGGCACCTAGCTTGGAATGCTCGTTTAGTCGTGAAGAGAAATCGTTACCCGAAACGAGTGCTACGAGATGGTCAATGGGGTTGTTAACTTTTTTAGTTTCCGGTAAAAGCTGACTTCTTTGTACTAAATATTTTATGAGACATATGGCGTTGTTTTTGGAAGTTCAAAATGATGATCAAGTATTTGAATTGCCTTTCTTATAGTACCTACTGGATTTGTAGAAATGTCCTAAAAGAGGTGCAGTGATTACCTTTTGGTAGTCCGCATTTTCTAGCACGGAGCCCATTGATATTGCGGGCTACCTTTTCTGTACCTTCTGCTCGTGGGGATAAAGTAACAACAACCCATTTAAGATGACAGTCGCCATTTTGTAAAATTTAAGCACCATAAATAAATATCCTTTGTAGGACATGGAACCAACTTGATGATTATGTGAACGTCCCCTTGAAACGTCAGCAGTCGCTTTGGAAATAGAGTTCGTTGAAAAGTAGTAAAATATGTAACGATGGATTCTTTACAACAATATGTTGATGGCCGGTATCATTTTTTTGTTTGCCCAACAGCTGGTGCAGTGCACTTAGCACACGTCCATACAACAGCCGATTGACCCCTTCGTCCCACACACCACGCAATATGGTATGGAAGGTACAACACCACTGTAGTCCGTCCAGTGTTGGAAGTGATAACATACGACTTTGCCAACCGATGATTTCATTACTCGTGATAGAATTCACATCCACTTGCTGCTGTGAATTCTATGAGACCACCAACAAGATCCCAAACAATAGTTAAAATCTGAGAGTTGAATAGTTAAAATCTGGTCTACCGCTGAATTCGATCCTCAAGTATAGTTGTTGGACTATTTGAAATTTTTGGTGCTAGTAGGTCTGCGAGTAACTAGCCAATTGCCGAGTCCGCCGTAAGGAAGACTTGAAGACCGCGGGACTGTTGTAGCAAGACGAACCTGAAGACCGCCGGGAATGTCGCAAGATGGACCTAAAGACATTCGGGAATGTCGCAAGACGGACCTGAAGACCGCCGGGATTGTCGTAAGACGAACCTGAAGACCGGCGGGACTGTCGCAAGACGGACCTGAAGACCGCCGGGACCGGGATTGTCGTAAGACGAACCTGAAGACGGGCAGGTCTGCCGTAAGACGGACCTGATGAGTGTCGGGCCGGGACTGTCGTAAGACGAACCTGAAGACCGCCGGGACTGTCACAAGATGGACCTGAAGACGGCCGGCACTGTCGCAACGCAAGATGGATCTGAAGACAGAGGACCAAGCCGTTAACCGCAACAGAAGATTAAGACCAGTTTAAGCCGTACCAGTTGAATTAAGAAATTGTTGAAAATATCATTGGAAATTGAAAAATTGTTTAAATAAAACTTAGAATTGTAAATGAGACCGTAAGAACTAATAAAAGGAAACTCCTCTACCTGAAGTTTGTGTTTCTCAAAGAAGAACCTTAAACGATCCGATGAGCTAACCTTAGCCTTTTACAAAAAGCACATCACAAATGGGTGGGATAAGTTGATGTGGTTCCATCTCACCGATGGTGGCTCAAAAATAGTTTAATCTTAAATCTCATGGAAAAATGGGATAATAAGTCTCATCTCATGGAACTAAATTTGCGGAATTCAACTGGAAAAAGTTTGAAAAGAAGCTTCTAAGTGACACGAGAAGTCGGCTTGTACCAAATATCGCCATGTAAATAACTTCAGGTAATGGAAACCTTTACTCATCGACTCTTGGAATTTGTGTCTTTACGGAGGTTGAAATTGGTCACCCGTCTCCAAACATCAACCTCCAGTTGGCGCGTCAGTTCCGTAGAGCTTAGCTTCTCACAACCATTCGTTTTGTGTAAGTTTTACATTTTTTGGGACTAATGGAAGGGATCTACAATTTTATGCCGACTCCAAAGAGCTAATTTAGAAGCTCTTTCAGAACGACGATACTCCCGGATGTTTGTTAGGCCTTTGCGAGAGGTGGCGCATTGGAAAAAAAAAAACTTATAGATGTAATTTGGGTCTTTTTGGGCGATCGAACATAGGACCCCTCGCTTAGTAGTCCAACACACTAACCCCTAAGCCACTGCGCTGAAACTAATCTATTTATTAGTGGCGCCGCCGCGACGTAAGTATACCCTTCGGTCAGAGAGACTTAACAGCTTAGCTAAAGAATTCCCAATCTACCACGTAGGACCTTTTTTTTTACACAAGGAAGCACATATTTTGCAGCGTCACTCTGTCAGCTGATAAGGTCCTATTATTGATTTCAGGCTTATTGTCTATTCTTCAAAGAAAATGTCAATCTCGCGCATTTTCTCTGTCTAAAACTAACACTAACTTGAGCCCATTCTTAGCCAAATGACTGGCATTTGTGTTGGCAATTATTTCCAAGACGACTCTCAAGAACTTGCATGCGAGTGCATAATTATCGCAACGGATATCCCCCTGGAACTACAAGCTTCGAACTTGACACTGGTCTCCATGAAACGTATATATCAAATTAACCCCAACCTATAGTTAATTTGTAAGCCCAACCTTTAAGAAAAAAAAAAATCACTCGCTAATTTTCCGGCGCGCCTCAAAAAAGCGCAGCACACAAATTACTGTTCCTACGTTGTCGGCGCAATTTCACAACTCCAAAGTAACAGTAATTACCGGCAATTATTGCAATACCCACATTCATGACCCCCACCGGCTATTTACTAATTCGGTGCATGCACAAATGAACACTTTTTAATGCTAGATTCGTGATTCGCCTTTTTTTTTCGGAGTAATTTGTTGGCCAACAACAGATACATCCCTTCGAGCTGATGTGTTTCTGTTTTTTTTTCTCTCGTCAACCATCATCCGCCAATCAATCAAATAGACAATTTCCAAGAATCAATTCGAGCTTTTCCCACAGCCCAGTTTGTCCCCGACAGTTTCTCCCATCCGGCAGCAGCACTTGCTGACAGCTTACGTAAAGGTATCCATTCAGTTGAGTTAATTACTAAGTTTATTGATCGAGCCCAGACTCGAACCCACGTCTCCAGGTGTCCCGTCTTAATCGGATCGATCATGTGAGCAGTGTGCCATCGTGCGACGATCTAATCGATCGCGATGCCGTTTGGAGATTTGCATACATAATTAGATTGGAGCGTGCTCCACTTTCATTAATCTCGGCGAAACCTTTGGGGAACAACTGCAACGGATCATACAATGGAAAAGGTAAGCTCGTGGCTCTCTTGTGCAGAGTGTGTCATGCGGATTGTGTTGTGCGGTTCCCCGTTCTCATCTCGTGGTTTACTTACAGCTTTAAATGTGTCACTCATCGACCATGGGATAATCGCATCCGCGATTGATATTGGATATGAAAACCCGGAAAAGGGTACTTGACGGTAATCTTCCTGCTCTCGCTCTCTCCCGGTGTATGAGTCAACGCATATTGAGAACTGCCACGCCCACGAAAAGGGCAAAAAGGTCGTCAGTCGTCACGTGTTATGTCCTAGTCCTAGTCCTAGTCCTAGCATCAATCAGTTTGACACTCTTTTTGGAACCACCTTCACTTGTCTCGCTCTCTGCACAGGTGGAGGTGGAAATGTGTGCCGTCGATGAACGACGTCGTAAATATGTATTTATGCAAAGTGTTGTTTGTTTTATTTCCCCTTTCTGTTAAGCGTTTTTCTTTCTTAGTTTATTGCAGCTATTGATGGTTTTATGTCTAAATAAACGACTATTTTGACAGTTATTAGTGGTTGGGCTTTTGAATTCCCAATGCGATGTTGAGTTCGGGGAGGGGGGAGTTTCTTTGGCAATTTTAATATTACCGACTTGATGAGCCACCGATGAGCTGTGTTTGAAAAATGCCGTACAATTTCTCAACCTTAGTGTGGCTTGAAGCTTGATTGACGCTGATTTATTTCGATTTAATGAGAATTTTTGGTCGTTTTTAAAATATTCATCTTTTGCTTATCTTTGATTTTTGTTTTTCTTTTCTTTGCAAGAATAATGCCTATAAGGAGACCGTGACCGCGGTTGGTGTGGGTCTAGGTCGGGCTGGTTGTATGTATGCTAATTTAAGTTTGACAGAAGATTCAAGTTGCGTCATAGATAAATTGGAAAATTATCTATTTATGACCATCGCCTTTCAGTAGCTACCCAGTGACCGAATCTGTCTTCTCGGGTTTATCAAAAAACGATTTCGAGGACATTATTACCCTAGCAGTCAGAGTGCAGTCTTCATTCCCCATGGTGTCTGCAACTCTCGAAACGAAGTTACAGTTCTAGATTTTTAAATCTCGAAATCAAGTTGTAAGTCAAATATGTCATGTAGGTAGAGAAACTCCAAAAAGTGGGTCTTGCAATCCGACTATCCTTCGGCTACTGAAGCCTACAATTTAAAAGGCTCAACGGATTGGATTCAAACTTCTCAACTATTTCCCTGCGCCTATTTATGTATAGGTTAGGTTAGGTTAGGTTAGGTAAGGTGGCTGTCTAAAAGACACACTTAGACCAAAATGTAGGTCCATTGTGATACCACATAAGTTAAGTGAAAAGTGGGGAGAGGCCAGAGTGTTATCTAGACCGGACTAGCTAGTGGGCGCGTTATTGCTGTGTTTTTTGCTTATGACTATTTGTCTATGTCTGAAGAATTCCTACTTCTCGTATTGAGAGTTGGGGCAGTTAATCTTCGGATAGGGTAAAGGTTGACCGAAACAGTCTACCCCTCGCCTGTGATCCTCAAACAACTCCTTGAGAGAGAAGGGGCTGGGGATGACTAGAGGACGATATGTCTTCGGATGCGCGACGGGTAATCGAAACAGTGTGCCCTTCGCTTTCGAAATGAGGCAAAAACCGGATTACGTCTTTGGTTATTAATAGATAGGCCCTTTCGTTATGTACCATGTTAAAAAAGGTTTAATGAGGTTGGTCGAGGCGGAAATGACCGGTGGACAGTATGCCTTCGAAAGAAGGCTAGAGGTTACCGTATCGGTTGGACTCTCGCCTGTGTCCTCTGGCAGCTTTATGTATAAGATTTTTATTAATAATGTCGAACATCAATTCCCAACATAATAGCAAACTCGGTTTTTCACTAAAATATCGTAGGTACAATTTTTTTTAAATTTAAGGATTTTTTTTACACACAGCAACAAACCGAAAACTCCTGAAAGTGCAGGGAATAAAACGTTGTATTTTAATTAAAACTTAGACTTTATTCACAGCGCAAATTCGCAATGACCAAACTTGTTACAATTTAATAGTGACAAAAAGTGAAAATATAAGTGACAACTTCTTGTAATCGATAAACAAACAGCGCCATCTGTCACCTGAGGTTGTATTGCATGCGCTGTCACTGAACGCACTCAAATATGGACGAACTCAGCAAACTATGCGAACCAGCTCGAAACAACGGGTGTAAAGGTTTTGACAAAAATGCAAATATAAAGTGAAACGTATGTTTTTAAAACTACAGCGTACAGTGTGAACTTTAAAAAACTACTCATATCTCGAAAACCCCATTTTCGATTTGTTCAAAATTGCAAGTGGTATATAGATAATGCTTAAATATTTAACACTAGCTTGAACTATTTTTTTAGGTAAGTAGTTGAATAACAGTAGGTACTTTTCGACTCAAGCACGGCAATATTTGTTACAATTTTGTTTGAAGTTTTAAAGACTTCATTTTATCGCGCACCCTACTTCCAACCAGCGTCGCCAATGAATTCCAGTCAAAAAGAAAAACATGCCCCAGACGATGAGAAAATTTCTGCTGCGCTTATTATTGTACTCAAAAATCTTGTGAGGTGTGAGAATTTCCTTATAGATTGTAAACTTTTCGCTTAAAATGTTCTAATCGGAACATGTAAAAATTGTCTGTTACTGAGAGTTTAAACTTAGACAACAAGTCACCCTGTTATTTGTTACATGTACCTACTGCCATATGAGATGAATAAATTTAAGAAAAAAGTGAACTTTATTTAACACTGGTCTTCGATTTTCTGTTCAGTTTAACTTGTATAGCTTCTGAATTTTTTACCAAACTGTCTTAGAAAATAAAAAAAATAAAAAAAAGTCAAAATTTGTGTGGACGAGCAAGTTTCGGGTGACCCAGTTTTAAATTTCTTTTGTGTCTTAATGATCTGATCAGTGCGGTGACTACACTGCGAAAAATCGTTCAAGGAAAAATCGACAATCGACAATCGACAAAAAAAATCGCCTACACAATTGTTGGTGATAGTTCATTACATCAATAATAATAAATAAGTTAGTTTTAAGAAAGTAATACAAATTTGAAACGCAGAAGAAGTTTCTTGAAATAAATCAAATTGCTCGGCCAAATTTTCTCCAAAGGTTAATATGAGTAGATCAATGAATCATGGGATGGTGATGATCATATAATAAGGCTTTTTTTATAAAGTATAACAAATAACTACGTTTACAGCAAACGGTCTTAAATATTAAAAATCTGTCCTTTTCCACCACGGAGTAATTTTTTTGTCGAAATACATACCTACGTGCATCATAACTATATTAATTACAATTTGGCCGGTAGTTCATTTAACATTTGACTATTTTTTAATTTTAAATTTGGGCCATTTTTCATAATAAATAAGCAGAATCGCCCAAATATTAAATATAATTTTAAGAAAATAAATTTACTTTACTTTAATTTTTTTAACGAATATACTTGTTTAGAAAAATACAAATATAAGCGGATCTTTTTTTTTTTTTTTTTTTTTTTTTTTGTCTTTTGGGCGAATGTTCATTCACTTTTGGGTAATTTTACCCAAGTTCTTATTTTTTTGGATCTTCCTGCATTGCGAAAAATAGCCAAATTATTCGTAGTTCCAATCCTTGAAATCGAAAAGTCCATTTTTTGTTTCCTTCTACCTTTCTAAATTCGATATACATTGAAATAAACATATTTCACAGACGTTGCATGAGATTAATTGGTCAGTAAATAACTCCTAAAGTTGTTGAGGTTACCTTATACAGCTGATAAAAGAGTAAACCTTTCATTTCGGTCTTGAACCTATTATTTTGTACACTCACACTGAGTTACAATGTTCTTCTTTTATCACTACCTACCTTTTTGAATTGAAATTGAGGACCTTGCATCAAAAGGGGGGCAAGTCCAAATTTTACTTCTTGTGGGAAATCAAAGAAACAGGTCCGGACCTGCCGCCTTTTTGCACCAAACGCACTAGAGTGGCAGATACATATTTTGATATAACGCCCTTATTTTTAGTCGAAACTGCGAAACTGGACTTGCCCCCCTTTTGCTGCAAGGTCCTCAATTGCAATTGAGCTCTTAAATTTATGTAAGTATTTGACATGAAACGAATATAATACAAAAAAGTAACGTGTGACCCAGTCATGCGTATTTTTGTTTCAGATTCATAGAACTTTAAATTGAAATGTGCCTCAAGAATATTTGTATGGCATTTGTTTGGTGACAAGATCGCAATGTTTCAGCAGCTGTCAAAGTTGCCAATGACATCCAGCTGTCAAAATATTTAGCAAGGTTTGCCATTTCATCACACATCACTTCACGCTGACCGGAAGTGGGCAAATTATTGCAAAACTTTATATAAATAGCGGCTCAGTTTTTAATACGCGACGTGAGAGCGTTATAAAAAAAAACCGATTGACACCCAAAATACAGTCACCTCAAAAAGTCAACTTCATCACACCACATCAACATCATAAACACCCAATAAATAGCTCAAGCTCATCTATAAATTCGCCTGTCGCACAGCACGCACCACTTCCTAACCCCACAAGAAGAATTCGTTCAACCAAAAGCAAGACAAACCGTGTGTAGGTGCTTGAATAAATCATGCATTTGAGAAATTTTCCATAATTCCCTACGTAAACACGAGTATATCATAAAGAACCAACTTCCCATATTGACAAAACGAACTCAGATCGTCGTGTGTGCACATTTTCCCTCACCCACTCAAGATCGTATAGTTCAGGTTGACTTACTGCCACTCAAGTGTCTCGCTATTTTAATGCGTTAACCAAACATCCGATGTGTGCATCGTGCATTTGCATAAACGCCAAGTCAACATGGACCCAATTAAGATAATGCCGCATTATTTCCATAATCCAAGTCAATCATCGCTTAATTATCACTGGCTTTCACTACAGATAGCTGACGGTTGGCCGAGTCACATAATGTGCGTCTAGATCTTATGAAATCTTATGTTTAACATAAATAGAAAAGCCATATGTCACAGCTGAATAAATACGAGTAAATCAACATCTGCAATGAAATATGGTCCTTCGAGCCGGAGATCCAAACTGTATCTAAATTTTGACAAGTGAACGCCAGTTATGTATAGGTAAAGCTTGCATCTTGCGCAAGTGTTTATTGCACTGAGATTTGATTGATCGGTGGCAGGCCGCACTATATGACATGTTTATCGCCTTTCTGTCAAATGCATAAGTGATGTATATGTTTTCTCACCATCTTTCGTTATGCAGTGGGTTTTTCTCAATGGAAAGAGCGGAAAACGAACTCAGCCATACCTTGTGTGTCGGGCCAAGTGAAAGCAGTGTTAATTAAGTGATCATTGACTGAATTACTACGAGTAGCTGTTGACTTTTTATTGATGCAAATGTACCCAACTACCAACATGATGCAACGACAGCGCTATTTGTTCGCTGCATTAGCTACGACGATGGTGGTGATGATGACGGCCAGAGTCAACATTGAATGTGTAATTTGATTCGGTGAAGAAAGCACTAATTCGTTTATTGATAGAGAATCATATTCACACATCAAGTAGACAATTAAAATGTGCTCATATATAATAGGTGCTAATTGTCTGAATTCATGGCATGAGGTTCTTTAAGATTACTTACGTGCGTTCATTTATATAATTTTCTCTAGGCAAGTACTTACCTGAAGTGTCACCATTTCTATGGATCAAGGAACTTGCTTCCTGCATGCAGTTCCTATTACCTGACACTTCGTTCATTTGCTTGTGTAACCTTGCGAAGCAGGGAATATCTTCGAACCCTTTTCTTTCTGTTCGCTGTATCGTCCCAATTTTCCCGTGCTTACTGTACTTTTGTCCTTTCGGTTTCATTGGCAGTGTCCATTTGTATCACTTCTTCTTTTAGCTCTCCGTTCTGAAATTGTTGATGCTAGTAGAGCCTTCGCTCATTATTCCACTTATTCGAGTAGCTCCTAGCTTCCTTAAAATTCGTTACAAACCGATGTCTGCATTAAGGTTGCCATCACCACCAGCGATTTACTTCTAAGGGTCATTTGAAAAAGAAAAAAAAAATACTACGCTAAAAGTTCAATAGATGGCGTTAACACGATCAACGGAATGAAATGAGATAGTGACAACAAAAAATCGCTTAATCGTACACAATGAGTCTGATGAAGACAAGAATGGTAATTGATCAAGCCAAACAGTCAACAGACTGCAGCATCAGAGGATGCATTCCAAACTTGTTCTAGAACTTGTCAAGGAAGAAGCTTGACAAGTTTAGCAACTAACTGAAGGCAACTTATCGATTGATAAGCGAGAAGACAAACTATCTACTACGTCTGGAAACTCAGAAATTGAGTTGAAATAAAGGACCTGCATTTGATACTTCTTCTAAGAGTAGCAATAACTTCATAATTACTTGATGAGCGAGGAATTCCCTAGGTTGAACCACCAAAATTTATTCATGAAACTCACCAAGGTTCACCCAATCTATCTAAAATTTTAAGTCAAAAGCATTAAGCTTTGGCAAATACAAAATCGCATAGGTACCTACTCATTGCAATTATCCAGTAAAAATACATATGTTTAAAACCTGAAAGCCATTTTTACTGAATGGCAACCCCAAACCAAAGACTGACAAACGATGTGCACAAATCCACTTCAACTCGCCGTAATCCGATTACGTTCAATAAAAAACAATTCGCGAAAAACTAACTTGAGCGTAATGTACCTACCCTCATCGGTAAAACAGTGAAACAGTGAACAGTGAACCCTGAACATCAAGCAGACACAATTGAAAATCGTGCGGGTACTTTGAGAAATTACTCAATTAACGTGACAACACAGAAGCCTGCTGTTCTCTCAGCCAATAAAGTTATTAAACAAAAAAATAGAAATAAACCAACGACAAAGGCAGAGTTCATTTCCATTCAATCACATTAAACCACATATCTCGACTCTAATTACCAGATACTTTGTCCAATGTGCCTGTGTGAGTGTATAGAAAAATTACCGCCTCTTTACTCTAATTGCAATGGGCTTCCAGTTCCATTCCAATCGCATTAAAACGATACAGCCAAGCGCACAACAGGCTTTCCTGGTCATTCGATAGCACTGGGAATTTTTGTGCGCACATCAGCCACTGTCCGTGTCCGTCATTAACCAGGTTACCGGCAAAAAAGGTAAGACACTACTGGAAAATGCTCTTGTCGTATGTAGTCGTGCAGAGATTTTTACTCGCATCGCCAATCCATAAAAAACAATTAACAACCCAACAGTGTTGGGGGGCTTGACATGATTACCTTCCTACGTACACATCTACCAGTTGTTCCGAGAAAAATAATTATATCGTCGTTGGTATTTATAGGAAATACAACTTTCTTGCGGCTGCCATAAAATGTGCATGTCACGTGCACTGTATATGTGACGACGACGTAGATACAGCCCCCATGGCTGCGGAACAACAAATTTAACAATTGCCGGTATCTAATGACTGTTTAAAGAGATGTTTTTCACATTCATTGACCCACGCGGGCCGGTATTGGTATTGTATATAGTGATCGGACTCTCAAAATGGTCATAGAAAATGCATTCAAGTTCTATCTGATGCAGCTCTCCTTCAATGAGCATTCATCAGAAGTTCATTCTCAGGTTTTGGTTCGTCATGTGGGTTCCGTTTTGATATACCTAAGTATTCAATTTTTTTTATAAACCTTTGTAAAAAAAAAACTCATCAAGACCGCACGCAGTGAATTTTTTTCCACTTGAAAGTTCGTCTACTCTCATGTTACCATTTCGATTGTATGTGCATGTGCAAGCACAATGACCTTTATAACGGAAGATGCATGCTTTCCATAAAAATAAAAAAATAGTTTCGATTCGAACAAGAATCTAAAGTAACGACCTTGTGTAGGTTTCCATTCTCTTGGGGTTTTTGGCGCGTAAGCATATGAAATCCGATGCTGGCTTTCTGCAGCGACAGCTATTTGAATTTCATAACAGAAAATCAGTGGAGCCTTTGGTGTAGTAGCCACACCAGAAACCATGTAGAGCAGAGAGGTGTTTATCAAAAGACACTCTCAATTAATATGGAAATCAAAACTGTAACAGGAGAGTGATGGTATGTTGGGACGGGAGACTCTTTTTTTTTTATTTTTTACTTTTATGCTCATCATACTTCATACATTACTGTATAGTAGGTTTTTCTCAACTCATTTAAAGAACGAGTGGAGAATGTAAGTTGACAGATTTATATTAAATGTCTTGTTTAGGAGAATTTTGTGGGTCACCAGCTGGACAGTGAAGACGAAGTGACACTTTTTATTGTAATTTTATCGAGTTATTGTGTCTTAATTTTGAAAGCAAACAGACTTTTTAATGAGCATACACCTTTGATCTGGTTGAGTTTGAGGAGCCCAGCACACTGAACTATTCAGAAGAATTGGCCGGTCTTTTGAAACATGAAAAGTGCTTAGATAACGACGTTCGAATTGGTTTATTTATTTACTTACTTACTTACGGTGGCGCTACAGTCCAGGGTGGACCAGGGCCTCAACCAATACGCCTCTCCAGTAAGCACGATCTTTGCCTAACTTTTTTTTTTTTTATATAATTTTACTCGCGCTCAAGGGGTTATGAATACCCTTATAATGCGGGGCACAGCGCGGCATTCAAGTTTTTTTTTAGGAAGAGAAAGAGGGATAGGAAAGAGTTTCTAGCGCAGTGGATATTCTCCACGAGTGGCGTCCTAATAGCTAGGGAAGAATTGTTGATATTTGTGTTCGCTTATAAACTTCACTTAAACTTATTCGCAGTTTTTATTTGTGAAAAACTGCCTCCAGTTGCGCACTCCAAGTTGGTTGAGGTCCCCTCCGCACGCCACCTAAGCGAGGTCTTCCTCTACTGCGTTGTCCTTCCGGGTTGGAATCGAAGACTCTCCGGGCCGGAGCGTTGGTGTCCATTCGCTATACATGTCCTAACCATCTTAGACGACTAATGCGTACTTTTCTGACCAGGTCGATGTCGCTGTACAGCTCGTAGAGTTCGCTGTTAAATCTTCTCCTCCAAATCCCGTCAACGCAAACGGGACCAAAAATCACTCGAAGAATTTTGCGTTCGAAGCGACCAAGAAGATCCTCTTCCGTTTTTGCTACGGTCCATGCTTCTGCGCCATAGAGCAGGATAGGGATGATGAGAGTCTTATATAGAATCTTCTTAGTGCTTCTTGACAAGGCCTTACTAATCAATTGCCGTCTTAGGCAAAAGAAACAGCGGTTGGCAAGAGTGATTCTTCGCTTGATTTCTGAGGTGATGTCATTTTCAGAGTTAATAGCGGATCCGAGGTAGACAAAGTCCCGAACTACCTCAAAGTTATAGCTGTCTATCGTGACGTTCTGTCCGATTCTTCGATGTTGTGTGTCCCTTCTTGTTGACAGCATATATTTTAGTTTACCCTCATTCACCACTAAACCCATTTTTGATTGATTGATCGATTCCGTTCGATTTAAACCGCGTAGGCGAATGAACCTATTTATTCAGTAAAAACTAATAAGATTCTCAGTGGAGAGATTAACATCATGTGCTCTCGAAGTCGCTCACGAACTTTCCGGGTAAAAGAATGTATTGAGTAAAAATTCGTAAAATTTAGTAAAAATTCATAAAATTTAAGTAGCAAGGTAAGGTAATAATGTAACAGACCCAATGATTTGATCATTTTAGATTATGATCCTTAGTTCAACTTTTAAAAGAAGCAGAAAGCTGATTGAAAGACTGAAATATCTAAGCAAGTCTTGGCTTCCTTAATATATTTTTCTTTAGTTTTGATTATGGATAATTGTTTGAGTAATGACAACTTAAAGGCAGTAAAGTCAAAGAAAAATGTTTAGTTAAAAACGACCCCAAGTAGTAGGCGTGGCAGTAAACGGCATAAGCTATAGCCTTCTCGGAGTCTTAAAAAGCAATGCAAACAACATTTTATTGAAGACGGCTTTGTAGTTTTCACGTCAACCGGGAACAAACAAAAATAATAAAGGCCTGCAGTTGTATTGTAAGGTATAGATTTCCTGAGAATAAATTGTATTCGGCCCGTTTTTCGCCATTCATTGGTGGGGATTTTGGACAAACAAACTTTGATAAAGAGTGACATATAATTTTATCTTTTTTCTGTAAGTTTTGTTTACAAAATAAATGTAATTAGCAGGTACACGAACCAAACTTATTATTTCCACCAAAAGACGTCTAATGAAATATTTTGTAAGGCGTAAGATTGACTTGTGTCCTATATGCAATTATTATGTGCAGTTTGGCACATTTAGTTAGTTTAGACACAAGTGCCGCACCTATCTGACAACGGTAGTAAGCCAGTGTCATCGAATATCATACCATCCACAGCCGCTTCCTACCCACACCGCTCATAGATGAATGAACTAAATTTAATTCCATTACTGTGGCGTTGCAGACAATGACCTGTTGGTATTTTTATAATAGCTACGCTAAGTTAACCAAAAATTAGAAGAAACAAAAAAAAAAAAAAAACTTTTTGATGAATCACAACAGAAGGTTAACACTTGTCAGTGATCAGTCATTCTCACTGGTCAGCTTGAGTCTTTTTCATTTCTTTCGATTTGTTCGTTCGTTAATTTGATGCGAACAAACTGGTTTCTCCTGCATGACCTCACTTTAATGTTCCCAGAATTTAATGTCCTTTGTGGCCTTGTAGGAAGCCCATTAAAACTGCAAAAACAAAACTCTCTCAAAGAGTACCTCTTCCCCATTCGTATATAGCAACCGCAGAGAACAAATGGCGTCTACTTCGGAAAATAGTTACAATGACATTTCCGTTTCGTTCACAATAAAATAAAAACAATTAACTGCACGTAACCTCAGTGGGTTAATGATTATAGTAAATTACTTGAGACTCTCTTCAAGTTTTCTCATTTCCAAGCTCAAGCAGAGTACCGTGTCGTCATCGAGTTCCGTTCCGACGAAATAATGTGCTTAATGTTGCAGTCGCACATATGCACTCTGTTGATGTGGTTTGTCCATAATTCTTAATATCATACATCTGGTGTGGTGCTTTATGTGAATGCGCCTTAACGCCAACCTATTGACCGAAAGACTCCGTAGCGGCAAAGAGGAAGATGGGGATTTATTTTATTTTTTAGGTCAAAGACATGTCATGCTGCGTGCAAGACAATGCCGACCCATTTCTACCAAGAAATCATATACAGATGTGCGCCAATGAACTGTTGTTGGTTGCACTACACCTCCGATGTGAATTTCCTCACACCTCCGAAAATTGAAGGATCAATAAAAGTGACAGAAAAAAAGTCTCCCATATTGTAAGTGTGTCAACAGCCCACACTGGGCAGATTTTGTCTCGCGTTTGTCTAATACAAAGACACGACATGACTCCCCCTCCTCCATCACAATGATGCTGTCATTCGAGCAGTCAAAATAAACCAGCTTACATTCCGCTGGCTCCTTATACACAGGCTTATGTAGTCAGTTCCCTTTTTTTGGGTCAAATTATTCACATAGGCACGCTGAGACTGTATGCCAGTGGTCTGGGAAAAATGTAATTTTCACTTTAAATCGACTTTGGTTGCCGCGCATGATGTGTCAATTTGTCTTCTGTCAGATTTCCAACTGTCAGACGAATTAGAATAGAAATTCCTTCGAAACGAGCAGTGCCCATGAAATCTATTTATAAGGCGAAAACAAAAGGTTTCTACAAAAAGAAGCAATCGATGAAGGAATTGGACAAAATCACTCTGAAAATACGCGTGCAGCGCACTGATGCGTAACAAACTCACTGGCAAAGTGAATTGCTTGTGGACTATTTTTGGCAGACTCTCGGAAGTCAAATTCACTTTTCGTTCACACCTTGAAAATTGGAAGTGTTGCAGTGCGTTTGCTTGCGCGCATCTTTTGGAAATCGAAAAAGGATTCCCAGAATATATACGAATTCGGGATGAGTCAACGAACTGATGCTGCAGTAGCGAGTTCCATCCGGTACCGAAATAATCTATTTTGCGTTTTGTATACCCATGTATTTGGTGGCTTGAGTCACAATGGTGCTTGTGCGTTGATATGTTGCCAAAATATGCGGCTAAAGTAGAACGCCGCACCACAGAAATGGATGAGACATACTTGTCGCGACGCATAGTTAGCGTGTGCTTACAATTTTAGAGTTAGCGCGTGTATTTTGGGAAGATCCAATAAAAACTTTGCATGCTTTCTGTGTGCGAAATACTTATGGAGTGAAGTTGAAGATCGTGATGTAACGCATTTCTGAGGAGTTGGGATGGGTTTCGGACACGGATCCAAATTTGGGCCTGCTCCGCATACGATCTGAGCAATTCGTTTTCAGAAGTTATACGTATAAAGTTGGGCAACTTTTGATCAAATTTTGACAAATTCTGGGAAATTTAGAATCGCAACAAATTAATAACTGACGTCGCACAGCATGGGACCTAGGACCGAGCCTTGTGGAACACTGCTCATTTCTTTCTAAGCATTTAATTCCTTCGAAAAAAAAGTCATAAATGAGGACTTTGTTCGCAAAGTAGCTCGCTATCATTTTACGAATACATATAGTCCAGTATTAAGATTCGATAAGGACAGCCCATAATACGTTTCTAATTCGGTGAGATGAGTGCATTTTTACGACCAGGGTTATATGGTATGGTATTTTGTTTGCTGACAGCTTAGGCAAAGTCTTAAGAAGAGAGCGCTTAAAATAGAACAGTCCCCCTACATTTCACATTCAAACTCGGTGAGACTCGTGCGTTTAAATCGCCCGCGAATATGACAGCACGCTGCAGCATGACTAGGACTATACAAAAGTCATGTCGAAAATGTTTGGATTAGCTCCAAGCCTCCAAAGGAAGAAAAGCTTATATGTAATACATCTTAGTCAGTATTTAGAAAGTCCTCATATGCCCCTCCGAGTATTTCTGAATGCAGGCATCTCCGCTTAAACTAATTGCTGACTTTTTTTTTTTTGTCCTGTCAGTAACCTAGCATTTCCAACAAAGTTTTTATGTTTTTGGCAAAAAAATGCTGCATCAATTTTTACTTTACGAACTGTTTGTTGTAGGAGCTCTTCAACATCCTTTAAATCATTGAAATTAAGCCGTTAAATATTCATTGTACAAATTGATTCCACTAATGTTTTGTATTCTGGACCAGCTATTTATAAAGAATCAACAAAAACAAATGGTTCAGGTCTCTGGTTTTATATGCACTCTACCGTTTGTTAATACCCAATTTTCTAAGCTCTCTCTCAAAGTGTCCAAACTAGAGAAATCTAAACAAAACAACAGAGCACAGTTTATCGTACAAAATCTGCAAATCCTTAGCTTTCCGGTATCATCTGGTGGCCGTGTGTCATGCGCTCCTCCCATTTCCTTAATTATCGTAGTCTGGTGGTGTCGAAATTAATTGATCTCCAACGTATTCGATACTCTCTGTTATCAAAGTGGATACCACAATCGTGGTTTATGTATTCGATATACCCAAATACAGCAACCAATGTGAAATTCTTTGTGATTAGATACAAGCGCCACATGCACGGTCGTTGAAGCACCCAAAAGTCAACCAAAGCCTTTTAAAATGCCAAACACTGTAGTCCGCGATACTAATAGCCATTTTCAGAGACCAGACTAAACTTTTCGAACTCACAATATTGTGACCTACAAAATTTATAAGGGGAAGGTTAAAACTGATTAATAGTAAGGTACCAGTAGCAAACAAGTTTTATCCTACAACCGGTCCATGTTCATCTTATTCTCATACAGTCATACCCAATAAATTCATTTACGGAATAACCAAATTCAGGGACAACTCATCTCTCAGGCCCAGGAATTTTTTTTTTTTTTTTCTCCATCATGGTGGAGAACTTCGCTCTCAAGAAAGGCTCTAAAATATTCGATAGCATTATACTTCGTTATTCCATAACGCATTATTTTTTTGTAAAAATGTCAATATGGATGTCATGTTTCCTGAGTATAGTTCGAAGATGAGTTGTATGGGTAGGAAGTGGCTATGGATGACTTGTCCGTTGATCAATTGCGATAGACGCATTTGGAATACAATGCTTTTTGTAATAATGTTTGTCAAACAGCATTTTTTAAGACATTCAAACTTGAGAAAGCGACAAACAATTTTTATATAAATTTTAAGGCTCTGTTTAAAAAAACGCTATAGTTCTCGTCCGGGGAATATGTTTTTTTTTTTTTTTTTTTTTGCGAAGCTCTAAATCAACCAATTCGGAAAAATAGAACGTAAAAAATACATTTTCCCTTTAACATTAACAATTTGTTTACTAAAAAAAAACATACAAGTTCTTTTTTCAACACTCAAAACCAACACATCTTGACAGAAAAGAGCTAAAACTCCTTTGCTCACTAGAAAAATCCCGCAAATCTCGACATATAAGGATTCAAGAGAATGACAGTTTCCCAAGCGACTACAAAATTTCCCTTTTACAATTTTGACCATTAGTTTAATTTTTAAAATTTACGCAAGTTCTTAGTTGGGTCAAAGTAGAGATTCTGTTACAGACGCTCAAAACGAACATATCTTGACAAAAAGGACACTTTGCTAGATAAATAGGTAATAAATTTCCTTTCCAAAACTTTGACAATTTTGACAATTTTGAAAGTTGTCGCACGGAAAAATGTTGTTTGACGCTCCAAATCAAAAAAAATCGACAAATAAGGCTTCAAAAGAATAACAATTTCCCAAGCGACCGATAAATTTAAATTCGTTGACAATTTGTTGACTAACAAAATAGCGCAAGTTCTCACACGGGTCAAAATAAAGCTCCCGCATTTTTGACTCCAAAAACCAAACAAATCTTACAAATAAGACGTCAAAAGAAATAGAGTTTCCAAGTGACCGATAAATTTCACTTTAAATATTATTTTAAGAATGCCTTATAAAAAAATTGTGGTAGTTCTCGCACGGGTACCTACTATTTCCATGTAAAGATTCCTTTCTCGACGCTATGAACAGACCAATTTTGACAAGGGCGCTAAAAGAAGGATGCTTTCCTAAATAACCAATTAGTTCACCTTCCAAAATTTTGACAATTTGTTTAGTAAAAAAAAAAAAACCGAAAGTTGATTTGTTGGAGCGTCGAAAAGAAACCTCTACAAATAAGGCTTCAAAAGAATGACAACTTCGCAGAACACTGATGATAAATTTCCCTCTAACAATATTCACAATTTGTTTACTAAAAAAAATAATACATTGTGCCAAAAAAAATTGGGCGCAAATCTCTACAGAAAAGGCTTAAAAAGAATGACAATTTCTCAAGCGAGTACAAAATCTCCCTTTTACACTTTTGACCATTAGTTTAATTATTTGCGCAAGTTCTTAGGCAGGTCAAAGTAGATATTCTTTTACCGACGCTCAAAACCAACACATCTTGACAAAAATGAGCTAAAAGCACGGTTGCCAGATTGGACGCTCTGTCGTATTTTGGGCTATCTTTTTACTTAAAAAAACGATAAAAATTTCTTCCATGAGCGCCCAACACAATTTTGGGATTCGTTCGATTTACGAATTGTGTGTTAATTTTGTTTGTTTAATTCTTTCACAAAACTAAAAAAAGAAATATTTTCGAACAAACCCGCACTTTTAAAACTTGGCAGCACTCTTGCAGTCAAGTGACATCGAACAGTCGTTCAAGTTGCACGCACACCAATTCATTTTGCAGGCCTTTTGGTTTGACACAAGCCACAAAAGCCAATAGCAGAAAAAAAAAGTCAAATAAAATCCAGGGTGTAGAAGTCAAAAAAAAAAAAAAAAAAAAAAAACAAAACGCGGGGAGAACAAGTCTGAAAAATACCAACATTTTCAACGATTTTTGGGCTTCTTTCTAAGCAACGATATTGGGCTGCATTTTTTAAAGGTTTGGGCGCTTAAAGCGAACTAAATTCTGGCAACCCTGGCTAAAAGAAGGACACTTTGCTAAATAACCAATTAGTTAACCTTCCAAAATTTTGACAATTTCTTCATTAAAAAAAACCCGAAAGTTACCGCACGGCTAAAATCATTCCTTTCTCGACGCTCTGAACAGACCAATCTTGATAAATAGAGCGCTAAAACAAGGACGCCTTCCTAAATGACCAATAAAATACCCTTTTAAAATAATACCAACTTGTTTTCTTAAAATTCGCATTCTCGCACGATAAAAGTGAAAACCCCTTTTTGGCGATTCAAACCAACCAATCTTTTCCAATAAGATGTCAAGAAATTGAGACTTCTGCATCTTTACTTTGCAAATATCAGCGATTGGCTATAAAAAAAGAAGATAGATTGGCTATAACAAAAATTACAGATTTGCTATAAAAAAAAATTATAGATTTGCTATAAAAAAAGTTATGGATTTGCTATAAAAAAAAATTATAGCAAAAGAAAACTCCACATAACTTCAGAGTAAATGTAAGAAAATGTCTTCTACGATCTGTCTGAGCACACCATCATTACCACGCTTGTACAAAAGACATTTTCTCATGCAACCCTTCCCATCTATTCCGTACAAGGCTACATACAGCAACACGTGCGCCATACATGATGATCCGCCATTATTAGAACCAATCCTTAAATCCATTGTTCAATGAACTTCCACTTCAACTTCATAGATAATCATTTCTCTGACGACGAATAAGAAGAGAAAAAAAAAAAATGGCAAAACCAAACCGACAACCCCAAAGATAATCATAACAATTTTCCTCAATTTACCTTCGCAATCGTGCGCGCTGTGCAAAATCTCCTTCACACAGATACCTATGCTCCATTGTTTCCTGCGATCCGGCATCATAGCGAACAAAAAATCGTGATAACATCTCTTATATTATTGACTCATTGTTCACAAAATTGTTGCATTCGATGAGGAACGCCCACTTTTGCCTATACCCAGCATATAGCCATCAATCCATCCGAGAAATTTCCGTTCCTACCTCGCGCTTCATCGATTACTTTTTCGACAATAAACTGTCAAAATATTGTTGTTTATTAGTTGCATTAACACTTTCCTTCCGACGGGACCTCGCCGTTGCTGCAGGTGTTGCACAATGCCGGAGAAGGAGCCAGCAAATTGAATTATCCATCGCGCGTACGTTATGCCGGCGTCGTTTACGCGTCTATCCCTCTCCGATGGATTTTAATAAGGAAATTGCCTGAAAGTCAATAAATATGCTCATACAACAAAGGAGCATGCTCCCTAGTTAACCGGGCTCTCTAATGAATGACCAAAGGTCATCCACTTCTCGGCTGACACTTAACCACTTGTAACACTTTGTATATCTGCGTATTCGTGTATCTCTTGCGAGAATTCATCCTCGGGCAAAGCGCTTTCAATCGTAAATTAAATCCGACGATAGCCAGGAAAAAGTTCGTTGAATGCGATGAGATACAATCAAATGGGTAGCACGACACGCAACATGATGGCGGCATTACGATGTGATGATGATTATGATGCGGTGATGGTAGCGAGAGATTACTTCATTTGTGAGACAAATGGCTCCAATGAATTGATGGGCCTGAGGAAGAGAGTTTACCTGGCAACTTTAGCCGTCTCCTTGGAGGTTGAAAAGAAATTCGTGCGAACCCACGCGTCTATCTCATTAGAGCTGGCATTTATACTGATGTGCTGCGACGCCGCCTAAACACAAATCGGGATACTTTTTGCAAGGAGACACGATACATGACACACGACGCGTCGTCTCGGGGCGAATTGATGCGCTGCCTTCGCCGTAGTCATTTCCATTTGGGCGGCTCTCCAACGTGACCCCCATCGCTGTTCCTCGCGGTCCTTCTCCTTTTCCACTGCTAGGTTAGGTTAGGTTAGGTTCCCTTGTCAAATTGTCTCGGCGGCGGGTATACGATTCGATATTATTATGTCGTCTGCCCATGCAGATAAGTGTGCAATGTACAAACAAAAAAAAGATAGAAAATTGCCAGTAATTGTCTCCGTGGTTTGCAGTTTTTCTTCGGCTTGTTTTTTCCTCTGCATAATTTTTCATAGTAACTTTCTACATATATTTTAACATTTTTTTTCCGTTTCTCTCTTTCCAGGTGTTATACCGTGAAATAGTATCTCATGCTCGAGTGGTTGGTGCATGCATAAGGGCTTCTGAGAAGGAGAATAACGTCGCCGCTGGCGAACAACACAACTCATCGCTATCTTCAACTGATGAGAGATCAACTGGCAAAACGCCATCGCCAAACGCTGTTGCAAAGAAACCCAGTAACGAGGGAAATTTGAAAGGATTAGAACGTCGCTATCATCTGTTGTATTTGAAGGCCATCGAAGTGCAGTGTCTGTTCGAGGGTCTACTTGGAAAGAAGATATCAGCTGCGGTGAGTTGGTCACTTGTTTTTATTTCGTTTTATTTCATTTTATTTCTATTTCACTTTATTTCATTTTATTTCATTGGCTTGCAGTTAATTTGTAAGTCGTTATAAAAAAAGGATTAGAAAGGTGTTCTGTTTGTGCGGGAAATCAATTAAGGGCTAGCTTCGGATGAAAACTTTAAAACACTGGAGGGCAACTGTAGCTAATTGATTCATTGTTCGGCGGCCCCCCTGCTCTGTAATTGATTGAATAGCACTTCGTTCTGGATCTAAATTTGAATCGGCGGCGGTTCGACTCATTGGGGGGTTTGAACGGTTTTGGGCGACAGCAAAAACTGCGAGCACATACCACTTTCTCCAATTCGGGTACCGTGACTGATTTCTTTTTTCATCGCTTCGTTTAAAACGATTTGGGTATTTCAATTTTTTTCTTAATGAAAAATCGGGGAAATAACTTTTATTGAAAATGACGCGTCTCGTGTTGTGGTGACAAACAGGCCCTCCAACTTTCAATCTTTTTTACAAAGCTTTTGGTAAAAGGGTTCTACATACCAAGTGACAATCACTGACTGACCAAGCAACGACTACTTTCGTCACCATGCTTAGACATCTGTGTCTTGTCTTTTGTTACCGCTGATTGTTTTCTTTCCGTAAACAAGGTGGACCAAAAGAAGTCATCCGATGTTGTTTGGCTCTCATTTTTTTTCTAAATGAAAAACTTTGTTTTTTTTATTTACTATGTTTATTTGAACCTTTAGAATTTTATTGGTCAAGTCGAGAAGATGATATCGGCCAAATGGGCGCCGTAACAATTGATTGCCATACGGGCTCGTTTTATGGTATTTTTCATCACATCGGCGAGAGCTTCGGGCGACAGATTCTCGCACTCGTGTCGAATGTTGTCCTTGAGGGCTTCTAGGGTCTCGAATACCCTAAAAAAAAAAAGTCTGAAACGGCCAAATCGGGCGATCTTGAATCTTGAAATTGGAAAATTCGAAATTATTCCGCGTTATTGGGGAGTGTTTCGCTCCATGGCTTGTTCACTTGTATTCTACATCTGTATAGTCCACAAATGTCAAAACAGATTTGACATTGGCGGCCAATTGCAAAAATAAGAGCATCTTCCAATAGGGTGATCTCTTTTGGCCCACCTGCAATTGCATTTTTTTGGACATACATACCTCTTTTAAGTTGAGGAAGAAATTTTATTTTGTGGAATCCATTGAGTATTTCAGGTGGACTCCGCAAAATAATCTTTATGGAAACAAAACCTAAAGTAAAAATGGAATTAGGCCCCAAAATGCGCATACAAACAACAACAAAAATTGTCTAAATTTGGGTTGAAGTTTCTCTTTTTGTGTCCTTATGTCACTTTTTCAATTGCGCGATTTATTAAAATTGTAAACCTCGCGTTGAAAACCATCAGCGAGCAACAGAATAGATGAACAAAACAAAACGAGCGATTTTCATCACAAGGCTTGCGAGACGAGGCCTTACTTCACTGCGTTGTCCCTCCGGGCTAGACCCCCGAATCTACGGGCCGGTGCATCTGTGTTCATTCCTTCTACATCTCCTAAGAGTCCTATTTTAGAGGACTGCTCCGCAATGTTTGGCTATACAGCTCGTTTTGTTTTTTGTTTTAACAAGTCCAGTGCCAAGTTGGCTGACACTGCGACCTGAAAGATCTATTATATCAAGCACAGGTCGTATAGTTCGTGGTTCAATCTTCTCCTCCAAAACCCGTCAACGCAAACGAGACCGAACATTTTAGCAAAACACCTTCCTCGTAAAGGAACCAGCGATGTTTTGATCTGCTTTAGACATGTTCCAAGCTTTATCAGCGTAAAGCAGGACTGGAACTATCAGAAATTCCTAAGTTGTTCGATTTAGAGCTATACCTATACTATCCTCCTCAGCCCGCAACAACCATTTGCATGAGTTGTTTTCCATTTAATTTCATTTTTGTTCTAAACTAGAACAACAACCAAGATGCTTTTAGCAGTCCTATTTATTTTGAGATGAAAACTCCGCGTAAGGTACTCTGCATTATAAAACGGGTAATACAGTTCGAGGATAACGCAGTGGCAAGAGAAGAAATCAGCGACTTTCAATCGAGAGCTCAGAGGTATCCCTTGTGAAAAGAGCTCAAACTTATATCCGCGCACCTAATTTCTATAAGATCTTCCTATGTTCCCAACTTCAGCTTCCAAAGCCTCATAAGCTCCGAGGTATTTTTAATTTTACATACGATTGCTTACAGATGTCAAAACTGCGTATTATTATAGGGCATAGGCGAATCCTTACAACCTAAATAGCGCATAATTTTCAGTTCGCAATCTTAGATTCATCTCTAGAATGCAAGGTACAGCGAAAAAACATAAGATTGAATATAATAACTAGTGCGGACTAAAGCGATTAATATTAATAAAGCGATTTGAAAAATTAATAAAAAACCATACCTGGGCTACAAGATCTCAAAATTGCCATTTTGACGACCTCCGCTGTAAGACTCAATCTACTGTCGGGTTGGAAAGTGTGACCCCCCTCTAAAAAATTCCTGAGGCATTGAAAGTCGTTGGTTACAGTGGGTTGCCCCTCCCCGGAGGGGGCATGACTACTGTACAGGGAGGCCATCGACCCAATTTAAATTTTAAACATTTGTTCCAAAGAAAACAAGTATTGATGTGTTAAATGGTTCGGATTTTAATGAACGTTTTTGGACGCACTGAGCTTAAATGTAGAGGTGACCCTCTTAAAGGGGGCTTGACGTTTCCCTTCTCCAATCAGTGGGATAAAAAAACGTTCTCCTGTTTTATGTAAAAAAAAAAAAAACATTTGATGGGTTGGAAAATAAAGGGGAACTTCCTGTAACTTCCTAAGCATATTCGTGTGACATTCGAGACATTTGTGACATCTCCAAAGTCAGCAAAAAATCGGCTTTTTTCGCAATATTCAGTATACCACACTGTCTACAACTTCCTGATACGCTTTATCATGCCAACGACTGTCCTATATATTTTTACAGCACACCACCTGACGGGCACGTCATGTTAAACAGTTCAGCGTAACAGTGCGTGTGGTGAGCTCATAAGGAAAATTCGAATTTCCACCTATCTACCTACATCAACACCTCTACCCATTTCTGTGCGCCGTCATAATCACCCCATCTTTCCCAATCGCTTCAAATTCCGTTCCACTACCCCGCACTGGCGAGAAATGCACTAGCAAAAACCCCATCCACATCCGGCTTCGCATAGGCATAGTACTTTTTTTTTTTTTTTAGAAAATCTACTTAATAATAGCAATAATTTCGAACGAACATGGAATTTAATTGAAAGAGAAATTTCATTAACACTCCAATGCGTCCGAACCGGACGGGCACTGTGCCTGTGCCTATGCATATTCAATTCATGCATCGAACCTAGTCCAGTGGAGCTCAAAGGAGGGCGCAATTGAAGCGCTTTTCACCGCCAAAACTGTAACTGTAACAGAAATACGAAAATAAAAAAAGGAAAAATTAAAAAAATAAGAAAATACCCATAATCAGGCAATTTCCGTTCGTTTTTCTGTATCGGCAATCGGGGGCCCCCTAGGGCGCGCTCTCCCGTTGGAATTTGGAACAAATTACAATGCGGATACCCACCCATCATCAAACTGACCGCCAAATCTTTTGAGATAATTTCTACTCTGCTCAACTGATAGATCCAAAACAACCGTCCGAGCACACAACATGTGTTTTCGGCATGCTGCACATGACAGCAAACATGCAAATTTGTATCTTTTACCCCAAACAAGGAAGTCTTCGCAAATCGTGTTTTGGCAGCACTTTCAGTCGAATTTACATACCTTACCCGCGGGGTATTTTTATTTGTTTTCTTCTGTTTCGTTGAGATTTTAAGATTCCACTTTTTTGCGATTTCATGGATGGAAAGTGATTCGTTTTGTATCTGATTGTGGCGTATTATCGACAAAACACTCGTCGAATGGTAAAGTAATAATATTCCGTGGAAAATAGGAATGGAAATGCACGAGCTGGAACACTCTCTGATGGCGAGGCACATCTGTGGCTGTGCTATGCTAATGTAAATAAAAGTGCGCACCAATCCCTTTTTTATTTTCGTTTTTCCTATTTGGTGGATAATTTTAGATATGCTTTTGTTAATTGAAGCGAATCATTTGGAGATTCGTTGTGATTGATGCTGCCTCATTGCGGGAATGTGTTGTGTTTGTTTAATTCCAACAGCGTGTTGAAGAGTGATTGATTTTACGTCTTCTCTGGCATGCGCCGAATGCCTTTGCAAGAGTCTATTGAATGTATCTCGAGGCGTGTAGCTCTTGTCTTTATTTCAAGTTCAAGAAGAACCACAAGCTATGCGGGCTAAGCTCAGCTATTGATTCGTTCTTCCTTTCAAAGAAATCTGTGCCAAACGGGGGGCATACGAGTGTTATTAATAAAAAGTTAAAAATCAAAGAGACAGACACAAAATTGGCACACTTTTTACCCGCATTTGCATATTTCTCTACTGGAAGTGGGTAAGCTGAATGGGCCTTACTCGGTATGAGTTATAGGCACCATGGGATTATGTGTGTCCTCCAACTGATAGAGAGTGATACGCCTTTTGTTGTTTGAGTGCGGTCCGCGGTCGGTCTATGGGAGAGTGTTATGCAGAAAAAAATATATCCAAAAGGTGGAGAGAATTTGAATCCAAAAGAATGATGGAAAAAGGTCGAGGAGAAAAATGTATGTTAAACGACGTGGTCTACAATTAACTCCTCCTGTGACAGACAATCAGACAATGAACCGTAACGATTCGAGTCGAATGTATAATCAGGTATTTAATTCGGGGAAACCGACTTTTGATTATAAGCACGCAAGGGGTAGGGGAAAAGTTGTATTCAAAAATTGTCAGCACATGGCGTTTTTCTCAAGCTCACTTTAGTGGACTTTAATTTAGCCTTTTCCTTCTAGGTCGATACGAATAAATGGCGAAACACATGGCGTCGTTTTTGTAACAAATTTTAGTCTCGACTTTTAATTTTTAAAGCTCAGAATTGCGAAATTTGTATGGGAAATTTTAGCCACTGTGAACTACCAAAATTTAGATTAGCAACTGAAAATGTTTATTGGTCATTAAGTGTATGCCTGGCGATTGTAGTTATTAATCCGTTGAAATTAGTTTGATGCCCCTTTTACAGTGTATAATAGCATAATATTGGTTTTTGATCAGAACAGAACTCGATATGCAGCAACAAACACAGAATCTGGGGTGCAATCGTGAACGAGCAATGTGTGATGAAGTTTGTTTTTGTTTTGGTTGTCAAATGAACCTAATTCTGTCAACGTAAGAAAATAAATAAATAGCCTATGCGTAGCTTCTCACAACCATTCGTTTTGTGTGAGTTTTCCATTTTGAGACAAATGGAAGGGACTTACAATGTGATGCCGAATCTGAACAGCTGATTGAGAAACTTTTCCAAATAAGTTATAACATCGAAAGTTGGTTAGACGTCCACAAGAGCTGGCGTAGTCTTACACAAGATAAGATGTGATTTGTCTTTTTCCAGGAATCGAACCTGGGACTCCTCGTTTAGTACCCACACTAATCACTATTAAACCACTGCGTCAAAGATGTGAACATAAAACTGGTTCAAAAATTGAAAGATTTCGCTCAGAGATCATTGTTAAGAGAACCACAATAACCACTTTGATTGGAATCTTTACTATTTCAATTTACACCCACGATTTCATTCGACTCCTTTCTATACTCTGTTTAATTTATATTTTCAGTACAGGCCTTATGGGAAGCTCTTTTTTCTATCAGTGGTGCCTGTAGCTACTCTCACGGCAGATTTGCCACTGAAATAAAAACGAAACCATTGGCATTCCAAAGAAATTTGTTGTTGTCATTTTCCTGAAATTCGCATACGATGCCACCACAACCAGTCTACCACACAGCCGCGGGCAAAATGAGCACTATCGTCTTGCGTTCGCTTGCTATTATCATCAACCAAAATAAGCAGTGGTGTGAGTGACTGAAGCACATCAGAGAAGTGTTACCATTATGTCAATGTTAGCATGTCATTAATGTTTTTTCTTTGAATTTTGTCAAAGAACTTTCGGTTTTAGTTTTTTTTAAAGCTTTTGAGAGCGAATAAATGAATTTGATTATGTGGGATGTTGCCATACAGTTTTTAGGTACTCCTTTAATTATTTTGTATTTCTGAAGGATCTGTTAACATGCAGTTAAACCATTTTTTCTTAATAAAGGGTTGGTATTTGGTAACCCTACCGATATTTGTGAGAGAATTATGCCAATTTATAGTGCTCACTATGGCAACCATGTGAGAGTTTTAAAATGGAGACAGCTTATTAAAATCCATAATGGTAAGGGTGAAAGGCAAATAGCCTATCTTCCCTGTACTGAAAATATAAATTGAACAGAGTATAGCTATCACTTAAGAAAGGAGTCGAATGAAAGCATTGGGTTTGGGATATCCACATTTTGCATCGATAGCGAATTGTCGTTGCTTTGCCGGCATAGACTTGTCAACAGAAATAACCAAATTGCATGCTTGATCATATTGGGCTTTAGGCCAAGGGTCTTTCATGTCCACGCGCTTAACTTCCGCAGCCATGAAAAAGTTTTTCTGGACGGATTTTTTTTTTTTTTTTTTTTTTTTTTTTTTTTTCCTTGACGGATAGGATATTTCAAACAGCCGTTTCGATATGGAAAACGTTTCGTTTCCGTTTCGATATATGAAAACATTACTCAAAGGCAGGGCCAAGAAAGAGAACGGTTTCGCACGGAGTAAGATAGTAGGCTTTTTTTAACAGAGAAACGAGCTTTTTTTGAGAAACAAAATAAAGGCATAGGTTTAACTACCTGATGAACGGCCAGATGAAAAAAAAAAAAAACGGGTAAAGAAAAAGATGTAAGCTATTTTGGTTTTTTTCAAGAAGTGAATTGTGATTTCGTTCTTTTTATGAGATTTTTTTAATAAATTTTCTTCACAACAGATAACACAATTTACCTCTTAGTAAAAGTAGGTTTATAACCATCCCTCTTATTTTAAAAAAGCGAAATTTTGACGTCTTCTTAGCAGACTTTATTGGACTCTCTATTTTGTGGCTTGAATATTGCTGCTTGCTTTAATAAAGGTCGGGTTAGTGTGACCACCTGTAGGTAAATTAATCTTACAGTACGTAAATTTGGAGTCATGTACAGTGTACCGAAGCGATAGCTCAAAATCACAAAAATGTATGTAAATTGAAGCGAGAAAAACCTAATTATGTATTATACAGCAACGACAGTGAAAGAACAAAGAAAACGTTTTTTTTTTTTTATCTGGTGTGCACTGGATCAACCAGCGTTCTCAGTACTTACACTACCTAGTTCGAAAGCCAAATTTAAAAATGTCTGTAGCCCAAAGTCGGACCCAAAAGGGGCGCCAGGTATGGTACGGCCTACGATACTAATTTTTTTTGTCGAAAATTTAGGAAAAACTTGGCCCAAACCATTTTGACTTGGAATCATCTGAAACTGATTTATTTGATCAGTTGATGTAATTCTGAAAAATACTTTACCACATACGAGATCCAATGGTGTACAAAAAATAGAACTACCACTGATCAGCGCCGGGTCGAATGTTTTCTACATTTCGACTTGAAGAAGGTCCCGTACAAACACATCATTTCGTACGTTCTTTTTATCGTATGTTTTTCTTTGATCAATCATCTTTGGAGCGATGAAAAATCACAATTGAAAATCGAAACATTGGCAAATCTTTTATTTATGTTCGCTGCCGAATTTCTTAAGAAGCACCATCAAATGTTGAACGAAATCGCATCAGAGGAGAGTATGGGTTAAAGAAAACAAATCAGGATCAATGAATTGATACATTTTGCAAAATTTGTTAAACTATCGGTTAATAGATTTCATTTAAATTCCGTTTAACATTTTTTAATGGATGCTAATGAAAACTTTATCATTTGTACAAATACTTTGGTCCAAAAACTCTTTAGAATTTATAAAATATATGGTTGCTTGAAATATATGTATCACTCGTAAATTTAATTTTTATTAGTCATTTCCAGTTCGGCTTCCTTAATACACACAATTTTTCAAATCCAATAATACTGCGATTCTATTATACTTTTGCGTAGGTATGTAAATAAGCTCATGAAGAAGTGGACACTGGTTACACTAAACCGTCCAGCGAACTAATTTATAAAATGGTACGAACAGCACCAAATTCAGTCGAACGTGTTACTTCTGACCCCACTCTCCCCTACGAACTACATATTCACTGGTGGATCGCGACTTTATATTTAAAAAAAATAAAATGTGAAACCAAATTTTGAGCTTGCATCGCCAACAATGAACTACTTTACATTCTTGGACCTAGGTGCATGTCGCCATTGCGAGCCGTCTAAGTTTTGTGTATTTTTAAGACAGTCTTTGATAATAATTCCAGATGAAGTTGGATCTCTATAACATTCATCTTCTCCATTCCACCATTCATTTGCATTTGTTATAGATGCTAAATGAATATGTAGACCACATTACTTCTTAAAAATAACAGTTTCATGATACAAATAAAAGCACCAATCGTAACCCGCTTCTATCGCCACCTATTGGCGCATAAAACTCGCTCTCTCTCCGAAACTAATACTAATTATGGAAACGTGCATAATTTGTGGGCAAATTTAAAACGCATTAAAATCAAATGACAATTTCCTGCTCACATTAACGACTTCCATTTTTATTGAATTCGAAAGGCCACTCTTAGCTTTATCAGCGAATTACCAAATTTAAATGTCTGGTGATTAAAGTTTAACTTATAAAAGACTGTCACCTCATCAATTGAGTGATGTGCTTTCCCTTTTATTTATTTCTTTCGTTTTTCTATTTTAAATAACCAAACTGACACTCGACTCGAAATGCTTCCTGATTGCGGTTAATATGTACTCTTTGACAGTCACGCTGTCGACTTAAAACCTTTCGATTCCCTTTCAATAGAGATGTGATTTTTTGTTTGTTTTCGTTTTCTGTTTAATTGACATAATTCAGAAGTCGACCGATAGAACTAATTTCCCATACAACTGCCCGTCAATATGGCCAATGTCCACATCCATCTGAAGCGTTGACAGCTTGTCAAGCGACAGAAAAAGTTCAAACTTCAATTGAAACCCAAATAATTGCCTAAGACCCTGATCTCTCTGCTATCAAATGAACAAAGAAAACAAAAAAAAAGTAAAAGTGCTCGTGGATCGAAAAAGACTTTCCATGTCAGTGGGGAAAAATCAACAACAACCACCAGGGCTATAGATGCTTCTTGTAAATATACGAATACCTACTTTTGACTCATTACGATTATTATTGTCTGTTTGGCTTTGTTCATTCCATATCGCCGAAAAAGTATCTATATCGTCGAAACCTTTCATTTCACTTTCGATTGAAAGGTAAACATAGTACAACCACCGACCGTCCCTCGAGATGAGGAGACACAGGCTGCAACGGGTGCCGAAATTGGTGGTACTCTTGCGGGAAAAGAACCTTTTCATGGTTTGTCGCGTCGTCGTGTCGGTTAGAAAGGGCATACATACAGTGGCTGCAATATGATATCAATTTTCCGCCAACTTTCCTTACACCACAGACGGTATTGCACCGGCCTGATCCAGATCGACCGGCTGGCCAGGAGTATCTTCAATCTTCATGAATTTTCATGAGTTAATATGGGTGAAATATATTTTTTTATTTTCTACACATAAGGAAAATGCATAACTATACGAGCGGTACGTATACGTGCGGCTTACAATGGGCAATTGGTTTTATGGTTTCGGGCTGAAGAAAGCGCAAAGTTTGCGCTTGAACTAGCTACTAGCTGGCGAAGACGTCGACAGCGATTGGCTTCCGTAGTTTAAATTGCTTTGCTTTAGTTTTGTTTCTCGTTTGTTTACGTGCTTTTGTGAGTACATCTTAGCGCATGTTATATTATAACAGATGTTAACATTTTTTCTTTTTTGTTACACAATTCGATTGTTACCGCAGGCGACCGACCATTTAAGTAATCCGGCTTTGGACATCTCAACTTGAGACGGAGCAGTTGTATACTTCGTTGGAAGCAATTAAGAGGTTAACACTCCTCGAGTCGTAAACGTGATTACCTGTTGACTGACGGACCATCCAAGCAATTTCAATTAAAGTCTGCATGATGGCAGTGAGCCAAATACGATGGTGGTTATTTTTCTTCTGCTAAATTGTGTGCCGTCTGAGTTCGGTCATACTCATATACTGTTGCGTGATTTTTTATTTGGAAAATCTAATTTGCAAACGCATTTTTACTAAGCCCTCAACTCAGTACGCCGGGTAAAAGAATGTTGAGGCCATAAAACCGCACGACGATGAGTGTTAGTGGTATCGCGGAGGCTGTCATTAAAAATGGTTAAAAAAGACTGCAGACTGCATGTTTGGTTATTCAACAAAATGTTAACCTACAAATTTATAGCGGGAATTGTTTTTACTTACTTTACTTACTTTTAATTTAAAAATTTCGTATCGTGTCGTCTATTTGTCCAAATTTTATTCGTCTCATCAAAGTGGGTCTGCCAATTTTGTCTGCCCGTCTTTATAAACATAGGTAGACCTTCTACCTAAACTTCTGGACGGTTTTTGTTGATTGCTTCTCGTCTCTCGCCAATTTGTGCGATATTATGATTTTTCAAGTATTGGTTTGGAATTACAAAAAGGCTAATAAAATACGTTAATTTTTTCTCTCCCTCTCTCTCTTTTTCACAGAAGGACTATATAAGCAAATAATATTCTAATTTCTAACATTAGAAAAGGCAATCATATTTTTATTTGTATTTTGGTGGCCGCGAGTGAATTAAGTTGTGCACACAAATAAACGTGTACACTGTCTTTATCCGATTCTGGAAGCCTTTAAAACGCATACTAATAACATAATGAAATCAATTGTTGACAACCATTTTCTGTCGTTTACAATGGTTTTTGAAAACTCCAAAATCTCGAAAACTGTTTAAACAAATTAACAACATTTACCTCAATAAAAGCAACCCTCGATACGTGCAACTGCTCGATAAAAGCAACACCTTAAATCTTACCGTTCCTGACTTTGACTCAGTAATTGCAACTCGTCAAAAAGAGGTGATCGGGTCTATCGCGAAAGAACTGTTACAGAGTCCGTCGTAGGGGAATTTTGAAATTCGTAGAAAGTGGTATCACTGAATATACCACGTTCTACGAATTTCGAAAGCAAAAAATGTACCCTAAAACGGATTCTGTGATAGTTCTTTCGGGGTTCGTAGCAAAATTCCGAATACGAGGATTCTGTGATAGACCCCGATAAAAGCAACTATTGTTTCATGAATTCATATCTCGTTCGCTATTTCGTTCAATCACTAAGCATTTGCCTTCAATGGACTGAAGAAAATGCTGTTTCACTGAGTAACATTTTAGCTCTGCAAAACTTTCGAGAGTCAGCTGTGGAAAATAATTCTGCGTCCAAAAAGAGAATCAAAGATTTCTTAATTTATTAAAAACAATTACATTTTTATTTTTATTTTTAATATGAATTAAATGATCAGTTTTTGTCTGTTTATTAGTGCAAGGCACGATTTTTTTACTATTGTGAGGTGTTTAACTTGTCTCATTTTTTGCACCTACAATTGTTTGACTCGATTATTGCAACAAATTCAATAAAAGCAACTAACCAAATTGGTTGTTTTTATTGAGGTCGCACTGTATTTACGTACATACCTAATTTAGAAATACTTTTTCTATGAAACTGCATACATTTTTTTTTTACCATTTAGTTTAAAATAACTCATCATCCGTATGAATAAACAGAAAGCACAGTTTATCTCTGTTCCAGGGGTTCTCTTTATTTAGACACATCATAAGGGATACTCTAAAAGTATCAAAAGATTTTTTATTGCGATATATTCATTCACTTGAGGTTGTTAAAATTTTTCACGATTTTTATAACTTTTTGTATGCATATGCATTTTGTGTCGTTTCGAATTTATTGTGCCGCCTTTTTTGTCGCTATCCTTGCTAATAAAAAGCTAGAGTGGCTTGATCTTTGAGCATTTGAAATAAAACAGTAAAATGGACCGCCCACAATACTTGAAATTTTCTGTCTTCCTGACTTTCTGGTAAAATATTCGCGTCTCATTTTTAAAGCGCCTCCCTAAAGACTGTCAAACTTTCAACCATGAATTCTAATAAAATTAAAGAATGATAGGTATGTTTAAATAAGATGTCCGTTTTTAAGGCCTTTTTTTTTATTTTTTGTTAAAAAAAAAAAAACTACACTGTCTGAATTTCAGACAAATTTTCCGTGTCTCATTGACTGTAAAAACTTTCGAAACCACCATTTCATACATGACAATCTATTGTATTATTGAATTATATATACTCCTATAGAAATTTATGAAATAAATAAATCTAATCTAATTTTTTCGACGGCAATTTTTTGCCAAATCAACAGTCTGATTTTAAGATCAATTCTTTGATTTTGACTGACTCAATAACTAGATAAGAACTGACAATTGATTGCCCATTTATTGATAACTACCTCAAGGTCTATTTGTTCAGGTGTCAAATAAATGCGTTGTTGTCACTTTGTTTCGCAGTTTCCAAAACAAAAAAATGTTGCGTTGTGAACTGATTGATTTTCAGACAAATTTTTCATTTTTCTCTCTACACCACTGCTTCCCAACCCAGCGTGGAGATTGATCGGCTCTCCTTCTCATTAAAAACAATCAGAGAAACTTGACGCTTCAGCTGACATGAGAATTGCTCTCACAAAAATTGCACCTAGAATATCAGAGCTGGTAAAGAAAATGCAACACCAGAAGTAGCATTGAACACCTTAGATCTCACATTACTGAAATAAAATAATAATACGGTTCTTAGTACCAACTTAAAAAAATGTATAAACAAACATTAATACAAGCAAGAATATTTAAAATTCTCGATGCATCTATTTCTATATATGTAAAACAAAGTTGCATTCGTAAGACCGCGTATAACTCGATAACGGATCATCCGATTAGGGCTACCTTTTCTTTGTTGTGTTTGTCTACGCCTAAGGAAGGTTCATACGGAGATAAAATTGGAAAATTCGTAAAATTAATTTCCCATACGTACAGGGAATGATATTTTTTTTAATTTTGATCGCAATATACAGTGAGATCGTATTTTTCAAAAAAAAGCTACATGAATTTGATTATAATAGTAAATTGTTAGTGGATTTTCTTTCCAGAAAAAAAAAGTTTAGCACGGGCAAATCTGGTCGGAAACAGCTAGTTAAATTTATTTTTCAATGAACATTTGGAATTTTTATTTAAATGGCATGCGATTTTCCAATTCGCAATGAGGGGGGCATTTTTTTGAAAATGTTGCGCTCGATACAAAAAACTTCATAAAACTGTCAACTTTTCACAAGTCCTACAACCATTAGTTTATGTTCGAAGTAAATGCGTTCCCGTATTTTTGTACTAAAATGTTATTTTCCAATTAAAAAAAAAAAAAAAAAATGCTGTGTCTATGGTCCCTGCGGATAGCGATGAGCCCGCTTTGGTGCCTGGTCTTTTGTGACGATCTCACAACCCCACCCAACCTAACCTAACCTAACCTAACCTATGGTCTGACATGTTCTTCGTATTGAAAGTTGTAATATCTTGTCAAATTTAGTCCATGACAGACAGATAAATATAAGAAACACTCGTATAAGATCAACTCGGATATGAGAAACATTTTTTTTTTTTTTTTTTTTTTTTATTTATGAGGTTTCTTATATCCGTCGTTGACTGTATTTATTTTTCGATTGGGTAATAATTTGTTACCAACGTGATTCAAAGTGGTTCATATAAATAGTAAGTGCATTGCAGGGATGTTCTTCTGTCATAGTTTGACATTAAGTTTTGTAAAATAATTCCATTTTCATGTGCTAGAAGTTACTTTTTCAATTTGACAAAAGTAATCGATTACTGGTAATCGGGACCCTACGTTAAAGTTGCTAAAGTTCACTCACTCACTTAATTCGTCTACAAAACTTGTCTTCTCTCTCTCTCTTTTACTGCCGTTGAAATGCAATTTCCTTCACGCTCAGCCTCGTTTCTATATACTCTTACTTTAGTTTAAATCAATAAATCCCTATTAAGAAAGATAACAATCATCTGATAGCTGCTTCGGTACTAAAAGCCTCCAAAAACAAAAAACATCTCACTAAATTACCATAAACATCACACACAGGCACAAAATAACCAATAAATCTGCATCACTAGAATGCGCAGCATAATGCACAAAACCTCTGGCAGTCATTTACTCGGTCATTATAACTTAATATCCCAGCTTATGGCCAGTGTTAACGCTAATTAATGACCGCTCTTACCGTTGTGTGGTATTTGGTTAACAAATGTCAAAACGCAGTGCGGCCAATTAGTAAAGCGCCACTATCTCCGAGATGGAATGGCGGCATCTAAAAGCCGCCAACGGGGAAAACACTCAATTTTATCTGCCCACACAGGAAAACTTTCGTCTGACATTATTCTAGTTGGACATGATGAATACATATTTAAAAAGGCCTACACCGTTTTTCGACAAGAAGATGGAATTGATTGAGAGAATATTTTTTTGTAATTTGCTGATGAAATTATTTAAGATTTTTTTTTAAGGCAATGTGATCTGATTTAACAAGAGCATTTTTAATATTTGACAAGTTTAAACAGAGGATGATCGCAATTAGGATGTTTGCCATTAAACGCAAAGTAACCCATCTCGAAGCTATTCTTGTACAATTGACGCAAATGGCTGCCTGAATCTATTTCTACCTGGAGCTTGGTAAATTAAAAAGAAATAAACTAAAAAATTGATTTACTTACAATTTATTTATCAAAGGAAAAGCTTAACTTATAAGGATAGTCTCTTCTGCTCAATTTCTCTTTTTCAACTGACTCCTATAATGTCAAAGTCGAGTTAAACAACTTTTCTTTCATTTCGTTCATGAACGCCTAACTTTTGGAGAATAAATATTAACAATTGAACAAATTTGTTCACTTGTCCTCTAAGTCTTAACTACAGTCTAGTCCTGGTGTATTTTCGAACTCATGCCACCCTCTCTAGAACTTGAACCAAATCGTAATTCATACAAACGAAATACATACTAACTTGCGACACTTTCCAAAGTATTCTTCCCACTAATTCCGCTACAACATCAAAATTAAAAAAAATTTCCAATATCCACTTATACCCTAACCAAACTTCCGTAAATTTCTTAGTGTATTTCTCAACTCGTGCCAGGCTCTTGTGCACTTGAGCCCATTCGTAATTAATACCGAAACGAAAAACTACCCTGCTAGACTGTGACCAGCGGCTGCGACTTCGACTTGAGCGAATACGATAATTTCCATACCCACCGTTGACCGTTCGACCATCAACTCGTTCAGATGAGTTTGAAACGAAATGAATCCATCAAAAATAAATGCTATAAAAAAAAGTATAACGCACATTGTACCTACCCACTATTTCGTTCAGCTCAATTGTAAACGAAATCAACTATGACTGGGTTTGTGTGGTGTTTGGGTTTTGGGTTTGGGTGATATAAGGTGGAAATGAAAGCCTGAGTAATTATGTTGCTTTCACCGTCTGGGGCCTATAACACAATACAACAAGTGCTTGTTAAACAAGTGAAACTCAACGGCTGTTGAAAATTCGTGTAACACGTACTAACCAGACTGGTTAGTTGTTTTCAACAGTTGTTGAATTTCGCTTGTTGTATTGTGTTATAGGCCTCTGATCGTTGTGGAAGGCTATGAACGAAATGGGAAATTTGTATAGATGTTTTGAGTTTATAGGATATATTATGGGATAGAAGGTTGGACGTAGAACCGAAGTTATTTCAAAAAATAAAATTGAATGAACTGAACGCCTTCACTTTTTACTCACGCGTCGCCACTGGTTCAGGGTTATCGTAATTGATGTTGCACAAGTGGCCTCTACTCCGTAAAGGACACTTCACATGGCGAGTGGTGCATTTCTTAGTAGATCTCCCATCATGTCCTATTTACATCGTAGTTGAATTATGAAGATTTTTTTTATTCTTTTTTGCGATCGCTCATTTCGACAGAAATTGTCTATCTCTTACGCATTGCCAATGTCCAAATGTATATAAACTTATTCGACCAACGAGTGCTATGCCTTACGCAACATTTTTGTCAAGCAATGCATTTCGTTCTGAAAACATTGCAATGTCCCGCAACAGTCCACACCGAATATACAACCAAACCAAGCCCATGCGTCTGCATACTTAAAAATTGGCAACAATGGAGATTTATCCCAAGATGCTGGCTGCTTACTTACACCATGCAACACAAATCGTATGCACATTCAAATATAGAGAAAACGATATCTATCACTGTTTGCACTCATGTTTAAGTCAAGTCGCTATACCAACGCTATCCACTTACGAAATGCCAAAGTGCACTTCCTTAACCTCGCCTCTCGTTCGAAGACTGAAAACTTTGGGCGTGGACATCTTTGACCAGAAAGAAAATTTCTCACTAAAATCGCACAGAAAACAAGAAAATCCAACAGAAATCTTGATAGTCATTAATCAAGATCAGAAAAAAGGGGTGGTGTCGCCACACTTTTAACTCTTGTTCGATTGAGAAATACACGTTTCTAGTAGATGCATTGCCAAATGGAACAAACTGAAAAGATCTCTCGGGGAAAAAAATACGTTAGGTAACACCACACCGCGTATTATCATTTCTAGAAATCAGTTGCTGTTGTGCTCCCCTCAGCTGACATTTGACAAATGTCATATTGTACAAAGAGGCGCAATCGCGCGCCTTCTCAGCCCGCTCACTGCTTTTTATTTACTTGACTGCTAGTGGGAGCAATTTCGCCATTGCACCTTCTGTGTTGGATGTCTTCTCCCAGCTGATGCTTCTTAGTTCTTGCGAACGACGTTTTGTTTGTGTTATGTGATGTCAACTTTGACAGCAGACAAGAAACTTCAAACGGGAGAGAAAAATAAAAGATTGCGCGCACGATTGGCGGTGACCTTTTTTTTTTCTTGCCTGTTTTGCAATAAACCCTGCGCGGAGAAACAAACGCTGACACCTCGCAACCTGTCACACAGATTGCACCTTTTGCGATTATGACATTTGCGGTGTGGAGATCATGGCATAGCTGGAACTGTGAGTGGCGTTTGTTATGACAGATCAAATAAACAACATTTTTCGGATCCACAAATCATTTCAATTGCTGCACTATAAATAGCGAAAGAGAGCACAAATCAAATGAGCCGGGGAACAATAAACAAATCAATGACAGGCGGTGCGTTTCCGTGCAATTTGCATAAACATACTTGGTACTTAGTTCTGGTTGCGCGTATGTATAGTGAATGTTTGAAAGATACGAATTTATTGGTTGACATCTGGGAAAACATTGGCAGTGGTGTCGAACATGCCACTGAAAGTGCGGAAGCAATGGACGGTAAATGCCAGCGGGATTGGTTGGCAGCACTTTTTGGCTGCTGGTGCGTGCTGCGTTGGATGTTGTATTGAAAAGTTGCGGCGCAATTGGTTTTAATGACATTTGCTGGATTGTGGTGTAAAACTAGCAGAGGCTGTTGTATAAATTTTTTTATTTTCTGTGGAACTGTGTATTTCGTAAACAACTGCTTCGCTGTCAAAGGTGGGAGTTTTAGTCTCACTGCACATCCCCATTGTGCCCATTGTGCAGTGTGTCCACTTTGTAAAAGAAACTGAACGAAAACTTATCACCATAGCTGTGATAAACAAGTACAGCATTTCCTTCTCCATGCGTCCTCCAATTCGTTCTAATTTATTGCGACACGCGAACATGAACTTCTCTAGCAAAAACATTTGTACTGAAACCCTTCCAGACGAACCCACAAATGTGGTTAAACTCCTCTTGTAAAGGCGACAAAAAATGCCGGGGCGGCATGCATACAAAAACGAAAAAAATTAAATTAAAGGGAAGACGCACAAAGAAGGCATCAAGGCACCAATTTATGTCACAAACTCATGATAAATGGTACATATACGAGAGGTGGCCCCCACTGTCTGTCCTCTATGCCGACAATGGCATAGAGCATACGAGTCCAAGGAGGCGCGCAGCTCTTGCCAGCTATACCCAATTGCTTATTAATTATGCACATGCGTCCAACGCTTTAATTGAAATATTATACCACGAAACGCGACCCACGCACAGTACTGTGTTGCTCTTATTCACGACGCGATGTTGAATGGAAATGGAACTTTCGTAACCATTTGCTGTCAAGGCTAAATCATGAGCTGTCCTGAATTCATTACAACGTATAAATGGAGGCTTTCAAAGTCAAGAGCACGATCGACTCACATACTTGGCGGAAAATGAGATAAAAAGCCACTTTGGAGATACTTTCGTTAAAATCTAGTCTAGATTCATATGTATAAATGTTTGTCTGTGACCATTTTAAATTTATGAGTGACAGGCAAGTTTGTATATGAATTTTTAAAACCGTTAACGGGTAAAATTTAATCTAGGTCGACATTATAGAAAACCCATTTTAGAGGGAGATTTTAAAATGAATCCAGTTGGGGAATAATGTTTTGAGTTATGTGGATGTGAATAATGTGTTTAGTAAGAATATCATTCGCACAGTTAACGGCTAGATGGCGCTAATTGGTTTTGAGGTTAGCTAAGTTTATTTAATGATCATCGTTCCAAGAATAAATATCATTTTCGTTCTGAAACATTTTATCTAAAGTGGTTTCAAATCACTAAATAAGTTAATAGTTGGCGCAACAGGTCCGTAGGGACACTAGGCCTAGCTTATAACAACCATTCGTTTTGTGTGAGATTTTCATTTTTGGAACGAATGGAAGGGATCTACAATTTTATGCCGATTCCCAACGGCTAATTGAGAAGCTCTTTCAAGTTAGTTATACTCTCGGATGTTTGTCAGACGTTCACGAGAAGTGGCGCAGTGGAAAAAAAAAACCTAAGCTGGAATTTGGGATTCGAACCTGGGACTCGCTTAGTAGTCCAACACTCTATATATTATATATATAAAAGAGAGTTGCAAAAGCGTTGTGACTTTATAACTCACGAACGATCAAATCGAATTCGATCAAAATTTTAGGGTTTGTTTGCATGGTCGTGTAGTTGGTTTATCTTAAGTTTGAACGAAATTGCTCAGCGCGTTATGTCAACATCTGATTTTGCCCATATAAAAAAAAAAAACGTAGGCGCCTATCAGCGTGTGTATGTTTATTGTATGCTGATGTCATACACACGGCAAATACACGTTGCAGCGCATACATGCATACAGCTGTCAGTGAGTTATTATGTTACGGTTTTTTTTTTTATCAAACTCGTGAAGATAGATATTCAAGTTCTTCATGTTTCTTCATTCAGTGCTGTGTTGTTAAATTTTGTAGTCGTCAGCACAGTTTCAGTGATTCCGGTGAGATTATCGAAAACAACTTCAAGCACCTGCGTCGCGAATTCGTGCAGGGCGAACTATATGAGACCCATAGCTCATACGACGCATTGCAATCCATTCATGTTCTGCAATGAAGAGGATGGATATCACTTTAAAATAACTATGATCAATCCATCGATAGCATAGTAACCGTGGTGTTGGTGGTGTTTAAATTTACTAAATTAATTATACAAACTACTGGCGGCCTTTTAACAGATTTTTTTTTAAATAAATATTATTGCCAGAATATTGTTCTTATTTTGCCAAAAATGGCAATTTAAACATTTATTTGACAAGTTCTATTAACGTGCTTCTAATAATCCCCAAAACAATGTCAGTTTTGCTGTTTATCGAACAATATTTTGGACGATCTCCTTTGGCATTGTTTTGAACAAATAAAATACTTTTCATTTCCTGTAGTCGATTGGTTCTCCGTATAAATTCTTTTCGGGAAATCTAGCTGTTCCTTTTTCTACTACTACCATTCAAAACATGAAATACTATATTACAATATCGTGGCTACGTATTTGGTTAAACACACCTTTTATAGAATTGTGTTTCATAATTCATTGCTATATGGCGTTGATTGGTTTGAAACTTTGCTAATGCTTTATTTACTTTTGAATTGTATTTTTTATGGTATCCTTTTTCCTTTTCCTAGAAATTGAGGGATATCCTATTGCTTATAATGTCCCAATTTCGAACAGACCAACACAAAAATGGAAGTGGAAATTTATATGATTTTATATGCCTATTACATGCAGGGAATAGAAGGGTTTTAAATTTGTTATTTTAAAAGTTTTGTGTTGCATTTTGTGTCCGAGAAGGTGACTAAGGCAATTAGAATATGTACAGGCAACAGTGTTTAGTCAGCATTTCCTACATGCGAAAATTTCGGGAGAACTATTGCAAATAAAAAAATGAAAATAGTTCACCAATACTACTAGCGGATATTGGGCATAGTTTTAGTGTAAAGCTTTACAGAAGAAGTCGATAAAATTGGCATGGATGAGTTGTACTTCATCTGCATCTTAAATAATAAACCAGGCGATGGCTGTTGGTACGTTGCTTCAACTCTACATTTTCATGTATACCTACCTCTCAAAATGTATGCAACAAAAATTAGTTTTCGTAAACCATTCGTACGTGATTCTTTTCTTTCGCCACCTTATACATCATCTATCGATCAAAATATCACACTAAACTTCAGTTCAGTGTGAATTTAAAGAGTTCCAAGACACAAGTCTCTTTTTTTTTGGCATTGAAAAGATAACAATTGTAGTCAACTCTCAACTGAGCTGTCCATTAAATTTCCAACGCTCCGTTTGCTTCGTTTGCAACGAGATGGCGCTGAATTTGATTTTTGAATTTTATTTCAGAACGGAAATACTGATTACTTAGAAAATGATCAAGAATTCATACGTCATCCCTGAACGAATAAGTTAGCATACCGTAGAATGAATGCACATGGCACAAGCAGATCCTCTTCCAAGTCGGTCACAGCAATACCATGTGAAACGATTGTCAACGGAAACTCATTGGGCCGAGAACCCCCATTGGGACCCACTGTTCAACAGCAAGTTATTGCCTTAATAAATACTTCACAGCAGTCAAAACTTCTTTATAACGATGAGAGTTAAATTAATCAAAAGAAGTCCGCACGGAGTGAGTTTTTTATTTGCCTATCTCTGCATCTGTTTTTTTTTTTTTTTAACTTTAACTCGCTCGTCTCCACTCCACGGTTTGCTTAATGCATTCAACGCACAGATACGACTATGTTGACGACAAACGCTATCCGATACTTTTCCGCGTGTTTATTTAGTGGTGTGGATCGCAAACGAAGCTGTCATGCTCCTGCTTGCCATGTGGTGTAGTTGTTGTAATACCGTGCCCGCATCCATGTGCCATGGTTACAATATTTCCTGGTCGATGTTCTTCTGCCGACGAGGAGGTGCACCAATAAAAAATAAATAAATCGTTTGCCAATCGACGAACTTTTCGAACGTGCACACGTTAGATGATCGGATAAACCATGAGGGATGGGTTTACTATACTTGAACATCGATTTTAAAATACAATCTTGATTGGCCGCCTACTGTTAGAGAAATCATTTCTAAATCGGTCCCTATTCTGCTCCATTCATCTGTGCAGCTAATGAGTGTCAGATTTTGTCGGACTACATAGCCATAAACATTATAATTGACATGGGGTTTACGACCTTCAAATGGACGCTTGTGAAACATTTTTTCGTTTATCTTCCTTTCAACTCGATGCGCATTCCACACTTCTACGTAATTTTCGATAAGCATAAAATTACGCAACATTTTTACAGACGCTGTTTCGATTTCGGTTTTTGATGTTTCGCAATTATTGACTCTTGCCAGCAGAGTCCATCCTTAACCTTCAGACGTTTTCAGTTTTCAGTTTACACAATTTTTGGAAGAAATACAAGCTGGCGTGGGCAGAAGTTATTTCCTCCCTACGGAGCGGACGTTTTGGCCAAGGTACACGTTCTTCTCACTCGGCCATCATCACTTAAAAATAAAAAGACGAAACAAAGAGGTTTTTTTTTTTTTGGTTTAGTATTTTTGGATGAAAGAAATATAGCAGAGTTTTTTTTTTCTCAGTAATAGGGTCATTGAATATATAAAAAGTTATTCTCGGAAGGAATGATTTGTTTTAGTGACTGTGCAGATTTGATTTTTGACATGGAACTATTTTATTTAAGGAATTTTTGCTGTCATTAAGAAAAAATACTTACGTTTTTTATTTATGCACCTAATGATGTTCTATTTTTCAGCAGAATTTTGTGATTTTTCATTTAATAAATCATGTTAAACATAAATTGTAAGGTGTTAATAATGGAAATACATAGTTGAAAGACGAACAATTAAATTTGAGTACAATATAATTTTTATTGAATTTCTTTAGTGTATTTTTTACACCCGTCAATGTTAATGGTTAAAGCTCAACTGGTTTGACGCTTCCTCTTTGCATACTAATAATAATAATAATTCATGTTCATAATTAGCACTTTTATTACAGAAATACTGTTATAAGAGATTAAATAAGTTGATATGTATTTATAAATACCTACAAATAAAGTTGTGGCATACAAAAAAAAAAATATTCCAATGTCATCTTATTGAGCAACTTTAAAAATTGAAATTACAAAGTTAATTCATATCAAAACTTAAGTTTTATTTTTTAAGAACTTGGCAGCACTGTTCAGTAAATTTTGCTACCTCAAATCCTTTACGAAAATTCGTATACCTATGTGAGGAGGATCAGAAGTCGTTTCAGAATAGAACTCTATTTTTGACAGCTACCTGGATAAAGTGAATTTATGTCACTTGGTTGGTTGTCACTTACTTTCAATACATATATATGAGTGCAGATTTATTCCATACCCCACAGATGTAAAAATACAGTTTTTGTATGGAGCAGTGTTCATAGCTCGTCTGAAATTACCTTTTTCGTGGGAATTTCGATGAATAGAAACCGTCCTTTGGGAAAAAGGGATAAAGTACAATTTTGTTTGACAATTCGGTTAAGTTACACAAAAAAAAAGAAAGTTGTATGTAATTCAATTTCGACCTAAAATCATTCTTTCTAGGTATCTTATTCAGTGTTCAAAAAGCAAGCCGATCTAAATTAATTGTCTGAAGGAAAAACCATCGCAACGACATACTAACCCTGGTATGTTGTTTATGACATACAATTCTTGTTTAGTAAGCTGTCAAAAATAATATATAATCTATGGTGCTACAAGTTCAAACCTCCGATTTCACTTCGAAAAGATAGCATCAGCTTTTAGGCGGTATATATATGTCATGTATGTTGCCAGTGCCACTATAAACATTTATTCAGTCCAATTGTTTGGCATTTCCGTCGCCGTGAGGCAGCCGTTTTTAGCACCTGCCATCTGAACAGGGTATCTAAGAGCGCAGCAGCTGTTTCCATTCCATTTAAGGACGACCATTGAGCTGGCGATAAAATTATTATATTTAGTTAGTTATTTGTTAATTTTTTAGGTATAAACATCAATTACATTAGACTAATATAATCTTTAAGTTAAAAATGAAGATACAATTCTTTAAAGTCCGTCCCAAAGGAGTTGAAACTTTCCTGGATGCGCAGTAGCAATTTATTTAAGGGGATATGACTCCATTTGATCAATAAAATTGTTAATGCTTTTCTCCACTTTATCATTTTTTACCATTTAAAAAAAGAAAAATAAACACTCGTCAAATCTACCTGTTGTTGACTTGAAAAGAAAGAATAAAAGATTTCTTCCAACCCTTTTTGTGATGCTGTACGACACCTACCTAGACCTAGACTAGGGTTGCCAGATTCAAAAATACGAAAAGGGGGACATCGTGAGTTTTCTAGGGGGGACAAGTGTTCCAAAAGGGGGACAAAAATATTTATGTTGGTTTTTTCTTTCGGTTCGCACATTTTGCCAAAGTAAATTTTGATTTCAAAACAAAAACTGAAAGTGAGACAGATGACAGTACAAAAAAGAAACGTACAGGAGAACAACTTTAGCACGTAAAGTTAGATGTAGTTCGTGAGTGGATGCATTCAGCTTTGAAAGTTTTCTTGCACTTTAAATGGATGTGTTCAAAGAGAATCTTGTTAAAAATATTAAAAGAAAGTACTTGCAAAGTTTTCAATTGAATGTTTTGAATTTTGACTTAATAAGGGGGACAGTGCGGTTTGTACTAGGGGGACAAACAGCATTTTTGTATGAAAAAGGGGGACGTCTGGCATCCCTAACCTAGACCTACTACTCAATGCACACAAAACTCAAATGTTCATCAACAAACGTTTGAAAAGTGCAAATTTTCCAAAATTGCCAAACGTTTTGAATTATGATGTTTGAAGGTCAAAGCTCTGTCCATAGTTTTACCGAGCCTACCATAGTTTGCAAGTGTGTTATAGCGGAGACCACCACCACTTAATTGAACTTCAAGTATAAAGTGACTCCTCAAGTAGAAACAGACTGACGCAATCCTGGTTAAACTGCACTTCTTAAAATTCTCCTCCAAAGCTTCAAAATCTCTTAGTACGTTGCAAATTTACTTCATCTTTTGGCTCCGAGCAGATATTGCAAGATCCTATCGATAAGTGATTTTTTAGTCAGTGCTAGCCTATGGCTCCTCTCGCGAAACGTCTTAAAAACCTTTACATGGAACTCTCTTCGGATAGCTTCTCAATTCAACTGTAAGGGTTCAGCGTAAAAATTGTAGGTTGCTCCAATAAAAAAAAAAAAAACGAATTGATTCGAAAAATAAGCCTAGGGCTCTGTATGAATACCACGTCAACGTTAAAATCACTCAGAAGTCGGAAAACCCTATACGCATATACATATCTCCTTGATATTTACAATTAACAAAGACAACAATTGAGATCGTCATGTGAACTGCATCATTTATCTTGATCGAATAAACTCGGTGCCGGAGGCTGAAGGACGCCTAGTTCGAGTGAGAATATATGGAGTACTCATTAAGAGCGCATAGGCTTGTTTCGAAAACTACGAGCATTTTGTGTATCAGTCTAATGTCAAAGGATTCTCAAAAGCTTTCGCTGCCGACTGAAAATATCTACCCAAATCAGGCAGCTGTTTATCTGTAGGATCTTAATTTTGTTAGTTTCGAGCCAAAAGCCTGGGGCCAGATTCTGAAAGGCGAAAACGTTTTCGTGTGCACGAATGATTTGCTCCAAGTTGCAGAAGTAAATCGTTCGTGCACACGAAAACGTTTGAACGTTTTCGCCTTACAGAATGCTGACGATGATCTCAATTGTTTGTCTACGATTAGGTAGCCAACTCATTTTAACAATCCATCCATCGGTTAAAATGCGAGCAAGCTTCACTTACCTTCCAGTCCATAACTAGATAGGTACTCTGTCAATTCCATTACGCATACAAATCTATTTTCCTAATTAAGTTATCAGTAAATGACATCGAGTTTGTAATTCCATTTGAAAGGTGCGTGCCTCAAGTCAATTTAAAAAAGCTGCCTCTACATTTCACTCTCCATACGCCGAGGTGTACCCCTTTACAATCACATCCAAGACGACTTGTACACTTTCTTAAAAAAAATGTGAGTAAATAAAAATTACCGGACAAATGCCTTGAGGGGTTGTCTAAACAAAAAATAAACATCAAAGGCAAACTTATTTAAACTGGCCTGTCGTCTCTCGGCTGATGATGCGTAGTCGTAGTCGCTATCGCTATACGCACTCGCCATTGGCATCTTATGATTCTTATTTAGATTTCGTGTAAGACTTGTGCCAACACGGTTGTAATTGCAACATGATGCAACTCCTTATAGACCACGCCGCGTTTGCTTTTTACAGGCAGTACAAAAGGGGGGATTTCGTCATACCTGGTTTTGAAGTTGTTGTGTTGTTTGTTTCTTTTTTGGAAAAGCGTAAACATGGTTTTTCTCTTTTTTTTCTTTTTTTTTTTTTTGTCGTTCATGAAGCGTAGATGAAAAGAAGGAACGCTTAGAGATGAAGCGATAAAAAGAAGTAAAAAATGTACACGTTCACACTCCATGCGTTTGTTGAGAAACACACCTTCTAGCCGGAACTGAGTTCTGGCAACTTGGCCTCCATTCATTTGTCAAAAGAAGTTATACTTTTAATTTTCATTTCTTTTGTATTCACAAATTTACGGTGAAATTTATGAAATGTTAGGAAACTTTTCAGGTGGCCCCGCTCTGGTAACATAGATTAATTGCCTTAGGTGTAGAGTTTAGAGGTAATTTACTACTTTGTTGGCCCACTTGTGGCTTAACTTTTGTCGAGGGGGGGGTTATTTTGTTTTTAAAGCTAATTTATTAAAGCAGTTAAAATGACGTGCGACAAATTTTAAATCACACGCTGAGGGTCTCCAAATAGGTGGAACCAAGTCGTTAGTTTTAATTATAGGACAATAAATAAGACTGACAATGGATCAGTCAGAAGTCGGCGGTCTGACCGTTGTTAAGTTTACAAACTAATTGCGATAGGTAATAAATGTGATAAGAGTTTGGAGTTGTAGTTTCTACAATATAAATGCCGTAGTAATATTGAACTAATATTGAATATTTCGAGTGCGGCCAACAGCCCAAAGCGGGACGATCCAGGGCAATCGATATTTTTCGATAGGTTATGTTAGGTGAAAAATGGTACAAAATGTGTTAAGTTCCGTTGTGCTATCACATAAGTTAAGGGGAAAGGGGGAGAAGGCAGGAGTGCTATCTAGACCGGACTCGCTAGTGGGCGCGTTATTGCTGTGTTTTTTGCTTATGACTATTTGTCTATGTCTGAAGAATTCCTACTTCTCGTATTGAGAGTTGGGGGAGTTAATCTTCGGATAGGGTATAGGGTGACCGAAACAGTCTACCCCTCCCCTGTAATCCTCAGACAACTCCTTGAGAGAGAAGGGGCTGGGGATGACTAAACTAAACGATATATCTTCGGATGCGCGAAGGGTAACCGAAACTGTGTGCCCTGCGCTTATAACCCTCTGACTTCTCGTCGAAATGACGCAAAACCGGATTACGTCTTTGGTTAATGATAGATAGGCCCTTGTTAAAAAAGGTTTAATGCGGTTGCTCCCGAGGCTTACAGCCTAAACGGCTGCCCTGATTTGGTCCATACTGCGGATTTGGAGCTTGTTTACAGCCTACAGTTCGGGGCCGTTTTGTTTTTTGCAAGGTACTTGAATGGTACTTCCCATATAAAATGTTCATACCAGTTTGATTTGTTCAAAAACGCACACTCTTCTCTATCCTCCCTATTAACCCTTCCACTCGTGCTGTGCATTAGCATTATAAGGGAACAAAAACCCCTTGAGCACTAGTGAATTATAAAAAAAAAAAAAATGTAGCGATTTCAACCAAAATTAGTATTTGAGTTAAAGTACGTGAGGTTAACATGATATACTCAGTTTTTCGCTAAAAAATCAGATAACGGCACTTATGAAATTTGAACATACGTATCTCTAAAACGGTCCATACCTACGATTGTAACAAAAATTAATTTCTAAGATAATACAGTCATTTCTCACTTAAATTAGTTTTTCTCTATATAATCGTACAATGGATTTTTGAAAAGAGTTTTTTTTTTAAATATAGTTTACCTAAAAACGTCACTAACGATATTTTAACCAAAATGCATACTTAGAGTAAAACTGAAGTTTCCAAAATTATTGCGGTCTTATTTTTCAATTTGAATCACCGAAAACGTTTAATTTTAAAAACTGCTCATATCTCGAAAACCCAATTTTCGATTTCGATAAAACTTTAAAAACTAAGTGATGCCTATATCTTGAACAATATCTAATACCCACTTTTCAATTAGATAATTAAGCAATTTTATTTTTCAAACTAATACCCTTTTCATACCGCAGCGAAAACCGTGTTTTCGTCGAAAACTCGTCGATGCATTCACACCGAACAATAACTAGTTTTCGTTTGACGTTTCAATTAGCTGTGAGACCCTATAGTGGTGAAACTTCTGTGTAAACAATTTTGTTTGCAAATTTCGATAGCATTAATTAACAAATAAAACTAATTCAGAGCATTTAAAAATAAAATTAGCCCATCAATTAGTGTGAAAAATGATTTTAAGTCGTGAGTTGTGACATTTGTTCAGTCAGCTGCTCTGCTGAATGCAAAAAGTGTGTTTGTTTCAACAACGCAACGATTTGAAGTCGTTTTCGTGGAATATGTATGGAAAAACGTCTGTTTTCGATGAAGTTTTCGAATGTTTTCGCGAAAAACCAGCGTATAAACAGTGCAATAATTGTTACTGTTGTATCTGCAAAATTTTACAAAAGCCGCTCTAACGTTTTTTGATCAAAATGCATACCTACTATAGTAGATAATATCAGTATTCTTCATAAGAACCGCTACTTAGTTTCTTTCAAAAGATTTAAAAACAGCCGTGTTAAATATATTTCCCAAACATTTTCTACTACCCAAATTGTAACCCAAATCCTAAGCCCAATTCGTTCCGACATAAATCGCTCATAGTTTTCAATAATATCTAGATTTCCAGCTTAAGAAATTATTTGTTGGCTCAATACTCTGATACAGATTGATGGCTGACATATATAAAATTCATAAGCGCTTAATGCAGACAAAATGATTTTCAACGAACATGTTGCTTCGGAGTGTTTTTCAGTACATCCACAGTGTAACCTTTTAAAACCCACAAATGTCAAGACGCCAAATAGGTGCAGTGTGAAAGTTTGTTAAGCAAACCTTCCACTTGCTGTCACTTAATTTACAATCTTTTGCAAACTTCAAATGCGGCTCTGCGTGTCAATAGGCAATAAAAACAAAAGTCACTCTTTCTCATGTGCACTATTCCCACACTATTCCGAATGTGTAGGCGTCATGTTGGCTGAATGTTACCATCTCGAAGCTATACACCAGCCAATCTCGTAAAGTTTAATTAAATTGTTCGCATTTGGAGATTTCTGTTCAGTGGAAGGACTTTAGGTCTTCCCCCCCCCCCCCATCCAATCCAATTAATTTTAATATTATTTTGTTCTCCTGCCGGCCATGAGTGCCTTGAAAGTGATCTGAATTGATTCCCGATGCCATTAACATTCATTTGTTTGTCAATTGGCCTGACAAAAGCTTGCCAATGAACGTTTTTTTTTTTTACTACTACCATTTGCATAAAATCGTGATGAAAGCAAATTATTATCCCCAACTCCTATGATGGAGAGAGACCTCATCTCTTTCGCTTCGCATGGTTAGGTCGTAGTTATTGCTGCTGGATGTTACTGTTGTTGTTGTCATTTTATCCTCCAATTAGACAAGTTCAGAGGCATCCACAACGATGCAACGGCAACCACAACATTCCTTCTCCTCTGCGTCTGGAATGATATTTCTGTATACCTCTGAGGGAAGAGCAGGTAATGCGGATAGCGACGAAGCAGAAGGAGGTGCGGTCGGCTAACCATTTGGTCGTTTCGTATATGACGAGTTTAGTCGCCGTATTAAGCCAGGACAGGTATTCTCTGTTTAGATTTTTATCTCACTTGCAGGACTACTACAGTGTAGAAGTTGGCGCAAAAGACACATAAATTGTAAAATGCAAACTCATTTCGGGAGTTCAAAAGGATGGTAGAGCGGATGCCACTTTGGCTACTTGCTAAACGGTGTCTGGTGGCATTGCACTTTGATGCTATAAATATCTGTTATAATCTGATGCTTCCATGGAAGCAGGAGTTAATATTCATGCGAACACAGAGCTAACAGCTGCTTAAGTTGGGGAGTTGTTTGTTTCACACCTTTGTTGTGACTCGTTGTGTGTCAAATGTCAACGGCTTTGACAAGTGGTCAAATTTTGTACGACATATGTTATTTGGGGTGTTATCCTATCAACATTTGTATCAAAGTCAAAGTTGTTGAAGGTCGATCTGTGATTTTTGCGACATTTCTGCTTGAGTGAGTGTCAATTTGACAATTAAACTTCACAATTTTTTTTTTTATGTTTTTATCGGGTCACAGTCAATATTCTTTTCTAACTATAAAATCCGACATATCATTGATAAAATGAATTTCTGGATATTATTCCTGAGACGTTTATGCTTCAACGGTTTTGTTCGAAAGACCCAAATGTCATCGAAAATGGCAACTGCCGGTTTTGTAAAATGATTCAAAACTTTTCTTAATACGAAATAAGAACCATCTTTTTCTCACTTGATCTTTCAGTTTTAACTTGGAAATCCGAAACTTTATCGAAAAAGTCAAAAAAGGTCGACCTACACTTCTTACTGACGTTTATGCTTCAATGGGTATGTTCTAAAACCGAAATGTCATCGAATATGACAACTGCCGGTTTCCTTAAAATTATTCAAAACTTTTCTTATCATCAAATAAGAACCGTCTTCTCACTTGATCTTTCTATTTTAACTTGGAAATCGACAGTTTAATTAAAAAGTCAAAAAAGGTCTATTTATACTACTAAGAACTGACGTTTATGCCTCAGCTTGTACAATGAACAAAATGTCATCAAGAATTTAAAGCGCTGACTTCAGCTCTGTTCTATGTGAATCGAATTTCACAACGTTTCTTATTTTATGTGCGTATTTGGTGCTATCCTCGAAATTTAAAATATTATTGACAATTTTGTTTGGTTCTAAAAGATCTATTCTGAACAACAGCGCCATCTTTTGCCTTTCAGTAGACTCATGACGTCTCAACCAAAAATATATTTTACTACAATTTCAGTCAGGTTTATTTTATGTACCCAATAAAAAGAAACCAACAGTAGAAAAATATGAGACTCATCCAGCTTAATACCCTATTCACAACGAGCCGTAAGACACTCGAAAACTTAATCGAAAACAGAAGTTTTCCCATACATATTTCAGTTTTTAAAACGAGTCGTTTAAAGTCGTGTTCCACGAAAACACCACGAAAACACCACGAAAACGACTTTTAGTCGTTGGGTTGTTGAAACAAACACAGCTTTTTCAATATTCAGCAGAACAGCTGACCGAACAAATGTCACAACTCACAACTTAAAATCATTTTTCACATATGTACTTAATTGATGGGCTAATATTATTTTTAAATGCTTTGAACTAATTTTATTTGTTAATTAATGCGATCTAAATTTGTAACTAAAATAGTTTACACAGAAATTTCACGACTAGTGTCTCATAGCTGATTGAAACTTCAAACGAAAACTAGTTGGTGCTCGGTGTGAATGCATCGGCAAGTTTTCTACGAAAACACGGTTTTCGGTGCGGTGTGAATAGGGTATTAGCCAATACGCGATCATATTGAAATTATTTGCTCGTGATCATATAAATGAAGCCCATTTTCATCGATACTTGACATAGGTAATCCTAAAGTACATCATTTAAATATCGCATTGTCACTTGTCCTAGCCTGCTTTACTAGTTAACGTCAAAATGATTTCTCGTTCTGACATTAATTAGAAAATCGTTTGCCTCCATCGAGTTTCATTCGCTCAGATGACTAGATAATGACTTCACACTTATTTTGTTCGCATTATCTCATCAGTTGAGTCAGATGCTATGTCACGCCTTAAATTGCTACACCCATTAGCCAGGTGCTACCGCAACTGCCAACTGTCCACTTAGTCCTTCGTAGCAGGTGTGCTCATAGATTGAGCCACGCGTGTCTTTAAGTGTGAAACTCACATTAATGATAATGTTTCTCTTAATATCCTCCTTAATGCCTCCTGTCAGTTTATTTATAAATACAAAACGAAAGAAAAATAGTCGCACATACCATCACCACACCATAATCATCATCAAGACCTTAATCGATGATTCAGCATAACTTGATGGAAAAATAATAAATTTGCCACGAGTTTATTGGGCTTTTGTCCATCGCTTTTGTCTCTGTCTATTTTTTGTCGGTTACGGAAACACTCCACAGACATTCTTGTCTAACAGAAATGATTAAATCATTCATGGCTTGTAATGACGTAGCAGATAAAACTAAATTGATTTGCGTCCAAAAAAAACTATGGAGATTAACGAATGCCGTCACATGGTCACATATGCTGAAAATTGGCTATCAGCTAATTGATTGTAATACGAAAAGGAAGCTTCTCCAATAAAATTGCTTTTGACTTCAAGTGGTTGTGTATTAAAAGTTACACCAATCGAATTCAGCGTGTAACAAGTGTGTGCCCCACCATTTACCTCGAAACTAATTTAGATTCGAAAGATATTTCTTTCGCATGATTTGCCGCAAAACTAAATTCTAAAATAGTTTTGACGGACATAGTGCGAACACTAAATTTAAGTTGTTTTTATTCGTTCAGTTCTAGAACTAAACGAAATTTACAACAACTAACTCAACACTTTATTTCAAAAAAATCGGTCAATTAATTATTTCTTAAGGGTGATACATTTAAAAACGTCAAAATGAGTTCGTACAACGTAAAAATTCAGACTGACGTAAAATGACGTAAGCCGTCGCACTACCCCGCTCATCTGTATGCGTCAAAAAGTTCTCGTAAATTTGATGTCATACAAGTAGTTTTTCACATAACTCGTAACTGTGGCTGCATAGAAATTTATTTCGCTGTGTTGCATCGCGCTGTCAAAATTATATGCAAAATAATATTATTTTTTGACTGTTGGATCGAAAAGCACGAATTTCACATTTATCGATCAGGAGCAACTGATCCAGAATTTGTTCAACTCGCATTAATAGTCTTGCCTTTTCTACGTCAAAATTTTATAAATATCCGCCATTACTAAAAAGGTAAAACGTCTTAAGTAGACGTAAGATTAAGTCTACTTAAGACGTTTTACCTTTTTAGTCGAGAAATTTAAGTGCTTAGATTTTGCAAACACCACTACATCTGTCACTATTTCACCAGTCAACCATACCTATTTGATTGCTCTAATTGACTTCAGGGTACTCATTCCGTAACTTTTCAGACGATTATCGTCGAAATGATAGAACCCAAAACTTGCAACAAAGTGCTAAAATTACAAGTTCGAGAGGTTAATCCAGTTCATTTCCCACAAATGTAATGAAAGCTGACGATATTCAAAAAAATTCGAGCAGATTATAACTTCTAATGGTGATTAAAGTTTCCAAAACGATATCGTTCAGACGATCATTGAGATACGGAATGTGCTCCCAGGAAAATCTAGTCGACTTTTATCAAACAATTGACAGCAAAATCAAAATGTCTGCCTTGACATTACAAGTCATTTTCCGCTCGGTTTTACGGTCTTAATTTCTCTAGTTCATATCGAGTATTTCTTAAAAAAATATTTTCTGGTGCGCCTTACCAAAAATCATTTTTAGTTCCAACTTTAAATTGAAGTACATAATTCACAATGGGCCTTATTAAAAATATTCGTTTTTAACCGTCACACTAAATATTTTGTAGGCCACATTGGGTGATTTTATATGAGTTCGTCAAATCCAGCTTGAACACTAAATATAATTATTAGTATCGCCCAATGGCATATTTTCAATACGAATTTCGCAATTGTGAGCTTACGCAAATTTAAATTCGAGACTTAAGTTTATTATTATACTACGGCGCGTCGGCGCCCTTTGGTTTGCGTAAGCTGATGGAAATCCAGAAAATATCTCATTAAATTAATACGTAAGTGTTAAATAAATTGTTTACACTGAATACGAATACAAAATTGTGTCAATTAACCATCAAGAAAATAAGTTTTATAGGAGTTTTATGGATGAACCAATTTAATGGTAGGTTTTTTAAGGTTTTGGTTTAAAATTTAAATTTAGTCTGCGCCGTTCCAATAACAAATTTCTGTCTCGACTTTAAATTTACCGAAGCGCACAGTTATGAAATTTGAATGGCAAATATAGCCACTGTGATCGAATAAAATTTAGACTCGAAGCTAAAAATATTTATTGGTAAGGCCCTTTGACATTTCAATTATTCGACCGACTATGACTGCGTTCGTCTTCCAGTTCCAACTCCTTATCAACTCTAACTACTAACTGCTAACTAACTAACTCTGTTCAGATTCCGAACCGTAGACCGCAAGTGGCATTCTTGGATGTAAATTCTTTTCAAAAGAGTTTAACGTTAATTTGACATGTTGCTAGATGTTTAGCGGTGTATGGAACGCTCACTAAAATTACATTTACCAATCTAGAGATAAATTATACGCACTTTTAAAAAAGGTAAACAAATGAGAGCTGTAAATACATATAAAAGTAATCAAAATTTTTACCTATAGCAAACAGAAGTGGATGAGGATGTTGAGTTTTTGTGTCAAAATTCAAAATATTTTTTTTATATTTCCTTACATGTACATTTTTTTTTTTTTTTTTTTTTTGAGTAACCGAAGCCTATTTTTATTTCACCCGATTAAGGCTGTTATCGGGGCGTTAATCCAATTCCCGCATTATGTGCTAAAGGTCTACTGATCGTTGGAACGCGACCAGTGTTAAGTTGTATGGAACGCACCAACTTTATATAACATCAGTTAACTGGCAATACGTATCGGCAACATTATGAATTGACATCACTGCTACCTAGCTTCAAGTATCGATATATTGTTAATCCCACAATCAGCGATCGCGATGTTATTTACCTTTTGATATGTTAACTAGGGTTTACGTTTGACTCACTTGATCATTGGTGGTGTGATTCGGCTCTGAACTATTTTGCTGGAGTGATTCTAGTTAACTTCCAAGTTCATCTGAGAATCGCTGAAGATATATGTTTCGCGTTAAATGAATCAAGTCGCAGCGAAAGTCGAAGTACAAAGCCGCGATTCGCCAAAACCCTCGCGGAAGAACAAAATGCGAACATGGAAAGAAAGTTAATGCGATTGCAAAGTGATAGAGTGTACAAATCTAAGGAGGCTTATTATGCGTCAAAGTAAAGATTAATATAATTTATACTCGTACTGTGTAACTCAAAATGACAGTTGGGTTGTGGAAGCTTCTACTCGTAACTCCACGAAGGGGAGCTTCAACTCTGAATTTCGTTTTCGGCAATCGCATCAATCGTTCTAAAGGTATTATCTGCATCTGCCCACGTACCTAATGTCGTACGCACTTCAAACACTATTTTTCAGGCTGAACTTTTTAGAGCGCAGCTTTCTCTCCAGAATAAGTTTGCGACATAAATCCCCACCTTCCAAATCTAGTTTAAGACCACCACCATTGTTGTCTTAATTTAAACCTACAAATCATGTTAGCTTGACAACTCTTTTTAACTCCTACGGTGACAGGTGCTAACATGCATTTGCACACACTCGCGTATATAGTTACCAAGCAAATGTCTCCAATTAAATATCCTAATTAATCAAATGTTTCGTTTTGAGACTCTTCTTTAAATACGCCTCGCCCTGTTGTCTCATCCACAGAACCTTGTCAGTCGTGGCACCACAACCAGCGAGGAAACCGACGAGGAACCAGCTTCGAAATTAGCACGTCTTACTGACTCGGAGAGCGACGACTCGGTAGCTGCTTCTGAACATCGTGCGCTTCTGACTGAGTGCTGCAAGAAAGCCAACAAGAAATCTAACCCCATTAAGGTAAGTACGCTGCTTTTGTGCGCGTTGATGCATCCCCTGCTTAATTATATTTTATAAACTAACAAACGTTTTCTCTACCCCTAACGTCCCGCTTTTTGCTCCCTGCTTCCCAACCCGCCCACCCACTGTCCGGCACTTTATAGGCTGACTACGCTGATGGTGACGACGAAGACGACGGCGACGACGAAATCGATCATCCCATCAACGCTCATAGCTCAGCCAATTGGGCACATTTGAGCTTCAACACCGCCCTAACCCAGGAGCGTGTGCATCAGTGCTGCATTGTTGCTTCGGCTGCTTCGACCGATTTTGACGCCGATTCCGAGGGCAGTGACTGTGAGGTGATCAAACGCCCAAGGAAAAGTGAAAAGTACATAAGTGCCGCAAACGCTGGCTCGTATCGCTGCTTGTTGTCAACGCCGCTTAAAAATCATAACAGTGCCGCTTTCAATCCCTTCTACTCGCAGCCGCTTACCTATCAACATGATTCAGTGTTTGTTTTGAGTGAGAGTATGGACAGTAATTCGCTAATGCAATCAAAGTTATTGAATGGCACCGCTGCCACCGGCTGTGTGGGAGCTGAATTGACCAAACAGCAGCAGCAGCAAAAGTCATCCAAATTGTTTACAATAAGCAATCAGAATGTTAGTCGTTTGTCACCGGCGCAACAGCAACATCAACAACAACAGAATCAACTGGTGCTAGTGAACACAAAAGGTGGAACTGGAGCTGCCTCCACTGTGGGCGTGGGATTGTCATCGACTGTCTTGACATCACCCTGCAGCAATGGCAATCTTGTAGTAGGCGGCGCTGGAGGCAACGCAACCAGTGGCGGAATACGGAAACGTCATCGTAACATTGACATTTCCAAATTTAACGAGTCCAATCGAAAGTCAAACAGTTGTGCCATATTCTATTTTAAGCATTTGGATACAGATAACGAGACGAACTTCAGTGGCGGCGGTGCCATCTCGTCGTCGCACGAGAGTGATGTAAGTATTCTCTTCTTCTTCTTCTTCTTCTTAATTTTTCTTCGTGATTTATCGATGGTGATGGTGTATCAATGTATCATACACATGGTGTTGGTAAACAAAAAAAAAAAGCTGACATTTATAAAGTGGCTTTGAGAATATTCAACATGTCAAGATGACGATGAAGGATGATGCCCTCATATAAGTGGTGATGCGTATTCTTATCTGTCCAATGAATTACTCCAGTGGAATGGTTTGCTGATCCAGGCTTTGTTCGGGTGGGTGCTGTTTTCCCTTCAAGGAGTCCATAGATGGGGTGGTCATTAATATTGCACATTTGTCGCGGGCTAGTAGTGACTAACCAGAGCCGGAAAGCCGTACGGACCATATCCAGTTTAAAGTGTATCGTGCCTTATTCGTCCTGTGATTCACTATTCTCTATGAAGTCATCAATATACTCATCCTATTTGTTAGTCATCGTGTTATTTTTTACTTTCCTCAGCTCTATGTGGGGAAATGAGGAGAACAGGAACACCTCTGGGCAGTTTTGGGAAGCCCTTTCTAAAGTCTAAAGTCTAAAGCACGAACCTAGGTACAATCTAGCCTGAATCGGGCTGCTAGAATTTATTATTTAAACTAGAAATATTTTATCTTACAATATCTGTATACATAGGTACATTTTTCTTACATGTTCGCATTTTGTTCTTCCGCGTGGGTTTTGACGAATCGCCGGCGATTCTTCTGCCGACATTCGCCGCGACGTCAACTATTTGACACGAGGCATATAGTAGTTAGTAGTTGTGTAACTTTACTAGTGGAAACAAAAAAAGAGTCATTGCAATAATTTCATTGTCAGGATTTACACGATCCGATTTTTGTAGTAAGTGGCGTAAGTTTGAAGATAAAGATGATGAAAAGTACGGGGGTAGCCAAAGTCATATGGGCGGCGAATTTCCCTCCGATTCTTGTATTCTCCTTTGGCCTGTTTCTTATTTGTCTATGCTCGCTTTTTTTCTTTCGCGTTATGTTCGCGTTAGCCACGGAAAAAAAATCAATTCTCGCCTTCTCTTTTGGCTTCTTTTGTACTTTTCTCCATTTCCTTTATTTTCCAATCAAGGCATGGACCGAACAAAATCGCAACGTAGGTACATGGTGGGCCAAATGTCCATGGACATAATGTCCGTTTGGGACAGAAACAACGTCCATGGACATGGACCCCACCGGGCCAAATACAAGTTTCTTTTTAAAAACGCAATAAAATGAACAAAATTTAAATTTTTCCATAAATTATGTCTTTATTAGGAAGAGCACAGATTCCCAGTTCCCATTGATTACGGAACACAACGTTTTTCAAGTGGCTGCCTCGATTGGCTTCACGCAGTTGTCACTCATTCTGTGACTCAAATTTTCCAAGACCTTGTTGATGGTTTCGGGCTGTAGCTCACGGACTGCATGGATAATATTTTCCTTAAGTGCTAGAATTGTTTCCAGATTGTTGGCATAACAACGGTCCTTCACGGTTCCCAACAACAAAAAAAAAAAAAAAAACGTCCAAAGGGGTCAAATCGTAGCTCCGAGGCGGCCAACTTACATCGCCAAGACGGCTGATAACACGATTTGGGAATTTGTTACGCAAAAGATCGATTGTGCCATTAGCTGTGTGGCATGGCGCCCCACTCTGCATAAACCAGAGCTCGTCTTAATCCATGTCTTCAATTTCAGGGGAACAAAACTGTAACGCCCACCGTTGACCGAAAAGTTGCTCCCAATTTCATTTTCGAAGAAAAATTGTCCTCTGAGGCCACCACTCCGCACCAAACTTTCACTCTCTGTGTATGCATTGGGGGACCATGAGTGTTGTCCACTAGCATACCAGTCTCACGAAGTCTTGGCACAAACTTCCGTACAGCAGGCGCCGTGGGTGCTTCATTTTGGCCAAAAATTCTTTTCAAAAAACGCACTTTTTGGAAACGTATACTTTATACAGCACTCACTTTGGAAATATTTTTTCAATATTTCCCCACGTTGTTCAAGCGCAAGACGACTCATTTCGTTCCGCGGAGGTATGTTACTGACTTTCTGTCAAGATTTCGAGCGGGAAACAGCTGTCAGAGTCAAAATAACCGATGATTTAAAAAGAAACCGCTAGATGGCCCACCCTTTATAAGCGCGATGCCTGAATTCAGAAGTCCAGCGTATAAGACCGGACGATATTTAATATTTTGCCGCGGATTCCCAGATGAACTCGACGGCGAACGAAATCTTCTTCCGGGGAAATTGATGCGAATGAAATGCGAATCGCCTGGTTTGCTGTATGTATTGTCGTTGTTTTTATTTTCTGTTTTGGCAAAGACTGTTTACTTTCATATATCTTTATGGCAGTCCTTGGAACTATCGTTTGAGTACATCCAATCGAATGTTATGTTTTGTTTAAACAAATCACTAGTTCGACAAATGTTCCTTAAACTACGTCTTCGTACACTGGACGTAAACTTGTTTTTTTTTTAACTATCTGTTGGTGCATCGTTTATTTGCAATAATTGATTCACTGAACCCTATAAGCCTTTCAATTCAATTCGAAGACTCGCCACCAACGCCATATAATCCACATCAACTATTCCCAGGTGGGTTACCCAATTTGGCACAATATTCATTGAAATGCTCTGCTGTAAGCGTCCTTATGCAACTCGCGACGTTCTCCCCATTTAAAATAGACGAACTTTGTCAAATCACCCGCATCTATGGATGGCCCAAGTCGTCTTTGGAACACACGGGTAATCTTGAGCCGAACTCTTATAAACCATACTCCAACGTAACCTTATCGAAGAACCCTCGCATCTCGTATCTCGTATCTCACGACAAAGTAGACACTTTCCTACCAGTGTTTGCCTACTGTATCTCTTATGTCAGCCTGATTTCTCTCGTAGATATTTCCATCTCTGCAGGCGAATCAGCCTTATCCGGAACTGAATGGAATACCTCCAACAAAACAAAATCCCAGCTTATGTGCATGCGGTCGCCCCCCATTTCCAATCGTGTGCTATTTATTGCCTTGCTTTCTACTAAGCCAAATATTTGTCATGCCTCCCATCATTTGCAGAGTTTGCCGCGCTTCCTATATTTCACTTGGTAGTAGTATGTCAACTAATTAACCCCGCTTCTCATTATTTCGCCATACTAATTCCAGTTCACCTGATAGTTCAGTCAGTCTCATTTCTCATATACTCATTACCATTTCACGATTTCTCAGTCGCTCTCTCTCTTTGTTTATATCTCTCTCCGTCGCATCGGTCGACGAGGAAATTTGTTTAAGTTCACCAATTAAAGTGCAACCATCTGTCTTTCTCTTTCCTGTAACTAGATCTCGAAATCTGCTGAACCATCTTCAGACGACGATGAGGGATGGCTGTACACCAACAGTGCTGAACATTGCATCGATGGCAACCAAAACACAATCCTCATAAACAGCAGCAGCAATTGCAGCAGTAGCCAGGAGAAGAGTCACCACCATCATCACTCTCAGCTGAGCAACGACGATTCTGATAAGGAGAACAAGACAGCAGCCACTTCAGCGTCAGCATCGATTTTGGTCACCAGCAGCAGCAACAATTCACCGTCCATTCGTAGTTGCTCGTCGCTGAACTCGTCCAGTCAAATTGCCATCACCGAAATCCAATTGAACGGCAGCAGCAGCAATTATAGTGGCAGCACCACCGGCAGTTACATCGGCGGCGGCGCGACCTCAACGACAGTTATGCATCGCAGTGTATTGGAATTGCAATTGGGCAACAGCAACAGCAGCAACGCCAGTTCCACCGACAACAATAACATCGTCCAGAGTGGTGGTAATAAAAAATCGCATCCTCCCAACGGGAATGTTCAGGTTAGTAGTCGCTGAGCAACGAGAAGGCAAAACACATTTCCTGGAGGAAGCAAGCGCGTGCGATTCAAGTGATTTATTCGGGTGCAGCAGCTGGGGAGTAAAAGTTTGTCCAGGTGTTCGCAATCGATTCAACACGCCTTCAATTTGTCTCCTACGCGTGAGCGGTGGAAGATATTCAGGTTCACTTGGACCAACTGTGGGCGGCACTCTCAGTCGTCGAGGTTGGGCTGACCTACAAAATATCAGCACCAACATCGGTCTATTGGTGTAAATACCTCCTGGACATGACAAAGAGCAATGTTAATGTGGAGCAGACAGAGGGCATGTTGTTCTTTTTTTCGTTGTCGTCGGCCGAAAGTCTTGTCAAACAAGATGATAATAGAGCGCGCAGGGTATATGGGTACACACCCAAGTGTTCACACTGCAAGAGTGCAGATCTTGAACGGACCACTTAAACATGACACTTTGGCATGAACAATTTCCACCGTCTAATTGAGGTAACTGTGTCCTGCACTGTGATCTCAATGTCGATTGGGAGAATTGCCTGTGATTTTATCACCCACACGTGGAATATCAAAAATGAATGTCGACAAGCAAAAGCTGAAGGAAAGTCTATGGTGGGTCTTGGAGTGGCAGATTTGCAAACAAATTGGCACAGAAGACAGGCAAAGCACCCACGTTTGTACATAATTTTTGGAATTGGTTTCACTAATCGCTTGTGTTCTATCTTCTGTCACTTCTATTCGCTAATTTGCTCGTTGTCGCCTTTTGACTGCGGACTCGATTGATTCGTTTCTTTATGCTTGAACAACGCCTTCAGTATGCTGCATCCGAATCCTAACTCATCGCAAATAAGAGTTCACTGCGGCGATAAAGTTTACAGGCATTACCAGCTTCAGTCTTATGGACCTTCTTACTAATTTGTTTCTTTTCTCTTTCAGAACAAGGATAATCATTTCCTGAAGCCGACAACGCCCACCAAGTACTTCTACACAAAGTTTGAAACAACAAAGCCAGCCATGGGGCATTTGGTCACAAATAATAATAACAACAACAACAACAACAGCAAGGGCACATCACCAAGGACTCCCAAGAAGGGAGCAAACACAATCACCACAGCGACATTTGAAGTGTCTCCGGCAAAGGTAAGGCGGTTTGAATTGTTTGAGTAGTTAAGTTGGTCGCAGTTTGTCAGCGGTGGTAGGAGGATATTTTGCCGAAAGGACTTGCCTTCTATAGAGAATTAGCAGCTTTGACATCTTCAATAGATTAAAATCCGCTACAGGGTCATAAAGAGTGCAGAACATGGTGCAACCATTCTAAGTACAGACTGTCAGGAATCCAACGATTTCTGCCCACAAACGTTAAAAGGAGGTTGGAGGCCATCAAGTCTTTTTAAAGGCATTACATATAACAATAATTGTCTGATCGATATCTTTTTGAAATTTTAATAAGTTATATTCTGTCCGAATTTGTTTAACTATCGCCAGGTTTCTTCACATTTGAATGAAGATCGTCTGAAAAGTTACAGCATGATTGCCCTGACAAGACGATTCGGCTCGCCGGAATCAATCTACATTTGTCTGCATATGTCGGCAGATATATTTCTTTGATTGTTTCTGAAATATCGAACCCAACAGAAGGCTTAACCTAAAGAAGGTCGGCGGAAGGTTAAATTCACCTCGTAAATAAAATCGCGATGTAAATGTAGAAATTATGATTAATAACTGTGTAAATCCTCTGTACGACTGTGAGTTTCCACACGTTTTAATAGAAGCTCTTTGCCACTGCTAAAGACATCCTACAGCCGACGTTTATTTTAATTTCACAAGCATTCGGCGTAAAAGATTCGACAGGGGTCCCAGATAGTAGAGTTATCGATCGTCTTCTAATCGTCTTCTGTGCCTCTTCAGAATGCCAAAATTTACAAATCATTTATAATAGTCCAGAAGATAGTCGTCAACGTCCTGCCGATTGTGCGTCTACGAATCCTTGCATTTGATTGCTTATTTTTATTGTTCTCAGAGATCTGTTCAATACCAGAGAAAATGTGGGTGAAAGGTTGAACTTGTGTGGATATTTTATCCTAAATGATGAATCGGAAAGATCACTTATGAACCCTGCTAGAATTTTATAAGACGTCGCGTTTTTACAGGCGTGACCAGAAATACATTTCATCGCGTACTGCTCGTTCACAGATGAGGCAATTCGGCCCTGATCTCTCTGACAATCGTTTTTTGTAATTCATGATTTTTAGACGGAATTGCACATCTAGCTGAATGATATAGTTGTCGAAAGCGCCTTCAAAATTGACTACACAACAGTCTTATGAACTTCTCCCCATTTAGCTAATTGTTTGAGTTGTAAACAAGATTATGAAGAACAATGCACACGTGGCTTTTCGTGCGAAATTTTAAATATTTTTTAAACAAATTTGTACTAAAATTAAAAAAGCTCTTCGTGCTATAGGGCATGGTCGACAACATTCTTGGTTAAAAGAGCTTTGTTTGAAAACCTCATATCAGAACGTGTCCCGGTTTTTGGTGGTCTTGTTGGAAAGCATTTGAATAAATTAAAAATAATTCGAAAATCCATAAAAATGCCATAAAATGAAGGAGTTCATATCTAGTAAAAGAATTTCAGAAATTTGTTTCAAAACCAAGTTCTTGGCCAAGATTTCAGATCATTTTCAATAGAATTTCAACTAAGCTATATATTTGCGCAAGTTGGTGGATATTCTTCGTGCTATTGCTGAGCTTGGCGCAGATTATGGTTCCTTTATCAATAGGGATATAACCTTATGTGTATTTTAAGAGCTTCTTTTATAAAACTCGCCCGAAACTTTGAAAAATTGCTTCCTAAAATCGAATTCAAAATTTGATTAGTTGCCGGCGCACTCACTTATTCCGTAACTTTTCAGACTAATATCGTCCGAAAGATAGGCTTCCAACACTAGCAACTAGGTACAAAAATGTAATCCATTCCCTTTTCCATAAATGTAGTGAAATCTAACGATAGTCCAAAAATGAAAAAGGCCAGGGCCAGAATATAACTTGTTATGGTCAACAAAGTTCCAAAAACGTCGTCCAGACGATTATTGTTATACTATACAGAATCTGCCCCCTGTATAAAGCCCGATTAAGATTGAAACAAAAGTTTAAAAAAAAAAGAAATACCCACATGGCTAAACTTCAAACTCATCGAAAACACGCGCATATTATGACATCTGTGAACAAAATCCGTACTAAGGAATCTCAGACCTTATTTCTTTACATTTTAAATTGGGACATTCATTTATGTACCTAGTTTAGTAATTCTGACAGCTCTCTGACTGGATGTATCTCAGGTTTGGATGGCTTGGATCGGTCAAAACAGCTGCTTCAGTTGACGTTTATTGAGGGGTAGCCGACGAAGAAATTCGCGACTGAGTAGAATATTGACAGTTCGCCTTCGCATATGAGGCTGATGTAGGAAAAGTGCCGTTCCCGACAAATCTAGTTTTTGTTTTCAGGTTACGTCCAGTCCAGACCATTCTTGAGTAATAAGTTGACAGTTCCCATATGTGGCTGATGTACGAAAAGTGCCGTTTCCAACGGATCTACTTTTTGTGTTCAGGTTACATCCAGTTCAGACCATTCTTAAGTACTACGTTGACAGTTCACATATGTGGCTGACGTAGGAAAAGTGACGATCGCAACGAATCTAGTGAAATGAAAAAAGAGCTTTTCGTTGTAAAACTGATATATATCTATTCACAACAAGCCGACTTCCAATCGTTGCGTTGTTGAAACAAAGAAACAAACACACCTTTTCCAATATTCAGCAAATTCAGCAGAAAAGCTCTATCCGAACAAATGTCACAACTCACAACTTAAAATCATTTTCCACAATTAATTGATGGGCTAATTATTCAATAACTTTTAAATGAACTAAACTCATTTTATTTGATAATTAATGCGATCGAAATTTGTAACCAAAATAGTTTGCAGCGAAGATTAACGGAAAGTGTCTCACATCTGATCGAAACGTCAAACGAAAACAAGTTAGTGTTCGGTGATGCATCGAAGAGTTTTCGACGAAAAAACGGGTTTCGGTGCGGTGTGAATAGGGTATTATGTGAAGGAAACCGTGATTTAGCGACAGGAATAATCTGACAGAAGCAGTGATCTAGCGGAAAGTCAGTAACGAATTCTTTGATTGTATTTGGTTTTAAAACGTTGTTTAAAGTAAAAGCTGAAACATGCTCCAGCTTTGAACAGCAGCGACAATTTAAATTGAGAGAAAATATATAAAATGTACTTAAGGGACGTCCTTACAGCGAGGAAGAATTTTGTCGCCTCTTTCGGCGAAGAATCTTGAGTATAACATTCAATTTTATTTTGCCACCTGTTGATACCATTTTAATACGCAGGAAATGAAAACAAATAAGACAACAAATTTTAAATCATCTGTCAATAGTCAGGTGACTGACAGGTTTTCCAATTCTTACACAAAGAAATTTGTTGCCTAAAAATTCGTTATATTCTCAGTGGAGGCTGGAGAGGTAATATACATATTACTCTCTCGATGACGCTCTCTTTTACGAATTTTGCTGGTAAATAAACGGCATTGAGTAAAAATCCATAAAAATTAAGTAAGTAATTGAGTAAGAGTCAATAAAAATTCGTAACACAGACCTCATGTTGTATCATTTATTATGAGCGTTCTTTTTCTATTGTCAATCATGAGTCTGTCCTCTGACTAACCGAACCGAGAAGAAGAAGATGAAGGTTCAATTTAATTTTGAAAACAAAATCCTCATAACATAGAATTCCTATAAAAGTGAGGTTATCCTCGATTTGTGTTTCACTTCCGATACTTGTCAACGGCGATAGGAGTGCAATTATTTCTTTATCGCTCCCTGATAGTCTTCTAAAGCCGATGGCAGTTTTTAATTAAAAAACGCCACTCTACATGCCGTCCAGTGGAAAATTGCTGCAACAGTTACCTTGCAGGTTATCAATCAAGTGCGGTGCTCTCACTTTTTTCAACAGTCATGTTCAATTAAATATCCTACAGCGCTGTGTCACTTCATGACTAAATATGTTGACAACTCTCTTGATCTGCATTTGGCAAAACGCACTCTTTCCACTCAGCTACCGCTGGACTCAAACACAATCCGGTTTTAATCAAGTTGACGTTTGACACCACTTCTCATCCATGCAAAAATGGCCGCATAATGTGTTTTGTGCTTGACTAATAAGCGAATTTTCGTTCAGTATGCGCCGTCTTCCTATCTAAAGCTAATTGCTCTAATTAAAAACCACCGGTGACGGGGATAGCCATTGTATCTGCATTCTTTCACAGATAACTTTATCTTCCTTTGACTGTCGCATGTCATTTACTGCGAAATTAGCAAAAATACCCAGATAACGTTATGCATATTACGGACATTTATGTGGTTGAATCCAGTTGGGCTTGATTGAAACATTTTCACTTTCAAACTGTCGCCTTGCAATCAAATTGCCATTTCTCATGGCCTGCAGTGTGTAAACATGCGAACCAGTTTTTCGGTCGTGCCAATGATAAATTATTATTACCGCCATCGAATTGTGTCGCCTTTTACCCCATATATTTACAGACGCAACACCCAATCGAACACACTAAACACGTGTTTGGTGAGATCATTTTTGATTCCATATTTCAGCGCTTATCTGGTTGCGAACGATCGGATTTGTCAGCGCAAATCTGGCAATGGAATCGTTAAATTTTGCGTGGTTTGTTCAAATGCATTGCTAAGTGGTGGGCATGGGCATGGGTACCGCTCGCGTGCAATTGATTATGGATGGGTAAGCGCGCGCGCAGAAGATCCTCATCCGTATTCATTGACTTGCAGATGGCATGGTGTGGTGACACTGACATTGATGATGGTCAGTTGCTGCAGACATATGTGGCAAACGGTGTTATTTTCTGCGTGCAGATAAGTGGCCACATTTAGGTGGCATTTAAGTGTTCCTCGAGTGAAAGCCCGCCGCTAAGCTACCATAATTGGTAGGATGGGGGGTTTTTTTTTTCTTCCTTTTCTTCGGTGTTTCTGTAAAAGGAAATCACCGATGAAGTGAGCAACTAGTATTTAATTTAATGCAAATGAAAAATAGCGTAATTAATAGTGCGATTTAGTTTTCGACGGGTTTGTGTTTTTGTTTGCTCTGCGTGTATTGGTATATAGATCGATGGGAGAGGAACTTGTCGTCGCCGTTGTCCTTAGGAGTAGTCCGGATGGGACATGAATTTAATTACCAGGGAAATGGTGTAGAAAATCGAAAGTATTAAACGTGATCGATTCTCTAATTGATTGGAATTATCACCCCGAAGTGGGAACATTGTACAAAGAGAGTGGACTGCGTTCGAGCTGACCACTTAATCAATTAAAGGATTATTGGGTGAAACCATTGGCTTTGGATGGTTGGATGGGCAGTGAAATGAGATTAATGACGCTGAACTGCAGAGTAGCAGCTTACGTTTCAATGTATGATCGGTTCGGAGTAGGTAGTAGGTAGACAAGTGACTACGTTTGTTTGACGTTCGATTTTGCAACTACTTGGTAAAGCTGCTCAACTTCAAGTGTTTTGTCACTTGCTTCGAATTAGCGGGGCTGTATCTACGTCGATGGGTTAGATAATGACAGCCGCTTGTATAACTATGTATTCTGATAGGAATGACACTGTCAATGTGGTGGGATTTCGGGCAGATCTAGACAGTTGCCCTATTCATCGGACTTGAAGTTCATCTTCGTTCTTTATAGACATTTTGGAAGGAAGCCAAAAACTGTTCAAAGCACCAGCTGCATTTGACAACAGCGAGTACGCTAGATGGCGCTTCTTTTTCGGCCTCGAAAGTGTAAACCGACATTTGTCAGCTTTTCCGGTGTGTGTCAGTTGGAGTCGTTCCCAAAGCTGGAATGGGAACGTTTAAGTATATATTTTATTAAGCCTGACAGCTGGCTGACTTGGCTTAAATCAGTTTTGATTGGCTCAGATCGGTCAAATGACCAACTATTGACGTCGATGGAGGAGGTAGCCGATGAATCTAGTCAAGAAATTCGTGACTGAGTTCTAAATTGACAGTTCGCATATGTGACTGACGTAGAAAAAGTGACGTTCCCGACGAATCTAGTTTTTGCGTTCAGGTTACAGTCAGTCCAGACCAATCTAATCGACTTAGCTTACCTAGATTTTTAAATGTGCCCAATACCTTTGTGACACCTAAACTAAGTCCTGCTCAAAAAGGGTTAACCTCAAATAGCGATTAAGTTATTGTCCATCGCTGAGTTGGTTGCTCTCTCTGAAACGCGCAACTGTTCCCCAAATTTGTAAGTCGTTCCTACGCCTTTTCTGCAACGCTGCTCCATGACTACTCATCCGAACGAACCATAATTTCTTCTTCCTGATTTCTGTCTCGATGAAGCTGCTTTCTATTTCCATTTGCGCAGCTATTCTGCTACCGCTAACTGCAAACATAAAACTGTCATCTTTCCTTGGGCGCGCGTAACCGAGGCATGTCGACTTTCATTTTTCTATCGCGTTGCGCCCATCTGGTACGACAAATACGAGTGTACTTGGAGCGTTTTTTTTTTTTTCCTATTTTATACGATTCACTTCGCTATATACCACACGCAAGCGTTTGTTTAAATATCCAACCAAGCGTACAACATGTGGTCACTATGACGCTATATTAGCAGCAGTCGAGCGATCTCTATATTTTTTTTTACTGTCTAATGCTGCGGGTCTTTTAAACCCCCCTTTTTCAGGAACATAGTTCCCCCCTTCATGGGACCGACAACAATTGTCGCAGTTGGTCGCATACCCTACGAGAGGCGGCCATTTAAAATTTATCGACTCACCACATGGAATGACATTTCAATTCCCCTTTGTCCACCTCCGCCGCCCCGCCTGTCGGTGATCCCAATCTTTCTCCATACGCTATACCTACCATCACTATTAGCAGATAACAGAGACAGATATAGAGTAAGAGTTTGTACGATGCGATTCCGAAATCGGATAACTCCTTAAAGTCTTCTAGTACACGCAATTTATTATTGAGCAACTGCTACGTCAGTGTCAGTGTCGGTGTGCGTTCGATGTTTTATCTTATCGCGCGACTTATTAATTGAGTTTGTTTGTGTATTCGGTTGAAAAACTCGCAAATATGTACTAGTACTCTTGGCATGGCAAATGCAAATTTCCACCACCACCAGACCACCACGGCCATTAGTTCTATTATCGAACAGTTCGTGGAAGCACCGCGGTCTTTCTGTGCGGAGATATTTTTGGAACTAGATTCATTTCTGTGCGGAACTAACAATCACCGTTTCCGTGTTCTAAAAACTTGACCGTCGTTTAAATATTTTCATTTGTGAAGTTGGAAAAAAGTGTTATACACCGCAGCTGACACTCTGACAGTTTAGTACAAATTTCCATCTGACACTAAAACACAAAACCACCTGTAAGTCTGTTGATCTGTCCCTTTTGTCGATGACGTCAGTGTTTGCTATTTGTATTTGTATCTGTTTCAAAATTTGTTTGTGAATTTGAAAAAAAAAAAAAACAGTTGGTTGGTTCGTGACTTTGAACATATTGCCTGGCATGCCAGAGAGCAAATTGGCGTCATGGAAAAATTGCATCCAACTGGAAGAGAGTGCGAGGTATTCCGACTGCACACTATGAGCTTCGAGATTTGGCGTCGTCTCAAGTGTGGCTGTTTGTATTTGGGGATTTGCGTGACTGGGAAGAATAAAATATTAGTTTGCAATTTCTTGTTTGCACCGGCAACCATTTGTCACATGCATTCATGGCTGCTCCAATTTGCAAAAACGGTTATTATGTCATAGAAGTCATACGATAAGTCGTGAGGTTATGAATATTCAGGTAAAATTTTTTGTTTGGATTTCGAAAGGGAGCGATGGTTTTTTTTTTTTTTTTTTTGTTGGCCGTTGTATTCGTCCTCCTTACTGCTGAATGTGTGGCAATGCTATACGGTGAGTTATGAATTGGAAATATGCTGCTCACTGAAAGTGGTGTAAGCTGTAAGGTTGTTAAGAGTCATGCACATGCTATCGTGCGATTTGGATGTAACCCTTTTGATTGGGGTTTCGTGATATTATCCAATCGGCAAATTTTCTAAGAATGTTGAACTCTGATGGTTCTCATTATGTACATAACAGTTATGCAACCGGGTGGAGTCGTTATTTGTTGTGCACTTGTGTTAAGGATCAGAGGTTTTCTTTTTTGATTGAGTGCATGGTGATGATAGTTTTCAACTTTCCTACACAAAGCATAACTCGACAGATTCGGCAACTTTTCAACGGCGTATTTGCAGAAAATATTATCGCAAGCGCGGCTATTTGGACTGCAATTAACGTCCGTATATAGGACACACTCTTGTGTGTTAATTAACTCAAATTTTGATTTGAACTGCAAAATTGATTTACCCATGCATATTCTAAAATAACTTGTCAATATTAACGATTAGGTTAGGTTAGGTTGAGTGGGGTTGTGAGATCATCACAAAAGACCAGGCACCAAAGCGGGCCCATCGCCATTCCCAGGTTAACGACGCGGCACTGATTTTTTTTAATCCTCATACAAATCAAATATCGAGTACAATGTGAAACTGATGTGGTTTAACACATTAAGCAAATTCTGACGGAAAACCGGAACAAGAAAAATACATTTTTGTTTTAAACTCTGAAACTCGAAGGCTTACTGTTCCCAGTGTACATCAGCAAGCGCTGCTTGCTAATAGGGCCCATACACGACACAGACATATCGTTGCAGACTAATATATTTGTCTCTATCTGTGTCGTGTGCTGTGTATCCTATGTATATCCTTTGCCGTCTGCGTGATTTTAAAACTTTTTGAATTTTCCTTGGCTGCAACGATATGTCTGTGTCGTGTATGGGCCCTATAAATCAGTTTACTTTATCCTATTGTCAAGTGTTTTAGCAAAATCTAGTACATAATTGTAAAGCGAAGTACGTTTGGGTTGCTCGACGAAACGTCATATATTTTTTACAATTGGAAACCATGGAAAACAGTAGGTCGCCTTCCTTTTCGTTAATAAATTTTACTAAATCTTTTTCTGTAGGTTAATTTCGTAAAAATAAGTCAATTGTGAGTTCAAAAAAAAAAACACTTCATGGAAAATCTCGCAAAATACCGGAATAGCACCCAAGAGTTTACTTTTAATTTTCGAATAACAATCTGTCAAAGGCGCAGTGTGTTGGACTACTAAGCGAATCCCGCAAAAACTCAAATTCCAATTTTGGGTCTTTTCTACTGCGCCACCTCTTCCGAACGTTTGACAAACGTCCGAGAGTATAACTGTCTTGAAAGAGCTTCCTTCTCGATTAGCTGTTTGGAATCGGCATAAAATTGTAGATCCCTACCCTTCCTAGCTAGGCCTAGGGACCCTCCGGACCTGTTGCGCCAACTATTTATTTATTTATTTTTTTTATCTGTCAAATTGCATTTTAAAACTGAAAATTTCTTTGAACTTTGAAGTAACTTTATTTAATCAAACAGAACCAACTACCTTATCCCTTCTCTGTAAAATTTGAAAATGTGGGGAACATTTCTTTTCCAAAGTCAGTGGAAACTTCCTAAATTTTCAGATTCCAACGCGAGAAATGAATGTTTTTTTTTTTTTTTTTGTCAGATTACGAAAACTTAGCAACAATAATTTCGTCAGTAATACTTTTTTAAAATTTACCATGGAAAGGGATACTGTTTCATTCTCGAATAGTTTCTGTTCTGTGGAATTTTTTCACGGGAATAGGACTTAGAACAAAAAATAAAAAACAAAATTATTTTTAGTTAGTAAATTTGACACTTCAAATCGTGTCAAATTGTTTATGATGGGGACGTTCGGATACATATGTCCTTATCCATTGGTCTCACTCTGGGATCCACTAATTCTGTAATCGAATGGAACATGAAAACTGCTTCTGATAGAATCCACGAAGGTATTGGTGAAATGTCAAAAAAAAAAAAAAAAAACAAAAAAAAACTACAGCTGCTGTCGCTGACTTGTATAAAATACATGAATTACACTTGTGAGTGCTTCTTGAGATTGAATAACCAGAATAGTATTTTTTGTGCCAATGGAATGGTTTCAGAAGTGATTTTCGATTCCGGACTCTTATTTTTGCCCTGTGGAAATCGACAATAGTTTATGTAAAACGTCAACAAAGTATATGAACGCGTTGACTAGTCAACTTGAATTTTTTTTTATTCTCGTTGTTTATTTTGAATTTTGACATTTCGAAATGTCAACTGCGGATGCATGAAGATTTTTATTTTTTTTTTGACAAGAGATGTCGGCTATCCCTCCATAAACGTCAGCAGAAAGAACTATTTATGTGTCTAATCTGGGCATAAACTAGGTCTGAGTGGGGGAAGCGAGTACTAACAACGATTCTCGCTTGTTTGGGAGCTACCCTGACAATTTCTGTTGGGAAATTATGACGAATTTCAGTTTGTGAACTGTTATTCGCGTACTTTCCCGAGTAAAACACAAAAATCTGTCAAACTCAAAAAATTGAGCAAAACTCTCTCAGAGAGCTGAAAATATACGCGAAAATACTTGGATAGACTTCGAGCTACTTTGAGCCACTTTCATCTTTGACATATACCTACTCACAATCATAAATAAATATTAAACTTAACTTTTTGCAACCTGGGGATGGCGATGGGCCCGCTTTGGTGCCTGGTCTTTTGTGACGATCTCACAACCCCACCCAACCTAACCTAACCTAACTTTTTGCAACATATGAAACGTTCTTGGAGAACATTCGACCACCACCGAATTTTCCTTATTTTCACAGATTTTATTTCTGTGCAATTATTTTTTAAAAAGGACTTTGCATTTGTTTCTTTTAAAATTTGTGCATTTGTCACATTTATCAGTAGTTTCCGGTTGAAATTCTCTGACCTGTTTCGAGCCAAGAGAGGAACTAATCGTTACTCGTTATTTTGCTAATTTTCCCTTTTTCTGTAATTTAAACCGCGTACGCGAACCTACTGAAATACATCAAGTCAGACAGCTGTCAGATTTACTGAACTAGAAATCCGATCGACCCCAATAATACTCAAAAAATGCCGCAGCGAACTTGCAAACATTGAAAACAATGTAAAACAACAGATTTGTAGTCAATTAATGAACTTAAATTGAATGACCTTTTGTCTGGCATCAGACTGCAATATACTGCATTACTTCAATTGATTCAATTGCCCGCATGTTTACATCCAGCTTCAATTGAAGATGCACAAGCGTATTCACGCCACATTAACGCTTGGTTTGGGAAATACGCTAGACACAGCACTTCTTTCGGTTATACTTCATTAATGGACCGGAGTTGCTGTCCAACTCTGTTATAAGCAATAGAACTTTTTTATTATGCTCACATGATCTACAATCTGTCATTGATTTCCATGGTCTACAACAACAGTTGGATCTAGTACTACTGTTGTCATTGTAAGCCGTGGAAATCAATGATCTATATAGACCATGTGAGCATAATAAAAAAAAGGCCTAAGTCAGCATTGAAAATGTGTACTTTGTGGGTGTGTATGTTTCCCAAATATAGCTAGCTGTAAATGCCTTGCACCAACCCAAATTCGCCTTAAAATTAAACGCTATGGTAACTGCCTTTAACAGAAAACTCGTAGCGTTTATAAAAAATCGAAAATCTCATTAAGTCGATTTATGTTGTAACTTATAATAGCCTACTTTAACGTTGACGAAATTTTACAACTTAGGTTATGTGTAACGCTCGTTAAAAACATTATATTCCACCAAAAAATGTAAACAAACAGTAAATCGATTTTAAGAAAGGCAGTATTTTGCGCAATAAACATTCTATTCAATGAAAATTGAAAAATATAGAAATCTAACCACCGAGCAATTCATTTCCATCATCCGAATAGTCTTCGTTTTCCATTTCTATACCTCATTCTTTGATTGTTGTTTTGCATTTGTCCTTTGAAGCAATTTGACGAAGCGATTCCGGCTTTGTTTTGAGTTCTTCAAAGAAAACAAAGCAGGAATTTGCTAAGTTTCATTATGCAGTATTTTTGAAAAAAGCGGTATGCAGTTTTTGAGTCTAAAAACAGTACAGGTACGAGCGTTAGTTACGTGCCATATTTTTGTCATGCCGATTGTCGAAAGTCGATTGAACGTAGTTTTTTAGAAAGATAACCACCCCATTTCCGTTTAAATTCCTCTAAGCGAAGGTACTTATACACACTTTACGGCCTTTGTGTTTGCAGACCTTGTGTGGATCTCTGTGAAACTAAATTTACAACTGTAGTATTTCCTTCGTATACAAGCGCATGTGTCTCGTAAACATCTCAAATTTTATGCCCAGCTCCTCATCCACGCTCTACAATTTCATCGGAATGTACTTTCTCACCGGAAACCATTTAAATGTCTTTCAACTCTTCCCTCAGATATATCAAATCAAATTGATAAATGTCAAAAATATATCCTCAAAGTTTTTGTTAACAAAAAAAAATAATAATTTCCTTTATTTACCCAACACAATAATTCGCAAAAATTGCCATTTTGTTGTGAAACTTAGCTGCGCGAACAGTTTATTGCTGATAGCTCAGCAGTCAGCACTAAAGGCCTGCAATAATCCAACGACGACTTCCATGGTATGGTACGACATTTTTACAATCAACCTTAACTCGTATAATTCTGTTTTATAACTTCATCTGGCGGCAGCGTTAATTAAAACTGCAATAAGGGATCATAAAAAGTTCAGAAAGCAAATACCGAACAACGAAACGTTTTACAAAACAACGTTCGCAACAACGTGTGGTACTTTGGCTTCGTTTCGTTTTCCTTCTGTCTTTTGTTGCCTCGTTCTTGGATTTTATATTCTTACTTAATTCTTTAGATGAGTAATGATGTAGATGCGTATGTACTATTGCGAGGTGAAGGTCTAATTACGAAGGAATTCATTTCAATTTAACTGCATCCATAGTTGTAATGGTGGATACTTTTTACTTGCTCATCATTTTTTTTTTATGGTTCGAACTGAACTACTGTAGTAATTTTGAGAAGTTGTTTAATTGAAAGTAACATTTGTTTGTGGGGACAAATTTTACCTACCCACAGAAAAGCAGCCAAGAGAATTATTTTTCTTTCTATTGAAATAGGTCACCAAACGAAGCCATCTTTGAGCTGAGATTCTGCCAGTTGTTTACTTGGAAGTGGAGCTACGTCTGCCCTTTTGAAATCCATACTTACTTTAAGTTTGATTACTGAGACATGGCCTTTGTATATGTCAATCAAACTCTGGAAACGGCTGCGAGTCACGGGACATATCTGCACTCAACGAAACCGAATCTATTCTTTCGAATGACTCGGATGTGTAGTTTCCCAGCCGTCGCACTTTCATCCTAACGACGCTCCTGAAATGTCTGCCCTCCTGTTGTCGATAAGCTCAATGCCAGGTTTGAGTAGTTCTTCCAGCACAAATATTTGTTTAGCTGCTGTATACGTTTAGTTCAGAAGTGTTTTTGCAAAACAACAAACATTCAGCAAAATAATTCGCAAATTATTTGAATATCCATTGTTGGTTGTCGACACGAGGTATTCCGCTGATCGCTATGTACTTAGAAAATTAGAGTGCAGATGTTGTAGTCAGTTTATTTAGAGAGTTAAATCAGCGTACTCTCGTGGGTGAAATTGTGGGTCAAGAGGCGTTTTGCGCAATTCAGTCAGCTTTGTTAGTACTTATGGTTTCGTGTGTTTTTTAGGGCGAATGTGCACCAACTGTCATGAAATTGAGCTCCATATTAACAATTTCCAAGCCCAAATTTGAATTAATTTGTAAAAAGATTAAATTTCCAGGGGAACGCCCAGTTCTCACTATCCACTTTCTTTTGAATTGCAAAGTAAACACACGATTACCAATCACTCGCACCCTTAAGATCGTATCAGACCAATAGTCGTAGTGCTCCAGTTGAGTTGCGCACCCCACCATACATTGTAACATTTCGATAAGCGCTGCTGACATATTGTCTCGACTTTGCCTTTGCCTGACCGCACTTTGCCCAAATAAAGCCTCCGTGATCATGGCCTCGTAAACAGCTCCAAACCTATTCTTATCTATTAGTAGTCGACATGTGTCTACCCTGAACAATGATAGATCGCAATAAAACTTATCTACTTTGCGACTAATTATCCCCAATCAATTACACTGACAACGTCAATAAATTCAAAGAATATCTCACCATTGTCACATACATCTGCACCTCAACGCTTTAATTTTAGCATTTGCCACCCGCCCTTTTGTTTCGAAATTCCCAATTGCGCTATACCATCGTCCCAGTAAAACAGCAATAAAGCTACAGCTCTGAGTGGAACCACTCACGCAGCCATATTTGTACTATGATTGCATGACATATACGAGAACTCTCGTCGTCATACAAAGTCGCAAGTATATGTAGATAAGGGCTCCCACTTATCAGCTGGCAAACGCGATAAATAACTAAGCAAATAAAACAACTTCACACAATAAAACTCAATTATTTCCACTTAATCGTATCTCTCGGCCACAGGAAATATCGCATGAATCAATCAAGCAACTCGTTCTCGAGGCAGAGCACTTAGTACGTGATGAAGTGCTGAAGACACCGACCAAACAACAGCAGAAGCATTCCTTGGTGAAAATTTCTTCAACAGTCAAGAAACGCGAAGTGACTATGCCCGGACCGGCTAAACAGAGAATTCAGGTAAGTTGCGGATTTGAATTTTTTGAAAGTACAACGGGTGACTATTGTGATGCTGTATTTTTAGGAATGGTTGGAGCATCAGCCAACCTGCGGAAAAACGGAGCCCGAAGTGGCGTCCCTCCCAACAACAGATTGTGAGGCTTCGGGCGAAGCTTCTGAAACGGATTCAGTCGCTCCAGGATCCGACACATCGGAGGGATTCACTGATTCGGTAGCGACATGCATGCAGACTCCCGGAGGTAGTGCGTCGTATGGTAATTCAATTGAACACATTGGTGGGTCTGCAGAACCCATTCCAACTGTTGGCAGTAATCAGAGTCTGAATGCCAAGGTGGTGCGTCGTCAAAATCGTCGAAAATCCGACCGTCCATGGTCGGTGTCGTGTCTGTCTCAATTGACAGAGGGAAACTCGCAAAGCGTCTCTAGTACGCAGGCCAGCCAAGCTGGCCTAGCCACTCATTCGATCAGTGAGTCGGCTTTGGATAGTCTTTCGCCCGGACGACAGGGCAAAGACGCGCAGCCCAGCGCCACTGTGAAGAACTCCGACAGTAAGGGCTCTCTCAAACGCCGCAAGACACGCAGGAAGAAGCAAATGGGCAAAAAGTGCGAGTCCGACGGAATGTTACAGATAAGAACAACCGAATCGCTGTCTTCGGGACAGACAATTCAGGAAATCACAGCCGCCTTGCTCAATCTTCCGAAGAGCAGCCAAGAGAGTGGTGAAGAAGCGTCTTTAATGAAGCCGAACTTCAGAGTCGGCTCCTACACCACTGCTTACATGACGAATGAGTCAAAGTTGGGCTCACTCGCTGCTCTGGCCACCTATATGAATGAGGAGGATCCACAAGGTGGTAAGTTACACGCAAAAAGCGCTTCTCTCTTCCTCTGTGTCTTTGTCTTTCGCTTTATGTGACTATTTTTGTTTTTCTGTACAAGCTGCCACACCAGTGCCAAGTGTTAGAGGTACAATCTATCGCACTCACTTAGATATAAATGTTTCAGGAGTGGTTCTTGTGCGTCGGTTTAATGTTAATACCTGTTTCTTTGTAGAATACACCACCGGCACGGAGGATCACCACAGCAGCTTTTCAGAAACTGCCTGGGACAACTATCAGGAGAAGTACAACTCGGAGAATTACTCCGAAGGTTTTGATTCGGATGCTGCTCGTCGCCTAATGGAGTTCGGGGACGACTATCGGTGAGTTGAAAGCAATTTCTAAGATCTTTCTTTCTCTGACTAATATCATGCTCTTTCTCTAGCAACTTCCTTGATTCGCAATCGGATTGTTGCTCCTCGCTATCAGCGGCTAACAATTTGGATTCTCTGTCGCCACCGCGAATGGATTCGTTACAGCCCAACGAGACCAAGGTTGTCATACAAGAGACCATTGTTAGCAGTGTTGACCATGCGAGACGTCGTCGTGCTCTCGAATTGGAATACGAACGTCGCCGTAAAAATCTGGAAGTCCGACGTAAATCGTGTCAAGGTAGGCGGTGTTGTTAAGCCTCTGTCTTTGCTTTCCCAGTAAACATTAATTTATGTTCTAGATGACAGCCAAAATGTACGCAGTCCTTCGGCCAGTCTATCCTCATCAGCCAACGCTCTGACTCCCAAGAACGGCGAGAAAATTTCTTTCCTTAGCAGAGCCGACTCGGCCAGTCGCAAGCTAGAATTCGGCATGAGCCATTCAGCGCAGAGTCTTCGTCGCACCTCGGAGAGCGATACCTCGTCCAGGCGTCGCAAAGCCGACGATCGTCGTCGCTCCTCACGTAATCTAGAGAAGAACATAAAGTTGATCCCCGCCACATCGTCCTCCAGTGACGATCACACTGACGACGAGAAGGAGATGAAGAACTTGCTAACGCAAAGCAAAAGCCGCTTGGACGACACACGTTCACTTAAAATCCGCAGCCATTTGCTGCGACCGGAGGATTATGTAAGATCATGTCACTCCCAATGTCACTGACCATAGTTTTGTATGTTTTTGTGTGTTTGTATGTTTTCAGGCTGAAATCATAACCACCTGTCGCGATAACATCCGTTGTTTGGACTCAGTTCTACGCGGCCCACCCGGCACCGTCATGTCGAACGGTTGCTTAAATGCCACAAAAGGTGAGTTGGACATCGTTATACACATCAATTGCCAGTGTGCGCCTATAACACGTTTCATAGCACGCGCTATCGATTTCATTTTAGATATTTTGAACTTTTTAGAAAACTATACATTATATCGATTTTTCGTACGTACACTGAGATCTCTGTATCAATTGGTCAATTGTAGGACATCGAGGCTAGAGAAGATTTTCAATTATTTTAAAAATCTTGTATGATCTTTATCAGTATCAGTATCTGTAGTTATAGATATATAAACACTTTTGGTGCCTTGTTTTACAAAAAACAAATTGTATGATTTGATTAGTTGAGAAAGATAATTTGCAGAGAAAATTTGTCCATAAACTTCCAAAAGAATTTGTTAAACAATTAAAGAATTTATCATGTAAACATTTGACGAAATAAAAAATAAAACTATTTACCATTATTATTGAATAAAATTTTATCGGATTTCCTTTACAAAGTAAACGGTTTTTTTTTTTTTTCTTTCCTTAGTTGATATGCATGTTTTTTTGTTTTGCCAAATGTTAGTAGTTAGTTCTTTTCAAAACTATTTAAGTGTCGGTAGTGCGTTAAACGTATGAAATGTGGTAATGGGCTCACAATGTGTAGTATTTTCTTTAATTATAACATTTTTGTAGTATTTGCGCGCAGTTTAGTGTTAGTCGAACATTTATTTACAAGTTTAGTTTAAGGTTGTGTTGTCAAAAGTTGTTTCTTATTAAACTATTTGGATATATGGTTCGGATGTTTTATTAAACATTTTTCCACAGTCATGTGCGTAATGTGAGTAAATGTCACGTTCTGTGTTGAAAAACTAGGTGGTGCTTGGTATATTTGTTGTTTCTTGTTTAACGTTTACTAAGAAAATGGCTTTTGAACACGACTGTCTGCAGAAGAAGAGTTTGGGAGTCTCATCTGGCACTGGATTTCGTTTTGCTTGCCCAATCAGATTCCAAGCTGCAGCAATATAAGTACACAAGGAAGGTGGTCATTCAGGGGTGTGGCGTCAGTAGAGCTTACGCGGCACTGGCTGCAACTAAACTTCGATGAAATATAAAGCGTTTTTGTCTGTTTTATTAATCCGTGCTTGTTTACTTGGTATCCTGCTTTGCCTCAACCAATACGTTGATTCGTGGGCTGTTATCCCCTCGAGTGAAGTAGACAGTCCTATAGCAATACCGTCGAGATGCTTCAAACGTTTTACTTACTTACTTACTTAGGTGGCGCTACAGTCCGGGATGGACCTGGGCCTCAACCATACGCCTCTCCAGTTAGCGCGATCTTTGGCTAACTGCCTCCAGTTGCGCACTCCAAGTTGGTTGAGGTCCCCTTCCACTTGCGCCCACCTAAGGTGAGGTCTTCCTCTACTGCGTTGTCCCTCCGGTTTGGAATCGAAGACTCTTCGAGCCGGAGCGTTGGTTTCCATTCGCTCTACTTGACCCAGCCATCTTAGTCGACTGATGCGTTCTTTTCTGACTAGGTCGATGTCGCTGTACAGCTCGTACAGTTCGCTGTTAAATCTTCTCCTCCAGAGCCCGTCAACGCAAACGGGAAACGACCAAGGAGATCTTCATCCGCGTTTGATAGCGTCCATGCTTCTGCACCATAAAGCAGGACTGGAATGATGAGGGTCTTATACAGAGTCTCCTTAGTATTTCTCGACAAGGCCTTACTAATCAATTGCCTTCTTAGACCGAAATAACAGCAGTTGGCAAGTGTGATTCTTCGCTTGATTTCCTCAAACGTTTTACTCGTTATCTAACAATCCATACTCGAGCGATTGATATAGTTTCTGGACGGTTATCCAGTCCCGCTTAGAATAGTCGCTTAGAAAATAATTCTATCAGAGAAAAATTATAGTTCGTCATCTCAATTATTGTCGAACGGCTCGAGTTGGGCTATAGAGCCAGTTGAGTCTGCTGTGGTCTTCTTTTGGCAGACATCCTCCATGCAGAGTGTGCCAATCAAACTTACAATAATGTTACTTTATTCGCTGAAGCTTATTTTAGCTACTTCATTATTGTTACTTCATTATTAAAGTAAGTACCACGCATATACCTGCCCAGTTCTTGGACTGCTTCTTCCACACATTTTCAAATCGCACGGATTTCCAGCTGTGTCCACCATGAGTACCGAAACTTATTCGGTTTTATTGGTGCTGCTGCTAACACCCATGAATTTACCATCAAGTTCAGAGCTTTATACGCAACAGTGATCCAACCATCATCATCATGACTTGGGTCTGTATATCACTATCGAAAAACGTTCCTTTTATGAAAGGTGGTGCTCATTTGAAGCAAGTGGCAAATCATATAAGTTTTCAGAGTGTCAACTGGAGGGACAACCACCTGCCACCTTTTGATGATTCTCCAAACTGTTCTGCTGCCACAATTTTCCTCTGCTTCATCTGCTTCTGTAGCGAAGAATTAGAACTAGAAGAATGAATTACTCTTGGATCGCCGCTTAATTAAGTGTTTGCATTACTTCAGAAGATGCTTACTGGTCGGGGTAGACCATAGACCACGGTGTGGGTCCTTGCTAGCTACCTCCAGTTATGAGATCCAACTTGGTTAATGAGTAGAACTTTAACCTCAAAATAGTGTCTTCTTTTCTTTTTCGCTAAATTGCCTTTGGAGATTTTATTTTGTCGGCGCAGTGGCTTAGTGGTAAGTGCGTTGGACTAATAAGCGAGTGGTCCCAATTTCGAATCCCGCAAAAACCCAATTCCAACACTGCGCCACCTCTCGCGAACGTCTGACAAACATTCGAGAGCAAAGGTCTTGAAAGGGATTCTCAATTAGCCGTTTGGAGTCGGCAAAAAATTGTAGATCCCTTTCATTCGTTCCAAAAATTAAAAACTCACACAAAACGAATGGTTGAGAGAAGCTAGGCCTAGGGTCCCTACGGACCTGTTGCACCAACTATTTATTTTATTTATTAGATTTAATTCTGCGCTCTAAGGAGCCGGGCAGGAGCAGATAGTAAAGATTGAGTTGAGGCTCTTCAGGAGTCTAAGGCCCGTCAAGTATGTACTTTAAGCAGCGCTACTTTTAGTCGGTGCTCAAAGTCCGCCTCTCCCTACCAAAGCAGAAACACCCTTGTTCGTGACTTTGTATGTTTAAAAAAGAAATTGATTCAATAATCATGTAAGCGGTTGATGTTTAGTTAAACAGCACATCTAACGTGACAATCAAATGAGATTATCTCTTCAATCCTAATGTGTTCATATATCTGTAGAGTTCAAATTTATGTTAATTTATATGTATAAGAATCTAAGAATTGTTTTGATACTTTTGCTTTCTAGGTATATGTAGAGGTAAGTCTAAAATATTTAAGTCCTTTTTGTTGTTTGTTTTGTGGATTTACATTGAATCGTTTGTGGTTGTTGATGTTGCCTTCGTCTTCTTCGTCTTAATTTCACATCTAATTACAGCGGCAAGTTTACTTTTGACATTATTGACAAGTGCCATAGCAAATTGTTGTCATCACAAATATGCAAATATTTTGTCTGCACAATTATAACATAAAGCAAAGCTGAATATCCACTGAACTGAAATGCACACCAACGAATTCCTTTTGTGGTGGGGAGTTATGCAGATTGCTTTTGCAATAACAATTTTAGTTTACTACGTACAATAGCATATAGCAATAGCTCAATTGCGATGAATGCAATTATAAATACTACAGATCTATGAGATTGTTGGGGTATGCAGAACGCATTGCTACATGTTATAGAACGGTGTACTAAGGAAGCACTATCCATTAATGCTAGTAAAACCATCCTAGTGCCTTTTACAATAAAAATACTTTATAATATTGAACCCATAACCTTAAAAAGACACTTTTTATTGCACTCAAAATAAAGTCAAATATCTTGGAATTGTCCTGGATAAGAAGCTAAACTGAAACTCACACGTCAGGTCCGCCAGTGTTGTGAATGCAGCGAATGGCGCAGGGACATAAGTCCCCGGGACATAACTCCCAATTTTTAATTTTGGGACTTATAACCCACTTGAGTGAGACATATATCCCAAATTCGATTTGGGACTTATGTCCCACACCATCGGGACATAAGTCCCAAATTGTTTTGCCGAAGATGGGACATAAGTCCCAAGTTTTCGCATAGATAATAATTAGCCAAATATTGTGAAATCCATTAGGCATCCAACCCCTTTTTCCACTACACACACCAAAAATAATTGTTCTTAATAATTAACAAAATTAAACTAACAGTTTGGAGCAAACCAAAAATATAATCTAACCAAATATTTTAATTTTAGAGTTTTATATTTTCTTTTGAGGATATTAGAAAATATATTAACAAAATTTCTTTCGTTTGAGAAAAAAGCTTATAAAATTTTAGCTTTTAAGAATTTGAGAAAATAAAACTAAAAAAATCGCGCGATTTTTTTCGTTTTATTTTCTCAAATCCTCAAAACCTAAAATTTTGTAAGTTTTTTTTTTTTTTCGCGCGCGATGCAAAATCTGAGCCCTTATATAACATTTGAAGTGATTATAGTCTCACTTTCCATTTCCCCGAAAGTAGCTTATAATATTAAAAACTGAACTAACTAAGAAACCAGTTACTAAAATGCTTGCGTTGTGTTCCACAAATTGTTAGTAAACTCATTGTTTTTTTTTTTTGTAATTTTAAGTAATGCGTTTGACTTTCTTCTGGGAAAATCTGTAAGCTTATAAAAAAAATTGTTGGGTGGGACATAAGGCCCAACATTTTTCTTTGGGACTTATGTCCCGATGGTGTGGGACATAAGTCCCAAATCGGATTTGGGATTTATGTCTCACTCAAGTGGGTTATAAGTCCCAAAATTAAAAATTGGGACTTATGTCCCGGGGACTTATGTCCCTGCGCCGCAGCGAATGTTGTCCTCCAAGTGGTCACGGGTCCGCAATGTTCAGCTATGCGGTTACCAAACGTTTCCTTAAATAAATCAATTGTGGCACGAGCTGTGTGACATGTTGCGCCGTCTTGTTGAAACCACAGCTCCTGCACATCACGGTTGTTCAATTGCACGAAAAAGTCAGTAATCATGGCTCTATAGCGGTCACCATTGACTGTAACGTTCTGGTCAGCATCGTTTTTAAAGAAGTACGAACCAATTATTCCACCAACCCATAAAGCACACCAAACTGTCAGTTTTTGTGGATGTAACGGTGTCTAAACATACACTTGAGGATTATCATCACTACAAATACGGCAGTTCTGTTTATTGACGTATCCATTCAACCAAAAGTGAGCTTCATCGCTAAACACCGTTGAATGGACGTAGTGAACGATACGTATTTCGAACAGAACCATGATTTTCAGAATAAATTCGCACAAAATGACAAAATGGCCGCCAGTTAAAATAGTCTTGCCAACTTAAAGTTCTATACCTCTAAAAAAAACACCCTTTACTTGAACGGACAACGGTGAATAAGCTTCTGAAGCTTCAACGTATTGCCTGTCTCGGTATCACAGGTGCAATGCACACATGTCCAACAACTGCACTAGAAGATATAATTTGGATTTCACCATTGCACATCTTCGTTAGAAAGGTATAGCAGCTAGATGCAAATAGAATATAACTTCAAACCAGCTGACCACGTGGGACACCTGGAAATACTTAACTCATTCCCAAACATGTCCATGACATGTTCTGTCCCAACCCTGGCACTTTGCTTGGAAAATATAAATTTGAAAAATTATTTGAGGTAGATATACTGGACCATTCAGAATGAGCCAATGGTTTACCGAAACTAGACCCAAAAAGTTTGATTTGGTACACTGACCGATCAAAGATGGTGGGTGCTGGCGTCTTTGGACCAAATGCCAAAGTCTCAATACCTATTGGAACGTGTCCCACGGTATTCCAAGCAGAAGTCCATGCCATTGATATCTGCGCAGCTTTAAACCTAAAAATGTGAATTAAAGGTGCCAAAATAAAAATCCCATCGTCCAATACATTGGACTCAATGACAGTAGGGTAAGACTTGGATGGGTACGTGGTCATCAAGGTAATGCAGTAAACGAATCGGCGGACGGACTAGCTAGGATCAGTATCTGCGTTCTTTGGACCAGAACCATATTGCAGAGCTACTGCTTTAGGGCTTATTAACGAGTGGGAACAACAAATCCGAAAAAAAATACTGGGATAATGTCCCGGGTTTTAGACAATCCAAAAGATTAATTAGGCCCTACTCCTACAAGGAAATCCTAAATTCAAGAAGGAAAATATTAGAAAGTGGGCTTTCTAACAGGACACTGTGGCTTGAGATATCATCTTAACAAGTTGAATTTGTGTCCGGAGACAGATTGTAGATTCTGCCTTGTGGATGAAGAATCCTCTGAACCTTTATTCTATGGTTGTCCGGCACTTCACTGGTTAAGAATACGTACCTTTAACAGAGAGGTACTCTCGCCAACCAGCAGAACTAAGAAACTCTGCTAATAAATACATACTCGGCCTCCACTTAGTCTAAACCACCCTCTTTGATACAATAGATCATTTAGGTCGCAGTGTCAGCCATTGGGCAGGGAATTGTTAAAAAAATGAGATTGTTATATTGAAAAAGGACAATTTTATCAAATGTCAAAATACCCGACCCTCTTTGCATTAAAAAGGAAGCCCCACCTATTGATTTCTTAGAATTGAATTCAATCGGCGTTATATCGCTGACAATTCAGGGATGATCAACTTTTGTCTCTAGTAAAATGGTTGCACTTTCTGCTCTGCTAATGTCACCGGTTACATGTTCCATTCTAGTGTCAGCGATCATCTTAAAGACAACACTTGAACGGCTTGTATGCAGTTTGGTGTTCCAGTTATATTACTTCAAAAACGCAGTAACATAGTTCTCATGGCATTACAATCACCAAATCTTATTTAATCTTGACAGTCGATGAATTTATTTCACTTTACTATCTATATTCAAATATTTGTGCTTGCCATTGATAAAGTAATACCCGCAAGTAAACAAGATACTAGTGGTAGCCTAAAATATACCAACTGTGTTTGTACCTACATTTGAAATTGGTATTGCCTATGCTTAACCTTTTCTAATACCTAGGCACCTATTCAATTTTTGAACAAAAAATACAAATGTCAATAGTGATAAGTCGTCAAAGCTATAAAACGAACTATTTATCTTGAGCTGGATATTAAGATAAAATTCCCATGAATGAGTAGTACGCAACTTGATCGACACAATTTACTACTGCACTCAAACTAAATAGTATGTTGTTGATAAAAGTTAAACAGGTTTTCGAAATATGGCTTTTATTAATGACAACTGGAGAAATAAGACAGAAGGAGAATTAGATAAGATTAACAGCCCGATTCTGCCGTTGTGAGCCCTTACAAGTCACAAGTCACAGAACCTTGTAAGGCTGATTTCTTGTGAGGTTTATTGTGATTCGATAACTTTTTCCGAAAATTACGATAATCCTCATCAAAAAACTCACAAAATATTCACCTCAGCACAAATTGACACAAAGTTTTCCGTAAAGCACGTCCTCGTACACGAAGTTAATAAAAACACATAAAATAAAATTTGTTTGGGCAAAATACGCACACACAGAAACGTTTAAGAACTGAAGAAAATTTATTATTTACATTTATCATAAATCAAATCCCCCACCTTTCTTAGTTTTTTTTTTTTATACCAATATCTATATTTCCCGAAATTATTATAAATATAGCATGATATGTCATTTTCGGGTCATTAAGTATGCGGAAATAGGGTACCAGTGCCATCCAATACAAATATTGTCACTAATTATGAGCCGTTATGACTGGTTTTAGATTTTTAGATGACAATTTCGATTGTTTTGTAAGCGTCCCAAAATGTAAGTCTTCTGACAGAATACAAAAACTTCACAAAATCAATTTCACCTCACATTGTGAGGGTTTTGTGACTTGTGAGTTATCAGCGAGGTTTGCCAGAATCGGGCTGTTATGTGTAACTCAAAGCAAATAGTCCGCTATTAAATTCGAAAGAAAATTACCTAAGAAATCAATTAAAATAGCTATCTACCCAGAAACATTTAATTGGCCTTTATTCTTAAAAAAAAGTAGCATAAGAACGTCGAAAAAAGTTCCCTGGTTTATTTCACTCACGCTCTGAATCTCTTCTCAATTGACACACTATAGGTGCTCAATCGGCATTCATCAGTCATAAAAGTAGATAGGTGTTCCAATTTCCAATGGTTTTTCTTAAAATGTCTAAAGTGTCCCAATTCCTATACACGAACCGACTGAAACAGTCGATTGTATTGCCCTTGTAAATGACCCCTGAAAAACCCAAATGAACAATGAACAAACGATCCTAATAAACTTTAATTAGAATGAAGTTTTTGACAGATTAAATTATAAACGTCAAACTATAATGATATTTGCACATTCAAATTTACTTCTCATGGCGTCATTGATTTTCTACTAATAACCTTAACAACGAACAACCTACCTACCAACAAACCTGACCCAATTGCTCGCAGAGTCAATGTAAACCCCCTCGACGTGTCAATGACCTGCTTACTCCAATTAAATTGTGAAGTTTCGCTGCTCGCAAATTTGCGTTGTTGTTATGCTTCAAATAATTTCAACTCTTTTTGGTTACGGTGTTTTCATTGAATTCATTTACTGGAATAGACTTCCGTTGATGTTTGTTGTAAGGTATGTAAAGGCATACAGTGCAGCCAACAGCGCGTGGCTATTCTACAGACATAACTATTAAACTTCCATTCGCAGTATAATGAACTCAACCCATCCATAATGAAAGTAGTGATAAAGAAAGATTCAAAATGATCATTTCCGTAAATTTGTTCAAATCAAAAAAAAAAAAAAAAAACAGCATCATTGACAATGACCTTACCTACACGACAGACGTCAGAGATAAAAATCAAGGAGAAAACAAATTTAAACATACAAAATATATAAAAATAAACAAATCTCGGAAAGGGAGAGGTATACATTAAAAATACACCGAACACCGCCCAATGAATTATTCCAAAAATGACATCATTGTTGGGCGAAATCCACGAAAGCGACAAAAAATACAAAATGTTTGACAAACCTCTCTGCGAGATTGTGAGTAGCTGTCAACATGTGGTTGAACAGTTGATCCTTGATCGTTTTAGAAAAAATGACATACAGAAAAGCTGCAATAAAAATGTTGTGCTGCGATTTCATTTAGATTGATTATTTTTCGTTCCAAATGGAGCACAAACGAAATTTCTGTTCTCTTCGTAATTTTATAACACTCTGTCAAACGTCAAGAAAACATCAGAAATTTAACACACAGGGGTCGAATTGCCAACTTCCGTGACATGCTACCCGTTCACCGAATTAAGTGGGTTTTACATGTGAAACAAAAACAAATTCCGTCACGAAATGCTCGATCACGGAGGACACGATTCGACCCCAGGATAAATTGTTAAATATACCTATCTGAGGCGTGAGCAGGGGGTACAATAGACAAAAAGGCCACAGTACAACAACCCCTTTCACATGATAGTAATACCTACCTCTTGGTACAGGATAATTTTTTAATAGTATAGTCACTTGAGGACTATTCACATGAGAGCGAATTGCGAACTGCGAACACGCATTCGTAATTTATGACATTTCATTCACATGAAACCTTTTTTTGGTCGCAGATACCCGGGTATCAGTTTCATTTTTAAAGGTTAAGTTCGAACGAATTTTTCATTCGTGGGTTTGTGGATCGCGACTGTTTTGTGTGGATTGTGAATAAAGTGTGACAGTTCGCGGCAAGAATTTTCAATTCGCGGGAAAATTGTTTTAATTGTTGATTTAGCTGTTTAAATCAATTGAGCCTCATGTTTTTTTATAGACTAGATGTTAGATTAATTAAATACAATGGTTTTGTGATAGAACAAATAACAATTTTCATAAATACAGTTAAATTGATTTGTTCGCAATTCGCTCTCATGTGAATAGTACTTTAGGAAATCATTTTTATTATTATTTAGCGCATTTCACACCTAGCCTAAAAATTCAAAACTGTCATAAACACCTGGCGTTGGAAGGCCTTAAAATGCTTAACCTCTAGATGCAATTAACTTGATCTTTATATGTTGTACATCTTTTGACATTTGCATTAACTTCAAAATAAAATACAAAAAATGCCAGCAATCAGCTTACATACCGTATGTACCGACACGCTGGTGGGGAAAACTTGTAACAGCTTTTCCCACCATCAACCAGTTACGTCACCGAGTTGTAACAATGCCGTAGGCCTTGCCACATAAACATAGAATCTCACCATCACCAAGAGTGGAGGTATCCACGGTGTACAAAACATTCGTGCACATTTTTCTATGTTTCATTTCGACTTCGTAGCCATACGTAGTCATAGCAAGCACGTTGTTTTGGCATCGTAAAAGCTTTTTCGTCTGTAGTCTCTCCAGAACCAAATGATTTTACAAAGTCAACCGTTGGTTCATTCATTTTTCATCAATTGTGGTAATAGGCGCACTTAAGCTTCTCTGGTGTGTGTGTGTGCGTTGTATTAGACGTTTTGTGTTTTGTTTTTTTTTAATTTTAGGTGATTTTCCTCGAGTTCCGTATTAAATAGTTTTTTGTGCGTAATTTCCCCGCTCGGTGGCCACCATTTGATTACGAATTTTACGAAACAGTTCGCGTACTTTGCTCTGTTTGTTTACACTTCCGTTCAAGTGTACTGCCGCACCCTCCTTAAATGCTGTATTTTTTTGTTTTTAAATAATTTCACTTAAAGAAGAGATAAGCACTTTTCCGCAACATAATCTTCCGAAATAGTTGCGTAGCAGTAAAAGCAGTGTTCCCATAATGTATAACAAAAAGTGAAGTGAAGGAAAGTAGGTCACAGCTAAAAGGGGTTTATCGGGTGGTTCAGTGGTGAATAAGAAGTGTCATTGTGTCAAAGTGTTTTTCTTTTATATAAACGTATATAAAACCAGTGAAGTAAAATGAAAGCTGAAGTTGCTGTACAGACAGAGCTTTCGGATTTGGCCAACGACCAAGGGCAAGGTATGTCTTCGTTTTTCGTTATCTGCTCCCATCTGTCAACTGTCAGAATTGTATGTAAACATTGACCTTGGGATCTGTTTTCGTTTTGCAATTGTTTTTACTATCTACACTTGAGTGTGAAGGAACGAAATTTGTGTGCCGCTTTTTTACAGCTTATGGGATATTTTCATTGCGTTTCAACCTTGAATTGAATAAATTAAACACTCCTGTTAATGTGTGCGGCAATCTATTGCTGTAAGCAAAGGTACGAGGTTCG